>CM066332.1:40046715-41246715 GCA_033807585.1 Hydrophis major | reverse complement strand
ATCCAAAGCCTTTGTGGCAACAAAAGACGGAAAGAAACGCTTTGAGACAAAAAAAATTAAAACAAACACTGCAATTAGGTTTTATTTAGTCTTTTTAAAAAGAAAGACAATGATTTCCATTTCATATGGAAATGTAGATTTTTTTCAGAGTAATTTCATGTTCTTTTTGATTTAAAGGAACTTTTTTCCTTTGATTACTGAGATAGGCAGTTCTCTCTTTTTAACACGTAATACAAAATCAACGTACTTCCCCTCCTTTTTCTTTGCAAACAGTCAGCAAAAATTGTCTTTCTCAAATGCCCGGAGCACAATAGCACGGATCTCAACTTAAGTTGAGAGTTGTTTTGTGCCACCTTCTCCTTGTCACTTTCCGCTGTCATTTGTTAAGATATCAGCTTTAAATTATTAAACCATTTTAGGAATATAAATAATTCACTAGTCAACAAATAAAAGTGACAGCTAATTAATCAGTATCTGAACATGTGCTAAGGTGTCAAGCTTTAGTCCGTGTCAGGGTAAGAATCCTGCTGAGGTCCACATGTCTGCCACCTCTTGTTTCTTTCTTTTCACTGCATAAAAGCTTGCCTACACTTCCTGGGGGCTTCCTCATTATCTGCAGGCCTTGTGCTTCCTTTCGCCAGCTTTCTCTCTTTGCCATGATCTTAACACATAGGCCAAGACTAGGGATGAAGAAGGAACTGAGGGAAAACCATAAGTGACTGCTGGAATGGGTATAATCTTTGACATGGTTGTCAGGACTTTTGGCAGGACAGTGTGGTCTTCAACTGCCACAGAAAGAAGGGTAAAAGATTGGCAGCATCCTTGATTCAGGTCAGAAGGACTGACATACTGGGGACCATGTCACTCTTAGCTGAGAGTGGAATGGCTTTGAGACACTTGGAACAAGTCAAAACGTGATGTTATGCCCTTAAGTCAGGATGGACAACATTTTTTTCAATCCATGGTTGCAAGGATAGTCAATTAAAGGCTATATTGGTTGGGACTGAAATATGTCATGAGTGGGGTTGTAACTAAAGAGAGTTGACACCCCAATTTGCTCTTTGACAACATCTCTCCACCACCCACTTTGCTTTTTTCTTTTTCAAAAGGTAGTTGTTGTGAAGGACACACAGCTTTTATGAAAGGTCTCTTTTCCAGGGCCTTTTGAAATAAAGCTAAATAAATTTGATCACCATTTCAAAGTATCACCGATTGCTTTCCTAGTTTGCTTGCTTGCTTGTTTATTTATTTATCTTAGTGAAAAAACAAGTGATAGGCTATTTAATTAATCTCTCTCTCTCTCTGTCTCTGTCTCTCTCTCTCTCTCTCTCTCACACACACACACACACACAATAATAACATCGCAAAATGGGAAATAGAAGTGACAGCTCAATAGTCAGTGGCCGAGTATGCTATTATTGGTTGGTTATTCTAACACCTTCCAGCATGGTTTAAAATTCTCATTTGGGTGTTTTGACACAGAGTGGCTGCTATTTCTAAAGAACCAGCAAAATTCCATGATTAAGCGTAACACTGAATGTAGGATTTCCCACTGTCAATTAGTGAGTCTTATACCCATTACATTACAATAGCCTCTAAAGTTCCTAGCCATACTATTGTATATATGGTGAACTAATAAATGGCTGAACTAATAAATAATTAATGTGACTGGCAAAGTAATCATTAATAAATAACTTGAGTTGGACAAAGTATTCTTATCTGCTATTTTGGACAGCTCTGACAATCAAACCTTCAATATACTTTATACAATTCCAGAGTATTTGCTAGAAGTGCAAAAGGAAATGTATTGTTTATATCCTTCTTTCTGGGATTTTTTTTTTTTTTGGTTTAGTTTTATTTTTAAAAAATCTCTTTCCCATTCCAAAAAAATAAAAAGAACCTGTGTCACTCTGTATGCTGGGCTTCATTAACAGCAATTAGGAAAATAGACATAAAGCTGAAAGGGCTTTAGGTCTGATGGGTCTATAACACTAGTGTTCAGTCTAACTCTGGGGATGTGTGTAGCCTGCAGAGGTACACGCATAGCCCATAAATTGTTCCAGATGCTATTGTCCACCAGCCAAAAATTCACATACTATACTTCCTAGAATCTTTAATTCTATGTGTGGGAAAGGATACTTCTCCTTGTTTGCTTGTTTGTTTAGTTCAATAACTCCAAATTATGTTAAATCTGAAATAAACTATGATGTTAGAAGAATAGGATTGTACAACATGCATGTCTATGTATCTGCAAAAATTCAATGATTTTTAATACACTAATATTAATATTTCATTATGGGATTTATTTTTCTTACCACACCCACTCATTAAATCCTTTTAAAAGAAATTTTGCATGTCCTTTTAGCAGTGCAGCCTTCTGAGGGCCATTCACGGTCTGGTGTAGGCTTTGGCTTAAGAAAGGTGTTTCTCCCTGATATAGAACCATCCTGGCAGTGGTTCAACTAGGTCATGTCTTTTGACCCTTCTAATGACAGAGTTTAATATTTGGGGAAAAAACAACCCTAGACATTTCTGAGGATATGAGTAGAAAGAATATTCAAAATTTACTGATCATTCTGCCTCTTAAGAGAGAAATTAGTGATCATGATTAGTCATGAGTAATTTATCCCTGTGATTTCAGTGATTTACTCTTAATTCTGACAGCATGCTAAATAAGGGGGGAAATGCAATAGCCTTTTCACCTATTGAGCTTTTCTTTTGTTTCATTCTGCCCTAATAAATATATTTGTATTAATGGCCAAGAAAAAAAGCAATGCCCCTTTTTGTAAACAGTTCATAGGTTCACAATAACAAAAATGAGACCAGATAGATTTGTGGAAACTTAATAATTCCATTTACCCTTTTTGGTCTCCTCTATTTTTAGTTGGACAACTGGAAGGAAATCTTCAACACCAATTCTCTACTTATTTGAACAAAATTGGTGGAGTGGCAGTTCTGACTGCTACACAGGCCAACAAACATTGAATGAAAAGATTATTTTTATATCAGATTTTTAAAAATACCCAATGCATCCAAGCTCTCATCTGCTTAGTTTAGTTTGCCCAATCAGTATCTTAGATCAGAACCCTTTGCTTCTATTATTTACTTCCATCAAGAGAAAGTCAAAATTGCTGACTAGCATGCAATGCAAAAGAGTGCAAATGTTTCAAAAATATTGTATAAGAGATTGGACTAGTTTGGATGTGATTAATGCATGCACAAAATGCACAACACATATCCCCATGTTTAAATAGACAAAAACATACAAAAGTATATGTACGGTCAGGAGACACAAAAGCCATGAAAAAATTATTATACTAGATTTGAGAGAAGTAAATTTAATAAGGATAATGGGTGTGTTTGGGGTGAAGGTTAATGTGTGTGAAAGTAGGTAGGCTAAATGGTGTTAGGAATGAGCAGTGGTATTGTTTCTTCACTGTGTGATCAAAGGTAATAGCTTTGAATAGCTATATTACTTGAAATGACTCAGTGATGGAGCAGTTTTAAGATACGATGCGAAGAGGAGAAATGGCAAAATATACATTTCAGGGAAAGAGAGGCTAAAAATCTGTAGCCAATCTTTTTTTTCTGGCTTCATTTGTTCATTCCCAAGTCCAGAAGACCACATTGCTAGTGACCTCACTCTCAAGCTAATATACACTCTGATAAACACTAGCTCCATCAGTAACAAGGTCCATTGTCCACCTAAAAGTTTAATGTAAGTTAACAGTACCCTTGTTTGGCAACTGTATTTTGCCATCTTAATATCTGTCATCCTGTTTTTCCTGCATACACCACCACAAGGGTAGGAAGGGAGAGGGAAGTGGCAACAATCTTCACAGACAGCTGTGACTAGTAGCCTGCTCTGTAAGTAGTGGGTATGAATGCCTATGTGTAAGGTAAAGAAAAATTGGACTTCTTTTCATCAATTGTCTACACTATTGCCATTGTGGGAGCCCCATCTGGATTATTGGACATAGTTGTCAAACTAAAATTAGAATTCCACAAATGATTCCCCAAGTGATTTGAGTTCCATAGACAGGAAACTAGGTCCAGCAAGGTCTAGGATTTCATGGCAATTATGGGCAATAAACTTAGGCCTTACTTAGATATATGTTTTACTTCATCTTTTCTTTGGAGCAATTGCAATGGGATTTCAGGATGCACAACACTTTTCTGCATCTTTTGTTTTGGTCACTGTTGTAATGACGAGGCAGTCGATGTGTTTGATCATGATCAACTGAATCATGATGATCTTTATTGGAGTCTAGTCTTGTATTTATACACATTTTTAGTTATCCTCAATCATTGGTTAACTTTGGTTACTGCTTAACTTTCGTTACTGTTTAGCATAGTAATTAAGACAATTAATTATCTCTAGTTAAAGTCTAACATATATTTACTTCCTCTCTCCAATCCTCCTTTAGATTAGTGACTTTGTTTGCCTGAGTTGTATTTGCTTGGAAACATTCTTTATCTGAGGTTTGCCATTCGAGATAGGAATATTCCTGCAATTACAACTCTACAGGTCACCCCTTGGTTTAAAATTTGTCACCATTCTGATATCTTGGCAAGGTAAGAAGATGCTGTGATGATTTTACAATATGTTGCTGATAAAATCACTCTTAGTGGACAACCAGATAAATATGAGCTAGCAGTGTGCAGCAGCAGCCAAAAAAGCTAATGCAGTCCTAAAATGCATTAACAGAGGGATACAAGCAAGATCAAGTGAGGTACTAATACCACTCTATAAAGCCTTAGTAAGACCACACCTAGAGTACTGCATCCAGTTTTGGTCACCACATTATAAAAAAGACGTTGAGACTCTAGAAAAAGTACAGAGAAGAGCAACCAGGATGATTAGGGGACTGGAGACCAAAACATATGAAGAACGGTTACAGGAACTGGGCTTGGCTAGTCTAGTGAAGAGAAGGACCAGGGGAGACATGATAAAAGTCTTCCAATATTTGAGGGGCTGCCACAGAGAGGAAGGGGTCAAGCTATTTTCTAAAGTGCATGTAGGCCAGACAAGGAATAATGGATAGAAACTGAACAAGGAGAGATTTAACCTGGAAACAAGGAGAAACTTTCTGACAGTGAGAACAATCAACCAATGGAACAGCTTGCCCTCGGAAGTTGTGGGAGCACCATCACTTGAGACTTTCAAGAAGAGATTGGACTGCCATTTGTCAGAAATGGTGTAGGGTCTCCCGCTTGGGCAGTGGGTTGGACTAGATGACCTACAAGGTCCCTTCCAACTCTGATTGTCTGTTATCTGTTATCACTCAAAACTTTGATTTCCCATGGATGTCTTTTAGAGAAGGTGTGACAATCTGATGACAATTTACACTGTTATACAAGCTTAGCTTAAAATACTCTATTCAACTCAAGATAATGTATTTCTAAGTAGATCTACAGTATAAAGAAGTGCACTATAATAGTACTGTATAGCCCAGCCTTGGCAACTTTAGGGTAAATGGATTTTAATTCCTAGAAATTCCCAGCTCATATTTCCTCATAATATGTATATTGTCAACATGTAGATTGTCAAGTTCAAAGAAAAGAAATGAAAGAATTTGTGACTTTTGCGTTCACATTTTTACAATGTTGAATGCTACAATTTACAATTTAATTGATTCATATTTTATTTTTAAGAAAAAGAATGAGACTGAACAAGTTCATTAAACAATTGTCCAAAATTCAAGACCCATAGCATAGAGGCAATCTCAAAACAATAAGCCTTGTTAGGAGGGGTAAATTAAAAAAGGAAATACAATAAATTCAACACAATAAACCTGGATGAAGATGCAAAGTTTCAGTTTCCAGCTAGTTTTTAGTCCTGAGCTTTTAAAGTCATCTATATAGTCAGGCAAATCTATCAGTTGCATTTGCTTTCTTATTCCATTTGTATTTCCCACCGCCACCCTCATATTTGCTTGTAAAAAAAGATGTGGATTTTGGTTATATCATGAAAAGTTATATCATCACCATTCCTAGCTTTTCTCTGAGTCTATATTTTGTTATCAGAAGTAAGAAAATAGTAGTGAGAATTTATTATTTAAGTCCCAGAATTAGATGTTTAACTAATCAGTTGTGTCTATTATTCAATAAAATGAATAATTACAAACCCTCCAGCCCCTCAAAAACCACTATACTATGAATTACTAGTAAGTGTTGTGTGTGCATACATACAACATACACACTTTTGTATGTTCATGTCTATGAGTATGTGTTTGTGTATTTCTGTGTATGCTTCCATAGATTTAATAAATGCAACTAACTTCCTGGTGAAGAACAGAAAATTTATCCGTGTTATTTTCTTCGCCATTCATTTGTTCTGGATGAATATAATAATGGTACAAAGGTGCACTTCCTGGTTCAATGCATCTTTCGAACTTACATGTACTTTGGTTATAAGACTGGTTGCAAAAGTCTGGTTGGTCAAGGGTTTCATTATTGCCTTTTCCCAGAGTTTATAGCAATGCTTACTCATGTGTCAGTTTATGCTGACTTCTGCAAAAAAGAATTTCATAGAGGATTTTCTCTTTTTTTCTTTATTTCTCTCTCTTCCTTTGCAAGCTGACATTGCCTTTTTCTTTCAGACCTACAATATATGCTTTCATTGTTCCCTTACCAACTTATGAATATGTTGATGCCTCTCTCTCTCTCTTTTCTTTAAAAAAAAACTGAGTTCTGTTCATCACAGATGTTTAGAAACACAGCTGTCCATCTACAGTGGTTCTGGATGAAAGACCATGGTTGTTGAGTACAAAAGAGGGGATTCAGGCAAATATGCACTATAAATAGATGGCATTGTCTGCTTTCTCATTTTCCACTAGAGTCCTAAATTTTGGCAGCCGACAATGCACTGCAGTGTCAAAGCAGTTTGTACCTCTCCCTTGCTCAGCTTCGTAAAAATTGAAATAGGCACCAAAACCAGTGTTGTTGCTATTGTTTCATGACCAATTAATCAAAAGCATGTGTTCTCTTGAAACCAAAGAAGAGGATCATTCTTCAAGATCTTTAAATAGAAAGGACACCCTGTGTGGAGAAATAAGAAGAAAAGCATCCAAAATAGTAGTTTCACTAGCAAAGTTCAATAACTTCTTTGACATGAAAATCAATTTGTCCTTATATCTCAAAAACACACTTACACAAGTACTCTGTTAATAGACAGATTTTGTATTTCACCATATAAAAAGAGCATATTTTGCATCTTGTCCTACAATGGACCAGCACAATTTTTAACAGAGAGATTTGTTCAACTACAAAAACCTTCAGCATTATTTCTTGAGCAGAAAGAAAGGTATCAGTGATTGGGGAAAATATCATGATTCACTAATCATTCCAAGCACTTAAATTTTTACTAATTCTCTGTTCTTTGAATCTGGTTGCTTTGAGAAAGAACCATCTGCCATGAATCACAGAGTGCTTCTGGCATAAGATTCTTATATGGGGATTTCAAAAACACTTTCCAACTGGCAATATTACATTCATTATTTAAATATAAAAAGAACCCCAAAGGTTTAGGCTGCTTTCTATGGGGACCAAGAAGATGTTTTTAAGGAACTCAATGTTTCAGACTGAATCTAGGATTCAGTCAACACTTTTGTTTCTTTTCCAGCAATGAAATTTAGAAGCTCAAATGTAAGTTCCATTCACATACAACTATGACAACAATCACTGACTGATCTCTTCTCTATTGATTTGTCAAATCCCCTCTTATTAAACATAACCTTTTGCTGTCTTTCAGTCAAATGGAACTACAATTAGCAAAGTCTATGACTGTTTGGGTGGTACATTCTGAGTTGTGGTCCAACACATGTGAAATATTATCTGGTTTAGAGCATGACTATTATAACTATTGGTTCAAGATTCCGCCCCCCCCCCCCCCCACACACACACACTTTTTAATTTTTTTTATTTTTTATTTTTTATTCCAATGAATCAAATTCATTGGCAGTTTCTATGATTATGAAATTGTTATAAACTTCCTGTCTTTCTCATTGAAAGGATAAGAACATTGTTCTCATTGTAAGGATAAGAGTCACGGTATTAGTGAGATGGATAGCATGAAAATTTAATAAATAACAAGTTCTTTGTAAATATAGATATGTTATAGCTTCTGAATACTTTTTTTTATGGGTTCCCTCCCAAGTGCTAGTCTATAGTGCATTTCTTGAATGTTCGTTCGTTTAAAAATTAACAGTTGATCCTAAAAGGCAGGAGCTATCCACCATTGTCTTTTTTCTAGGGGTGTTAATTGGTGGAATGGCTTGCCTTCAGAAGTTGTGGAAGGTTTTAAAAAGAGATTGGATGGTAATTTCCTTGGAATGCTATAAGGTCTGCTTGGTGAGGGGATTGGACTGGAAGACCTCCAAAATCCTTTATAACTCTGTTATTCTGTATTATATCTGTTGTCATTAGCTTGATCTACTTTATATTTAATTGTAGTTTCGTGTTTTTTCATTGTATTCCTTGACTTTCAATACTAGAGATTACAGAGCTTTTGCAGTTTCAGATATCGAGATAATGTCATCAGCATAATGCATGTTATTAGCTTTCTTCCTCTAGTTTTAAAACTATATTATCTTATTCCAATCCAAATCCCACAATGTATATTCAGCATATACTGTATTTTGAATAAATGTATAAGTATAAAGTCTTAACTCACTTCTTTAATGGCCTGGAGCCATTTTGTTTTGCCATGTTTACCTGGTTTGTGGTTCCTTATCTTGTATATAGGCTTTGCATGAGAACAATCAGCTATTATATGATTCCCATTTTCAAAGGAAAATAGTAGAAAGTGGTCTTCCATTCACTATACCATTCCCAATAGAAAACTATCCAACATCTATTTAAACTTTTTTAGTGAAAATGATGAAACTATTCTATGCAATAATCTATTCCACTGATTGACATCTTACTATCAGGAAGTTCTTTATAATATATAATCCATATCTATATCCTGAAGTTTTCATCTCATTAAGTTCTAATCTTATCTTCTGGAGCAAGTAATTCTAGGCAGTGTTCTAGGACCATCTCTTTTCATACTCTACATAAATGACCTCTGTCATCATATCAAGAGCAACTGTGTTCTCTTCGCTGATAATATAAAGCTATTCAACATCACAGACAATACTGCCACCCTTCAAAAAGACCTTGACTGTGTATCAGAATGGTCAAAAAAATGGCAACTTCAAATCTCAACAAATAAATGCTCTGTCCTACATATTGGCAAAAAAATCAGAAAAATAAAATACAAGCTGAATAGTCAAGACCTTGTTGATGATCCAAACTCTGTCAAGGATCTTGGAGTACTCATCTCTAATGACCTAAGTGCTAGAGACCATTGTAACTACATAGGCAAAAAAGCATTAAGAGTTGTTAACCTAATCTTACATAGCTTTTTCTCTGGTAATATCACACTACTAACCAGAGCATACAAAACATTTGCTAGACCAATACTCAAATACAGCTAAACAGTCTAGAACCCACATTACGTATCTGATATTAACACAGTTGAGAAAGTCCAGAAATATTTCACAAGAAGAGTTCTCCACTCCTCTACTCATAGCACAATACCTTATGCCACCAGACTCAAAAGTCTAGACCTAGAAAACATAGAACTATACTGCCTTCAGTCCGATCTAAGTATAGTATATAAAATCATATATTGCAATGTCCTACTGTCAATGAATACTTCAGCTTCAACCATAACAACACAAGAACAAACAATAGATACAAACTCAAGGCTAACTGCACCAAACTTGATTGCAGGAAATACAACTTCAGCAACAGAGTGGTCAAGATTTGGAATACTCTATCCGACTCTGTGGTTTCTTCCCCAAACCCCAAAAACTTTAACCTTAGTCTGTCTACTATGACCTCACCCCTTTCCTAAGAGGTCTGTAGGGGGTGTGCATAAGTGCACCAACGTGCCTTCCGTCCCTGTCTTATTGTTTCTTTTATTTTTATTTTTTTATTTTTCTTATATGTATCCATGTAAAAACTATGTTTTTACTTATACTTATTATAAGCAATTGACAAAAATAAATAAATAAATAATTCTGAACTGTGAACAGGATGGCAGCCCTTCAGATATTTAAGGCAGCTTTTCACTCTGCTCTTCTGAAAACTAAATATTTTTTTAGTCTTTTAACCATTTCTTGTAGGAATTGGTTTCTAATCCTTTTACCATTTAGGTAGCCTTAGTCTGGACTTTTTAAAAAATTGAACTTTCTTGCACTTCATTTCTACATTTCTATTTTTGATATAGGGTTACAAGAGTGCATATATGTAAATTAAACATTTATTTGCAGAAATACATTATTACTATAATTTATGGTGTTTATTTTGACAATCTAGGGATGGTTGAATTAAGATCTCTTCAGTACATATTTGATCAGATTACATTATCTTCTGAACAACAGCATCTCCACATTTCCCAGAGTAATTAATAAAGTACATGCAGAAAAATTCCTTTAAGTATTAAAGAAAAAAATTATGTTGCATTGCAGGGGTTTTCAACATTTGATTTTGATTTCATAACCCTACAAAGTAATTCCAACAAAGCAAGAGTTTTTACAAAAGTGAGATGTGTCAATCAGAAATGAAAATATTCCTCATTCTTATCCATTTTGGCATTTTCTTTAATGATCTCCAGGGAAAATCTTGTTTCTCAAGTGATGATACTTTAGTTGATAAGATGATAGTTATTTAGTTGACAAGATGATAGTTTTGCAAATCTATATGTAGGTTAGCGCTGATAAAATATTTGTAGCTCTGGATTGAAATGAGGATTCCTTGGTAGTCTCTGAACTTGGTTGTTTTCTTACAGATGTTTAATTACCCAAACTAGGTAACATCAGCAGTGCTAGTAGGGAGTGGAGTTTGTTCCCAATTTATATTTGAGATTTACCCTGTCATTGTTGGTAGGCATGATCTGAATGGTTCTTGGTTGGATTGTTAACTGTTAGCTTGTTTCAAAGTTCCTTGAATGGGATATCATTTAATTCCTGACTGTTGATCTGATATTAATTTTGGTGGTAATCTATGCTCATCTGAGTGTTGATTGCCAGTGAGGAAGTGTTTGGGTCTTTTTGTTCCTTTTTTGCCCTGATGATTGTTTCTTTTGTACATGCTGTTTATGTCTATGTGTTTATTTATAGCTGATTTGATGAGTGTCAGGCTTCCAGAAATTCTCTAGCATTTTTTGATTTGGCTTGGTCTATGATGGTCATGGTTTTCCAGTTGAAACTGTGAACTATCTGTCCACAGGTTGTGAAATTGAAGTGTATTTATCATTTCTTCTTATTGCTAGTTGTTCTTTATGGTCCCATTCTGCTAGTCTTCTGCCTTTTTGTCCTACATTGAGGCTAATGTTTATTTGATTTTTTATTTATTTATTTCATTTGTCAAGCATGTATGAAAAAACAAGAATAAGTATGAACATAAAACATATGTTTTATACTTATAAAAACATATAAGTATAAGCAGGTATAAGTATATACATAATAAATGAGTTGAATAAATGGATAAATGGGAACAGTAGGACAGGGACAGTAGGCACACTGGTGCACTTATGCACAACCCCTTATAGACCTCTTAGGAATGGTGTGAGGTCCACCATAGACAGTTTAAGCTTAAAGTTTTGGGGTATTGTGCATCTTTACAATGTATGTTATAGACAACTCTTGTTTTTTTTTTTATCATGTCTTTTGACAGCTAGTAGGTGTTTGTGGATATATACTGCCAATTATTTATCCATTTGTCCTTTGCCCCTTATCTTTACATTTTTAGATGTCTCTGGTTTAGTTTTTCTTTTTCTTTTTTCTTTTCTTTTCTTCTTACTGGATTTCATACTGTTTAAAACACTGCATGGAGATTATGTTGTGTGGGTCAAATGAAAAGTAATGCTTTTATGACAATACCCATGAGCTGTAAACTCTGACATAATCTTTATCCTCTCTTATTTCACTTGAATTGGAGAAACATTGCTGTGAGAAATGCGATGTGATGTTATGTGATGTTAAATGTGATGTTATTATTGGGAAATGGAAACCTGTAGAGCAGTGATGGCTAACCTTTTCGGCACTGAGTGCCCAAAATGCACACGTTGCATCCCCATTATGCAATGTGCATGCATCCCCATGCATATGCCCCACCCTCCTGCACTTGCACCTCACCCCTGCACATGCATGTGCATACCCATACATGTGCTCCCCGGCTTGCACCCCACCCCGTGCATGCACAGCAGAGACCTGAAGACCAGCGGGAGGTGCACGGGCATGCATGGCAAAGCTGAGCTGGGGCAATAGCTCGCATGCCTACAGAGAGGACTCTGCATGCCACCTGTGGCACGCATGCCATATAGGTTCGCCAATACGTCTGTAGAGTATGCACACTGTACTTTAAGAAAAGTGCTATTATTGAATTTTTGGATGCTGAAGGAATCCTTCCAGGAATCCTCACCGTGGCCAACTTGCCACTTGACCATTCGCCACGGGACAAGAGTTATATTAATATTTGAAGACACAGTGGAATAGAATCACTAAAGAAAGGATGTCAAAGGAGGGACAAAATGAAATGTGAAAGACAAAAAATAAAAATAACTATTTTAAATAATTAAATCGAATTGTTGAATTGTCCCACAGCAAGTTGTCCCATGGTGAGTTGGCAGCAGTGATTTGGCTGTGGCAAGTTGTCCTATTCTGATGAAATGCAGATTGTTTATGGTGATAACTATGTTGAAATGAATACAAGGTGCTGATGATTGTCCTTAGATATTAGAAATTAACTTTTCCTATACAAAAATCATTTCTTACTGTCAAAGATTGTCAACTTGGATTTTCTTCAGAAAAATCAGCTGTTCCAAGTTTACCAATTTTATATTTTTTTAACCTAAAGGGGATAGGAAAAGTGGATCATCCAAAGATAAATTCCTGTCAAACTTGGAATTTCATAGGAAATGTGAGATTGAAATTATTGATCTTCTTCAATATCAGAAAACTGACAGTTTCTCAAACTACCTGAGACCAGAAAACAAATTCTATAGAAAGATCCAAACTATATTTTACTGATATTGGCTATAATAGCAGAATCCTGAGAGTCTGATTCTGCCCCTTTCTCTCCAGTGAGTCCAGACAGTGTGAACTTGAGTCTCTTTTTCATTATCTCTCTTTCCAGGACTTAAAGAATGCTTTGTCCTTTTTATTTACTTAACTCTTTCCATAAAAATTGCTTCAAGGCTTCTCCTTGGCTCTGTATACTGGCAGAGATGAAAGATTTAACAACTAAAATTCACCACAATTGTTGTTATACTACAAAAATGAAGGTGATTGAGGAATTTCTTCACAGCATTATGATAACGAACCCAAAATGACTCATTGTTATGACTCATAAAGGAAGCATTAGTCCATGAAATATTATCACAAAACTCATGGTTACAGTTTTGGGGATACAGATGGTGTTATTCACATGGATTTCCTTGAATCTGGCATCAACCTTAACTCAGAGTTCTACAAGTAACAACTACTAAGCAGAGTTTGAAAGCACAAGATGGAAATTTTGCTGCAACAGTACTAGACTAGCTCTCACACTTTACAAGCCACCCAAGAGGCAATTGTGAAGTTGGGCCTTTTCACCTTAACCATGCAACGTATAATCTCAACATAATCCGTTCAACATCCCAGCATTTGATCATTTGATTCAAATGAAAAAGTAGAAAGGATCTTCAGAAAATGGTTGAAAAGATAAAGTGTGCAGTTTTTTCATGACAACTTTAAGATGTTTTCCATTATTGGCAGAATCATGCAGCAAATGATGGTGGTTATGTAGAGGAGTAAATAAAGGTAATAAAAGAGCTAATTTCTTACAATATTTCTAGTTAAACTAAAGTTATAAAGTGGATGCATTACTTTCATTCAGCCTTCATAATTTGAGCACTTGAAATAGCCTGCTGGTAGACCATGAGGTATCAGTAATGAAATGAAAGTTACATGTTGTGTAAAAGAGAAGTTTAAAAATCATATAGTTAGATGAGCAAGACAACACCAACCCAGGCTAAATACTATGTTAAATCCAGTTAATCTAGATAATCTGTTTCATCTAGGATTGCCTAAAGTTGAAAAATCACAGCCCTTTTCCTTATCTTTATGAGCCATGGAGTTGGCCATGTTTCAGAGCACATAAGAAACAGTCTTCTTACTGTTCCGGTTCCACGTGGCTTCAGTGGCAGCAGGAATTCGCGACCATTCGCGATTCCTGCTGCGCTTGCCGCCGAGGTACCCCCGATCTAAATGGGTCAGGGGGATATGGCTGCCCTGTGGGGACAGCCGAAGAGAGAGGGGAGCCGGACAGGGGGTTGGGGGTGCCGCAGACCCTCTCCTCGTCCGAAAAAAACCCTTTTTCCCAAGGTGGTGGAGCGGCAGTCAGCAATGGCCGCCACGAAGAAGCCAGCAACCGGGTAAGATTGTGCTGGAGGAAGCAAGAAAAGTGAAAGTGCTGGCTGAGCCGGGTCAATCAACATCTTTTAAATTCGTTGGAATTGAGCTGTCTGAATTGCTGGAGGATACATTGTATCCCTAAGAAGATCGAAAGCGGCGGAGAAGCTGTTAAAGGGAACTTTTTTTTTCTTCACTCTCCCACCCCATGGAAACAGCAGATGAAGATTTGAAATTTGTTTGGGCACTAAAGGTGAATTATTCTGAAAGTTGAAGTTAAGGGACAAAAGAGTTTTTGGACATTGGACTTAAAAATTTAAGAAATTGGAAAACCCTTATTAGAGGTATGGATTTCTGATCATTTAAAAATTGATGTTGCAAGTGGAAAGGGAGAGGAAAAAAAATTGGAGCAGAAGTGGAAAAAGGAGGAGATTGCCTAGAATCTCAAAGAAAGAATACAAGGTAATTGGACCTCTTTGATTAAACAGTAACCCCAGAAAAAGAAATAGAAGAAAGAAGAAAAATATAAACTTTTGGAACTTTTTTTGAATTATTTTTGATTAAAAATACTTGGGTGGTTGTTTTGGGGAAAGTTTCTCTTTTCAGGATGGCATCGCTTGTGGATGAACTGAAGACTGAATATCAAAAATATAAAAAGGAAGAACAAGATGGAAAAGATACTTTGGGCACTTTATTTCAATTTTTAGAAATGGTGTTATGTACTTATGAAAAATTGATTACACAGCAGAATGACTGGGACAAAGAAGAAGAGGAACAAGAAGCCATCTTTGATGAACAATGGGTTTTTTCCAGGGAGAAGGAGAAAGAGGATAAGAAAAAGGGGATTTTAAGATTTGAAAAAGCAACCAAAAAAGAGAAAAATGAGAGGAAAGGTGGATGCAAGGTTAGAAAGGAAAGGAAAGGGAGTAAGAAAAGGGAGGAGGAGAGACAAAGGGGTAAAAAGGGCAAGGAGAAGAATAAGCAAGAGAGAAAGGGGGTGAGGAGAAGCCTTAATGGTGAGAAGCAAGATCTAAAGAAAAAAAGTTTATTCAGAGACAATGGGTGAATTTAATTAAGGATAAAAGGGGGATTCTGGAAGGTATACAAGATTGTGTTTTTATATGTGTATTTAGAGTATAAAATTTACTGTGTAATTTTAGAATCTACTAAACAGAATCCCAAGATAAATTAAGTGTTATATGAAGTACTTTTAAGTTAGGGTAATGAGTTAAAGGCGTCACTCCAATTAGTGTATAGGAGAAGTATAGTAAAAGAAAAAAGATGAATGGATAGTTGGAAACAGAACAGACAAAGAATGTTATTGAAAATGGTAATAAGATATGGAAGGATATATAAAGGTTTTGTTATGGTTTTTTTTGTATGTTGATAAAAGGCAATAAAATTTTAATTAACAAGAAATAATTTGGATGAAAAGGAGAAGCTGGGATAAGATATGAAGTTAAATAGATAAAGTAAATATTGATATTATAATTTGGAATTATTATGTTCTATTGGTTTTCTTCTTCAATTATTTTTTTTTTTTAGAAAAGAATTTATAAGCTGTTATGCCTTGATTGTTTGTGCACTGTTTTTGTAAAATTGATAAAATTGGTTTATTAAAAAAAAAAATGATAATAAGATATGGAAGGATATATAAAGTGAATATGATGTTTGAATTTGTGTCTGTGTGAAGAGTTTCAACCCGGGATCAGGCAGCCTTCAGAAAAGATGTTTTAGTTTTGTTTATGTTTTGTGTTTTGTATGTTTATGAAAGGCAATAAAATTTTAATAAGCAAGAAATATAATTTGGATAAAAGGAGAAGTCTGGATAAGATATGAAGTTAAATAGATAATGTAAATATTGATATTACAATTTGGAGTTATTTTATATGTTCTATTGGCTTTCTTCTTTAATTATTATTATTATTTTTTTAGAAAAGATTTTTCAAGTTGTTATGCCTGGATTGTGTATTGTTTTTTTTTTGTAAAATTAATAAAATTTGTTTTTTTAAAAAAAGAAAGAAACAGTCTTTTTACTCTTTCCTTTAGATTTCTTTTCCCTCACTGAAGGTTTGATCTAAACATGCTCCTTTGCAGAAAGAAGGAATCTCTCTTTTCTGAGGGAAAGTAAAAAAATATGGTGAAGGTAGAGGAAGGGCAATAGGAAACAGAAGCAGAGGAAGATGATATAAAAAATAATCACTCTAACTTCTCACCTCTCCATCCCTTATGGAACTCTGTTAAGCATAAAACTGAATTGACTCCAACGGAATTGAATCCAAGCAAACAACAAATTACAATTAAAAATCCAAATTCCAAAATATATTTGGAATAGTTGTGTTCAAGTTGGTTTTCTACTTTGTTCATTCTGATACTTTTAGATTCTAATAACATACATATTTCCTTCAATGACTGACCCCCTACTTTTATAATTAACAGATGATTTTGAAGACAATCTGATCTCTTAAAGCTTCCATAGTTTGTAAGCTTAGCATATATTAGATACTGTGTAGGAAATGAGCAGGTTGAGTCCAAGGTGGGTTAAATCCATCATCAATTTGGAGCCATTAAGAGACCAAGTCTAGTCCACCATGAATTTCATTGATCCTTATCTAGTGCCAATTTGGCTTGAGTATTAGTAGATCAGATTCTTGTGTATTGCTAGCATGTAATAAACATTTAGTGCTTTGAAGTCAAGTTCTATTCCAGGTTACCTACATCTGAAAGATACTGTCAATTGGACTGAAATGAGTGGCTAGAAATTCAATAAATAAGTCTGTTTATTAAAAACTGTAATTGAGTATATTGATAAATGATTTCATTGCCTGATTCTTTCACATTATACTTTATTTAAGCAAATTACCGATTGTTGTAATACATTTCAATATGAAATACTTCTTTTCTTTCACTGTGTCCTTGTTATAATAAATTAATCTTAAGGTGGAGATTCCAAAAGAGATTTGATGTCAAAATATTTTCAAAGTTTTAAAAAGGGCTGATATGTGAAGAATTTTTTACATATCTTCTTTGCAACCCATTATCATCATGCTAACCAAATGTCTTCAAGTTATTTTTTAGCAATTGTTCCAGTAAAATTCTTTTATCTACATTATATAAACCTGTGGTGGCTGCCAGCTTGCCAGTATCACAGTTAAGTCTTAAATAATAATTTTTAACAATTCGGTTCAACAACACAATCTTTTTAAGGTATACTGGAATATTTTTAAAAGATTGTAATCTTCTTATTTCTGGGGAGGTAATAAATTAGAAGACACCTTTACATACAAGCTATAGCTGTGCCCATTTGCTGATTAGTATTATTACTATGCTGAACCATGTTTTTGCAAGCAAGTTAAGGTTCAGATATGTTAATGTGAAATTAAACTATAGCCCTCAAATTTGGACTCCTTAAATCAATGAAGAACACAATATATTGTGCTGAAATTATTGCAATTGTTGCAAAATAACAATAAAGAAGGATGTTTATATATTCCTGAAAGAATATCTGCTTACCAGATGAAGATTGGCTTAATCAAGTGTCAATTTTTAGCCTTTGAACTGTCTTTGCCAGTCAGCATGTTTATTTGCTTATTTGTTCAATCTCTGGGCAGCTCACATTTTTTTAAAAAAATAAAATATATTACAATTAAAATCTTACAAACATTTTAAAACAATAAAAATGGTAAAAATCATTAAAACAATAAAGCCATGCCTAATTAGAATCTCGGTTCAATTTGCTGTTTAAAAATGGAAAAGTAACCTAAGTATTAATAGCAACTTAAGATTGTAAAAATGCAGAATGGTGATGGAACTTTGAAACTGGAATAGTTTGATATTTTCATTAACTTTTTTGGAGGGATTTGTCTGCTTTGTTTCTGTCTCTTGCAACTTTTTGGAGGGATGCATATATTGGTAATTGTTAAATCTTTCAAGGAAATTTGACTGTAATGTTTGTACAGTCCAATAAGAACAATATAAGGGGTTCTGCGGTTGCTATTTTTCAGAGAAATATTTAGTATATTGTTTTATGTCTGCAATTGTTAAAGAGATCATTTCATAGACAATTTACAGAAGTACACAGGGAGAATGTACTTGTTATTTTTTTATTTTATGTGACATGTAAGCTGTAGTGTCTTACATGTCACATAAAATAAAAAAATAACAAGTACATTCTCCCTGTGTACTTCTGTAAATTGTCTATGAAATGATCTCTTTAACAATTGCAGACTGTCATTTGTGACCTTCCCAGCCTGGTTCTGACAAGTAAAGTCAATCGGAGAAGCAGGATTTACTTATCATCCATGGTGTCATACCTCTGTTGGAGTTTGAATCCAAGGAGGAAAATGAACAGCCGACAGGGAGTGAGATTGTGGCTCCATTGGCTGTGGAGGAAACTGGGGAAGGGCAAAGTCTGGCTGGGTAGAACAGGGGAGATGTAGAACAAGGGAGAGGGAATTCAGAGGAAGACCCAGGCCCACCCCCTTTCCATCCTGGGGCACACAGGGAGTAACGAAGAAGAGAACAACGTGGGTTGTGTGGCTTACGGGGGAGGAAAGGCCCTTGATTCCCTTCATTAGCCACAGCTGGGAAGAGAGTTTAAAAGAGATGAATGCTGAGTGCAGTAGCTGCTGGGAGCAAATGTGAGTTTATTTTATGTTGACTTTGGTTATCTATGTTTCTGGTGTCTTCCCAACCGTGTTGAGTTATTGTTCCGTGTTGAGTTATTGTTCACATCTGGAATTCTTGCTCCTGCCCTGCCGGACTAATTACCTCATTTTGCCTTGATTAGACTTATAGTTACAGTTTTTGTTGACCATGTTTTGGACTTGATTCTCCGCAGCCAAAGGCTATTCCTAGGAGAGTTTTTCTACAGCCAGAAGGTAACCAGGACATTGGGCGCAAAGTTGGAGCTAATAAAGGGACTTCTACTGATTATCTGACAGTGTTGCCTTTGTGCCATGCCCCTTGCTTAAAGACTGTGGTAAAAAAATGTTCATAAAATCAGATACAGTCATGTGACTGCACTGCTTTGTGACCAAAATTTGGTCTCTATTGTGGTCATAAGACAAAGACTACCTATATGCATGTTTAATAATGGTTAATAATAAAAAAAAAAGTGTAAAATAAGAGGCTTTGAAAAATGTAAAGGAATTGGAATTAACTTTGAAAATAAAATTGTGTTGTCCCAGAATAATTTGGGCAATTCTAAATGACAAAAGGAACATAAAGGTGATCAGCATTTTGCAGAAACTCCTCTCCCCAGCATACACATACGAATTATTGAGCAACTACAGAGTTGTTTAAAACCACTACTGCACATTCCCAAAAGGAACTTTAGTTGCCCAAAGGTGTGTTGGATGACAAATAAAGCTACTGTAAATCTGCATCAGCAAATCGTTTCCTGGCTAAAAACAATATGACCCCTGACAAGAAATCATCTTTCCTTGCTTCTAAACAGGACTTAATCATTCAATACAGTACTAATGTTGCATGCTAGGGACTGCTAGTTTTTCTTCCTTCTAATGCTGGTAGAGAAGCTGAGAAAAAAATAGTACCTTTACTTTAATCTAATACAAAGCTTGGTTTGTATAAAAGAAAGAAAATAAGTTTCAAGAGATTCTGTTCTTATCTCTAGGGTCTCACACATCGTTTGATGTTTGCTGTAAGCCATTTTCTAGTTCAGTGCTGGCTGAGGAATTCTGAGAGTTGGTGTCTGCACATCTTACTAAGATTGAAAAACACTATTCTTGCTTATCCCTTGTTTCCAAAGTTTTAAAATTCTTGTAACAGGAAGGTGCTAGAATTATAAGCAAATTCAATTTTCCTTTCAACCCAGAACCCAGAGACTGATGGATATACTTGAGTAAACTCCATTCTTTTATTTATTTTTAGTGTGGATGATGCAAATCATGACTCTATGTCATAATAAATTTCTAAATTATCAAAATTATCCAGCACATAATCCTTCATGACACTCTTGGATTACTGCATTGTTTAAAAGTGTAAAATAGGGTTTAATCTTTTAAACTTCAGAGCTTTCATTTTTGGAGTCTTTTTGCACCCATCCGATCTATAAAGGTTTAGGTTCCCCCCCACTCCCCCCCACTCCCCAGTTTAGCATTAGATTTGGAAGGCTGGGACAGAATAAGGTTCTCCATAATATTTTATTAGTGAGTAAAAAAAAAAACCAGGCATCTAACACCTGCAACCATAGTCTCTCAACTTAACAGAAGTGGCACTGCCCTGGCTGCATAAATGTTAAATTGTGCGTGTAAAATAGCTTTAGGATATTCTGTGCTTGCTCCATCAGGTTATCATGGAAAACATGCCAGAAAACACTGCAGTGTTTATATATCCTTTAGGTTAGGAATGCAAAAGGTTAATGGTTGCCAAAAGCATTTTTCCCTGACTAGCTACTACTTTCGTTCAGTTTTGCAACCTGCCTTAGCAGTGATCCTTATCAGACAGACAGACGCACACAACCTCACAACCCTTTCTGTTTTGGCCAAGGAATGTTGGCATATTCAGGTATTCTGTTCCTCTTTTTGGTACCATTAATCATTATGATTAATTAGCTGAATAAGTGGATATTACATGTTCCTACTGCTGTGTATGCAATATAGTAGCATTGGTTTATTTGGGGGGCTAGAATAGATTTAGTGAAATATCTGTCTGTTCACTAGAGCCTCGGTGGCACAGTGGTTAGAATGCAGTCTGTTCACTTTACATATACAAATGTTATATGTGTATGTGTGTGTGTGTGTGTGTGTGTGTGTATGTTTGTTTATATTTATATATATATATATATATATTCTGAGGTTCTTGCGGGTATTTGTATGTGGATCTTTGGTAATTCGGGTTTTCTCCCGCGTAAGATTGGAAGTATCTAGGCAACGTTTTGATGAAGTCTCATTCACCATCTTCAGGCTTGGTCTTCAGCTCTGTGTGGGGGGGTGTTCTCATTGGGTGGGGGGTTGGCTGTGTTCTGATTGCTGGAGGCATGTTCTGTTCAGGTGGGGGCTTGGTTGTGCTCAGGTTAGTCTTAGTTGCTGGGGGATTTGAGCTGGTGAGCTGTGATCTTGCTGTTTGGCTTTGAGTTCATGGTCGTGCTGCATCTTCATGGTGGGGGTCAGTTCACTTCATGTATGGCTCAGAGGGGTTTGAAGTGGGTAGTGATGCAGCTGCAGTACGGATTCTGGTCCGTGGTCGTGTCTCATCTTCTGTGTGGGTGTAAGTCTGCTTTCTACATGGAAGTGTGGTGGTGGCATCTTGTGTGGCTCTCAGGGGTGTGGGTCTGGTGTCATTCTTCATGTTAGGTACTTGTCTGTTCATGAGGGCGAGTAGAAAGCAGACTCACTACCCACTTCAAACCCCTCTGAGCTATTCATGAAGCGAACTGGACCCCACCATGAAGATGCAGCACGACCACGAACTAAGACTAACCTGAGCACAACCAAGCCCCCACCTGAAGAGAACACGCCTCCAGCCAATCAGAACACAGCCAACCCCCCACCCAATCAGAACACAGCCAAACCCCCAAACAATGAGAACACACTCCCACCCAATCAGAACACAGCCAAGCCCCCACCCAATCAAGTCACACCCCCACTAGCAGTTAAAAGGAAGAAGCAGCTGCAAGCTCACATCACTCTGAGAAGCACAGAGCTGAAGACCAAGCCTGAAGATGATGAATGAGACTTCATCGAAACGTTGCCTAGATACTTCCAATCTTACACGGGAGAAAACCCGAATAACCAAAGATAGATAGATAGATAGATAGATAGATAGATAGATAGATAGATAGATATACACATCTGGCATTCAGCTTTGTTTGGGTATTTTCCCACATCATAATAGTGGTGCTTTTAAAGTTGTAGCAACGTTTCAGCAGAATCTCATCTGCCATCATCAGGCTTCTGAAAAGTGTTTGTCTGTGAGTCAGACTTTTACAGTGGTTTCAGATTTAAATTTGGGGCAGCCTATTGCTGTGTCAGAATGGTTTTTTCTTCCTCCTGATTGGTTGAGAGTCTTGGTCTGTGTTTATTGGTCTTGGAGTTTGCTGTGTTTTGCTTCTAATATCTTCTGTCTGTTTTTTTTGGGAGGGGGCTCTTTTTGTATCTTGATTGGCTGGCAACATTGTGTTACTTTATTGGAGGCCTTTAGTGCAGCTTGGCTTCGGGTAAATGGACGTCTATCATATATATATATATATATATATATATATATATATATATATATATATATATATATATATATATTAGACGAACACTATATACAGAAGCCTGATGATGGCAGATGAGATTCTGCCGAAACATTGCTACAACTTTAAAAGCACAACTATAATGATGTGGGAAAATACCCGAACAAAGCTGAATACCATACATGTAAGTACCCATGAAAACTTAAGAAATTATGTATGTATGTATGTATGTAAAAAAAACACCTGTGTACTGTAAGGGGACACACACACACACAATGGTGTATTGTTGGCTTTTCAGTGACAGGCACAGTTGATTGTTTAGAACGGAGGTAAAAAAGGAATCGAGGATCTATAATTAAGCTCATACCTATCTTAAAGTAAAAGTAAACTTTCTTCAAAGAAAAGCTCCTCTTATATAGAAAATCAAGTCCAAAAAGTTTGGATTTAATTGATGAGCTAGTTCGTGTCAGAAAGAATTTGTTTGTCACTCAGGTATTACTACTAGTACTTTTAACATCTACAGAACTGCTTAAAGATGAGTTTAATTTCTGTTGGAGCACATAATTTATGCTTTAAAATCAGAAGATAAAATAGAGAGAAAGATTCAATCAGTTTTCATTTATTTTATTTGTTGATTTGTTTTGTTTGTTTTTATAAGCAGCTTCATATATAGAGAGTGAGTGCCTTATACAGATGGTTGAAGCAGAAGTTTTACCAAAGTAGGGAAAGTTATTTCTGTCAGATCTAATTGTAACATTATATAAAATGTAAAAATAATCTAATATGCAAACATAAAATCACATAGTGCTTAAATATTTGCATATTTATTTTAAAAAACCCTCATGGATGTCAGTCAACTATCCTAAGAAGGGAATAAACACACGATAATTCTAAATCACTTTTAAGTTTCCATTCCTTGCTTTATTTCTTATTTCTCTTTATTTCTATGACATGAATGCTTATAACTGACTAAAAATAATAATGTGCCAAGTTTTGATCTTTTATAGAATGCTATTAGTTTAAAAAAAAAGAATAAAAAAATATATTGAAAAAGTTGATCATTGGTTCAATAACTCTATGTTACCTAGTCAGATATTTGTGCCACATGATTTAATATTTGTGGAAAAAATGATTTAAACTTTAAATCTCATTAATATAATGAGATAACTTGGTCTTAGGCAAAGGAAAAAGATGATAAAAATAAACTGGCTTCTCATATCAACCCTATAACACTACATTTGATGATATCAAATTATGTCATATAAGTCATTCAAATAGTCCTAATATGTGTGTTCAGTCAAGGATTAGATGATTAAAAAGCATCCTGGGCACTTGGCACATACACTTACACAATGTTGCTAAAAAAAACTACATGGAGATATCGAAGTCAGAAGAGTGAAAGGTGATTCAAAGAAGATGAGACCTATTCATGTAAAGACTAAAATGAATGGAAACATAAGGATGCAGAGAAAGGGCTGAGGATACTAGCATTGGGAACCCTTTTAATATTGGCAGAGAAACCTTCCTTTCTCTGAGCATACACATACCAAGAACTCTTTTAGTCTGCAATGGGGTGCTGACAACCATTTGTCTGAAATAATATAGTGGAGGTTGGACTAGACTAGATCTCCAAGGTCCCTTCCAATTGTATTACTCTATTCTATGTTCTATGTTCTGAATTGTTAAAAGGCCAAAACTCATCCCTCCCTTTAAGCAGAGAGAATGCATGGTTACCCTAAACTTTGAAATATAATAGAAATGTAAAACATTAATGAGGAAATTCCATTGCAGGAACTGAATACTGAGACAAAATGCTTGGTCAAGCAGCCACAGAGAGCAAAGAATTGGTGACATATAACATAGCATAACATAATCTTAAACCTCTTTTGCTAGCTTTCAAAAAATGTTTAAAAAGAAAATTACAAAAAAAAATATATAAGAGTGAAATATTAGGACTGAATTTTTAAACACTGAAATTGTATTAAATTAAATAATGAACACTGAAGTATTAAAATACAAAGTAAGATAAATGGCTAAATAATAAGAATGGTATAGTTTCAGGGTTCTGTTTTTTAAAAAGAAGAATTTTTGTGAGGTTAGGCAGATGAAAGTCTCTCAACAACTGAAATATTTAAAAAAACATTTCAACAGAATGAAATTATTTCCAGGCTTTTAAAAAAATTATTACTAAGTAATATTTCTTTGGGGAATAGTTTTGCAATTCATTAATACTGAACATGGTTCACGTAAACCTAAGGATAAATTCTCCTTGGTTTCTAATCTGCTCTATTATTTCAACATATCACCATGTATGTGTGTGTACATTCATATGTACACATGTATTCTTAACAGCATCAAGACTTAAATCCAACAGCTTGATCTTATACGTTATAAATATCCTTTCTCCATTTTAGGTCATAGCTTGCATTTTATGTTATTCATTTCATACAGATGAACATTTTCATCGAAAGAGGATTTCCTAGTGAATATTTGCACATACGTACCTGATGAGGATATATTTATTCAGGAGAAAACATCACTAAACTCAATTGGATTTATTCTTTCCTCCCTACTTCACCTCCCACACCCATGTGCATTCTACCTTTGACACAGACACTTATACAAAAGCATGCTTCCTTTTGCCAATTGATCATGCCACTGATTTGAAGATTTTTCCATCCTACAATTTTAACTTACATTTGTTCAGATTCTCTATTAATAGGTAGGGAGGTAGGGAGAAACAGGTTTTGGAAATAACACCGCATAGTTATTTAAAAAAAAACAAAAAAAAAACCAGTCCCATTCTGAAGTTCTAGCCTGCATTTGCTTCTATGTTTTTTGCTGTCTCTGTGGCTGAAGAGATATTGCCTTCAAGTAATTGAACTTCTCTCAGTTCAATGGCTTCCTATTCACCAAAAAGTGGTGTGCATTGTGATCAGCATGGGGCTGAAAGGAGCACCTTCTCAGAGGTGCTGTCAGAGCCTGGAAAAACAAATATCCTATAGTTTCTGTTACCCTTGTTCCACCTCAATTCACCCACACACCCAGCATGCCTGGCCACTTGTCACTGATCTCTGCCTTGTCCCATTTTATTTTCCCCCTTCAAGGACACACAGGGGTGACAATGCTGAGTGGCATTATCTTTGAACCTGATTTTACAATATTGTCCAGCACAAATAATGCAGAAAGCTAGTGGCTTGTCCTGCCACTTGGGGATGAAACTAGTCCCCTTACTCAGTGGTCATCACATGGAGGTATGAACCTCTTGATAAAGGCTGTCATGTTTATACCAAGTGACAGAAACAGTGGAGTTGAAATGCTAGATATAAAGATTTGGATGGGGAAAGGCATAAAATCACATTAGGCTTGTTTTAAATCTGCCTGTCTTTATGCAGGGGAGGGATTCTACCAGTTCGCACCTATTCTCTAGAACTGGTTGTTAACATTCTAAGCAGTTCGGAGAACCAGTTGTTAGAAGAAATTACTGGCCTAATCCTGTAAGGAAGGCAGGAAGGAAACATTCTGGTGCTGCTTACAGAAACTGCCTCTCCATTAACCCTTATTACATTCTTGCAGGACTAGACTTCCTGTCTCAGGAACGTCTCTGGAGTTTTTTTCCCCTCCTTTGCTGGTAGTTTGCTTGTGTGGAGTGACCATTCAAAGTTACAGTGGCACTGAAAAAAATGAGTTAGGACCATTTTTCACAGTAACTACTGTTGCAGCATCCCCACAGTCATGAGAGGCCAGGGGAGGAGATGCATGCCTCGATGTGAGTGATATTGAGTTGGCCACACCCAGCCAATAACATGACCGCCAAGCCACATCCACCAATTTAACCACACTCACAGAATGACTTGTTAAAAATTTGAATCCCACCCCTGTCTGCCTATCTACCTACCTACCTATATATCTAATCTATCCATCCACCCATCTCACTCTCAAGTTTTGCCAATGCTCTGATTTAAGATATTACGACTTGAAAATCTTTTAAAAATATAATTGATCAGTGTTTTGCATTTGTGCTTCATGAAAGAGAGATAATCCTGGCTCTGCAATTTTAATATAGATTACAAACAGATGGAAAACAAGTACCATTAGAATAATATAATTTTGGAATTAAGATGGCTAAATAAACAAAGCAATGATTTGATGGGTCTCTTCCATATGTGGTCCTGTGACAGAATGATGGGTAGGATTTGAGGCATATTTCTTGCCCTTTAGGAAATAGTACAACATGTCCATTTTTTTCTGGAGCTACAAGGGAGGCAGTTTCTCATTGGTGAGAACTGCTGCAGCCATGATGCCCTGGCACTTTGCCACCATACCACTATCCTTAATTGCTTAATTGCCATCATACCACTATCCTTAATGGAGGGGCATCTTGACATTATCCACCACAAAGAGGTGGATATTCCATCTGTCTCCATCTTTTTCCTGCTCACTCTGAAAACAAACATCAAAAAGAAAAAAATAAGGATGACAGAAAGGAGGTGGTAACAGTGTAAAAATATTGATAAGGTTCAGTGTTAGTTACCATATAACTTAATTCCTCTTTTTGTACCTGATACCTGATCTTGGCTATATAGAATTGCAGCCACCCACAAGGAAATCCAGAACAATGTTGATCTAAAGTATTGTTTCTAAGTTCAGAAGGAAAAACTCCAGATTTCAAGAATGAAAATAGTCTTGCTTTGCCATAGCTTAAAAAGCAAAACATTTTTGTTTGTTTGTTGGAATGTCAGGAGCTTCAGGAATTCAAAGTGCAAAATCCAGAGGTCAACACAGCGAGCTCTATAATAAACAGTAATATCAAAATGGTAACACTTGCATAATGATATCATCCTGCAAATAGCACAGTTATGTATTGTGTGTTCCTATGCATATATTCATTGGCTCAAAAGAAGCAAATCCACGTGGATTATTATTCTTTACACAGCAGTTCCTATTGAGAGCCAGTCATGCTACTTTCCTGGGAAGAACACGTTTCCTGCCTTGGAGACAATTTGTGAATGTAGTCTCAATCCCAGCCGTTGTCTTTTTAAACATTGTTTGCTTAACTTTTTTTTTTTGATAATGATGCAGATGTTTGTCCATTGTCAGGTTGCCCGATCATGACTATGGTATAGAAAGACTTTCTGATGAGGAGAAATGGACAACACCTTTTCAACTGCAGACGCTACCCAAGTTTTGCTGCTCTGAGTTGAAGTAGCATTTTCTGGTTTGAGTACATCCTAGTTTGCCTTTCATCTAGGCCAGGGGTGTCCAACCTTGGCAACTTTAAGCCTGGAAGACTTCAACTCCCAGAATTCCCCAGCCCTTGCTTCTGGGAGTTGAAGTCTTCCAGGCTTAAAGTTGCCAAGGTTGGACACCCCTGATCTAGGCCATCAATTTTGCCAGGCTATCTTGAGAATTCAAGAAATTAAAGTCGACAAGTCTTTGACAGTCCCGATCTAGACAACTTTAATCAGCTCCTGCACAGAAGCTAGAATTCCCTCAATTTATTTTTCCTAACCTTTCTCTACCAAAACAAAAACCAAAAAACCTCTATTAATTTAAGGAATTGAATAATACTAATATTAATACTAATGTAGGTCATACTAATAACGCACATTTCTGGAAATGTGCTGGAGGTCAAGCCAGTAGTGTGACTTCTATGCCGTGGAAAAAGACCTATAAAAGGTACCATAACAGATCATGGGGAAAACCTGGGTACATACAAGGATGGATTTTTTTATTTTAAAGCTGGTTGCATTTTGATGCTTTACCTCTCTCTATAAATTTAGCCTTATATATATATATTTCCTGGATGCTTTCATATCACCTTGTCTACTGGTGACCGTGCTTGCAAGATTTCAGAATTGATTGTCATGGCCTCCTCCAAGAGTGACTGGCCCAAGGTCATCCAGTTGGCTTTGTGCCTAAGGAAGACTGTATCTTGAAGTGTCCTGACTGCATAATCACTATATCAAACCAGCTCTCATATGTGTGTTTACAGATAAGACTTGGGAAATGTAGTTTTTTAAGGTGAACAGACAAGAATGGCTTAGCTGCGGTGGCACAGTGGTTAAAATTGCAGGCTGACTCTGCCCATTGCCATACACATAAAATACATGTATTTAATAAGCTCTATCCACAGAAATGAAAAGGATTATCGATGGCTTTTGGGCAATGGAAAGGTAGTGGTAAAAAGGCAAGGCAGGTAGTCCATTGGAAGGATATGGTAGATTTCACTCTGAATTGATTTTCTTGGAAAAGGCTGCTAAAATACCTCAGTTCTGACAAGTTGTCAGACCTGCCCCAAAACAATCATTTAGGAAAGCAGACTCTTGATTCAAACTGACTCCAAACTGGTTTGGAATTAAGCCAGAATCCACACAATTCAGGGGCAGGTTAACCTTGAAAGGTTAAGTGTAGATATGTTCTAAGCCTTCCAAGGCCTTAATACCTTTTCATCCTTAGAACTTACTATTCAAAACAACATGGATAATGAATTCCTGAGAGGATGGAGCTAGTGGCTCTATACTTCCGATGCACTAATGTACTTACTCTTCAACTCTTTCCTCCCTTTTCTATCTTCTAAAATAAAGCACATCTTTCACTGTAGTTTCTCATTCCTTCTGAATCCCCGACTGCTTTGTTTTTATTACAAAAAAAAAATGTTCTTATATACATTGGTATTGATGATATGAAAATGAACATTCATTTTTAAAAGAACAACTATTTATACATAAATTCTAATCGTAAAGTGTTGTAATTATTGTACTAAAATGTAGTTTCGATGTAAGCATTTATTAATACATGCTAAGCTCTCATTACTGATTTTCATAAAAAATGATAAAATATTATGTATGAAATGAATCATTAGCATGCACCATTAAGTCCTCTATTTTCATTTAATTGAATTTGTCAGTAGTACCCTCTTTAACTGAAAGCCAGTCATAACCACAAAATTAAATAATAATTAAAGAAACATATATTCAAAGAATTGCTGGTAGCTAAGGTGCTATTTAATGAAAACATAGCAATTTAATGTAAATTGGGATCCATGTTGGTGCCATGAAGAAAATTATATATTCTGGGCTTCATATATGTCTGTTTTTTGCAAACATTTGCTAATACCAATTCATATAAGCTGCTCTATAAATACATGACTTCTGTAAGCAGATTAAAAAATGTACATATGTATATTCCAAAAGATACACTACATATGAGATACTAAACTTTTGTTAGTGCAAGTGTTATACATAATACATTGTTTTCATTTCTATGCAGCTTTATCTTTGTATCAGTGAAATTGCTGAAATTCTTCTATACTAGCTTCTCTTCTATACTGGAATCTTATCACTGGAGCATTTAATGTCCATCTCAAATATGAATCATCTGAAGGATTTCAGGAGAGATCATCACAGAGAAAATCTATGTATGTAGTTGCTAAGAATCAACACCAATTTGACAGAATATAATTAAATGCAAACCAAACCAAAGCATAGTCACACTCTATTGTTCTCCAAATAATAGTTCATTTTCCTGTTTTCTCCCAGCCATTAAACCTCAAAATGTTTCCTCAACTCAATATATGAAGGTCTTCATTCTGTTCTTATCTCTTTATCTGGCTGATTTTCTATAAGGTCAGTAGGCACAATTGGGTCTGCAGATAGACTTAGGAAATGTAGCTTTCCAAGGATTATGGAGAACAGACAAGAATGGATTAAAACCAAAAGACCACCCAGGGAGCAAACACATTTATCATATTAGCTAGATCTGAGTACAGCTTCTTAAGGACAAGATTCTCTTCAGCCAGGATATGGCACCTAAAGACCTTCATGAAGGGACTTTCTTCCTAAAAACCATCCTTATGGCACCTAAAGACTTCATGAAGGGACTTTCTTCCTAACAACCATCCTTAAGATTTAAGTGAAATGTACAAAGCCAGGAAGGAAAGATGACTATAAATAGAAAGTCAATTGAAATCACACAAACCCACGCTACTTCATATCTAAAATGATACATCTACTTTTTTCAGACATTATATTATATTTTATATATTATATGTTATTATTCAATGTGAAAATGTGCATTGATAACATGTCTATATACATGCATATACACACGAAAATGTACACATAACCAAATGTGACATAAGATTGCTGCACTAGAATCCATTTGTAAGATCCTTTACTGAAAAATGATGCTGACCTTATTTCTTCAGTTTATGAAATATGTGGAATATGGGAAGAGAGATATGGACAGACATGACATTTCTACCACCTTAGATGCAATCATTTACCACAAGCAGGTGTTACTGGAGCATGTGTAATGCTATACAGTGCATAAAAAAAGATGCAAGCAACCAAAATACATGTAGTTGCCAATCATTTGTTTTTCTCCGTCCTTTAGTTCCCCCTAGCTCTTCAAAATAATAAGAGTCTTATCATTCCACAATCCTGGGATCTTATATTTATGCCAAGGTTAATTTATCAAGGAAATGTAGCCTTTGTAGTTTGAGTTTCACCAACATCAAAAATTCTAATGTCCTTTACACAGTAGGAAATATGCCTGTTTAAATAATTTTCATAAGAAGCAGTCATCCTTTGCTTCCAAAAGTGGTGAAGTTTTCTCTAGTTCTTCATGCAAAGATTATTTTAAAAGTCTTCAATAGTTGAGTGATTATAAGTTTCTACAAAGATATTGTCTCATTTCAAATACTATTAGTAGCTTTCCATTATACTTTCTTTCTAACATTACTGCTGTTGTCCACTTTTCTTTCATAAACACAGGATTCCCTTAGGTGTTTTATTTATTACAGTATCTGGAATATTTTCCCTATCTTACTCATTCCTAGTGTTGAATAAGGGCAGATATAATAGTGTCCTTTTGCCACAGATCTTCAGAACTTGAAGAAGCCAGACTAAATAAGGTTTAATGTTTTCAGGCAAAACTGCTTCTTACACAACCAGCAGAGGGAGGCATGGTGTAAGGAAATATATTTAAAATCTTATTGCAATATTTTGTTAAAAAGCCAAGAAAGTCTAAACCAACCAACCCATGATATGAAATGTAATATATTTGTATTAAGGTTAACATTTTGGTTCTCTGTATTATATCAGTTAAGGGACCCTTGTATCCCATTGCAGGACAGCTGTAGCATAAAGTTTATATTATTTGTGTCACTTTTCCCAGCTGTGAACACAAAACTTCAGTCAACATTAATTTCAAAGGAAGTTAAAAAACCATAAAAGCATATCATTTCTTTCAAGTGATATTCAAGCTTGTTATAATACAGAAAATTCTGAATTTTAAAATCTCAGATAATAATATACTGGGTGTCATAATGGAGTACTTGGCATAAAGAAGTAATGAAGGAAAGTTACCATTGAAATCCAAGAGTCAAAATTAATTTATATTTTATCTCAGTGTGATTTTTTTAAAACAGAAAACTCACTAATTTTATGTTCTTACATAGGAATTTGGCATGCAATTCACACCTACAGAAGCTTGCATTCAAATCAGTGGGGATTCTCACTGAAAATGTTCCAATAGATGTTTTTTTTAAAAAAAAAAAATATTGGGCTGTTAGACAAAAGAATCAAAAATATTATTCTAAGTGGGTAAATGGAATTGTTTAGAGTCTACCATAATATTACTTAATGCTGATGAAAAAAAAGTATTTGTTGTGAAGCTTTATTCTAATATATGTAGCAGGAAACTGCAGAGCTTTATACAATGATTGTACTGCACCTGAGGACCAGAACTTATATTAGTTAAATTTTTTCTATATTTATGGTAAGAAAAAAATAGTATGAATATGTGCATCTTCCATAAATTCTATGTATTAAAAAAAAGATTTGCATTGATAGAAACCTGCACAAAATAGTTTTAGGTTATGGTTGGTTTCTCTTCTACTGGAACATAATATTAGGAATATGGCTGCGTGGTTTAGTTATTCCCCTGTTTCAGTTGATGATTCAATTGGATAAATAGCTTATTCTCAACTTCGTTAAGGTCAATTCAATATTCTAACTTGTTTTTGTAGGTCTACTCAAATCTGAAAGCAGACGTGATTTGAAGATTCAGTTGAAACTTCTTTGAATCTGATGTCTGAGTCTAAACTTTGTAGTAGCTTCATTAGGAAAAGATATTGTGCAAAAGCATGTGCAAGCTTGGAAAAATGCACAAAAAGTAAAAAACGAAAAGTACACCAAAAATAGTATAATCCCTCTTACAAGGTGATCCATTCTTTAAGATGCTTGAATAAAAGCATTTTGGTAAATTTAACTAGTCTCAGAGGTTTATTTGATGACTTCCTTGACAGTTGTTTTCAATTTTGAAAAATTACTCAGAAAAGACAACAAGACCACCTCCTCCTATGGAACAATAGGCAATAAAGTAAAATAAAATAAATAAAATATAAAATAAAAATTCAAAACTGAGGAATTATGTAGTTGAAGTCCACAGGTCTTAAAGTTGCCAAGATTGGATACTCCCGATTACAAAGTAGTTAAATACAAAGGATTGAGATACTGTTAGATTTGGGATGTTTTAAAAGATACTTTGGATATTTTTAAAGTACTTGCACATGTGTGCGTGTGTGTTTTACTTTTATTGTTGTGTTTATTAAAACAGTTCAGATTTTCATGATGGTTGGCTTTTGCCAAATTTCCAAACTGAAGCAAATATGAATAAATTTTATGCCTTGAAAATGAGAAATTAAATGAAACCTTTACTTAATTTTATTTTTTGTTTTATTTTTAATTCCAAAATGGAATTAAAAATAAAACAAAAAATAAAATTAAACAAAGGTTTCATTTAATTTCTCATTTTCAAGGCATAAAATGAAACTCTGGCTTCAAATCAGCAGCTATCATAAACATTTACCGAATGTAGTAATTAGATGCTAAGAGGACAAAATAAAGGAAACTGTCCATTTATTGTTCATGCAGAAACAGAGTTGATATTTGGTGAAAACATACTATTTGGAAAACAACATTTAAAAAACTGAATATGGAAAATAAATGATGGGTTCATTGCAAGAAAGACATTCTGTCCTCATTGTAACCAGCAGCAGAATAATGTAGTCATTAGGTAGTTTTGTAAACTTATCAATAATATAAAATAAAAATAAAGTAAATAATCTGAATCCAGAATAAAACAGTGTGTGTGTGTGAGAGAGAGAGAGAGAGAGGTGGGGGAGGAGAGATACTAGAAGTCAGCGATTAGATGAGTGAATCTCCTTGCAGGGTACCCCAATTTATTCAATCTATAGGGTCCTTAACTCAACTGTCCTAATTAAAAAATTAGCACATAAAAAAGTATACACTGCTCAAAAAAATAAAGGGAACACTTAAACAACACAATGGAACTCCAAGTCAATCACACTTCTGTGAAATCAAACTGTCCACTTAGGTAGCAACACTGACTGACAATCAATTTCACAGGCTGTTGTGCAAATGGAATAGACAGCAATAGGTGGAAAGCATAAGCAGTTTGCAAGACATCCCCAGTAAAGGAGTGGTTCTGCAGGTGGTGACCACAGACCACTTCTCAGTTCCTATGCTTTCTGGCTGATGGTTTGGTCACTTCTGAATGCTGGCAGTGCTTTCACTCTAGTGATAGCATGAGACGGAGTCTACAACCCACACAAGTGGCTCAGGTAGTGCAGCTCATCCAGGATGGCACATCAATGCAAGCTGTTGCAAGAAGGTTTGCTGTGTCTGTCAGCATAGTGTCCAGAGCATGGAGGCACTACCAGGAGACAGGCCAGTACATCAGAAGACGTGGAGGAGGCCGTAGGAGGGCAACAACCCAGCATCAGGACCGCTACCTCCAACTTTGTGCAAGGAGGGACAGGAGGAGCTCTGACAGAGCCCTGCAAAATGACCTCCAACGGGCCACAAATGTGCATGTGGCTGCTCAAACAGTCAGAAACAGACTCCATGAGGGTGGTATGAGGGCCTGACGTCCACAGGTGGGGGTTGTGCTTACAACCCAACACTGTGCAGGACGTTTGGCATTTGCCAGAGAACACCAAGATTGGCAAATTCGCCACTGGTGCCCTGTGCTCTTCACAGATGAAAGCAGGTTCACACTGAGCACATGTGACAGACGTTTGGCATTTGCCAGAGAACACCAAGATTGGCAAATTCACCACTGGTGCCCTGTGCTCTTCACAGATGAAAGCAGGTTCACACTGAGCACATGTGACAGACATGACAGGGTCTGGAGACACCATGGAGAACATTCTCCTGCCTGCAATATCCTCCAGCATGACCAGTTTGACAGTGGGTCAGTAATGGTGTGGGGTGGCATTTCTTTAGGGGGTCGCACAGCCCTCCATATGCTCACCAGAGGTAGCCTGACTGCCATTAGGTACCAAGATGAGATACTCATACTCCTTGTGAGACCATATGCTGGTACGGTTGGCCCTGGGTTCCTTCTAATGTAAGACAATGCTAGACCTCGTGTGGCAGGAGTGTGTCAGCAATTCCTGCAAGATGAAGGCATTGATACTATGGACTGGTCCACCCGTTCCCCAGACCTGAATCCAATTGAGCACATCTGGGACATCAAGTCAATTAAAAAAGAAGAACCGACCTCTTCCCTGATCCAATACCTCAAAGCCACAGGACATGAGATTGACTTTAAAAATACCAGAACTATCGCCAAAATTGAACACTTCAACAACAGAATAATCAGAGAAGCCACAGAGATAGAAAAATGCCTACACAGCATGAATAAACGAGATGACATCTTCCGCCTACCAGCCATTTGGAAACCCGCCCTCATGAACAGATGAGTACCTAACATGAAGAATGACACCAGACCCACACCCACGAGGGCCACACGAGATGCTACCACCACACTTCCACATAGAAAGCAGGCTCACACCCATACAGAAGATGAGACACGACCTTGGACCAGAAGCCGCACCACAGCTGCATCACTACCCGCTTCAAACCCCTCCAACCCATACAGCGAACTGATGCCCATCATGAAGTTGTGGCATGACCACGAACGCGAAGTCAAACAGCAGGATCACAGCTCACCAGCTCAAATCCCCCAGAAACTAAGACTAACCTGAGCACAACCAAGCCCCCACCTGAACAGAACACACCCCTAGCCAATCAGAACACAGCCAACCCCCCAACCAATCAGAACACAGCCAAACCCCCAAACAATGAGAACATACTCCCACCCAATCAGAACACAGCCAAGCCCCACCCAATCAAGTCACACCCCCACTAGCAGTTAAAAGGAAGAAGCAGCTGCAAGCTCACATTACTCTGAGAAGCACAGAGCTGAAGACACAAGCCTGAAGATGATGAATGAGACTTCATCAAAACGTTGCCTAGATACTTCCAATTTTACGCGGGAGAAAACCCGAATAACCAAAGATACACACACACACACACACATATAGTTCCCAGTGGGCTGTTTTTTCCAACAGTTATGATAGGCTTCTAAGCCTATAGAGTCATATAATTGATAGTCAAAATAAACATGAGCAAAATTTTCAACAGATGGGGTATCACATATGCAAGTTCTTTCATGATATGGCAAGAAGTGGAAGTGCTCATATTTTACCATTGAATCCAATAACTCAAATCTTGCTCTAGAGTAGTTCCTTCTTTAAAATTATGATAAACTCATTATTTTTCAGATTGGAAGATAGTTTTATTCCTATCCTACCAATTAAAGATTTGTTTTTAGGCAGTAACTCCATGTCAGTTTCGGCACTGATAAACAAAAAGATAGCAATAGAAGGGAAAAAAATAACAATGGAAAATCGGAATTTATCTTTTTCCCTTTCCTTATTTAAATGGGGAGGCGAGAGAGCTTCAGGATATTAATTTGTGGTTCAGCCAAATGGGATTTTACTTCTAATCTCAATCTCCTCACCTCAAAAACCTAAGAATGTAATTGTTTGCTCCAACATAATGATTCAAATAAAAGTTCTTATTTTCTATTTTCAGCTGATGAAGCCCATATATTGTATTGGCATTCAAAATAACCTTTTTCAGCTTTAAGCAATATTTTTGGGTCAAGTTGTGCTAGAAAAGCCCTTCTGATGCAATACAATCTGACCTTATGATTCCTCATTGCCAAGGTTTTCTTACCTAATTAATTTGCTATGATGTTATTATTTTTCTTGTGTATCCCAGAGAAATCCATGGTCCTAAAAGCCATGCCATTTATTAAATTTATGCACATAAATACAACATAAAGTAATAAATGCTGTCATATATTCCATTTGTTCAATTACATTGATATTCTCTATACAAAAAAATAGTGATGCGTTTTCAGCAAAGTACAATGTCAGAGGCAGAGCTAGTTTGTAGCTTCATAATTTAAGAAAGTTTTATCAGTGATCTTTAATGTCATAACAGTGTGACAATGTGTGTTTGTGTTTGCATAATGTCCACATATTGTCCACATTTGTCCACATTTGTGTGTGCATAATGTCCACATATAGTATAAATACTGAATTTTAATATAAAATGAAAGTTCTATTTCTTTTTTAAAGCATGACTTCAGGAAAAGTTATACTGTATGCATTGTTTATACATATTAACTTTTGAACTGATATGGATATGTTTCCATAATGGATTCTTTTTCATGTTAACCCATGTTTTCTATGTTAATCTTGAAATAATACAGAATGCACAATTTTGTATATTTCCTTTAATATCATGAGTAAGTGTATAAGAGTGTTAGGATGTTCTGGGGCCATCTATGGTTGGAAAGCCTCTTTCCTATGAATGCTATTCAAAAAAAGATTTAACTATATACTTATCGCAACCTGTATTTTGACCTTCACTAATTTTGTGAAAAACATTGTGATGCATCTTCTTGTTCAATGAGTCAGACTAAAGCTTCATCTACAGATGACAGGCCACTTCTAAAAATTGGTAGAATTCTTCCATGTTATTTCTGTTTGATAAGATCCATGGTTCTGCAGACATGTTCCACTCTTATTCCTGATAGCTAATAAACCATTTTTAGAATGTAAGACCAGTAGTGACTTCCAAGCAGAATTGCTGGGAAATGAAATAAATAAGGATGTTCCGTTTCTCCAAATGATTTTTTGTTCTACAAGCAATAAGAAACAAACTATGATGAACAGGATTTGCTGACAACTCTCTTCTCTTCAGGAAGGCCCCAAAAGGATGCATCTAAAGATCCTCAGTGCTTCCAATATGTCCTTAAATCACCAGACAATTATTACAAGCAGCTTTTTGTTATCTGCTTCCACCCAGTTAGTATGTTGCTGACAAGGCATTTAGAAATATCAAAGGACTGTTGAGAACTAAATGCAACAGATAGGATTGCTCTGTTAGCTGATGAAGCCTTTTCTGGCACTAGAACTTCTGCTAGAAAAAGTTTGCTATGCCAAATACCAATATGTGAATTTGCTGTTTTGAAGGGTCAAGTCTTAAAAGTTTTAAGCAGTCTTTTGATTTTGCACAGCTAGCAAGTGGTTAGTTGTAGATGGCACATATCTTGAATAAAGAGATTTCTATTTGGACCAGGTGGTGGTTGTTGTTGTTGTTGTTGTTGTTTTTACTTTTGGGCTCTTAATGTGCAACAGCTCTAACTGTAATTTGGAAATGTTTAAAATGACTTCAAACAAATAAAAATACCCTGTTGTGATAGAGACTGATTAGAAAGAAATACATTAAAAGAAGGCATCATCACTTTTGTCAGAATGTCTGGATTCAAAATTTGCAACTGACGGCTTTAAAAAATAGAACTGTTATAAACTGGGGAAAGTTGATGCCAAATAAAATATAGGCGGGGGACTTATAGCAACAGCTTCAGCAAGGGAGCTTTGCAACTCATAATGGTGCATGTGGACATGTATTCTTTTTTTTTTTTTTGTCCAACTCCACTCTTAACATTCCTACCTAAGCAGCCACTCTGTGATCCTTATTATTTCTCTCTCACTTGACCTAAAATAGGGGGAGGGGCAAAGATCAATTCCTGGAGACAGTGACTAAGAAAGCAAAGGTTTTGTGTGTTTTCTACACATTTTATCTTGTTCAACATCCTGCCACATGCAGAGCCCTCTACTTAAAGGTGAAGTTTACTTTCGCTTTGGTTGGCAGAAAGTGAAAAGAGAAAATCTGAGTATCCCGCGGAGAGTAAAATCATATGATCTGCCCATGCTAAGTTCTAAAAGCAGAGATCTTTATTCAGATATCCTTGGATTCACACTTGGGAATTCTGCTAGCTTCAGCCATGGCTCATACCCTCTGAATGCTTCATTTTATTGCTTCCCTCCCTGCTTTATTCGTGTTTTTAATTGTCCAGTTTAAAAACTGTAATTCAGACTGAAAAGGCTGCTTTATAGCTTATCTGAATGTCAAAATTCTCTCCCTTGGGAGCTGTCCTTTCAGCTGAATGCAGTACTTTTTGGTCTTAGTCAGTATTTATTTAACATGCACAGGAAACTGTCCTCTGTCTGAATGGGTTGGGGAATATTAAAACATTTCAGATAATTAGAAGTTGAAATGAAAGACACTGCTGTAGAGGTATATGAAGGACACAGGACATTGGGATATAGATTTTCTTCCATGCCAATCATTTATTATTTTTATTTTGCATTGGTTAAGCTTCATGAAGTCAGATACTTCAGTCAGATCGCAAAGCCAGTGATATAACTTGCTCATTATAACTTCATTCAAACTGTTAAGAACAGTATCAGGGGGAAAAAAAGTAGCTTGTGGTTTTAATATACACATGACTACATGTCCATTAGCAGTGAAAATTCTGATATTATACTCATATCATTGTATCCTTTGGCCAATACTCTGCAATGGTTATACTTTTCTTTTCACTTGGGAAGAAGGAATGAAGAATAATAAAAACAAGGCAAGGGAACCAGGAAACAAAAGCAAATGAGAATTTTTGTCAGAACTGTCATTCTGAGCTTCAGCTTTGTTTTGCTAGATGCCAGCCAGCCATAGACTATTTGGTGGGTGGGAAGCTGCTGGGGAAGGGGAAACTGAAACTACTTTTTGTGCCTCCTCAAGACATGGGCTTATCTTCCCAAGGCCAGATACTTGGGAAGGGAATGCAACAGCTCACCATCTAGCCCACCTGATGCAACGAATATTATCAAAATAATTCCTTTGAATGCAATTGGACAATAGGAAGATAACAGGAGGGAGGAATGGGGAAAGGAAAGTTAACTGGAGAACCCTTACATGCAAAATTGTAATTCTGGCTTTGCTGTCCTGTAATCACTTGGATTTTATTAAAAGTATACCTTTCACACAAATGGAGTCAAGGGCTTTTTCTTTCTTAGGAGCCCACGTTGGGGCAGGTGTGACAATTATATTTTTAAAATGATCAGTTTTTAACCAAATCATTAATGCTTAACCATAACATTGATATTAGCCATAGGAAAGAGAAAACACATATCATCAATTACAAAGTATAAATTCAGAGCATCTCTGTCTTTCCATTGCAAAATAAATAATAACCACTTTTTGTTGCCATGCTCTACACTGAAAAATCCACAATTCTTCCTCTATTGATAAATTCCATTATTCAAAATCACATTCATATTTTTCAACTGCATTATTCTTTCTAAAATCATATTAACAATTCTATGGATATTAAACCAAAAATCATATATTAATATATCAGGCCATATATGTAAAAGTGTCCTCTCTACATGATACCAGTTTGAAACAACTCGCCAATTATATTTACATCAGAATGAAGCTGATATTCTAAAACATTATCTGATGTGTCCAATAAACATTTAGAAAACCTCTTTTGCTGGCTGAGTTTCATCTTAAGTTCCTAAGAAATATACTTAAGACCCAAGCTATTAATTTGTTAATAAAAAGATAAAAATAAAGATTTCTCCTGTCCAGTTGTGTCTAATTCTAGGGAGCATTGCTCTCAGTAGGGGGTTTCAATTTTTTTTACTACCGGTTCTGTGGGTGTGGCTTTGTGGGTGTGGCAGTGGAAGGATACTGTAAAATCTCCAGTCAGAGGTGGTATTTGTCGGTTCTCCAAACTACTCAAAATTTCCACTACTGGTTCTCCAGAACTGGTCAGAACCTGATGAATACCATCTCTGGTTGCTCCTCTCCGTTTCTTAGCTGAGGGAGCCAGCATTGTCTGAAGCAGAGGTGGTATTCATCAGGTTCTGACCTGTTCTAGAGAACCAGTAGCGGAATTTTTTTTTTTTTTTTTGGTAAATTTTATTTGAGTTTTCACAAAGAGAAAAAAAAATACAAATAAAACATCTTTTTTGAAAGCAGCATAATCCCGGGTTACATTTCTTCGTACAGACACAAATTCAGGTTCATGCTCATTTTTATATTCTATTCCATATCTTATTACTATTTTACATTTTCTGCATAGCTTCTCTCCTCTTTTAATTTTCTCAATTTTATTTTAATTATCTCATCTCAATTCAAATCATTGTATTTATATTTTTTGTCTGTCCTGTTTCAATTATCTATTATCTTTTCTCATTAAATAAAATTTCTCCTGTAGTTACTGATTGGAGTATGACGCCTTTATATCTTTTCCCTAAAGTTGTAACATTCAATATAATACATAACTTCCATTCAGATTCTGCTTGGTACATTCTTAACATACACACTGTATTCTTACAAAAAGAAAAAAAAATTATAAATGTATATAATTGAAAAAACCAGCCACTTTCCTCAAGTGTCACCTTGGCAGTAGCAGGGCCTTTAATGCCCACATTGCTGCATTTGAATATAAAACATAAGAGCAGTAATAACATTGTGCTAAGAAAGAAATGTTGTACCTATTTCACTCTAGTGCAAGCAGCCTATTACTGTCACATGACACTATGATTAGAGACCATTAGCAGAGCTTTCAGAAATACTAGGAGCGGTCTGTGATGTTTGTGCAAGATCGAATGCTTGTTTTTTTGGATGAGTGTGGCCAGAAGACAGGAATGCTTCTGCTGCTAGGGGCAGGATATTATGTGCAGCCAATATAAAGGGAATATAGAATTTCTCTGTTAGCTTATTTGATGTAATGCTACTGGAAGCATAAGGTTACATAAAATAAATTGCTGATGAGTGCATTTAACTGTCAGGATAAACTTTTCTTTCATCCGGGGTTACAAAACCTCTCAATTTTTTGCAACATACAGCTTTGGAGATGGAAGGAAAAGCATCTTAATAAAAGACATAAGTGTAGGTATAGCAATCATACTATTGGGTTGGATTTACTGGCATGCATCCAGCTCACCACATGAACACCTAATCTGTCTATATCAGTGCAGAATTTAGCATTGGTTTTTGGCCCTATGCCAAAAATGTGTATTTAGCTGGTAAAAATTGACTAGAAGTCAAATGAAAGGAAAACACCAATATACAACCTACCCACCAAAAAAGAAGGGAGGTGCAATGCTATGGATACAGACAAACCTATCACGCTGGTTCTTCATAAGGGCGGGGAACAGAGATGCTATTCAACCAGTTTGCACCTATTTGGGAGAACCGGTAGCAGTGATTTGGTGTGGGTCACAGAACTGGTGGCGACCCCTGGTTGGCCATACCCCTGAACCGAGTTGCACTGTCGCCTGGTCGCCTGCTTGTCCCAGTTGCTGTGATAGCTTTCCGTACCACGTGGTGGCCATGGGGCAGCTGGTGGATGTGCACATGTGCAGCAGCCCCGGGACATCTGCCTGCCTTCCCCCCCCCCAGCACCTTTTCTTCCTTCTCAAATGTCAGCCTCAGTGTTACTCACTGAAAGTGGGGGGGAAATATACACACAGAGCCGAACCAGTGGCAGTCCCGGTAGCAGCAGTGGCAGCGGTTTCCCCCCATCCCCAGCCATCAGCTGCCCCAAGCTAAAGAAGCTGGCTGCATGGGGGAGTCGACCAGCTGAGCATGCAAAACAAGGTGCCTCGGACTGCCCACAGTTCTCCTTCCTCCTCTCCCCCATCCTCTTTCAGGGACTTCCCACCCACCACTCTGCTTGCTCTGTGCATGGGTCTGGCTGGCTGCCTCTTTTCTATGCTGCCTTCCCCTCAGCGATTCCGTTCAGTGCTCGCCCCCTCTCAGCCCTCCACTCCCACACACATACCTGCTCAATCCCCACCCTACCTCAGGTCATGAAAGAGATGAGCAAAAGGGGGTGAGACTGATGCTATGGAAGACGCCACCCGCGAAGGCAGAAAAGGGCCTGGGAAAAATGGAAAGAGCTTTTGTGTGCACTCTCTTCTGAGCCCTACCACCTGCAAATCCCCCCTCCTCACCTCTTCTCCTACACTGCCCTGCCAGTGTAGCCTGCAAATCCCCACACCTTCCACTCCATGCTGCAAAGCTCGACAGCCCCCCAAATGCTACAGAGCTCCACCCCACAGCATATTGCAAAGCTCAAGCTCTCTCTCTCCCTCCCCCTCACCCCGCCACCCCGAACACCATCGCTCGCCAAGCTCTGCATGACAACCAGAAGAAAGCAAGTCAATGCAGCTTTCCTCCTTCTTCAGGTTGTGGGGAGGGGGGAAACCTTCCACTCGGGTGGTTCATGCCCTGTGGAAGCTCCTCTGTTCGCCGCTGTCCCTTGGGTTTGCTGGCCACATGGTTGCTTGGCCACAGTCACCCACATGGCCACAAAGACATGCCCATCCAGTCCCATGGCCACAAACCCATCCCCATCTGATCATGTGACCATAAAGCCATGTCCATCTGGTCATGTGACCAAGCCATACCCACACAGTCACATGACCACCAAGCCATACCCACAAATTAAGCCATACCCACAGAACCATACCCACATACCACCACTGACAGGGAAGGGTAGCTAAGATTTCTTCTGACAGTTATTTTAAATATCACTTTAAAATCACACTATTTTATTTGAAAAAATAGACAATAGTGTTGCATGATTTATTGATTCCATTCCTGTCTTAGAGTATTTTATTTATCTTGAAAACTTTCCACCCAGCCAATCCATAAATTTCTGGAATTTCTTGATTTCAGATATAAATCAGCATAACTTTTCGAAGATTAGCAAAAAAATGAGCAATTACTTTGTCAATAGTGTAGAAAATATTACAGAATTACAGCCTCATTAAAATCGTGAAAAAGGCAATAACAATCCTAAAATAAAGCTCAAGTGTGACCTGAAGAAAAGTGACATCCCAATGTTCCCTGGGTCAAAGCAAAATTTGACACAATGCCATTCTTTCTCTTCTTCCAACTACTCTTTTCTTACCCATTTTTCCATCCAAGCCACAGTAGGAAGGAACAGCCAGAATAGTGGATATGATCAATAATCCTATCCTTTGGTAGGTCAATGCCACATTAATAGGCAAGTAAAGTGGTGTGGCTTAGATCATATCCAACTATATCTTGGCTCTGGTGTCTTCCTCTGTATGCAACCACTTCCACCAACTTCCTTGTTTTTCAGAGATTCATTTCCTTCACACACTTCTTTCCAATACCCAATACCTTCACATTCTATAGTATTTTTACATATCTATTTCATTCTGATATACAGTATATTATCCAAACTACTAGGCCCGGCTCTTTCTCACTATCTACAGAGCAAAGTAAGTTCAGATGTCACAAGGCTCTCTCCCACACTCAGTTGATTTGAAGGAATCCAAAGAGTAGCAAGAATTATAGATATTTTTTTTTAACCTGCTAAGGACTTTGGCAGATTCTCTCTTTTGTGGGTGTTCAGATGATTCAGTCAATCTGCTGAGCTAAGGAATGGGGAGAGGAATATACACCTCCTTATCCTGCCCATCTGAAAGAGAGATCCAGGCAGGGAAGCAGGGATGATAGCCTCTAGCCATGTTAGCAGTCCTAGTGATAACTAGGATCAGAGGTGGTATTCAGCAGGTTCTGACCAGTTCTAGAGAACCGGTAGTAGAAATTTTGAGTTGTTCAGAACTGACAAATACCACCTCTGACTGCCCCTGCCCCTTTCTATTCTCTGCCTCCCAAGTCCCAGCTGATTGGCTGGGTCTTCTTTTGTTGCTCTGTACAGGAGAACGGAGCTGGAAAGCAGGTTAGTGGGGTGGGGAGGGACTGGGATACAGTATCCTTCCCCTGCTATGCTCACCAAGCCATGCTCACCAAGCCATGTCCACAGAACCAGTAGTAAAAAAAAAAATTGAATTAGATCCACTGACTAGGATCTAATAAACTCAACAAGAAAGGGATGCAAATAAACTGAATCCAAGATCACCAGTCTGATTGTCAAATAAAAATAATACTCCCCTCTCCTTCCCACCCAGCTTGATATCATAGTACCCAACTGTGCAAAAATGGGAAGAAAATGAATGGACAGATGACAAATGTAGGATCAAACTGCAAGACGTAGCTGTTTTATATTTGTATCCAAATTATAGTTACCTATTGAAGAATGGCTGGACTCTGTCTTCAGTTGCCATCTTTTCTGTTCCAGTTCTGAACTTCTGTAAGTCTGCTGTTACATTGAATACTGTATAATAAATCTTGTCTTACCTGCATTGCTTCATAGAAGGGTGGGGCTTTGCATTAGGAAACTAGTCGGTGTCTTTCGAGATTGTTTTAACTTTCTATCTTGAGTAGCAATTCTCTTTTTCTCTCTTTTGTGAGAGCTTATTTAACCTTGCAGAGGAAAATGGGTCTGAAAGCAATGCAGGGACAGCCTGCAACAGAGCAGCCTTAGTGGCTAATGTCAAAGCACATCTGTAGAGAGAAGTCATTTTGTATAGCAACCCTTGTTTCCTGCCTCTGCAAAGAGATTTGACAGCCTAAGGATATAAAGAAATAAAATTAGGAGCACGTGACATTGCTCTTATTAGCTCTAATCTTTCAATCATGACCAGCTGTCTTTGCCAAATGCATGGTGCTTCCCTGTTTTCCCCCTTTTTGGGTGGGTGGGGGAGATGAAAAAGAAGAAAATGCTACTCTGGGTTAGGAAGATATGATCAAAGCTGAAACAATGCTATTTTGCTACTGTATGGATTTTCTCTTCATTTGTTTAATCCTTCCCTTACTTACTGGGACCTTGCACTGAAAGCTGATCATTTAGGTGGGCTCCAAATAAAGCTAGTAGCTTGAATTCCTGCCACTAGGTTGTTGTTGTTGTTTTTTTAATGAAAAGGCTCTAATGAATGCTGGTAAATGGTGGGAATGTGTGACCAGCTGCATCAAGGCAGGTAATACAGCCTGGATTTAATTGGGAGCAGGTATGGGAAGGCTGTATTATTTTAATTGGTGTGGAGGAGTGTCTAAATGGAAAGGACAAAGTATAATGGATAAATTGTGTAGTACAATAGCACTTAAGCTGGGATTGTGTGCATTCGTTAATCTGTTGAGGAATGAGGCAATTCTAAACAATTTTCTCAGTGAAACCAACTCCAGAAAGCTTTGTTCCCTTTTTGTCCTCCCTTGGGAAAATGCAAGATTGAAACAGAAAATACCTTTGCGGAGGCAATCATCTGCCACGTGTGGAAAGCGGATACAGCTGTAAACGGCAAAAAAGGAAGCTTTGTAGTACAATAAAGGATGGAAAAAAGAGATAAAGTTAGGGATAAGAGAGAGGCTGTCATTGCATCCAAAGGAGGAATAAAATGATGACATTTACAGTGACAGATGAGACTGTAAAAAGAACTCAGGACAATTTAGAGAAGAGAAATTTGATATTTAAAAAGAAAGGGCTCTGATAATTAAAAGTAGTGTTACATTAAACTGTAACGCATGTCATTAGTGACAGAAGGGAACTGGTGCCTTTTGAAAAGTTAATGATTCACATAGACTTGTGCATGGAACTTTGCATTTCCAGTATATTTCATTTATACTCCAAATACATAGAAGAAGAAGAAAATCGTCATCTGTTCCAACTTTCAGCTGGAAGTGAGAAAGACTGAGCAAATGTCTTCTATCATTGCTTAACTGATATTGATATGAGGAGTCTTTGATGTGTTTATATTTATGAATGTGAATATATGCAATATAAACATGGACTCTAGTTGAAATGCATGATAAAGACACATGTGAAGTTAATATAAGTTAAAAGCTGAGTGCTGGAAGGTTTTTGGATAGATACATCAATGTTTGTGAGTTGCCCTCATAGACTTCAATACGTGTTACAGCAAGTTAATTATGAATGAAATGTTAAGCAAGAACTCCATGTAAATTCAGACCTTTTTATTCAGAGAGATAATGGGGGAAATGATCTATCTCCATTTACTGAGGGAAAGTAAGTACAGTTCAGTATTGAAAATAAACAGAGGGATTAATAGATTTTATTCCAAATGGGGAAAGTATTTAATAATAATACAATAATACAACCATAATAGTTTTTTCAAAACATTGTGCTTCCTCTCAGACTTCAGTGGGTAAGAAATAGTAGAGAAAAAATATAAGTGTGCACTGTCATAAAAGGCAAAAAAAAATTCACGGAAAGGACAGTGAAGTGAATATACTTAAGTTTCTGAGAGGATTTTTTTTTTAAAAAATAAAAACATTCTTTATAAACTGCTAAAATCAGTCCAAATCCATTACTGAGTCAGACAACACCATTGACACAAAGTTTTGAACAGTTAGCTGACTAGTCCCTATGGGGTTGTTGTTGTTTTTTCATAAGCTATAGGGTGGAGTATGGGACGCCATCCGATGACTCACAATAATGAATTAAGGAAGCACTTATAACTCAGTTACAATAGTGGGGCATTTGCTCCTGTATATTTCATTACATTTGGGGAAACCAGGAGGATTGGGTGTCTTTCAGAGTTCATGTAGGCCTGGCAATAGAAGAGAACAACAAAACAAAGCATAGCATGAGTGTTGAGCAAGCTTTCCCAGGATTCCCAGGTGGGTTTCATGTACTGCTTAATGCTGAAAATGAGACAGAATCAGCTTTCTCAGCAGGTTGTAAAGGCTGAATTGTCTTACCATGGCTATTGTGTGGGATTGTAAGTAAATGCACAAAGCTACAGCTTTTTAAGGTTTACTTAAAAGTTTGTTTTTTCAAAAACTTTTTTTTAATTCCTAGGGTTTTTTAAAAAGAAATATACAGGGTGTATTACCAGACAATGAAATCTAGTTTAATAAAGAAATATTAATATTATAATGTCCTGTAAAGGAAATAATCAGTAATTTAAAAGTATTATTGCAGGGCTTTTTGTTGGAATATAATTATTTATCCTATGATACTTATATTACATGAAGAAAATGGATTACTTAAAACCTTTTATGGTGAATGAATGCTGCAATCTTAATCTGAAATGTATGGTTTGTGCTTTGGGACAACTTTAGAATGGAAGTTCACTGAAGTAGAAATAAGTTATTTAGATATCTGTCTGTCTTGTCTATCTAGCTATCTAGATGTCTGTCTGTCTCTCTGTCTGTCTAGTACATATTGTGTTTCTCTTTTGTTTGAAACCCCAAACAGATAGTCATAATAAAAACCTGAAGGTCAATAACACTGTATAGTAAAATGTATAATAAAAAACCTGAAAGGTTAAAACAATATCTCCCCTGCGAGGCACTACCTTGATGTTGTTGTGGGGGTTGTGTGCTCTGAGGAAGATGAGAGCTATGTCATATGTTCAACTATACTGGACAGATCTCATCAGAGGACTCAGACAAAGAGTGTCTCTCCCATAAAAAATATGGTGAGATATAAATTTCAGAAAGCCATATTGGCTTAAATATTGGCTGGGTTAACAAGCTCTGTGCTAGATATTGGAGTTCCTGGATATCTGGTGAAAATGGACTACAGGACTCAGGACTGTTGGTGAGCAACCAAGAACAGCAGCTCATAACTACTGGAAGAAAAGGTGTTTACCTGTCACAAATACACAGTGATTGAAAACAAAGAAATATTGATCTGTTATTACAGATCAAGTCCAACAAGAAGAGGGTGTTTGAAATGAATACACCAGTTCTTGAAAGAACAACATCCAGAATCAGAAATAACAGAACACAGGCTAGCAGATCAACATTGATTTATAATATGAAATAAAGTATTCACAGAAGCAGAACTGGAAGAACTGGAAAGGTTTATCCAGGCAAAGAAATCAAAGCTTTGCCAGAAGTAACTTAAAATGTAGATGCAAATCAGGGGAATTGGCAGTAAAAGAATTCTGCAGAGATATACAATTGTTTTCATCTGGAAACCAGGCAATCTCTCCTCTGCCTCACAGAGAGCAAAGCCCTCTAACTAAAGAAATAAAAGAATTGAAACAAAAAATAACTGAGCCTCTAGAACAGCACAAAAACATTAGAATAAAATTGCCTGCATTGAAGCTTGTTCCAAAGAAACAGCTAGCACAAGCGTTAAAAGATGCAAATACTGCAATATCAAGTATAAGCTGCAACTGACTGTAAGAAGCAAACCAACTAATGTACAGCACATTATAACTGAAGACCTGAGAATGCAAAATCAATAGAGAAGAAAAAAACCAGTGCACTACAAAACTGAAAGAACTGGAAAATAAGATCAGCAAGTTGAGATTAGATGCAAGTAAGCTGGAACAGATAAAAGAAAAGAAGCTGAAGAACAAGAAAACCAAATAATTACCTAATCACGAAATAACACTTAGAAACAAAAAAGATCAAGGAAGCACTGTAAATAATAAAGCAACAATTAACAGCTATAGCCAAGAAAATCAGCAGATATGAAGCTCAAATTGCAAATTTTAGGCAGAACTTCCAATTTCAATCCAATCAGAAATATTTCTACCAATCTATCAATTGAATCAGTCAGTACCTGATCAGGAAGAAACAATGCAATTCTGGGCACAGATATAGGATAGTCCAAAGAAATACAAGGAAGCAGCTTAATTAAAAGAAGGGGATAAGAAAAAAAAAAAGAAATTCAAATGAAAGAAATAGTAATAACAACAGAAATGGTAGAGGAAAGAGCAAGGAAGATCAAGAATTGGTCAATACCAGCTGATGATGAACTTTATGGTTTTCGCTTGAAACATCTAACTGGTCCATACCCACTCATTGCCAAACAGTTTAACAACACACCACAAGGAGGTGAAATTGAAGAGTGGCTAACATCTGGAAAAACCTACTTGATAATGAAAGATCCAGCAAAAGCACCAGACAACAACAGGCCAATTACTCACTTACCAACAACTTTCAAATTGCAAACTGATTCGGTAGCTGATGCAGTCCAACATCTTCTAGTTGAAAACTGAACAGAAAGGAAACTGCCCTAATAGCAGAGGAGCGAAAGATCAACTCCTAATTGACAAAACAATTTTAGAAAAATGCAAAAGAAGAAAGACCAACCTGAATATAACATGGATTGACTACAAAAAGGCATTCAGCTTTCTGCCACATGACTGGATAATCAAGTGCCTAGAGTCAGTAGACACATCAGAAGCTTTGTTTAAAGATCGATGGCACAATGGAAGACATAGTTGCAGGTCAATGGTGAGAGATTGGGAAAGGTTAATGTCAAAAGAGGAATATTTCAAGGAAATTCACTGTCACCACTAGTATTTGTCATTGCACTGTTTCCTCTGTCAACAATACTTGGGTCATGACTATAAAACATTAAAAACATCTGCCAGACTATCTCCTTTACATGGATGATCTGAAGCTGTAGGGAAAAACTCCATCTGAAATAGAATTGCTGCTCAACACTATCCATATATAGAACTAAGAGATTGCAATGGAAATTAGATTGGACAAATGTGCCACGCTCACTATCAAACAAGGAAAAATACTGAAAACTGAAGGAAATAACAGTAAGAATCTGGATGAAGATGATTACTACAAATATCTGATATCTTTCAAGTTGACAACATCAAGCCCACTAAAGTTAAGGAAAAGATTATTGGTGAATACATCAGAGTGAAAAAGATCTTAAAGTCCAAATTCAATGGAGGAAATACCATCAAGGCAATCAACACTTGGCCATTAGATACACAGCAGGAATAATGGACTGGACTCAAGCAGAACTAAAAGCAATGGATAGGAAGACCAGAAAAATAATGACAATGAATCATGCCCTTCATCCTAGCCATGACATTGACATACTCTACCTATCAAGCCAAATATGTGGGTGTGGATTGTTGCAAGTACATCAGATGATTGAAGAAGAAAAAGGGCTTTGGAAGAATATCTGAAGGCCAATGAAGAAGGTGCACTGAAGTTAATATGCCAGGAAGGCTTAGTGACTACTGGAGAGACCAAACTGGCCTACAAGAAAGACCAAATGAAGAACAGAATGGATACATGAGAAGATAAAGCACTACATGGCCAGTACATTAAAAAAAAAAATAGTAGGGAAGGCAGATGATAACAAGACCTGGCAATGGCTAAGAGTATGAAAATTAAAGAAAATACATAGTAATTAATTCTGTCTGCTTAAGACCAAGCCTTAAGGATAAAATGCATACAAAGCCAGAATTGAGAATACAGCAATGGACAGTAAGTGCCATCTATGCAAAGAAGCTGAAGAAACAGTGGACCACCTAGTAAGCTGCTGCAAGAAGATCACACAGACTGGCTACAAGCAGTGGCATGACAAAGTAGTCATGGTACATTGGAAGATCTGCAAGATACATCATTTGCCTGCAAGCAAGAACTGGTGGGACCCTAAAATAGAAAAAGTCATAGAAAATGAAGAAGTTGAACTTCCGGTTTGCAAGGTTTTGGCAGCGGCAGGGATTCGCGATACTGCGCGATCCCTGCTGCATTCGCCGCCAAAGTTGCCCCCATCCGTTTCGATCTGGGGGATATAGCTGCCCCGTAGAGGCAGCTGAAGACAGGGGGGATCTGGGCAGGGGCTTGGGGGTGTCACAGACCCTCTCCCCAGCTGGCAAAACTCCCTTTTCCCAAGGTGAAGGAGCGGCGGTCAGTAATAGTCAACACGAAGAAATCTACAGCTGGACAAGCAGGTGCAGGAGGAAGAAAGTTGGAAGAATTATGAAACTTGCTTTCAACCGGGACAAGGCAAGAGAAAGTGCCCTGGAATCTTGAAGGCTGCTAAGGATACATTGTTTCTAGTGAGAGTTACAAGCTGCAAATATCCTAAAAGGGAAAGTTTGTTTGTTTTTTTCGTTTCACTCTCCTTCCTAACATGACAGCAGATGAAAAAAATATTTTTGGCTGTGAGTGGGAAGGGAGAGGAAAAAAAATTGGAGCAAAATTTGAAAATAAGGAGAAGATTGCCTAGAATTCTAAAGAGTTACTAAATATCAATAAGACTTCTAAAAGATATATTTTAAAGGGAACTTTGTGACTAAACTTTAAACCCAGAAAGAGAAAGTGAAGAAAGAGAAAGTATTTAAAAGAAACAGTTTGTTTGGATTGTTTGGTGATTTTGGAACTTCTGAGAATTATTTCTGATTAAAAGCACCTGGGTGGTTGTTTGGAAAAACTTTTTCTCTACGCAAGGGCATCACTTGTGGATGCACTGAAACTTGTATACCAAAAATATGAAAAAGAAAAGCAAGAAGGGAAAGATGTCCTTGGCACTCTTTTGCAATTTTTAGAAATGGCGGTTTTTACTTATGTAAAGCTGAATGAGCAACAGGATGACGGGAACAAAGAAGAAGCCATCTTTGATGAACAAATAACTTTGGTCAGAGAAGGGAAAAAGAAAGAGAAAAAGGAAAAGAAGACTTTAAGACCTGGAAAAACAACCCAAAAAGAGAAGAATAAGGTGAAAAGGGGACATTATGTTAGGAAACAACAGAAAGGGGGAAAGAATAAAAGGGATGTGGAGAGACAAGGGGGTAAAGAGGACAAGGAGAAGAAGAAGCAAGGGAGAAAGGAAGGGATGAGAAGCCTTAATGGGGGGGACAAGATGTAAAGAAGCAAAAGTTTTTTAGAGATAATGGATAAATTTTATTGAAAAGGGGATTCTAGAAAGGTACATAAGATTGCATTTCTATGTTTGTATTTAGAAATAACCATAGAAAATTGGAAATAATATGTAATTTAAAATGTGATAAAATATTTAGTACAATCTAGTGAAATTTTTGTTAAGAAAGGGGGAGTACTGTAATGAAACAATGATTTAAGATATGTGATGTGTAGGGGGAAATAATTTTGGAAAGCATAAGTGTTCCCACAAAGGCATGATATTCAATTGAAATGGGTAAAATGTTTAAGATATAAATGATTGTTAATATTAATGATTAGACTATGTTATCCTAGTGAAACTTTTTGTGAAATGAGAGATTTGAAGTAGAAGAAGGGGGAACATTGTAATGAAATAATGATCTATAATATGTGATGTTGGGGGGGAATAACTATGGAAAATAGGTGCTCCCATAAAAGTATGTGATTTAATTGAAAAGTAATGTGCTAAATGTTTAAGATATAAATGAATATCAATATTAATGAATAGATTTGTATTGGTTTTGATAATACTGTATAATTTTAAAATGTACCAGACAGAATCCCAATGTAAGTTATGTGTTCTATATTAAGTATTATAAATATAGGGGAAAGCGATAAAGGAATCATACTCTATTTAGTGTACAGGGGAAGTTTTTTTCAAAGAAGAAAGATAAATGGATAGCTGGAACTAGAACAGACAAAGAATAATAAATATTATGATTTGAATTGAGAGGAGATAAATAAAATAAAATTGAGAAAATTTAAAAGAGAGGAGAAGTTATATAGAAAATTGAAAATGCTAATAAGATATGGAATGATATGTAAAATGAATATGAATTTGAATTTGTGTCTGTACCAAGAGTATTAACCCGGGACTAAGCAACTTTCAGAAAAGAGATTTCTTATGCTTTTATGTTTTGTGTTTTTGTGTATTTATGTTTTGTATGTCTTTAAAAATTAATAAAATTTGTTCAAAAAAAATGAAGAAGCTAAATTATTCTGGGACTTTAGAATTCAGATGGACAGGTACCTGCCACACAACATCTCTCACTTAACAGTTGTCAATAAGAAAGACTAAAAAAGTTTGGATAGTGGGTGTGGCAGTGCCTGGAAACAGCAGAATAGAAGAGAAAGACCTGGAGAACTTAACAAAATACAAAGACCTAGAAATAGAAATAGAACAACTATGGTAAAGGCAAGCAAGGGTAGTACTAATAGTAATAGGTACCTTGGGAACAATCCCAAAACAACTGGAACACCACTTGAACACCATAGACATTGACACATTTGTCATCAGTCAATTGCAGAAGGCATCTTTACTGGAACAGCTTCCATCGTATAACAATATCTGTCAAATATCCAGATTTGCCTATCCAAGTCCTTGGTAAGGGACTCACTAGGTAGACAAAAATGCCAAACCCAACTGGCTAACTGTGTGATGAATGATAATAATAATAATTTAGGCACCTTATTCATATCATGTTTGATATAACAGCCAGGGATGGGATTTGACTGGTATAACTACTGGTTCTGTCTATTAGCGTCACACGCGCATGCATGAGTCACACGAGTCATACAAGTCACGCGAGTCATACAAGTCACGCGAGTGCAAGTCACGTGAGTGCAACCTGCTGAGTTGCCCGGACAGCTGAACAGCACTGCATGCAAGTGCACAGTGATTGGAAAAGTCCTTTTTTTCTGCTTTTTCCACCGCAGCTGAGTCATGCAAAGCAGCTGCAATTGAAAAAGCAGGAAATGAAGGTCAGGTAAGAGCCTGGGTGGGCAGGTGGGCCACAACAGCAGCAGATATAGAACTGGTTCTATGTCTGCTGCTCTTCGGAGCAACCAGTTCTACAGAGGTGGACAGAACCACTAGAAACCCACTCCTGATAACAGCCACTGAAAAGAAGAAAGTTTGATTCATTGATGCTGTGCATACCTGCAGGTGCTAGAATTGAGGAAAAACAATTGGAAAAAAAATATAAAATATGGGATTTTCAGATCAAAATTGAATACTTATGGAAAAGAAATTTGCTGTTATGATGCTATATTGTCATGATTAGAGCCCTCAGAGCAGTACCTAAAGGACACTCTCAAAATTTTGAAATTTTGAATTCATCATATGCCCTAAATTTACTTTAAAAAGCCACCTTGTCTACCTTAATAATTCTTAGGTCCTTCGTTAAGACTTGAATTAAGTTTTCACTGTGAATCCAACTTCAGATTACTAATAATAATCTGCAGTACTACTTCAATGCCACCAGCAATGACAAAATCACAATTAGTCAATTACAAAAGGAAAATTTATTTGGAACACCTTATATTCTATCACAATATTTTTAACATTATCAAACAGCAACATCTGCCAATCCAAGGACCTAGGTGGGAAGGACATAGGTGAATAAGAAAACCAAATCCAGTCTAAACATCTGACTGAACAACCAATGAATCATAATAATAATAAAACAGTCATGGCATGAGCCTATTTACTTTTATTAGAATGGCTATAGTAGCAGAAGCTTAAAAATCTGAATGGCCTTCACTTTTTCCTCTTTTATCTTCATTTGAATTAAGGCAGTGGCTACCTTAAGCATTTTTATAATTTTTTGTCTTCCTATAGGCTTAACTATGTTTCTCTGCTCATTGTCTTCCTAACAAATCTTCTCTTTCTCTGTCAAGATCATTCTCTATACTCAGTACAGTATGTCTAGAATTATATAGCATAGTTTTTTTATTTGTTCCAAACTTATATGCATATGGATATATTTGTTTTTATTTTATTTATTTCATACATTTAAATCTAAGGAGCTCAGGTGTTAGCTGTTTCTGGTAGGTCTGCTCTTCTTTAAAATAGAGAAGGCAGACACTCAAGAGCATTCAAAAGCACAGGGGTACTGTGACATTGGACCTCAATTGCCTGCATTTTTTCATCATTGCAGTTGTTAAAAGAAAGATTAAGAATGTATGGAACGCAGTCATCCAAAATAATACCTAATTCCAAAAGAGATGACCAGAAGATACTGTAATATCATCAGTGTGGATGGTTCTTCTTTAAAAAAATGTTTTTCCAGACTAATTTGCGCAAATTGAATCTACTTATTATACACTGACCAGAACTGCCAAATACTTGACAATAACTCCAGCTTTCCCATCCCAGTGATGTATCCTGACATGTTCGGATTTTAATGACCCACAAGTTAAGCAGGATTTGCTTTCAGTTCAAATTGAGTTAGCATTTTGTTTGGTCTGCACTACGTGAATTGACCTAATTTTCACTCTTTCAAGTTTCTAGGTCATGCCTTGATCTTGAAACATTAAAAATGTCTTGTTAATTATAGGAGGGTTTCCTCTCCTTTTCTGCAAATAAGAGTGAAAATACGATGTGCCGTAAGGCTTCTGGATCTCTGATTGTATTAGCTTCTCTTCCAGATCTACCATCTTGGAGCTTCTGCCCTGGGCTTGAGATGAAATCTCAGTCTGTCAAAAAACTCATTTTTTTAAGCTATAGCTCCTTGGAAATTTTTATCTGTGTGTCTGTAGGAGATGAGACATTAATATTTCTCAAATATCAGTTTTTATTAAGAACTTCTGATTTGTTCAGTAAGTGTTATGAACTAATAAAGGCGTTTAATAAAGTTTTAACAACCTTAAGTAAAAAGCAGGGTTCTAATCCTGCACTTCTGATTGGCCAATAATAGCGACATAGGATTGGTCCTTTCTGGGACATCTGATTGGCTGTTAACGGGCCAACTCTCATTGGTTCAAGAGTTTAACACTTCCATGTTTTCATTGGCTAATAGGACAGCAGCCAACCCTATAAAAGAGCTGCTGCTGCCCTAGGTGATTGCTCTGTTCAGTATGCTTAATAAAGAGTTGAAGTTCACTGTTCACTGCCTCGTCTCCGTTCCTTGCACCCATGCGCAGAACTTAACAGTAAGGAATTGGGCTCTTTTATCATGAACCAGCTCATAAGGTCAGTAAACTTTCCTTAAATAAAGATCATATTAAACTCCTTAGCCTGTTCCTGAATCCCCAGAAAAGTGCTATTGCTGCAAGATGTAATCATCTGTGGAATTTACGAGGAAAAATAATAACAGCATCAACAATAAAGAAAGCTCAAAAAACACCCCCAAAGGAAATGTGAAACTAAAAAAATAAAAAAATCTGTGAAAATGAAAACAAAATACAAAGCTATTTCTTATGAAATTACAAAATGTATCTTGGTAGAATATTAATAAATATTTTCTTTTAAAGTGCTTAATTATGCAAGCACTTCATCACTCTTGCATTTGGGAGAGTTCCTGATTATACCATGTTTTGCTTAGTTATAAATCCTGGAAACATCCTTCAAATATCTGGAGGTTTTGGATTTCCACTCTTTATTGTTTTGCAAGTTGAGGGATGGGAGGAAAGAGTAGTCAAATAAGAATTTTGTGCTTGATGTTAAGTCAGCATTCATGGCATGCCATTCAGCAATGAAGCATATGAAAGAATTTTTCCACTAAAGAGTCTCAAGATTGTTATCATTTGTGCATTGCTTTGTTCTAGACTTTTCCCCACTAAGCAATAGCATTTATTTTTCAACTCTTGTTTTCTCTAATCACATACAGGTCCTATGGAAAGTATATTTTTTCCAGATTCTGGAGAAGAGATGGCAAACTGAAGATGGTTGCTGAAAGCAAAATTTGACAATCATGGCAGAACAAAGTGCTTGTGAATAGATTGGCCTTTCTGGTTTCTTCTCCAGAAAAAAGAGGACTTGGGATGGCCAATAAGTTCTCCAGGGAGTCATAGGCAAACTACAAGACAAAAGTTCCAGTGTGTTTAAAGCTCTGGAAAATGAGGGAACACTCTCTTATCCAAAACCATGATTGGCACCTTTATGGACCCAGGGTTTACATACTTCCTTTGGTCACACTGGAAATTGCTGGTTAACTGCTTTTCACCAATTAGGAACTATTGAGTTGACATCTTTTTATATCACTGCATGAGTTTCCTTCAATCCTTGGTGAAAAAAAAATTGAATACAAGTTTAAGGATTTAGAGAAATTTGGAGTAAAAAGAAAAAGAATGACTAAACCTTTGATTTTTTAAAAAAATTTACAGATATACAAAAAACAAACCAAGAGAATAATCTGGATAATCTTCCTATATTGGATAGAGACTACAAAAGGCTTGTTAAAGTTTTGAATAATTTTGTGAGAAAAGAAGAACAATTAAAAATTAAGTTTTAGGACATTATGTGAAGGGACTAAGATTCGAGAGTGTTAAAAATAAAAGGATATATAAGTTGGTTTAATTGATCGAGTATATTGTTATCTCTGATAATCCTTAATTTTTTGCTGATCAGGAATGAAATAATGAGATTTTTGAGAATTCCTTTATAGGTAGGAAATGGAAAGAGATCATTTGTTATATTTTAAGAAACGGTGATAAGGTACTACTAATACAGTTGTTTATACTTGTGATGAAGGGGTGGTCATTTCTTTGAATGCTTATTTTCTTTTTCTTTACTATGTTTTACTATTATTTTTATTTTTTTCCCTTGTATTTTCCCCCCACCTTTTTATTTAATTTGCATTAGCTGTTCTAATCACTGTAGTTGTAATTTTTAATGAAATTACTGTTGGAAATAATAAAAGGAGTTTTATGGAAAGCCTTGCTGAACCATACGAACTACATGTATACAATTTTAGATCATCAAGTTCAGAGTTTAAGATATTTTTTTAAAGTAAGCTGTGAGAAATCTAATAATCAGTACATAATTTGCATCTTATCACAAGAAATGCTGTTTTGTTTCAAAAAAAATCTGTAGCCATTATTCATTTACTTTAGCCACTGCCAAAACGTTGGCTTCATTATATAAGGCCAATTAAAAGAGGAAGACTGCTGAGGAAACATAATGGCATTTCCTTCAATTTATTACTTATGGTAGATGGCTACAAAAAAAAAAAAAAAGCAGGGAAGGAGATCTTTATTCTGCTTTTAAGGCTGATGCGTAGCTACTTATGCTATAGATAATTAAATGTTTTGGTGGGAAATTTGTTCATGAGCCGGATATATAATTAGACAAATTTGTTCATCTACCTTGATCCATTGAAGTCTCAATGAGCTTCCTATGCTTGGCAATGGGTCCTGATCCTTGAAGCTTTTATGCTTGATTAATTGTCAATATTAGACAGAGTTTGCTCATTAGCTTCGTACAGGGCACACCGCCACTTGGAATAAGCCCCATTTGGAGAGATGATGTGCTAACTGTTAATAAACTGCACTGTGCTTGTTGTTCTCATAGCACTTTACCCATCTCGATAGTGTCCATCCCATAAATAGACTCTTCTCCCAGGTCTAAGCAGCAAGGCTCAACAAGACTCTTATTTTATCTTGAAGTCTCCAACGTCTTTCCATCCCCTCTTTAGAACATATGCAGTGTATCGCAAAGGAAATGGATGGGTCGTATTCAAGCAAAGTAGCCAAAGGTTTCAATCAGCTATATGAAATGAGGTTGCCTTCATGAGTTAAGTTTCTCCATTTTTAAAAGAAAGCAATCCTTTCTTTTCAAGGATTAAATCCTAAAAAAAAAAAATCCTACCTTTCTAAAGCAGACATTTGGTTGGGAGGTGAAATACAATTTTCAAGGTATCTGCTCATAATTTAGAGCTTAATAGAAGAAAAGGTTTGCATCCTGTTGATCTAAAACCTTCAAAATATGCTTTCTAACTAATCAGGTTCAGGAATAAGAAATTCACTTGTCAAATTCTCTCCCCATAAAATTATTTAGTTTATCTAGAACTGTTGCTTGTCTTATTGACAGACAGATGGTGTCTTCCAGATGATTTCAAATGATTTTTCAGACCATCTATGGAAATTGTATGACATATTTATGCAGATATACATTTAGACCTATAGGGTTATTTATCATAAAAAAGAGTCTTTCATCAGAGTCTGCAAGGATAAAACACAATTGAAAAAAACCTTTAGGTTTTATGAAGCAAATAAAAAGATAAAAACTAATACAAACTTAGAAAATACAGAAAATGATAAAAAGGAAAAAAGATATATAAAAGTAAAGAAATAAAATTATTTCTCCCTTCACCACAACTATAAATAATAACTATTACTTTCTCTTAAAATAAAACAAATGATATCTTCTTCCCTATATTTCATCTCTGATCTATAAACAAATTTTTAAAACCTTGTTGTTTATCATAATCCACTAAGGGTCCACTAAGGGTTATTAGAGATACAACATACCTATTTTAACCTTGATCAAATATATCAATTTTAAATTCCTTCCTTTTGCTGTCCCCGGCATCTGGTCTCCGACCCAGCCTTTTGGAACTGCAATGGTTTGCACTGCTCGGCATCGAAGTCACGGGCATCAACCACATCGCCAAGACCGATTGGGAGCAACAACTGGCACGGGACTTCCAAGAAGTGTTCGACGACATCCTAGGCAAGTACCGAGAGCCCCCTATCTCTTTCAGCCTAGACCCGAACGTTCCCCCAAGACGCCTAAAACCAAGGCGGGTACCTTTCGCACTCAGACCAAAAATTGACGAGCAAATTGACAAGCTCGTCAAGCAAGGGGTCCTACAACCAATAGACCATGCCCGGTGGGAGACCCCAATAGTCACCCCAGTCAAGCCCGATGGGTCGGTGAGAATCTGCGGGGACTATAAGGCCACCCTAAACTGCACCTTGCAACAAAGCGCCTACCCCGTCCCAGTAGTGCAGCATCTTCTACACTCACTGGGGGGAGGCAAGGTTTTCGCAAAACTCGACCTGGCCCAAGCATACCAGCAGCTGCCGGTCGACGAAGAAACCACGGAGGCGCAAACCATAGTCACCCACTGGGGAGCCTTCCGATGTAACCGACTCCAGTTCAGAGTCAGCGTGGCGCCTGGAATTTTCCAGAGCCACATGGAGAGACTCTTACAAGGCATCAAGAGGGTGGTGCCCTATTTCGATGATGTGCTGGTATCGGCAGCCAATCAGCCAGAACTAGAGGGTCGACTAAGGGAGGTGCTAACCAAATTCAAGGAAACTGGGCTAAAGGTGAAGAGGGAAAAATGCCAACTTTACACAGAGCGGGTCGAATTCCTGGGGTACCTCCTAGACCGGCACGGCATCCACCCAACCGACACCAAAATTAAAGCCATCGAAGAGGCCCCCACACCCAGGTCTAAAATGGAACTGCAGGCGTTTCTGGGACTACTTAATTTTTACAATATTTTCCTGCCCCAAAAGGCAACCGCGGCGGAGCCCTTGCATAGGCTCTTGAACAAGGCAGTCAAAGCGCGGGGTGATCTGATTGGTTTAGCGAGCCACGCTGATTGGCCCGCTGAGAATCTCCCGCGATTGGCGGATACGAATCGCGGGAGATTCAAAAGCAGTGCCATTGGCCGCGGCCGCCACGGCTTGAGAATAAAAAGCCGCAAGTTTTCCCTTGGAGCCAGATCGGTTCCGGGGACCAATAAAGAGCTGAAACCTAGTCACCGCCTCCTGGTCTCTTTACCGACGGACACAAGAGTGGTCTGTCTTCCTACTACATTATCAAAGAAACTTTTTCAAGAGGCTTTCCATTTTTTCTTCGAAGATGTTTTGCTTCTCATTCTTGGATGAGAAGTGAAATGTCTTCAAAGAAAAATCAGAAAGTCCAGTTGCCTCTTGAAAAAGCACAAAAAGGTGGACGACTGAGAATCTCCAAAGACTTTTAGCTATGCATTTTGGGATGAACACCCTTCGAATGGTGCAGGAGTATGAATGGATTTCCAGAAAAATTGCAGACTACAGGAACCATTTGTGCTTCAGTTTGAAATGCAGGCAGCACAGACACATCCCCAATAACCTGCATCTGTGCTCAGCAATGAAGGGACGCAGATCATAAAACATCCCACAGAAACTACAGCACCCACTTCTCAATGAAAGAATACAGAGCTGAAGAAACTTCTTGGATGAAAAGCAAAAGGCCTTTAAAAACAAACAAACCAGAAAGTCCAGTTCCCTCTTGAAAAAGCACCTTTGGGACAACCATGACCTGAATGACTGAGAATCTCCATAGACTCCTACTACAGTATTTTACCTACCCAATTAATAATCTCTAGGACCACATGAAAGAAACTGGATGAATGTTCTTACTCAGGTCTAGACATGATGTAAGCTGCTGGCAAGGTAAAGAGTAGCTGTTGTTAGGAAATGGCTGTTCTGCATTTAAACCTGTTCGAGAGTGGGATTAAATACCTCTCACTACCTCTTCAAAGTCTTCTAATATGGGTTCTGAAACAAATGTAGGTGGATGGATTTCTCCAGTACACTTAATTAAAAACAAACGATTACATATTAATGGTGGTAAAATATAAAATAAAAATAAGTAGCATTTTTAATTTATTTATCAAATCTGCTATTAGTTTTTCCATTATAATTACAGTTTAATTTGAATTAACAAAAAAGGGAAGGGTCTCTTTTCAAGGAGTATTTAATATTCCAGTAATAAAAAAGAGTCTATCCAACTGTATTACTTTTAATGTTTAAAAGCACAATATGCTCCCCATTCTTCATTAAGCTATTATGAGAGTACAGTAACGAAACTCAGAAATTTTCACTTTTGCTACCATACAAATTGTCCCATTACATCCTGAAGTTAAAGACAAAAAATTAAAATTAAAATGTCAGGTTACATTAGGATAATTTAAGCCAGTGATGTGCCACAATTCAACACTCCTTTCCAAAAGTTCACTCTTCATAGAATTATAAATATGGAGATGCATAAATGCTGCTGCCTGTAACCGGAGTTTTAATGAATTAATTATTGTGCTATTTATACAATGTTATAAATGCACATGGGGTTCATTGTGAAAGGGGTGGCTTTGTATTGTATCAGCTGAAGACCTTATTGAAGTGATTGTTTGGCAAGGGTCCACAAGGGAAATTAAATTGTACCAAATAGGGAAAAGTCAGTGTCTCTTAAGAGTGACTCAGACCAGTTAAGCTGGGTCACAGCAATAGAATAGGCTGAAATAAGTTGGATCACATTCTAAGAAATGCAGGAATAAGGACAATTAATTAGTTTCAGATCTTTCATTCCTCAAGCTTACCTTGAGCCTAGCGTAGAGGAGGGAAACAACTCTTTTTTGAACTTCTTGGTGAAGCTTTCCTAATGGACATTATGGTTCAGAAAGACTTTGGGGAGTTTAAAGTATTAAGGAGCAATTTTCTATTCTAGTTTCCTCTATATTCCTGTAGAGAATCTGGAGTTGTTTGAATGGTACCAAGCATGTGGAGAGAAACAACACTTTCCATCCATTAAAGCTTCTTCTCGAACAGGGATGTCAAACTCAAGTCATCATGACAGCATCACGTGACGTATCAGAACTTTTCCACCCTTTGCTAAACCGGGCATGGGCATTACACATCCAGCCTGCAGGCCAGGAATTTGACAGCCCTGTTCTAGAACAAAGAAGGATCAAACTGGATAAGTAGGGGTTTTTTACAATTAAGTTTATATTGCAACTACAATATATTGTTTTATAGATGGAAAAGGAAGGAGGATAAAATGGGGTAAAGATATACAGGATTGTTTTAGTTCTTTTGTGTGTTGAAGAACCCTTTTTTGTTTTACTGTTGAGAAATATTATCTTTAAGATGTGTTTTTTAAAGGGAGGGATTGAGAGTATGTAATTAAATATAGTTATTATGTGATTCCAGATATAGAACTGCCACAAGGTAAGGAGTTTAATCCATTTTTGAAAGCTGGAATATTGATTGCATCCAAATGGATGAATCCTCAACATGCTCCATCTGGGAAGAATTTCACGCTTCAACTCATTATTTCTAACTTAGCAAGTGACCCATAGGATTATTTGGTTCTTCTTAATTTTTAACCATTATTTCAAGCCATTGTTTGTTGTTAAGGAGATTGTTTTTCTCTATCTTCAAGGATCCCTTTTAAACCTATTCCACTTCATCTGTTGAACAAGTGCCTGATCTTTTCTTGTCTTAAATTAATGTTTTATTCTTCCAGGCCATCCTTTATAAAATTAGCCATATCACGTCTTCTGATTTTTTTTCTAACTTGTCAACATCTTTCTTGAATGGTGGTGTGCCAGTAAAGACAGCAAATTTCACAGCAGCACAATTAGTTTGCAAAAGTATGATAAATATTTGAATAGAGTAAGGTAGCTGACAAAAATGATGTTAACTGAAAGTACTTCATGCAGAGCTTCGCATTACATCGAGGAGTTGTAGGATTGTACATGAAAATTATATTAAATGCCATCAAGATTAAAGAAAATAATGACAAGGCAACTCTTTTTAAAGCTTTCATTGTTCATTATTATTATTGGCTATGTACACAGACAACCAGATGTTTAGACTAGATTTGTCCTTTTTATCAACCTATTGAGTTCTTTCCAAGGACCTGAGATAGGCAAATGTTGATGATTGGTGCTGTTAAAGGTATCATCGAAGTATGTCAACTGTTCCAAGTCAAGCTGCCTTTTGCAATTGACTGATGGTAATTTTGTCAATGCCAATAGTGTTTAAGTAGTGCTTCAGGTGTTTTGGAATTGCACCCAAAGTGCTTACCATATTAGTGTTATTATTATTTATTAAATTTATATGCTGCCTATCTTACCAATGAAACAACTTACCTTGTTTGGGTGGCCTGCAAGTAGGAGAATGATTTAAACAGTTAAACAAATGACTTAAACATCCTTCCTTCCTCCCTCCCCTCCCTCCCTCTCTGAGTGATATTGCCAGGACTTCTCCCAGCTAACCTTTCTAATCCAAGTGAAAGGAATAATGGTTTTTTAAAAAAAGGTTTTTTAAAAAAAGGTTTTATTTTTTGCTGACTCATTATACCTCATCAAATTTAAGGTTTGATGAGGTGTAAGTAATTTAAGTCTCTGACAAAGATGAGGGTGTCAAACTATTTTCCAAAGCACAAAAAGACAAAAGAGGAAACAATGGATGGAAACTAACCAAAAAGAGAAGCAATCTAGAACTAAGGAGAGAATTCCTAACAGTTAGAGCAATGGAATAACTTGCCTTTAAAAGATCTGGATACTCCATCACTGGAGGCTGAAAAAAAACTGGACAACCATTTGTCTGAAATAGTATAATAGTCTCCTGCTTGAGCAGAGGGGATTGGACTAGAAGACCTCCAAGGTCCCTTCCAACCCTATTATTCTATGCTCGAAAATGTGTGGCTTTTAACTCCAGAATTACCCCAGTCAGCATGCTGTGAGGTGATTCTAGGAGTTGAAATTCATCGTCTTAAAGGTGATGAGGTTGAGAAACACTGCATCAATGGACAATCATGTGGGAAAATGTTTGGACTAGAAGACCTTCAAGGTCCCTCCCAACCCTATTATTCTATGCTCTAAGATGTGTGACTTTTAACTCCAGAATTAGCCCAGTCAGCATGATGTGAGGTGATTCTGCTGTGAGTTGAAATTCATCGTTTTAAAAGTGATGAAGTTGAGAAACACTGCATCAATGGAAAATCAGGTGGGAAAATGTCAAATACAAGGGGAACTAACTCATACAAAAGAGGAAGAATCTCAGAGATACATCCATGGAAAGAGCGGTGGTTGGTACTTGTTTCCTTGATTTTAGGAAAAGGATAAAGAAGCAGCAGAATTCACCAGTTAGGAGCTACAGTGACTATGGTCCAGACAGAACAGCAGATCAATTCTTTGTCCACGATAAAATTTGGGTTGAAATCTGGAAATTTACCAAGTGAGCTTCCTTTAGGCTGTTCTATATACAGGAGACAGGAAGCTTAAGGCAAAAGCCTATAGTGATGCAAAGCCTGAAGAAGAATTTTACCAAGTTTCTGCGTTTAAAGAAAATAAAGGAGAAAAGTTTTGTTCTTATTATAATATTTCTTGACAATAGCTCCATGAGATAGGAGGCTTTGGGTGAACTGGTCTGCTTTCTCCAAATTAATAAATGGTCTGGAACACAATTATCTTTAACTTTGCATATTTTTGCGGCACTATTCTCTATTTGAAAATGTAACAAAAAATGTGAATGTCAGTGTAAAAATATCATACAAAGATGCATACATGAGGAAAAATAGCATGCAAAAGGACATATGTTGGAGAAATGTGCTTGCCAAAATATGTATTTTAGGACCAACTGCAAACAAACATACGTACATTTTTCATGCAGACTGAAGAAAAAAGTTTGCAAACTGAAACAGAAATAGCATATAATGAACCTTAATCAGTTTCCTTTAATTTGTATTAGCTAGCAGAGATTTGAACAGTTTTTATCACATTTTGCTTTCTTTCTTGTTGTGCCCACTGGGCAGAAAGCAAAATATAAATACTGCCATCATCAACTTCTAGCATTTGGGAGGCAAAAAAAAAAAAAAAAAGAATGCCACAGAGCAAAGTAAACAACCTGATGTCTTCCAGATGTTTTGAACTTCTTCAGTAGCTCCTGACAGAATAGCCAAGAGCAAGAGATTGTAGGAATTATAGTCTGAAAGATATGGAGAGCACTAGGCTATCTATCCTTGCTGTAAAAATAGAAATAGGCTTATAGATGCATTTCTAGTGGTACAGAAAGATCTATCTAATAAGTCAAAGCAATATCCACATGAAAGAATCTTATAGAAATGTGCCCAGTCCCCAGCCCAGTTTTTATTTCCTCATGTTCTTGTACAGCAGCCATCACAATCTTTGCTGACTGATATTTCTGGTTGGTAATAATAAGAGTTATAGTCCAGCGACATCTGAATCTGACCACCATAGAAACTTAAGGAATTTCCAAGATATTTTGACATCTTGGCTTTTAGGTTAAGGGGAAACAATGTTTTGTTACTACTATTTGCTTTCCCATGATCAGAAGGTGCAATTATTAAGAATTAATTAAGTTTTGATTGCACAATATTCAGAGGATTGACAATATATAACAGATCTTTGCAATTGCTCGGGTCTAAAGAATGAGTTTATTTGCTCACCATAATTTTAATCTCTCTTTGCCCTCCCCTCTGTTTTTACTGAAAATGATTATCTTTCCAAGCAGTTTAATTCAATTGAGAGAGAGAGAGATACCCGCCTTATGCTCACAAATTAATGGGAAAATACATACCCTGAATAGAGAGTAGAAGGAAAAGATGAAATAACAGTTCTTTGATGCTACTTTTAATCAGTGACATGGATTTAATTTACAAAAAAAATTGGACCAATCTTGCTTGACTGGAAATTAATGATTAATGTTTATCAACTGATGGTTCAGTCTGTCAGATTTGTCTTTCAGAGTCTAGAAGATATTTTCCTAGGACACAGGATTGACTTAGAACCTTTAGTTCTAAGAACCAACTTAGATCCCTTGGTTGTTAGAACCTTTAGAACCAAGATCCCTTGGTTCATGCAACAACCTTTTTAAAACCAATGTTTGGTCAATAACTAGCAAGACTCATTGTTTTATTGCTATTCATTTATTTATCACACTAGATCAGTTCCTATATTAGTCCAGTAGCTAACCCTGCATTTAAAAAGCTGATTCCCAAAGGTATCTCACACCAAGATTTCTTCCGGTTCTATAGAACTCATTTTAAAGGAATGTCCTACCTACTCTAATGGGTATGTGTATGTGAGAGAGACAGAGAGGTTTTAAGGCTTAATTGATATTGCTATTTCCTAGAGAAAAAAATAGCCCACATCTATTGGTCAACCTCCTGCAGCTTTTATGTGCATCATTAGAAACAGTATGCAGACAGAGGAACAGTATAACACAATGGTATTAGTAACATTAAACAAGACTAAACTGTTGATTTCAATGGAGAAGAATCCTTCCCTGGAAAGAGGCTTGCTTTTTTTAAAAAAGACTCTCTCATGCAATAGTCCAAATAATGTCCATTCAGGTTCAGCCTTCTTAAAAATGCAGTGCATTTTAAGAGCATGATCCAGATGTTTATACAACTCTCACCCTTCTGTCACAAATATGCTTATTGCAATTGTTCATGCATGAAGTTGCATGCTATTGCAGTTGTCCTCTTACTCTGCCGTTTTACTCTCCTCATTTCCTTCCCTCTAACTTAACCTACTTAAGGCTGGTTAAATCTTAACCTGGAACCAGCAAGTCTGGTAGGAAAGCAATTCAGCTCTTAGTTCTTATTAACTTCCCATACATCCTATAATTGAGCTACTTAGCTTAATACTTTAATGCTGTCTATTCCCAAAACTCTGCTGCAAACAGTTGGGTTACACAAGCAGACATAAACTACTATATGGGGATAGTTGTGCTGTAAAAAGTAAATGCTCTGTTAACCATGAAAAAAAAAACCCAAAATAGTATATGTATGTATGTGGTGGCACAGTGGTTAAAATGCAGTAATTCTGCCAACTGTCAGCAGTTTGGTTCTCACTGGCTCAAGATTGACTCAGCCTTCCATCCTTCCGAGGTTGGTAAAATGAAGACCCAGGTTGTTGGGGGCAATATGTTGACTCTGTAAACTGTTTAGAGAGGGCTGTAAAGCATTGTGAAGTGGTATGTAAGTGCTATTGCTAGGTGCTATTGCAAACTTTTGGGTTTCACCCAAAGTCACTATCTGCCAAAAATAAAAGACATAAAAAGGTAGAGAAAGAAAGTTGAAGTTGTATATTGCCTGAGTCATTAAATGATAATTTGGCAGTAAAAAATATCTATAAAAATTTTATGGGAGGAGCCAAGCTAGAGGCACTCAGAAATAAAAAAGCATGCATTGATGTAGAAATTGTTGTACTAATGTTGATGAACACAAGCACACATATCATTCAGTATTTTATTTCTTCCAAATAAATTCTTGAACATCCCTTGACAAAATAGCATTTGTAAAGTAACATAAAATAATATGAATATTTTGTCTGCTGTGCAAAGTATACTATCTTCAAGTCATGTTTGATATTCTAGCTCCGAATTCTGATATACCTGCAATATGAATGTATTGATTGGAAATCTATTCATTTATTCAGTTTAAGAAGAAATATTAATGCATGTTGTATTCATAGAAATATTTTAATGTCTTAGAATGTTATATTTATCTCTCTTTTTTTCATTTCTTTCAACCAAAAAAAAAATTCAAGAGTTTAATTCAGGATTAACAAATGACAAAGTTTGAATGTGAAAAACATTGATAATAAGAAATATATTTTACTAGAAATACAACATTATTGCCACTATTTCATATTGTCTCTTAAACACAGCACTAATATATTTCTCTTGCTTTTTCTGCATTGGCCAACTAACAAATGTAATTACTACATAGATAAAAGTTGTGGTTGAATTTTCTTAGTATAGTTGTGATTTTCTTGCCTTCTCAATAAGAATTGATAAACTAAAATAGCTTATAATCTTCCTTCCTTCCTTCCTTCCTTCCTTCCTTCCTTCCTTCCTTCCTTCCTTCCTTCCTTCCTTTCTTCCCAATAATAAGTTTAAAAATTTAGACTCTGAGAAATGGAAGAAGAAACGTAGAAACTAAAATGAAAGATAGAAATCAACTCTAATTAGAACTTTCCCAATCTTTGAGTAGATAGATAGACAGATAGACATGCTTCTATGTGGCTATATATAGTCTCACAAGATATCAGAATAATCAGGTCATATCTGCTTAGCTTTTCTTTATTGGAAAAATATTATGGAAATACTAAATGATAGGGTATATATAACATAGAACTCCCAACTTAATGCAGATTAATTTTTAACAAGAATTCCTATGCAGCAGCAGATAGTTCCCACATTCCATTGTGATTGACAAGCTTGACATATGGAATAGTTCACAAATTCCCAGGTGACTGACAGATGGAGAATAGAAAGGTGGATAAAGTTGCCTAGAGAGCTGAGGACGATTTCATATTCAGCGGTTTTGATCAAAAGGATTCCAGATCTCACACTAAATTTAGCACCGCTGGCAATTAGTGCTTGATTTATTCAGTCCTTTCGTTTGATGGTTGACAAATGGAAAACAAGCACAAAATTAAAAATAAGTTTATTTCCAGCATTTTGGATATTTAAAATGTGTGTGCCTTTGTTTGTACATAAATTAACATGAGATGAATTTATAGTGAAATTAAATCTGAAATGGAGATGCAAGCAATAAATAAGAGCTTTTTATGTATCTTTTGGGCAGAACAGGTGTTTGAATTAAGAAATACTAATATGTTTAGCAGTATGGCTCCACCTTTAGCATTAGGAAATTAATGCTTTCCTAAATTTAGAATAATCTTTCCACAATTTAAGATTCTTTCATGTGCTTCCAGCATAAGTGACCATCTGTAAGAAAAGACTAATGTCTTTTACCCTAATAATGATAAAAATCAGTCAAGCTTTACACCCATATTATTCTCAACTGTATTAAGACATATATTAATTGTATAAGCACATCAAAAATTGGTTTTATTTTCCAAGAAGGTGTGATAGATAGATAGATAGATAGATAGATAGATAGATAGATAGATAGATAATAGACAGAAAGACAGACAGATAGATAAGGAAATTACCAATCCAATACAGATGGAGGAGGGGTGATTATTAATTCCATATTCCTCCATTATGCAATATTCACAGAGATTAGTACTAAAACTTTGCAATAAAATAAGCTTTTTCATTGATAGGTGATGTTGATAAGCAAGCTTCTCCTAAATGTCATCTTATGCCTCAGCATTATTTAACTAAAGTTCTGTAAGAACTTTTCTCTTTAGAAAATTTGTATGTGTATATCTCTCTGAATAATTGCCTGCAGTGGAGTCACTATAATCAAACAACAAAAGACCTACTCAGCCATTTATTTTCCTCTAAAAACCATTTCTCTTCAATGATGTTGGTGCAGTCTTTTGCCAGAAAGTTCTTAAATGTTCAACTGAATGCATTTGTAATCTCCAATATGTCCAGATATTACAAATTATGTTACTTAAGTGACAAACATAAGAAGACTTCATTTCAGAACTTCCATCAAATGCAAATATGAAAGTTAGTAGGGCCTTGGATATTGACTTCATTCTATCTGTCTGTCTGTCTCTCTATCATCTATCATCTATTTATTCATTTTTTAAAAAGATTTGTATGGCTGCCATCTTAGAGAACAACCTAGGGTAGAGAATGCAGAATTATTTTCCCTAACTTCTGAATTGCAATGTAGAAATGATGCTGCTTACTAATTGTTGAAACTAAAAGGGATCATATCTTAGCTATCATATACATTATTTTTTGAGATCATTTAATGAATCCCTCCCCCAGATCTCTACAAGCAAGAAAGCTTTTTTCTGTGATGGTGCTGTATTTGTGGAATCCCCTCCTTAAAGGAATTGAACTGGCGTCCACATTAACATAATTTCAGAGTCAGGTGAAACCTTTTCTATTAACCCCTGTTTTTTTTATTGAAATTGTATTTTTACTCTGTTTTATTATAAACTATGAAGTTCAATAGCGGACAGTTGAAATTTTAATGAATGAATGAGAAAATAAATAGTAGAATCCCATATTAATGAATGAATGAGAAAATAAATAGTAGAATCCCATATTTTTATATACATAGAAATTGAAGACTAGAAATATAATCCAGATTTGAAACTCTTCATCTAGTCAGGAAGCCACTCATATGATGCACATCTGGCAAAGAGGTCCATCTGTCTCTTCTGGTACATTTCAGCTTCTTTAAATAAGTAAACATTTAGTCCATAGCTTATTTTTTTCTTACTTGTCTTTCTAATCTTGGAGCTGATGATAAGAACACAGCAAAAAAATAGCACAATTTCCTACTAAACCAGCAATAATAACTTCATAGGTTTGTCAAATTGTCAATAATTGGCTTTAATTACAATATAAATATTATGCCCCACTTAGTGATTATAATTTTTCCTTGTTCCAATGCATATTATAAGTATAAAAAGTGCATTACCCAGTTTATTCATTCATAATGGTTACTCAAAATTTAAATGAATAAAATGATCTATAGGAATATCTCCAATTGTCACACACACACACACATGTATGTATGTATATGTATGTATATATCAGGAGTCAGTTTTGAATAAATAAAACTTATTCCTTTTTCAGCTAAAATATAGAAAAGGGTAATAAATTAAATATGTCACAAAATATAAATTTTCTTCTCTGCATTATTATTTTTTGCAAAATTAGTATATTAATACATTAATGTATTAGAAAGTAATATTAGTATATTAGAAAATAAAAAAGAATAGATGTTTCAGGCATATTTATCCTGGAGGATATAGTCAGGATGAGAAAGTAAGGAACATTTAATTTATGCAAAAGAGAATTATGGGACCATGGGAAAAAAGGGAAGGGGAAGATTCTCATTTCTAACTGGCATTGAGGACAATCTATCCAAGAAAAGGACAGAAAATAAAGCAAGGACTTAAGGCAAAAATAAAACCATAGACTTTTAATATCAAGCATGAAGGTCCTAGGAAAAATATTTCAATAAAGAATACATAGAGAGATCATAGAGAGAAATGATGAGAAAAAGAAAATGAGATATGTTTTTAACAAGATGAGACAAATCAGAAGAAAATTTACAACTAAGTTAGATCTTCTTAAAAGTAATCATGCTATCAGGGTTCTGACCAATGCCCTAATTAAATTGTGAGCCTTGGGCCAAGTTTCAAAAGAAATCCAATTATTTATTAGGAACTTCATGTCACAGACCAAGTGAAACCAACTCTGACCTCACTTAATTCATGCCTTGGCTCTGACCCTGTTTCCCCCTCCCCCCAAGATGTGTCATCAGTCACATTCCCCAACGAAGCAATTTTGCGAGTTGTAGAAGTCACAACCTCTAGCCATTGTGGATCTCCATGGAGATCTCCATGGAGATGACCTTGATGTTGCTGGCTGGAATGTGCTTTGTTTTGACTTGTTTTGATTCCCCATCCCCCTGCTATGGCAACTCGAGAGCAGGTCAGGAATGCTTCACGAGTTGACACATGGAAGATTTGAACAGAGTCGAATGAAGTTAAAGAGTACTTTTATATATAAAGAATATATTGAAGCCCTTGAGAAGCATAGATATTTAATAAAAAATTCAAAGAGGGAATATATTCAGGAGTGAACTCCATTTGAAAGTGTGATCAAGAAAAACAGACCATCTGTCAGATAAGAAAATGACAGAAATATATGAAATACCCATTGCAGAGTTTAAAGCTGTAAGGAAATAGGAGTTAAAGTTAAGAGTTGTATGTCAAAAACTAGGAAACAAGGTTGGTGCCCTGGGTACTGGGGGGAAAAATGTGAGTATGCTTTTATTGACATGGGGAAGTGTAAGACAATATGCAAACTGGAGAACTGTTACAATAAGTTATTGCACAAGCAACTTCTTTGCTAATATTTTATAGAATAGAAATAAAAACATCAAATAATCAGTAGGCTTCAGAAAAGGCAGAGCAACATAGAATTGGATAGCTAATATAAGATGGATGGTGGAGAGAGAAAGAGAATTTAAGAAGTTTTTTTTTCTTTACTTTACTTACAATGGCAAAGCCTTTGTGTATATTAAGCAAGAATGTGGGTTGTATTAAAAGAAATTGGTGTTGGATTATTTAGTTGGATTGTGAAATGTCTGAAACATGTTATTCTGATATCTGACTACTTCTCTGAAAAATATTTACAATAAGGAGAATGTTTTTGTAAGAGATATATGAAGGAGATAAAGACAACTATGCTTAATTCAGAGAGCGAGGAAGTAAGATGGAAAAGACAGTAGGCTGAAAAAACTTATTTTCCAAAGCATCAGAAAGCAAGACAAGAAATAATGGATGCAAAAAAGGAGAAGCAAATTCAACCTAAGAAGAAATTTCATGACAGTGAAAACAACCCATGGAACGGGTTTCCTTCAGAAGTAGTGCTTCAGTACAGGAGGTTTTTAAGAAGATATTGGACAGCCATTTTTCTGAAATTGTATTAAGGTCTCTTGCTTGAGTAGAGAGTAGGACTAGAAGATTTCAAAGGTCCCTTTCGTCTCTATTCTGATTGATTGAAATGAAGCAGGAGGCTGAAAGTGTTTTGAATTAGAAACTAGAGAGATATTTTTGTTTATTTGGACTTAAGACTAGATGAGGTGGACAGCATGTTGTAGAAATAAGAAAGGGAAAAATGCAATAACAAACTTAGCCAAGATAATAAAAGATAAGAATATTTTTATGACAAAAGTATTCAAGATAATTAAAACAATGTAGTCCGCCCCCCCGCCCCCCAATGGTGATGTATGTCTGTGAAAGCTGGGTATTTAGAAAAAAATGACAGAAAGAAGATTGCCATGAATGTTGTGTATTATGGATTTGGAACTAACTATTAAACGATCAGGGACTGTAAGAGGAAGCAGTCTATCAGTATTGGACAGGTACTCCTGTAAGGTAATAATTGAGAAACACACTTTGCATGTATGATGTGTTATGGCCAGAAAAAAATTGACTATATTTGGCACATTAAAGAAAAAGTAGATGAAGAAGATAACAAATAATGATTATATTATTTAGTTGGATTGTGAAATGTCTGAAAACAAATAACTAAACTCTGAGAGCACAAAGGACTCCTCATGACATATTAATTAGAAGTTTGGGATGAAGAATATCACTGGAATGTCCTTAAAAAGTTACCACCTGAGATGGCAGGCACTTTTCCAGAAAGATTTGACTAGGTTGCACTAAGTTATAAGTAGTGTTTTATGGTAAGTGCTATTTGAATATGATCTTTTCATGTGGGAGTTATCCTGAGTCATCTATAGCTGAATGAAGATAGCGAAAAAGAATAACATGTTTCAGTAAAATCAGCCATATGGCTGTTAATTAAGTACATGGAGTGGCTTAGTCACTCTTTTCCCACAATCTTGCGATATACATATTCTGTTTTGTTTTTGAACTGATTTTTGATTGTAGCTTTTTTTCTTGAACTTTCTGATTCTTTCTTTAAAGTTCCTTTCCCTTTATTCTGTCCTGGTTTTCCACAAGACCATAGTTTATTCTACCACTCAAGTCCCTATTTCTTTACCCATGTCTCTACCTTGTATTTCTTACACCTAACTGGTGAAAACTCTACAGGTTGTGTTGGATTACATGACTTATTGGTAGGAATGATAAATATTTTCTGGCTTAAGAACGAAGTTAACATATAAAATCAAACTTCTATGTTGACTTAGTTCTTATGCCAGAAAATATTCTGAAACCATCATCTACTTTTAAAAGGTTTAAATCTTTATGCATGACAAATCAAAATCTTGCTCTTGGAATTTGGAATTTTTAAATGTAAGCAACAGAATCTCATTTGACAGTTCTTATATTTGAAAACAAATGTCTTTTTGACTTTTTTCTGATTTCTCTCGATGTATTCTTAGACCAGAAGAAGGGAGACAAAAAGGGAGATTGCCCTTCAAAAATGAATGTGTTATGTTTTTTCCATGGTACAATTCTGCAATAATCAGGGCTAATACTTGTTCATTGACTTGTTCATGGACTATGATACATATAAAAAATAATAGGGAATAATAGAGTTGGAAGGGACGTTGGAAGTCTTCTAATCCAACCCCTGTGCAAACAGAAACCCTAATACCATTCCAGACAAATGGCTGTCCAGTCTCTTCTTAAAAGCCACCGGTAATGGAGCACTTATAAATCTGAAGGCAAGCTATTCCACTAGCTAATTGTTGTCATTGTTAGGAAATTTCTTCTTTGTTCTAGATTGATTTTCTCCTTAATTACTTTCCATCCTTTGATTCTTGTCTTGCCTTCTGGTGCTTTGGGAAAAAAAGGTTAATTCTCTTTTCTTTGTGACAACCCCTCAAATATGGAATATTGCTATCACCTGACCCCTAGTCCTCTGTATCACTAGACTAGAAAACCCCAATTCCTGCAAACCTTCATACGGTATGTTTTAGTCTCCAGTTAACTAATCTTCCTTGTTGCTCTTTTCTGCACTCTTCCCAGTCTCTACATTTTTTTAATAGTATGGTGACCAAAACTATAAACATATTTATTTAGTGTTCTATCTTGGAGAATGGGCGCAATAACGGAGACGAGACATCGAATAGTGACTCCAACTCTTTATTAGTGACTTTGGAAAAACAGAACAACACGTATGGCAACAGCAGCTCCTTTTATAGAGCTGGCTGCTGTCAAAGCGTCCAATGGTTTAAGTTTGCCGCGCTTGGAGCGTCCAATCACGGCAGCCCATTAACTAGCCATTTGGATCAGTCCGGAATGACCAATCACGACCCGCTGTTCATGGACCAATCAAATGTGCAGGATTTCGAGCCTGCTTGTGAAAAGGCCAGTCAGGTTTGTAGGCTTACGAGCTTGCTAGTTCGGAACACCCGTCACCTCTAGGTTTCGTCTGAGGGGTGGGGTGATGTATTCGCACAGGTAGGCAGGTCTTCGCACCTGTCTACCTGACTTGCGTTGTTCAACCTGCCTTTGCTTGGATTCTGGTTCTGGTGGACTGTTTAACGGTGACCCGACTTCTATGCTGGGTATCCTTGGAGGTGACTCGGGGATGCCTTCAATGTTTCCCTCATCCCTTTCATCTGGGCTGCTATTGCCTGGAGAGATGACCATCTGCCACGGCTCCTCTTCAGCAGGTGAGTGCGCTGGGCTTGATTGTGCAGACTGTGGGTTTGTATGTCTGGGACCAGGTGTTAGTTCGTTTTCAAAATCCTCAGTTTCCCTTCCCCCTCTGGTTTCAATTTCAGAGTTCGTGGAGGGGGTAGTTGTCAGCCTTGAACGCAGCTGGTCGATGTGGCATTTCCACAATCTTCCATCTGTGGTTTCTAATTGGTAGGAACGGGGGCCCGTAATTTGTGTTATCTTGGCAGGGACCCACAATGGGTCGCCTGTAAAATTCTTTGCGAATACGAAGTCTCCTACCTTAAATGTGCGATGTTTGCTGCTGGACCCCAGGGGCTTTTCTGGCATGTAGGAAGGGTGTAGGCAGTCCAAATGTGATCTAAGTTTTCTGCCCATCAGGAGTTCAGCTGGACTTTTGTTCGTGGTGCTGTTCGGTGTAATATGTTGGAGAAGGAGCATCCTGGTGACTCTCGTGGATGTTTCTTTGGTCCATTTTGTGTAGGGTTGTTTTCGTGAACTGAACCATTCGTTCAACCCTGCCATTGGCCGTCGGGTAAGCAGGTAATGTCAGGGCGTGACGTATCCCCCGGTCCGCTAGGTATTGTTCAAACGCCAAGGCGGTAACTGTGGGCCATTTTCGGAAACCAAGACATCTGGAAATCCATGCGTTGCAAACCGTCTGTTCAGTTTTTTTATGACTGCTTCTGTGGTGGTGGTCTTCATCTTGTTTACCTCGAGCCAGTTCGAGTAGGTGTCCACTGTTATTAGAAAAGTATGTCCTTTTGTAGGTCCCACAAAATCAATGTGGATGCGGGACCATGGACCCCTGGGGGTTTCCCATTCCGCTGGTGATGCTTTTGGTGGAGCCACACGTGTTTCTTGGCATTTGCTACAGGTGGCAACCCAGGCTTCAATTTGTCTGTCCATACCTGGCCACCAGGCGTAGCTCCTTGCCAGTGCTTTCATTCGTACGATGCCCGGGTGTCCATCGTGCAGCACCTTCAGGACTCTGCGTTGAAGTTTTTCTGGAATGGCTACTTGGTCTCCCCACAATACGCACCCTTTTTGGGAGAAAAGCTCTGTCTGTCTGCTTTTGAAGGGTTTGAATTTGTCATTGGGTTCAATTTCTGGCCATCCCCTCTCCACCCAGCTGAGGACTCGTGCCAAACAAGGGTCTTTTTTTGTTTCTAACGCGATATCCTGCGCAGTTAGTGGAGGTGAGGGAAGCATCTCAATTTGTAGCGTGGATAGCGTAGGAGCTGAGTCATCTAGGAACTCAGGTAATGGTGAATGACTTAAGGCGTCAGCATGGGGAATGGTTTTCCCCGGACAATGTGTTAACTGGTAGTCGTAGGCGGCTAAGAACTCCGACCATCGTGTCATTCTTGGTGATAGTATGTGGGGATTTGGTTTATCCCCTGCCAAAATGCCAAGCAATGGCTTGTGGTTTGTGATTATGGAAAAGGAACTCCCATACACGTATTCGTGGAACCTTTTAATTGCGGATACAATAGCAAGGGCTTCTTTATCTAATTGACTATAGCTCCTTTCAGTTTTAGACAAAGTTCTTGAAAAGAATGCAATAGGCACCTCCGTACCGTTTGGTAGAACGTGGCTCAGGATGGCTCCTACTCCAAAAGGTGAAGCGTTACAAGTCACAGTCAAGGGTAGTGTCTCGTTATATTGGATTAACACTGCATCTGATGTTAGGAGGTCTTTGACTTGCTGGAAAGCTTGCTCCTCTCGACGTCCCCAAAACCAGGAAGCCTTCTTGTCGAGGAGCCTATGCAGGGGTTTAGCAACAGTCGCCTTCTGGGGTAGGAAGAAGTTATAAAAGTTAATGAGGCCCAGGAAGGCTTGGAGGTCTGTCTTGTTTCTAGGTCTTGGAGCGTTTTTAATAGCTGCTAATTTCTTTTGGTAGGGTGAATACCATGTTTGTCAAGAAGGTAACCAAGAAATTCAACCCTCTCAGTGCATAATTGGCACTTGTCCTTCTTGACTTTGAGTCCTGTGTCCTGGAACTTTTGTAGGACAGTTCTTAGGCGTTTTTCAAGCTGACTTCTTGTAGGGGCGGCTATCAATACATCATCGAAGTAGGGTACAACTCCTTTTATGCCCTGCAGCAACCTTTCCATTAAACTTTGGAAAATGCCAGGTGCTATGCTTACTCTGAACTGGAGTCTGTTACATTTGAATGCACCCCTGTGCGTGACTATTGTTTGGGCTTCTGCGGTCTTTGCATCTACTGGCAGCTGCTGATATGCTTGGGCCAGGTCAAGCTTCGTGAATACTTTTCCACCCCCAAGCAAGTGGAGAAGGTGTTGGACCATGGGTACTGGATAGGCGCTTTGTTGAAGCGCGTGATTCAGGGTGGCCTTGTAATCCCCACAGATTCTCAGGGATCCGTCAAGTTTTATGGGGGTTACAATTGGGGTCTCCCATTGGGCGTGGTCGATGGGTTCTAATATGCCCTGTGCTATTAATTTGTCCAGTTGCTCATCAATTTTTGGTTTGAGAGCAAAGGGAACTCGGCGTGGCTTTAGGCAGATGGGTGCGATATCAGGGCAGAGATTAAACAGAACGGGGGACCCCTTGTACTTGCCTAATTATTCGGTGAAGACTTCTTGAAAGTCCCGGATGAGGGCCGCCTCCCAGTCTTCACTTGCAGTCTGGTTGATGCCTGCCAATTCGATTCCTAATGGTGCGAACCACTGTAATCCCAATAAACTGGGTCGGTCCTTATCAACGACGGTAAGAGGTAGAGTTGCAGTGTGGTCTTTAAACGAGACCTGGATGTGACTGGAACCAGCAACCGGGATTCGACTGCCCTGGTAGTCCTTTATTATAAGTCTTTGGGTGCTGAGATCCTGGCGGCGGATGTCCGGGATCAGTTGCTTGAGAGTTTTCCAGGAGACCATTGATAGGGAAGACCCGGAGTTGACTTCCATGATGCATGGTCTATTTTCAATGGTGACCTGGATTTACCCAGATTTTTTTCGTATCCACTGATGAGGCATGGCCGATGGTGACGGTCTGATGTGCCTCTTCTCGTCTGGTATTGGTAGCGAGCATTCGGTTTCTGTTGTACTGGCTCCACTGGTTGTTTGGGCAGTCCCGGTTTGATGGGTAGTTGCCCGCTATCTGCTGGAAACTATTTTCATTCCTCTTGGGGCTGGAAACTCGTTTACTTCTGCAGACTTTGGTGATGTGGCCTCTTTTATCGCAGATGGCGTCTAGGAACCTGCAATCTGCTCATGGGGGTTCCCCCGCATCTGGCGCATTGAAAATTGGGTTTACGACCTCTCTGGTCTTGCTGGTCACGCTCTGATCTGAGTCTGTTGACTTCTTCCTCCTCACTTTCTGACGAGGACTCAATGTCTTTGTGGTGGGCTGTTGTTGTGTGTCTCTCTGAGGGTATTGCGATGTTGCTGGTGAGTTGGCGGTTGGACCCATTCGCTCGGCACATTCGGGCTGCTGACTTCCTGGTTGCTTCTGCTGCAGTAGCATCCGCTATGGCATCTGCAAGTGCAATATCTCCTTTCACCATAATCTTGCTTTGGATGGTGAGGTCTCTTAGATCCAGGACAATCCGATCTCTCATGGCTTCTTCCAGATTTGCAAAGCCACATAGTCCACCCAAATTACTTAGGTCAGCGACAAAGTCCCCGATGCTTTCGCTTTCCCGTTGGTCCCTCTGGTAAAACTCGTGTCTTCTGATGAGGGTTGGTACTGCTGGGGCGTAATGGGCCCTGAGGATGGGAGCAAGGTGTCCCAATCCATAGTTTTGACTTCAGCCGGTTTCGCTAGCGCCTTTGCCATTTTGAAGACGGTGGGTCCGCAATGCGTTAGGAACACCGCACATTTCTTGCTAGGCGTAGCATCCTTCAGATTGTTGGTTTCCAGGAACATTTGGAACCTGTCCATATACGAATCCCAATCTTCGTTTGCTGGATCAAATGGAGCGGGTGGTATTGCGCTGCTGGTCATTCTGCCATTTTCTGCGCATTGTCAGCCACGTGCTCTGTCAATAATTCGCGAGTGCTCAGTCAGCTCTTATCGTTTCCACATCCCACCTTCATCGCCAGTGTTCTTTCTTGGAGAATGGGCACAATAACGGAGACGAGACATCAAATAGTGACTCCAACTCTTTATTAGTGACTTCGGAAAAACAGAGCAACACGTATGGCAACAGCAGCTCCTTTTATAGAGCTGGCTGATGTCAAAGCGTCCAATGGTTTAAGTTTGCTGCACTTGGAGCGTCCAATCGTGGAAGCCCGTTAACTAGCCAATCGGATCAGTCCGGAATGACCAATCACGACCTGCTGTTCACGGACCAATCAAATGCGCAGGATTTTGAGCCTGCTTGTGAAAAGGCCAGTCAGGTTTGCAGGCTTACAAGCCTGCTAGTTTGGAACATTTAGAACTTTGTATTTCTAAAATATTTGAAAAACTATAGAACTGACACAAACTGACAGAGCAACCTTATCTAATTGTACTTTTGTTTTTAAATTTATGGTTAGCCACATTCTGAATGGTTAAAAGAGGAAAGGTTTGCATATAAAATGACAGTATTGTAGCCCATTTCTACTAACAAACAATATTTAATGTAGAATTTTTATACTTCTTTTCTTAAATTTGCAGCCAGTTCTAATGTAGATACCAGTAAAGTGTTTATAACAAGCAAAGCAAAGATATGAAATTTGGCAATCTTTGGTTCACACATCTCCATCATGTATTGATTTTTTAAAGGACTTTTTTATTTGTTTACCAACAATTCCTAACTGAAACTTGTTTAGTAACAACTCATAATAGAAATTACATTACTTTTGCAGTGGGAGAATTATAGAGCTTATAAAACTCCATAATTTTAAAACAAAAGCCTTTTTTGTCTACATATGATATTGTCTGTTTGACTACTTAATTTTGTTTCCTTCCTATCCATCCATCTGTTTATTTTAGTTGCTTCTTCCTTTCTGTTGGCTTCTATATAAACTTTACCCATATGCCTGCTGCGAATGTGAATGGATATGAATAGCAAACAATCATTGAAATGCACAATTAACTGAACATTCTGATTGGGGTGTTGTTGATTTGTTTTCTTGTATTTTTGGAACTGCAAGTGCTAAAATTTCATCCAGGTTAATTTTGTAAGACTCAGGATAGGTTCATTCATGACAACGCATGCAGATATAAGTATGTTTTGAACTACATGATTGAATTTCTCAGTGGAAAACAGGAGGCATTTTTTTCTCTCAATGCCAGTTCTTTGGCAAATTAGAATGCAAAATTTGGGTTGTACAAGAATCCGGCATCAAAAAAATGTCTTGGGGACATTTAGCACTTTCAATCATCATTGGGAATATAGCTAGAATTTATAATCTGTGCTATATTTTGGTGAGTAGACAAATGAATTAAAAGAGATTCTTACAAAATGGAATCAATCTTAAACAATGGATAGTTCTAGGAGTTGAACTAATGCCACTGTGGGAATTAAAGGGGAGTATTTTTTAAATATAGTTACTTTACCTATATCAGATATATCCTTTATATAACTGACAATTTTTCCAATCAATAGCATTGTGGTAATCAAATAGTCACAAATGAAGAAGATATTTCTATTTATTGTAAGCTGCCCAGAGATGTTGAATATGAGATAGGCAGCAAATACTTAAATAAATAAATAAATTGCTATTTAACCTAACTCTGATATGACACAGTTTCTTAGTATTAATGTTTCCCATGGAGATGCTTTTGTTTTCTTGATAAAACCAAGTAGTTTATGGCTGCTCTGTGTAGTACAACATCCCTCAAAGCATTTTTTCCTAAGGCTGTAAAAAATTTGCTGTGAACTTGAGCTATAAAACTAATGAAGCCAACAGCATTTCAAATCTATATCTTTCATCCAGTAATATTCCCAATTAGTCTCCATAAATGATTTCTTTTTCTAAGGTCAAGTCATTTTTTTCACCCAACAAAATTTAACATGCATGTATTCCATCATGAAATTGTTATCATATATACCCTGTTTCTCCAACAATATAGCCTCCCCCAATAGGAAGTCCCAGCATGTTTTATAGGCATGAAATGAAATTAAGCCCTTCCCCCCAAATTAAGGCCTATATTAAATCATGAGAAAAGGGGGGGGGAATGGCTTGCCATTAGGAAGTACTTTTGTTGCACACCCGGATATGGTGCTGCCTGCGTTGACCCCGATACAAAGTGTCCCACCAATACCGAGGTCAACATCGAAGCCATCACCGCCCGCCCGAAGATGCAAGGAGGGGGGAATTAAGTCACCCCCAAAAAAGACACCCTAGCCATTTTTTCGGGGCTCAAAAAAAAATAAGACCCGGCCTTATTATATGAGAAACATGGTATGAAAGGCATATAAATAGAAGTTGATATCCATGACTTTGGAACTCTCTCTCTGTGTGTGTGTTTACTTCACAAGTATTCCCTGGGCATACACATAGTTGTACAGCTAACCAACTGGCTAAGCCTTCCAAAAATGTAGATACTTTAGCACAGTGTTTTTCAAACTTGACAACTTTGAGATGTGTGGATTTTGACTCCCAGAATTTCCCAGCCAGTCAGCTTTATCCCTTTAAAGAAAGATGATTTGCCTGTGTTAAGAGCCTTTGCAGAGCACCTTTTAAAGGCTTGATGCAGCCTGCAAAATACATCCGAATTGCACATTTTCACCTGAGCATATATGGACAAAAGAATCCTTGCAGGGTGTGGTCAAAAAAGTCCAGAGGCAGCCAGAATTGGATGGGCAAATTTCCAATTATTATTTAATGGGTACAACACCAAAGGGAGATTGTCATTTGCACTGTTGTTGCCCCATCTTGACTATTTTTTTTTACCATATCCTATGAACTCTGCTTTATGGACAACTATCACAACATAAAAAGTACTTTCAGTATTTCCAGAGACTATACTGAACAGCACTAATTTATTAAAATGTACCGATTAAATGAGTTTGGTATAGTAATTAAAGCATCAGACTAGAAACCAAGAGACCTAGTCCTGCCTTATGCACAAAACCAGCTGGGTGACCTTTGACCAGTCACTTTCTTTCAGTCCTAGGAAGGAAGCAATGTCAAACCACTTCTGAAATACTTGCCATGAAAATTATAGAGACGTATTCAGGCAGCCACCAGGAGTCAAAAACTGATTCAAAGATGCACACACACATCAAATAAGCAGACAGATAGAAAATTGCTAATGTACTAATATTTATATAAAATCATTGCAATTAGTTTCCAAAATATGCATTATTAAAGATGTAAATGAGGGATGCCTAAATTGTGTCAGTTTTCCATTTGGGCTCATCCTAATCACTGAGCAGTAATTTTTATTTTGTAGCTAAGAAATTGATTCAAATATATCAGAAAGTATTTCCAATCTGTAAACACAAGTCCTTGGGTACCTAGGATCCTGTGAATTTCCTGACATTGCTTTATGAAAAACCCAACTGCTCATTTAAATAGCACCGCAGTTTACTTAAAAGTCTTGGATCCAAGTAATAATATATGACAGTATCATATAACATATTAATGAATGAAATATTAAAGACAAGAAAAACAGTGTATCTTTTTAAGATTTTCTTACAATCATTACTCATAGGGTAATGGATAATTATTTAATTTTTTAAAAAGTAATTTTATTAAAGATTACAGGTGCAGCAATAAAACTAATATATTTGTAAATAAAAAAGAATAGAAAAAATAGAAGGTATCACAAAATTATTCAAAGCTTTAACATGCTTCTTATGTAAAATCATTATAGGAAAACTATCCAGGTCACTCTCTTGGTTTGATATTTGTATATCTCTTTTATTATTAAGACATTACACTGTATCTTTTATATGTCCACTATAACAGCTGTCATTTTTAAATTCACCTTCAAATTAGTCTCAATCTTATCATGTAAAACTTTTTCATTTTCATTTCACTGATGCTAGCAGAAAAATGAAGCATCTGTACATGCTACCAACACCCAGATCGTGTCCAGGAAGATATGCAAGCTTTCCAGAAACTCTACATTGAATGCTCTGCAGAGTTGTATTACAAACTTGGTGATTTGTCCAAATTGAACAAAAATACATGCTAGGCTCAACCCATAACAATACAAAAGTACAGATCAAAGGGCAGATGTTGGCTCTATTTTGTTTTGATTTGGTGTTTTGTTTCAACTTTTCTTTTCTTTTTTCAGCTCACATACACTCTGGGGAAGAAACATGAAAAGAAATTAAGAATGACCCTAAAAATAAAGCAGTGTTTATTTTAAAAAATATATAACAAATGGACAAGCATTATTTATTTATTTAATTAATTAATTAATTTGATTTGTCACTTGCTTACAAAATAATAGGTATAAGTATAAACATGAGTAAGAATACAGAAAATAGGTATGATTAAATGGGGACAATAGGACAGGGACGGGAGGCACGATGGTGAACTTATGCATGCCCCTTACTTAGGAATGGGGTGAGGTCAATAGTGGTTAGTTTGAGGTTAAAGGAGTGCCGGTTTGAGGAGGTAACTAGAGTCAGGTAGTGCATTCCAGGCATTGGCCACTCTGTTGCTGAAGTCGTACTTTCTGCAATCAAGTTTGAAGAGGTTATCATTGAGTTTGTATCTGTTGTGTGCTCTTGTATTGTTGCAGTTGAAGCTGAAGTAGTCATTGACTGGTAGGACATTGTAGCAGATAATTTTGTGTACTATGTTTAAGTCTAACCATAACCAGTGTAATTCAAGATTGTCCAAGCCCAAAATTTCAAGTCTGGTGATATAGGGTATTCTGTTGCGAGCAGAGGAGTGTAGTACTCTTCTCGTGAAATACTTCTGGACTTGCTCAAGTGTGGATTCCAGACAGATGAGCTGTATTCGGTATTGGTCTAGAAAAGGTTTTGTATGCCCTAGTTAGCAATTAAATATTTCCAGAGGAGAAGCTTCATAAGATTAGATTTACAACTCTTAATGCCTTTTTGGCAATGCTGTTACAGTGAGCTCTGGCACTTAGGACGTTAGATATGAGTACTCCTAGGTCTTTGACAGAGTGAGGGTCATAAATGAGGTCATATCCACCAAGTTTGTATTTGCTGTATTGATTTTTTTTTACCAATGTGTAGGACAGAGCATTTGTTGGTTGAGATTTGGAGTTGCCAATTGTTTGACCATTCAGACACAAAATCAAAGTCACTTTGTAGAGCAGTAGCATTGTTGGTGGTGTTGAATAGTTTTACATCATCCGCGAAGAGGATGAGGTTGCTTATAAGGTGATCGCAAAGGTCATTTATATAGAGTATAAAGAGTGTGGGTCCTAGAATGCTGCCCTGCACTCCCTATTTTTACTATTTGTTGCCTGTTTTACAGGAATACAGTAATCCACTTAAGGAGGGATCTGGAAATGCCGTAAGAGTTTAGTTTTAACAGTAGTTTGTCATGTACCACTGAATCAAAGGCTTTTCAGAAATCTATGTAAATTTTTAAGAGTTGGTATCAGTCAATACTCTGGCCAAAGCCCAAGAGAACAGCTTGGTCCTAAGAGCCTTTTGAATGGCCAATGGTGTAGGACCCATCCAAACTTGGGAGAATGGCAGAAAGTTGTTCCATAGGAAAAGCATTTGTGACAAAGAAGCACCTTTCCAGGGACCGATTAGGTTGCATTGGCTTATGGAGGATGCCCAGATCTGGTGAACTACAAATAAAACTATTGGGAAATAGGTGATGTCCCAAATAACCTTACTGAGGTTCTGGACATTTGGTAGATCAGTTGTCGCAGTCAGTAAAAATACTTTTCTGTTTTTCTCTTCTTTTTGCTTCAGTTTCATTTCTGAGATAAAGGCCATTCTTTGTACATATTTGGAGTACTTTTACCTGAAATGCTTCTTAAAAACGTTAAGGCTACAATCCTATCTATACTTAAAAGTTTCACTACATTCAGTTCTGGCTAGATGTGCATGGAATTACATAGCTGGGTATTCAGTTTTTGTCAGCGGTCATAACATATTCTCTCAGGCAATTGTATCATTTTGCAAATCTGTGCACTCAAAATAATTGCTGCTAAGATTAACTCTATTCTCAATTCATTGGAGAGGGAGGATGAGGAAAAGAGGGATCGGGGAAAAATATATCTATGTGTCAGCAAATCTTTTGTAATTTAATTTTGTGATATATATTTATTTTTATATTAAAAAAAATTCAACAGGATGAACACATTTTGAAAAAAAAAAGTGAAAATACACATTTTGCCTGCTGAGGTTATGAATGCCAGTTTCAGCCATGAGAATGTTTTGAAATGCAAGTTATTTGTTTGTGATTGAAATGACAACTGAAACTGAGCAGCAGTAGACAATGTTGTAATAACAGGAGCCAAATGCACTTAGTTGGCATAATTATTATTGCAGTACGGCTATAAAATAAAATGGGATTTTAAAAGACTTTGTCCAAATGATTTTTTTTTTTTTACTGACACCATCTAAGAATTTCTTGAATGTCTGAACTTGGCATTAGCTGGCTTCCAGCTTAGGGTCAATATATAGAAAATGTTGATCCTAGAACTAAGTCTGGTGTCAAAACATCCAGTGTTATTACAAATGGGGGCAAAGCACAGGTCTGTTCCACAAAGGGATTCAATCACAGGAAGACAGCTGTCATATCAGTTTTTCTATAATCTCCCTAGCACTTAGGAGAAACTAACAGAAGGCTATTATAATCGATGGACCACAAAGATATGTTTATATATAGATAGTTTCTATCATCATGTTCCAAAACTGGAAAAATACAATTGAAAATATCTAAAATTAATTTGGATTATTCGCACGCAGGTTTTATATTCTAATGTGGTAAGAAGAAATAAATATAAAATCACATTTGCATTTATTTATTTTCTATCACAATTCTGCATCATTCTGCTAAAAAAATGAAAACAAATTTGCATTATTATGCATCTAATTCTGACTTTCCCATTTTTGTTTTTATATTTCACAATAAACACACTTTGGTGCAAAATTCTTGAGCTGAAATTTACATTGCTAAATTTGAAGAAAAGTATAATTTTAAGATAAGAATTTCAGTTATGTGTTCCTCAATACTTTTCCTATTGCCATCTTATAGTTGCTTTGCTAGTTTCTGTGCACATTTGTCATTTAGACAACAGGCCCACTCTTTCAAGGAAGAATTACTTCCAAATGTAGCTTTTCTAACTCGGATGATTAACTACACTGGAACTTTCTGGTATTAGTACATTCTTCTCATCTGTGGCAGACCTCCTTCTAATATCAGTCAGCTGTTCTGGAACCTCAAGTTTTGTAGGAATATTTGTAATGCAGATAATTCTCAGCCAATATCATGCCCGGAAATGTGGTGTTTATTTGAAATATCCCATTATTGGATTATCCAACATGATCTGAGTTTTCCAAAATTATTTGATTACATCAAGACAAGATCAAGGTCTGAGTTAAGGAATGGATAACACTAAGAAATGCTAGATTGTTGACATTAGAAGGACATGATTTGTTGTTGGGCTGGCATGCTTTTTTATGGTACAAAGGAACTAAAACACAGGGGTATTTTAGAAGACATTATATATGGAAGTCTCTGTGGTTAAACTGGGAGAAGATTAAAAGATAATGTTATTTGAAAATTCCAATCTGGTTATCAACTATTGAAGCATTCTTGTATCCTATAATATACAAAAAGGAACAAACAGTTAGATATGGTGAAATACTGAATGAAAAGGGTGAACTTAAATCTATGCAAAAACTAGAGGAACAAGGTATGAAGATGAATTGGTTTTCCTATGCGCAAATACATTCAAGGTATGATAAAGATTTTAAAACAGAAGGTTTCTATGATAAACTGACTGACTTAGATAAGATTTTGACAGGTACTGATGAAAAGGTGATTAAAAAACTGTATGGATATTTATTAGAAATTAAACTAGAAGAAGAACAAGTTAAAGAAACTATGATTGCTTGGGGGAAGAATTTTGGATATGGGATTGATTTAGAGAAATGGCAAAAATTGTGGTCTCAAAATTATAAAATGACAATGTCAACAGCACATAAAGAAAATCTGTATAAGATGTTTTACAGGTGGCATTTTCCCCCGACAAGAATAGCAAGACTGTTCAAGAATAAATCCGAAAAATGTTGGAAATGTCATCAGACACCTGCCTCATATTACCATATGTGGTGGACTTGTACGGATGCTAAAAAATACTGGACGAAAATTCACATGTGGTTGGAAGAAATGACAAAAAAACATATAGACTTGAAACCAAATATATTTTTATTGGGAATTTTACCTGAAATATACAGTAAAGACTTGAAATACCTGATTGTAAATGTATTAACAGCGGCTAGGATTGTATTTGCTAAAAACTGGAAAAAGGAGAAAATACTATCACAGGAGGAAATCATTAAGAAAATATTAGAATGTGCTGAAATGAGTAGATTGACATTTGAAATTAGAGAACAAGAGGATAAACAATTTTATAAAATTTGGGATCTTTTCTATCAATGGTTAGACAACAAAGTACAGTACTAAAATATGTAGATTTTTAGAAAATAATAAATACATAAAGATGTACTTCTTTCTTATTATAACTACAAAATGATTTTAGGATAGATTTGGGATGATAATATGAACTGTTATAAAATAAATTAAGTAAATTATGGTTATCTTGTAAAGCATGAATGAATAAAAGTATAGTCAAATGATTGATTAATAATGATACTAAGGAATTTAATTTTTGATTGACAATATGAGATTATATATAATGTAACTGTAATTGAAGACTATGAAATGGAAGCACAAAACAATTTGTAAACCAACCGGCACACTGTATGTACACCTATGGAAGATAGTTTGATTTTTTAATGTTTTGTTTGTTTATGTTTGTTTTTAAAAAACCAATAAAATTAAAAAAAAAAAAGACAAGGTCAGTGGTTGATGTACAAACTCAAAGCAGTCCACAGTGGAGGTAACAGTAGCAAAGTTTAATAATTTAACTAATTATTAATATGCTTTTAAAATTAGCTGCTCTTTGATATTCAGTTGATGATGTATAATCCTACTCTGAAGACTCCTCACTGTTACTGAAACTAGCCCACGCTTCTGCCATATACACTGATCTTGGAATCAAACTGTTTGAATGGGGCACACATTATATATGTCACATGGGATTTATTATGAGGAACTTTTAGCAAATAGCTCTGATTTGATTCTGAGGAGTAATTGGAAAATGAATGAATGATTATTTTGTCCAGAACTGACTGCTAAAGAAATATATACATCCATATGTTGTTTCCTCAGGAATGAGAAACTCTCAACTGTAAAGGGCATTGAGCAAAATAATTAAAATACACAAAAACACCAATTTTTGTTGTTGTTAGTAAACATACTTTCAGGGTACTGTTTCCATCATCACACATAATTGCTGAAAGTGCCAAGTATACATGTGTTTCATTCAAATTGATCAGGTACACTTCTTTTTTTTCTGTGAATTGAAAGAAAAAAATGCATGAAAATGGAAGCATATTTCTCCTAATGTTTTTTTCCTGCATTCTTTTCTTTATACACACATTTCCCCTAACATGATTATGCATTATTCTGCATGCTTTCATCTTAGTTGTGAACTAGATCACAAAATTTATTAAAGTCAAGGTTTTGGCAGGCAACCATGTTCTTAAGGCAACTTAAGACAAAATGAGTTACGGAAGGATATCCATTTGTGCCATGAAATGTATTCGATGCTTATAAGCTTCCTTTACAATTTTAAATTCTGATTTCATAGTGAATTCCAGTTCCAATATGAAAATGGTATTTTTGCATTTCAAAAAAAAAAGATTCAAAAAATGGCCAATTGTGTTGTTATATTCAATGCCCTCTGGTTGTATCACTTGTGATAAAGGTGCAGTCAAGAACAGCATTAAACACAAGAGATTAGACACTTCCTAAAATAAAACACCAAGATTGTATTAAATCAGACTTTTGGAGCAATGCTAATAGCCTGCATTACATTTTATGCTAAATCATTATACAGTATATCTTGCCACGTGAAAAAATAAAAAACAAAAATCCTTATTATAATTTCTGAACTATGTGAACCTGTGCATTAACTCATATCAACTTAAGTCTTCTATTAATTGTTATCTTGTTACTCTTGCAAGTACCACTACCATTTAAGTCTATGCCAACAATTTTCTAAAATCTTCAAATTTCTAGGTTCTAAAATGGACACCTAACATCAAAAATGTCATCAAAAACACAATAAACAATGTTCTTTCTGCGCCAACTCAGAAAGCTCAAACTGCCCAAGGAGCTGCTGATACAGTTCTACAGAAGAATTATTGAGTCTGTCATCTGCACCTCTGTAACTGGCTGGTTTGGTTCTGCAACCCAACATGACAAACACAGACTTCAGAGAGTAATTAGGACTGCAGAAAAAACAATTGCTACAAACCTGCCTTCAATCGAGGACTGTATACTGCACAAGTCAAAAAGAGGACTGTGAAAATATTTACAGACTCCTCACATCCTGGACATTTCCAAAACTTTTGTGCTCAAATATTTTCCTCTGAATTTTATCCTCCAAGTTAATTCGTTGCAATAATTCAAGCCAATTTTATAAATTACAATTTCCTTCTCACTCTCTCTGGTCGCTGCCTCTACACACTTTCCTCCAAAATCGTCCTTTTATTTCTTAATATACATATTTCTTAATATGTATTTTGCCTGGTTCATACTTTGCTCGCTGCTTCACCGCTCCAGCACGGTCTTAGTTTCCTGGACTGCTCCTTGTCTTCATGGTGGCCATTTTAGACCACCGCTGCAATTTTGGAAGGGTTTTTTCTTGTCAGGGAGGGAGTTGCAACTCCCCTCAACCCTCCAAGCAATTTCTTCACCACCCCTCCAGGTTGGTTCCAGTCCCAATCGGGATCCTCCAACAAGTTAACTTGGAGTGAAACCGCACATGATCGCAGTTTCCGCTCCAATGATGAGCAGCCAGAAGTTTTCATCAGCATTCTTCAAATTCTTTAAACTTGTTTTTATTTCAGTGAGAAAAAATACCTTAGATTAGACATATTTTTACATGAATTCAAAACATTTTCAGAGTTCATTATTACCAAAGGATTAGACTTCATTACTATAGATTTTAATTAATTTGAAGATCTGTAAAATATGCGATAGAATGTATAGAAAGACCAATTTAGCTAAAGAACACACCCAACAACAGAACTGCTCAAAATGTGCCCATTAAGCATGTCCATTCCGTTTTATTCTTTGCATTTTTGAATTGCTCAGCTTTCTCTTTCTCAATAAAATGTTAAAATATAGAAGCATACAACATTTAAAATTTAGAAAATTTAGAAGAAATAAAGGATGATTCAACCCTGTTTAAAATTCTTTTAAAAAGGCAAATGGGTGTCTCTCAGAGTACCAAACAACCACATGTGTGATCTTCTGAGCTCGCCATGAGACCACAAACCATGTTTTAACTTCTTTTTGGAAGCCAAAAAAGTGGCGGATGCCTCACCTGCAAGGGGACAAGCCAGTGTAACAGGATAAAGATCTTTCTTTTGGCAGCATTGCCACAGGTTTATTGTGTGCTAACTTAGTATGACTTTGGTAATTCCACACTATTCTGTTTTAAACACATACCTAATACATTGTCTGATGATAGTCCACATAAATTAGCCAAATATTTATTAGTTTCACAACCTTTATACATTAAATAGTGCATTTCTCTATTAGTATCCAATGTGTCAACTCGTAAAATATTTCTCTGGTTTTTGAGTTGCCAACAGAAAGGGAGGGGGGAGCAGTGGGACGGCTTGCAAACCAAAACTGCATTCCATAAATTTTTTCAAAGATAGTAATTAGGTGACCACAGTTTCTGCCACACAAAATTTTAACTGGAGAGCATGATTGATGACTCTTGGCTATGGATGTGTCCCATTGGAGAATATGAATTATGATACACCCAGGGCATGGGGGAAAACCAGGGTCAAGGGTGACAATGATATGTCTCAGACTTGGCTATACCCAGGCAGTTCCAGATCTTTTAACTCCCAATAAATCCTTTTGAAGTTTTGGAAGTTTGTGAAGACCTGGATGTGACCCAGGATCTGTAGGTCAGGAGATTAGATGACTATTTGAAAGATTTCTGTACATTGTTTTGTTAGGTTCAGCCTTGGTGGCCATCATGATTTAAATGGGGTTAAGTGTCAGAATCCTGACACAATGCTCTATTAGTATCCAATGATCCAAATAGGTTTTATCATTATGCTGATGTTACCTAGCTTTTGTCAGGAACCAAAGATCAGATCCACATGTGAAGATCAAATTAAACTGATTAATTGCTTAAAAAAATATATATGCACGGGAATCTTCTCAACTAACAGCACCTGCTCAGAGTGACCTTCCTTTCATTTCTGTCAGCGTCTGACTTCTGGAAGACCCTATCTCCCAAAATCAGATTAGTAATGACCTTGCTTTCTTCTGTAAAGGGTGAAGACCTGGATGTGACCCAGGATCTGTAGGTCAGGAGATTAGATGACTATTTGAAAGATTTCTGTACATTGTTTTGTTAGGTTCAGTCTTGGTGGCCATTTTTCTTTTATTTTGCTAATATGGTTTTGGTTTTTCGTTTGTATTATTTTAATGTGGCACATTTGCAAGATAGGCACATGGCAAAGTGGAGGAAAGAAAGAAAGCAATAACTTAAAAGGTACGCTTGCCAAGGTAGAGGAGGAGAAGGAGAGGTGGCACAGTGATTAGAATACAGTATTGCAGGCTAACTCTGCCTACTGCCAGAAGTTCAATCCTGACCAACTCAAGATTGACTCAGCCTTCCATCCTCATTTGGTAAAATGAGGACCACTTTGAAAGTGCTGGAAAGCACTATGAAGCAGTATATAAGTCTAAGTGCTATTTCTATTGCTATTTAAATTAACAAAATGACTTTAGAAGGCTTTAATATAATATGGTCTAGTAACTATATCAAAACTTGCTTGGCTCCAATGAGATTTTTAAAATATTTGATGCTTTAGAATATAAATCTGTTATTAGAAGTCGGGTTTGGATGTACATTTACCCTAACTGATCAGCTACATTTATCAGCAAAGCAATTAGCACCAGTGGCTTGAAATGACTTTTCCCCAAATAAATAGGAGCTTCAAAAGATGCCCACAGTTATGTTTCATTTGACCTTATTATAAAAATATTAGCAAAAGATATTAGACTAAAAGAATATTTAACATTAAAACATAACATCAAGCCATTAATCCATTTATACGTGATATACTCATTTTTCTTCAAAATCTTAATAAGGATATAACACAATTGCAATTTTAATTAAATATATTTCATGCAGTAACTGATTTAGAAGTTAACATTGATAAATTGTCTGCTGCATTAATTAACATTGATAAAGAATCACTGAAGCAGCTTTAAAAAGCTATAGGACTTCATACCAATCTGGATGGATTCAGATATTTAGAACTAAGTATTGCAAAGGATTGGCATTAATTAGAGAAACATAATTATGACCCTCTTCTTTGCAGGATTAAAGTGAAACTTCCATCCTGACAACTTCCATTATTTGCTTGCTGCAGCTGTACACTAACTTTTATTTGTCTTAAAGTTATATTTTGCTTCAAACATTCCTAATCTGATTGCAAGATACTTGGTTTTGTTTATGGCAAAGAATTTTATTACATTTGTACTTAGTCAAGTTCTTAAAAATAAAAGTTATTACAAATAAAAACACCAAATAGATTCTTTCCAAATCAGGAACCTATCTTCCAGTCTCACAATGAAACTGTCCAAGTTGTGATTGTCCATACATTTTTATTGACAGAATAGTGGTGGACTGCCTTTTTTTCCCTCCAGTAGAACCTGTTCAGTCTTGATCATCTATGGTTCTGCCTTTCATGAATGGTGCTGTTTGGGATGCATAAGCCTTTTACCGTTACAAATTAAGGATCTGACTGAAGCCCGGTATAATCATATTACACTCTGCTGAAAGGTTGCTATATCTTTTATCAAGTTGCTATCTTGTGTTGAAGAGATTGTAAGAAAATTTATGCATATTACCATCTTTTGTGCTGATGCCCTACTAGTACTTTTGCTCAGTCCTTTCTGAATAAATTGAATCACCCAATAATCTTTCACTGCAATGATTGTTTTTTGTACATACTTATTTCCCATGGCACATAGATTATATAACCCAATAAATTGAGGATAAATAATTAATTAAATCTACTACTAGCTGTCAGAACTGCTGTTGCTGCTGCTGCTGCTGCTGCTGTTGTTGTTGTTGTTGTTGTTGTTGTTGTTGTTATTATTATTATTATTATTATTATTATTATTATTATTATTATTAAATATTTTGAAAGCCGTAGGTGAATAAAAACTTAATTTTGCTTGACACTTTAAAGTTCAACAACTTTAAAGATGCATTATTTCCTGTGAGGAAAAATGACTCTTTCAAGTACTTGGCTATAAAACCGTTGAAGGTTTCAAAGGACAGTATGTTGAATACTGCCATCTCAAGAAGACTTCACTGGGGCCAGAGGTTTGTCTTCCAAGCTTTCAGATTTGTGCTAGAGTCCATCTTCAGAGAAGTTCTCTGGAGTTCTTATTTATGCAGATGTCCAGTGAAGTGTTGTTCTCTGGAGCTTCTCTCAAAACTCAGAAGACAAAAATTCCAGACTGCATCCTTCAGTAGTCATTGAAGTTCTTTTAAAATGTGTGACATGGAATATGAAGATGAGTCATATATGACAACCTTTGTGAGCGAAAATAAAGTACTGTAATAATCAAAATGGTGACTCACTAAAATGGAGATTTAAGCTAACACCGTCATTTATGCAGAAGTCTAGTGGAGTGTGGTCATCACATTGAATGTACAAATTAACGGTAGAAGCATCTTTGGCAATTGTTTCAAAATTGTAAGATATTTTTAGTTATCAACACTAAATACAACTCTTGTTACTGAGTTTGGACATCCCATATCCCATAAATTTTATTGATATTAAGGATTAGAGGTTTTAATAGGATGATGTCAAAGTATGCTGTCTAGTATGGTCAGTAAGTGGGGGGAAATGTTAATTTCTTAAGAGTTTATATTTGAAATAGAATTGTTGCCAAAAATATGGAATTCAGTAGGCAAACAAAGATAAAGACAAAAGCTACTAGATGTCATATTTGTTCTCCTCCTTTATAATATGCAATTATTCTGACCAAGTTTTATTAAACACAATTAATATCTAAGTAGCAACTTAATTTGGTTCTGAAGGGAAAAAAATATTTTTTGTAAAAATTCTTGAAAGTGTATGCAGCTTAAATAAATCCCCAGGTAGCTGGATTTTAAACAGTCAAATATAAAATTAGCAAATGCAACATCTGTTCAAAACTATTATTTTATAATAACATTAATTGGCAGATGTCTTCAGATGACAAAGTGAAATGTATCTGCTGTAATTTGTTCTTTTCCATAGAGGTGACCTTGGATCAATGAATAATATATTTTCTAAATTAGCAATAGGCTCCATAATGTAGAGCTTTGTTTAAACAAAACCTGGAAATTCAGAAATATTATCTTCTTCCTCACAATTGCTGCATACAGAGTGTATTGCAACTTGTTGCCCCAATGTCCCAAAAACTTTTTTTGGCGAAAGTTTGGTATTTCATAGCCACAGAACGTTCCCATGGAATTCCTGTGCCAATTCAATTACTGTCTGTTTAATGAAGTGTTCAGGTTTATTTCAGGAGTATTAATTAGCATATGGGGACCAATACTCTATCTTTTGTAGTCATACTATGATTTTAAAATTTCTAGTGCAATTAAATAATTTCTAATAAGCTTTAAATGGTTTTTCAAAATGAAAAAGATGTCCAAAGTGAATGGAAATTTTAAGTAGACTTACAGAAGAACCCAATAAATTCTTTTGAAATTAACTATCCTTTAGTATCTTTAGTTGAGCTTGAGATTGACGTAGCTCAAGGTCAGAGATTTATTGGAGGAATGGCAACCTTGCCCCAGTCACAATTCCCGATGTTCCAGCCATCAGGAATATTTCAATTATTCATTGTGTTGCTGCTTTAATTACCAGCCTGTCTATGAGAAGGACCCATGCACTGTATTGAAGTGATGTGTAGATAAAATCTGATGCCATACTGTATTTTCTTTGAACAAGATTGATGCTAGAAACTAATTGTTGTTCTATACAGATGTTCAATAAAATGACATTATCATGATTTGAGGTGTGTCATGACATCAACATGCAGATGGAACAAACTACTAATTGCATCATTTTGTGTAATGATGCAAGCATGTAATTTGTATGATTTGCACAAGGACTTCAAGACACATGCAGTTTCACTTGATCCCTTAAACCTAAGAGGTATCTGTGTCATTTAATTGTCATTGGACACCAATGAGCAGCCCTAAACCTGCATTGTCAAAGTTGAAAGCCATTGTACTCCAAAGCTGCTTACATCTGAGTCAGACATTTGTACTTATCTCAGATGGAATTTGTATGATACGATATTCAGTTGTATAAGAATTACTATTGGATCACTCCATCTTGTTATTGCCCAGAAGTTCTGCCCAATCACAACACCATTACAGAATTTACTTTAGGAAGACTAACTTATTATTAGTGAAGAGAAGTTGTAGGACTTGATCACTTTATTTGCCCATACCATAATATTTGGACAATTCTATTATTTCTGTGTCATTGAAGCAAGATTAGAACAAAGGAAACCATAGTTATGGATTTTAAGGAAATTAATTATATATTGCTGAGATCATTTCTTTTATGATGTCATAATATGATGTCCATGGCCAGGATTTCTGCCTCAACTCCATGTTATACAGAGAAAGAGTAAACTTTAAGCAGTTTACAATCTGGAACCTTCCTCCAGGTATATTGAAACAATGAAGTTGAAAAGGAATATCTGATGATACCTCTAGGGCAGCGGTTGCCAACTGGTGGGCTGTGGCCCGCCGGTGGTCCACAAGAAAATTTTGGTGGTCTGCAGAGAAATGTCTCCCCAAAAGCATCTCCCAAAAGCAATTAATCCAAGCTGCGCAGGAACAGAATGCTGCACCACCCACATGGATCACCCACCACTGTCCCCCACCCTTTGCAAATCTTACCTTCAGTAGAGCCATGCAAGCTAGAACTGGAAGGTAAGACCAGAGGTGGAGGAGGGAAATCCGCCCTGGGATGGCTTGCTGACGTTGGTGGGAAAATCGGTCCCATATTCCAGAGCTGCAGCAGTCAGGACTGGCCATTTGATCTTCCTGGAGAAGCTCTTCCACCTGGGTGCACCAGCCTGCTATTGAGGTGCTGCCCCAACCAAAGGGGCAGTCCTGACTACTACAGCTCTGGAATATGGGAGATTTCCAGTTCGGTGGTGGAACTGGAAATCTCTTCCATAGGGGGTGGCACGTGCAATGTGTAAATTTGCAGGTGGTGCAACTTGCAAAAAGGAGCACAATCCTCACTTGCCGGAATGAGTAATGGTGCAGTTGCGGGGGTGTGCAAAGAGTCTGAAGCTGCAGTGGCAAAGGCAGATTGCTAATGCCGTGCAAATGTGAGTAGCATTTGTTCTCCAATCTCCAGAAGCGACATTCAAACATGAATGTCTAGAGAAGCGACATTCAAACATGGCTGGCAGCAGCCCCCTGCGGTTGCCTTGCTGACTTTGGAGCCAATTTCAAAGGCTGAGAGAGGACTAGAGGGAGGCGGGGCTCACTGGCCTCCAAATTGGTTCCCAGACGGCCTGGGGCAACCTTCAAATTAGAGGAGTGGGGGACGAGTAGGCTTATAATCAAAACCATGATTATAAGCCTCCCCCTCCTCTACTCCCCTCGTTTGAAGCCTCCGAAGCAGGTGAAGTTCGACCACCTCACACCAGATGATTGGGACGGTTCAGTTTGCCGAACTGAACAATCGCCTCTGGTTGGCCCCACCCATGCTCACCCGGTTGCACCCATGTCGGCAACAGGGGTGGTACCGGCAGTGGAAGAGAGAGAGAGAGAGAGAGGGATGGAGGGAAGGAGAGAGAGAGAATGAGGGAGGGAGGGAGGAAGAAAGAGAGAGAGAGAGAGAGAGAACAAAGCAAAACGCCCGGCAAAGTTGACACCCAGACGTGCCAAAGATTGCAATCCAGGAGAGAAAAGCCTCTTGCCTCCCTTTTCCCTGGCAGCCCTTCTCTAAACTGGGGATCTTCAGGATTTGGGCAGAGGGATGAGGGGTGCATGTGAAGGACTGCAACTTTTGATGAAATTTCCTCCAAGAGTTTCTCCCTTCCCTTCTGCAATTCCGAGGCACGAGTCAGGCGCTGCTGCAAGTGCCGGTGGAATCAATGAAGCTTGCTCCACAGGGCCAATTCCTCAGGCTGAGAAGGCACTCAAAACAACCTGGAGCTCTTCCCGCCTTATTTTGCTCTTTCGGCTTGCCTTCTGCAGCAAAGTCAAGACGGCCCATCATGTCAGATTCCCACCGTCTTTCCCCCCCTCCACTCCCAGGGACAGAGAGAGAGAGAGAGAAAGAGAGAGAGAGAGAGAGAGAACAACAAGGGCAAAGAAGTGATGTTGACTTGGCCATGTCTACTTTTTTACTTTTATATATATAAATAAATATATATATATATATATATATATATATATATATATATATATATATATATATATATATATATATATATATATATATATAATTTTAAATATTAAATTTATATTTAATATAAATAGAATAGAATAAAATACTAGGATATAAATCGTAAGGATACAAGCAACAAAGTTACAGTCCAACAATCACAAGTGGGAGGGGATGGGTGATAAGGAGTGATGAGAAGATTAATAGTAATAGTAGTGTATACTTTGTAAATAGATGAACAGTGTTGGGGGAATTATTTGTTTAGCAGAGTGATGGCATTAGGAAAAAACTGTTCTTGTGTCTAGTTGTTCTGATGTGCAGTGCTCTCTTCCACCATTGGTTTTGAGTGTGTTCAGTTCCAGATTGTTTTGGTACACCATGAGGCAAGTTGTACAACCTCCTGTCTGTATGCGGATTCGTCATTGTCTCAAATGAGACCAATCACTGTTGTGTCATCAGCAAACTTCAGTATTTTAACAGATGGATCATTTGAGATGCAGTCATTAGTATATAGGGAGAAGAGAAGTGGAGATAGCACACAGTCTTGTGGGAGGCCTTGTGCTGATTGTACAGATATCAGATGTGATTCTGCCTACCTTCACCTGTTGCTCCCTGTCTGTTAGGAAGCTTATGATCCACTTACAGGCGTGTTCAGATACCTCTAGTTGGTTTAATTTACTTAGAAGAGTGTCTGGAATGATGGTATTGAATGCTGAACTGAAGTCTACAAAGAGGACCCTTGCATAGGTATTTGGAGATTCAAGGTGTTGTAGGATGTAATGCATAGCCATATTAACAGCATCATCTGTCAATCTGTTTGCTCGGAATGCAAACAGCATGGGATCTAGCAACGGATCCGTGATGATTTTCAGGTGGGACAGCACAAGCCTTTCAAAGATTTTCATAACTACAGATGTTAGAGCAACTGGTCTGTAGTCATTCAGTTCCTTGATGGGAGCAGGAAGGAACATAGCACATCTCTAGTGATCTATTGAAGATTCGGGTGAAAATGGGGGCCAATTGGTCAGCACAGACTTTGAAGCAAGAAGGAATTATTTTGTCTGGCCCTGGTGCTTTTTCTGGCATTTGTCTGTGTTATAGATCTTGCACCTCTTTTTCTGTGATCACCAGAGGTTGTGAACCCAATGGATTGGGACCAGTTGTAGGAGGCTTGGATGTTGCTAGTGTGTTTGAGATGTGGATTGTGGAGATAGGGCTGTAGTTTAATTTAATTTAAATTTTTATATTAAATAAATCATCTTTTTTTAAAAAAAAATCATATGAGTGGTCCTCGGGATTTAAAATTATGAGTTTGGTGGTCCCTGAGGTCCAAAAGGTTGGCAACCCTGCTCTAGGGGTTGCTTTCTAAAAATCTGGAAGGTTCTGGTTTGGAAAATGTCTTCAAAATAACAAAAAGGGCTATTGCTTTATAGGCCAATGCTGGAGCAAAAATCCAAAGAAAACTTTATAATATACAGTATATTAAAAATATTTATGAAGAGTACAATATTCAGTTTGGGATTATAAACAGCAAGACAGTTCCTTTATAATATATTATGATTGATGAAAACATACATACACACACATATACACATCTCAGAGAGATACACACCTATATGCCTCTCTTTAAGCAGTTATAAACCCTCTTTGGATGAAGGTCAGAAGCAGGTATAGAGACATTTAAATATATCTACATAACCACACTTCATGCATTTCATGAGGCAAAAACAATTATTATCCATATAATTCAACACTGAAAAGGTTCCAGATAAAATTGTGTATACTCACAATTAAAAGCTTGAGATCATAGTTCATGCCTGAAATAAGAAGGGGTCTGTTTTTATTCCATAGGAGCAACCTTTTAAAAAGATGTATGGTTTTATAATGAGTTTTATCTTTATCCTTATGCCATTGTTTTTATTTTCTTCATGCTTAGTTTTTTTTCTATTATGAGCTGTTAAATATTTAAATTTAAAACTTGGGAAGGTATTTGAGGGCATCATAAAACAGAAAGCCAGCAAGTGAATTTAGAAATAAATACATAAATGAAAAACCCTGATGTGAACAATATTGGAAAGCATTTCTCAAATAGTGTTAGACTGTTTGTTGCATTTAATTTCCTACCTTCTTGCTGATTTGTGAGATCAATGCAATAATACTTTCAATTTCATATTAAAACTTTTTTTATTCCTATCTTTCTCTTTGATCTTCCTCCAATTCACACACATACACACCCCACACGAAGAAATAAAAATAATAAACAGACATGATTCCTTATTTCTCGGAAGAAATTCATATAAAGGCAGTTGGTGAAGACATGTACCATATACATTTTCTATAACTAAAATGTGAACTCTACTTTGCTGAAATGCATGAAAGAAAATGAAATTAATGTTGATTGAGATAGACGCTTTTGATTTCATGTTTATTGACTGGAGCAGTAGAGTGCAACTAAAAAGGTTGAGGAGAAAGTCCTTTAGTCCTTTAGTTAATTAAAATACATTAGATACATGAATTTATTTGAGGGTTCATGTTAAATAAAGATGAAATGTTTTAAGGAGGTTGATGAAATATATTATTTATTCTAGAAAAGTAATTCTCTTCTGTCAATACACCACAATATATTTAAGTATGTATCAAATGCTTACATTTTTAGTGTTTTAATTATTCTGCTAAGAAATGCATGTGTTTGATTTGTAATATTCCAAATGATTGCTGTAGGGAGCTTGCCAGCAAGAGCCAATCATCTGGAACACTGATAATGCTTATTCTGTTAGTCAAATCAGGAATCTTTGAATTCCATTGTAGAAAAAATGTAGAGTGTGGAAAACCCATGATCATATTTATTGATTAATAAGTCATCCCAAATGACCTTGCAGCAGTTGTGAAAAAACAAACTTAGTGAAGGAGATTTGATTATCTTCTGGAGGGATTAAAAGTCTTCCCTGAACTGAACAGAGACTGCAAAGTTCAGAATCTTTTGGGACAACAAAATGAGTCTGTTTGATTCCAGTTGAAACTAACTTTGACTAAAAGATTGATTGGAACTTGGATGTACTAGATCCTATCATAAATGGCAAAATGCCTTGTATATTGCACAACTGATTAACATGTGAAAAGGTGAACAATATCATTGTCGTGTTATAGACCAGGGGTGTCAAACTCAAGGGCTTCTCGAAATCCTGAGTTCTGATTGGTCCATGTGGACCACAACCCGATTGGTTTACTAAACAACAGTGATTGGCGCGCTAAAAATCTACCGCGATTGGCCGAGCCGATTGTGGGAAATTCAAAGCGCTGCCATTGGCCGGCCACCCGCCTGAATAAAGCCAAGCGGCTCGCAGGTCCTGGACAGAACTGTATGTTCTTCAATAAAGAGCTGAATGTGCACTTTGAGTCTCACGTCTCTATGCAACCCGATCTACCTGGGACCGATCTACCCAGGGCCGATCTCCCAGACTTAACAGGGCTGTCTTGGAAACAGCAAAGGGCCGGCCTGTGGTGCCTCTGTCAGTGAAAACAGAGCTTGAAAGGACCACATGCTGCCTTCCCAAACTCCGTTTTCAGCTATGACAGCCTCCTGCAACCCTCTGCCAGTGAAATCTGAACTCGATTTTCACTGGCAGAGTGCTCAGGCCACCACATTCCTTCGACATAAGTGATGTTGAGATGGCCATGCCCACCCAACCCCCCCCCCGAGCCTGATGTGGCCCTTGATGAAATCGAGTTTGACACCCCTGTTATAGTCAAATCTGAAGGCGCAATGCTAAAAGCCACCTTAAGGCTTACAGAGGACGATAGGAGGAGGGAGGAGCAATGTTCAACGAACCGCCCTTGTTCAGGGGGAAATTTGAGAGGGACCCAGACCAGCTAGCTCTATTCCTTGAGTCAGCTGAGATCCACCTAGAACGTTATGGACACCTCTCCCTCTCCCTAGAGCCAAGGTGAATGCCATTTCTATGTGTGTCATCTGATTTTATATCATCAGTAATCTGTCTGTTCTAATTAATAATATCTCTGTTCAAGAGGTAGCTTGAGATTTTTTCTGCCAGTGGTTCAGCTGATCTCCTAGATGAAGTCTGGAATGGGTGAGTAACATGGCCTTAGACCAAAGTGGCCTCTAATTTTGCATTGATCTTTGGGCACTCCTTGTTTTTCTTGAAAACTCTGAGAGATAAAAAGTCAAGAGAAAAGCCTAGAGATGAAGAATACATCCAACTGAACATGAGAAAAAGCCCACATTAAGAATTGTGTTGTGGCAAGGGAAGAAGCAAATTATTTTTCCATTGTTGTCACATCCAAAGACAGCCATTTTGTTGAAGAAGCTGAAATAAAGGAGGAAAGATTAGAGCTCAATCCTGACAAGATTTTTGACCCCCCTGTGGCTGGAGGAGTTTTATCCTTAGATTTGAATTGGGTTGGATTTCCACCTTCTGGAGTGAAAACCATTTGGAAGCTGCAGTTGGTCTAGAATATAGCAGCATGTTATGAGCACACTTTTTTAGGCTCATGTAATATCTTTATTTTGTGAGTTGCACTGGTTAGTAGTTGGGTTCTGGGTGAAATTCAAGATGCTATGAAGCCTTTCATGGAATATAAACTGGCTGTCTAAAGGACAGTTTGTCTTCTGTAACTTCTGGGCACTTGGGCAGGTGCCCAAGTCCAGGTCCTACTCAGCAGTGTTAACTAATGGGACCTAGAAAACATGTTTAGGAAATATTGGGTTTTGTTCATTTTACTTTGTCATGCAGAACCTTCATTTTTCACTTATTATTCTCAATATAGTGTGGTCAGCAGCATCAAAAAAGCAAACTATTTTTATAGGCCTGAGAATATTACCTCCAATTTTAAAAGCAAAGATTGTACCAAGTGCACAAATAGGTTCGTTCACTCAGTTCCTGAGTGTTAAGTCCTGGGCATGGGCATAAAGAACGGAGACGAGACATTGGACGGTGACTTCAACTCTTTAATTAACAAGAAAGAATGGAGCAAAAGACCTGGGCAGCAGTAGCTCTTTTATAGAGCTTGCTGCCATCAATGAACTGAGTCTATCGCTTTCACAAGCATCCAATCAGGGATTCCCGTTAACAGCCAATCAGACTGGCCAAACCTGACCAATCATGACTTGCTATTCACGGGCCAATGAGAATTGCAGGATTACAAGCCTGCTGTAAGACGAAGCTGCTTAGGGTTGTATCGCTGCGTTGGTTTAATCCATAACACCCCTCCCCCCTTGGTTCGGTCTGAGGGGTGGGGTGACGTATTCTCGCAAATAGGCAGGCCGCTTCACCGTCTGCTCGACCTGCGCTGTTCCACTGGGTTCTGTTCTGGTTCTGGCTCTGGCTCTGGCTCCAGTGGGCTGTCTGCTGGGCTGGATAGTGAAGACTGTGGTTCTGGGTTGCCCTCGTCAGCGCTGTCTTCCAGGTTCCCTGGATCCGCCTCTGTCACAGTGCTGTCTTGTGGCGAGGCTGCTCCCTGGTTCGGTTCTCCCTCGGATGGTGAGTATCCCCTGGGCTGTTGGGTTTCGATTTCTTCTTCGTCCTCCTCCATGTTCCTTCCCCCCCTAGCGAGACGTTCCAGCGCTAATCTGGAATGGAGTTGGTCTATGTGGCGTTTCCATATCTTACCATCTGCCATTTGTAGGCGATAGGATCGGGGTCCTGTAAGTTGTGTTATTGTCGCGGGGACCCACAATGGGTCCCCTGAGAAGTTTTTTGCAAACACAAGGTCCCCTTCCTGGAATGCCCGACACTTGCTGCTGGATCCCGGGGGTTGTTCTGACGTGTAGTTTGGGTGGAGGCAATTGAGATGCGAGTGAAGTTTCCAGCCTATCAGGAGTTCTGCTGGGATTTTGTTTGTGGTGGTGTTTGGGGTTATGTGTTGGATAAAAAAGCATTCGGTTTATTTTGTCGTCAATATTGCCGTGGTCCATTTTGTGCAGGGTCAATTTTACAAATTGAACCATTCGCTCAGCCCTACCATTGGCTGCAGGGTGAGCTGGCGATGTTAAAGCATGGCGGATGCCCTGATCTGCCAGGTATTGTTCAAATGGCAGAGCAGTGAATTGAAGGCCATTATCTGAGACGAGGACATCAGGAAGTCTGTGGGTAGCGAATAGTTTATTCAGTTTTTTACTGACTGTATCTGTGGTGGTGCTTTCCATTTTTTGGACTTCAAGCCAGTTTGAATAGGCATCCACCATTAAGAGGAAAGTGTGCCCTCTTGTGGGTCCCGCAAAATCGATGTGGATATGGGACCAAGGACTTCGAGGCGTTTCCCACTGAGTTGGGGGAGTCTTTGGAGGAGCGGAGCGAGTCTCCTGGCATTTACTGCATTTTGCTATCCAAGTTTCTATTTGTCTATCTAAACCAGGCCACCATGTGTAACTCCTGGCCAATGCCTTCATCCGCACGATGCCTGGCTGTCCCTCGTGCAGCATTTTCAATACCCTTTATTGTAACTTCTCTGGGACTATGACTCTGTCTCCCCATACTATGCAACCTTTCTGGGAGAACAGTTCTGTTTGCCGATTCTTAAATGGCTTGAACGTGTCATCGGTTGCACTGACCAGCCAACCTCGTTCTACCCAGCTGAAGACTCGTGCCAAAACAGGGTCCTTTTTTGTCTCTAAGGCTTTGTCTTGTGCGGTTAATGGCGGCGATTTGAGGGTTTCAATTTGTAGTACGGTTACGGTTGGAACATGGTCCTCTATAATTTCTGGTAGTGGCGAGCAGCTCAAAGCGTCAGCGTGGGGAATGGTTTTCCCCAGGTGATGTCGCAATGGGTAATCGTAGGCAGCTAAAAATTCTGACCAACGTGTCATTCTTTTTTTTAAAAAAAAAGATTTTATTAATTTTCTACAAACAAACAAGACAAACAACACATTAAAACATCAACTCTCATATGTACATCCAGTGTGTCAGTTGGTTCATCAGTTTTGTGCATTCATTTTGTAGTCTCAATTACAATTATGTTACATAACAACTCATATTGTCAATCCAAACTTATATATCCTAATATCACTTAAAAAAAAGAAATTTTTGACTATACTTTTAATCATTCATGCTTTATGAGATAACAATACTTTAACCAATTTATTCTGTAAGAAATCATACATTCATACCAAATCAATCCTAAAAAACCCTTTATAAATATAGCATCAAATAACAAAGTAATAACAAAATAGCAAAATAAAGATATTCCTTACTGTCTAGCATTCTAAATATTCTATTATCGTATCTTATCAACTAGCCATTGATAAAAAAGATCCCAAATTTCATAAAATTGTTTATCCTCTTGCTCTCTAATTTCAAATGTCAATCTACTCATCTCAGCACATTCCAATATTTTCTTAATAATTTCTTCCCGTAATGGTATTTTCTCACTCTTCCAATTTTTAGCAAATACAATCCTAGCCGCTGTTAATACATTTACAATCAGGTATTTCAAATCTTTGCTATATATATCAGGTAAAATTCCCAATAAGAAGATCTCTGGTTTCAAGTCTATGTGTTTCATTGTCATTTTTTCCAACCACATGCGAATTCTGGTCCAATATTTTCTAGCGTCCTCACAAGTCCACCACATATGGTAATATGAGCCGGGTATCTGATGACATTTCCAGCATTTTTCAGATTTGTTCTTAAACATTCTTGCTATTCTTGTCGGGGGAAAATGCCACCTGTAAAACATCTTATACAAGTTTTCTTTATATGCTGTTGACATTGTCATTTTATAATTTTGTGACCACAATTTTTGCCATTTCTCTAGATCAATCCCATATCCAAAATTCTTCCCCCAAACAATCATAGTTTCTTTGACTTGTTCTTCCTCTAATTTAATTCCCAGTAAATAACCATATAATCTTTTAATCACCTTCTCATCAGTATCCATCAAAATCTTATCTAAATCAGTCTGCTTATCATAGAATCCCTCCGTTTTAGAATCTTCATCATACCTTGAATGTATTTGCACATATGAAAACCAATTCATCCTTATACCTTGTTCCTCTAAGTTTTGGATCAATTTAAGTTCACCCTTTTCATCCAATAGTTCCCCATATCTAACTGTTTGTTCCTTCTTATAAATTATAGGATAGGAAAATGCTTCAATAGTCGATAACCAAACTGGAATTTTCAAATAACATTGTCTTTTTATCTTCTCCCAGTTTAACCACAAAGACTCCCGTATATAATGTCTTCTAAAATAACCCTGTGTTTTAGTTCCCTTATACCATAAAAAAGCATGCCAGCCCAACAGCAAATCATGCCCTTCTAATGTCAATAATCTATGCTTTCTTAATGTTATCCATTCTTTGACCCACATCAAACTTGCAGCTTGATAATACAATTCCCAATTAGGCAGGCCAAAACCTCCTCTAATTCGAGCGTCTTGCAAAAGCTTTAGCTTTATTCTCGCTTTTTTACCTTGCCATATAAACTTCAACATAATTTTATTTAAATCTTCAAAATAGTCTTTTCCAAGCCTAATTGGTATTGTTTGGAACAAAAATAAAATTCTGGGTAAAATATTCATCTTGATTGTTGAGATTCTCCCTATTAATGACAATTGCAAATTTTCCCACTTCTTCAAATCTGTAGCTATCTGTTGTTTGAGTTTAATATAATTATTCTCTTTTAATGTGCTACATCTTGTTGTCAAATATATCCCCAGATACTTAACCTTATTTGTAATTTGAATTTTCAAAAGATCTGCCAGTTCTTCTCTCTGTCTCAATAGCATGTTCTTCGTCAAAATCTTTGTTTTATCTTTATTTATTTTCAAACCAGCCACCTCCCCATATGTCTCTATCTTTTCCAATAACTTTGGAGCTGTTTCTAACGGGTCTTCCAGAATAAAAGCTAAATCATCAGCAAAAGCTTGTAGTTTAAATTCTTCCTTCTTAATTTTCATTCCTTTTTTGCTTTTATCATCCCTAATATTTCTATTCAACACTTCCAAGGTCAACACAAATAGCAAAGGAGATAGGGGACATCCTTGTCTTGTGCCTTTTCTTATATTAATAAAATCTCTAAGTTCCCCCTCCATCATTACCTTTGCTGTCTGTTTATTATATATGGCTTCTATTGCTTGAGTAAATTTTTTAGCAAAACCCATCTGTTCCAATAGTAATAACATAAATCTCCAGTTCACGTTGTCAAATGCCTTTTGAGCATCTAGGAATATCAAAGCCATTTGCTTTTCAGGATGAGCCTCACAGTATTCCAAAGTATCCAAGATTACGCTCATATTGTCTCTAATTTGTCTCTTTGGCAGAAATCCATTTTGATCTGGGTGAATAAAATTATTTAAATATTTTTTAAGTCTTTCTGCTAAAATTGAAGCAAAGATTTTATAGTCTGCATTCAATAAAGAAATAGGACTATAATTCTTAATTTGCAGTGGGTCAATCTCTTCTTTTGGAATAAGTGTGATATAAGCCTCTGACCATGTTTTGGGTATCATCTTTTTTAACATAACTTCATCCATAACTTCTAACAATGGGATACTCAATGATTCTTGAAATGTTTTATAGAATTCTGCCGAAAGCCCATCTGGACCCGGTGCTTTCCCATTGTTTTGTCTCTTAAATGCTTCATTTAATTCCATCATTGTTATATTGCTTTCTAGCATTTCTTCAGTCTCTTCAGGTATCTTTGGTAAATTAGCATTCTGTAAATACTGTTTGACTTTTTCCTCATCAATATTCTCTTGTTTATATAGTTGCCCATAAAAATCTCGAATAATTTCTCTTTTCTCCTTATTACCATAACAAACTTGGCCTTGATCATCTATTAGCTTCAATATTTTTCTTGATTCCTTCTCCTTTCTCAATTTATATGCTAGCCATCTACCTGGTTTATTTGCATCTTCAAAATAATTCTGTTTAGAATTTCTGATTTTCTGTGCCAATTCTTCTTTCTCTATTAATTCCATTTTATGTTTAATTACATCCAGCTTCAATTTAATATCATTTTTCTGTGGCATTTTCTGTAATTCTTTTTCAAGTCTTTTATACTCATCTTCCAAAGCCTTAGAAGCTTGCCTTTTCCTAACATTCTTTTTTCTTGTATAATCTATTATCGAACCTCTAGCGTATGCCTTCATTGTATCTCAAACATTCTGCGTTGAAGTATCTTCTTTTTTATTTTCTCTGAAGAAAAAAGCCAATTCCTTCTCCATCCATTGTATAAAATCTTTCTCTTTTAGAATAGTATTATTTAATGTCCATCTTGATCTCTTTTTTTTTGTCCCTTCCATTTAATTGTCATTGGGCTATGATCTGCCCAAGTACTTGTTTCAATATTTGTTTCTTGAATATTGGATATTAATTTTGTTGAGATCCAAATCATATCTAATCTGGACCATGATAAATGTTTGTTTGAATAAAAAGTATATTGTTTAGCTTTAACATTTCTTTCTCTCCAAATATCTTTTAAAGTTAGTTCGTCTGTCATTCTAAAAAAAGATTTAGGGAGAGCCTTTCTATTTTACTTTGTTGTTGTTGCTATGTAGTCCAATTTATTGTCCACAATTCCATTAAAATCTCCCATCATAATTATATTAACATAGTCCAGTCCAATTAATTTCATGTGTAGCTTTTTATAAAACTCTTCTTGTTTATCATTCGGAGCATAAATTGCTATCAAGAGTATTTTTATATTATTGTCCATTATTTCTACCATTAATACTCTTCCATCTTCATCCATGTAGATCAGTTTTGCTGGGATAGCCTCTTTAATGTATAAAACCACTCCTCTTTTCTTACATTGAGTCAAAAAAGTAAATATTTTCCCCAATTTTGGCTGTATTAACAATTGTTCATGTTGTTTTTTAATATGAACTTCTTGTAGACAAATTATATCAAATTTTAATTTCTCTAATTTATGAAAAGTTTTCCTTCTTTTAACAGCTGAATTAAGTCCATTTATATTCATTGTAATCAGTTTTTTTTCTTCCATGATTATGCTTTATATTTAGGTCTAACAGCTCTCATGGATCTCACTTCACGCTGTTCTTTACTATCCATCTGTCCACCTACAGCTCCTTTCTCTTTTTCAGTCTCCAGTTGTTCCTCTTGAAACTCAATTAATGAGACCTCTTTCTCTGCCTTCTCTCTTCTTCCTCCAAAAAATTCTGCATGGAAAAGTTCTGCTTTCTCAATTGAATCAATTCTATGTCTCTGCTCTTGCCACGTAAACATTAGTCCTTCTGGAATCAGCCATCTATAATTCACTTCGTTTTCCAGTAGCATTTTGGTCAGAAATCGATATTCTCTTCTCATCTCTCTCACTCTTCTGGGTATTTGTTTTAAAACCACAATCTCTTTACCTTTGTATTTCAATGTTTTCTCTACTTGTAACATTTGTGTTTTATTGGATTTTTTGGTAAATCTAATATGGACTTCCTTGGGTAATTTATTTCTCATCGCATATCTTGTATAAACTCGATATACCTTATCTACTCCATCCATCATCTTTTCCTCTGTAATTTCCAAAGTATCTGCCAAAATTTCTATCATTATCGCAACCAAATTTTCTCCTTTTTCCTGTTCTATGTTTTGAAATCTGAGATAAAATTCTGACCTTTCCATCTCCCACCTCAACATCCCACTTTTTTCTTGTTCAACCACTGTTAATCTACTGTCAATATTTCCAATTTTCTCCTCTCTTTGTTTTCCTTCTTCCTCAATTTTTTGGAATCTCTCCTCATACTTGACCATCATTTGTTTAATATTTTCCACTTTTTCATCAGTCTTCTCTGTTCTTTGTTCAATATTTTCTATTCTTTGTTCAATGGTGTCTGATTTTGAGATTATTCCTTGCATAATCATCTGTAAAGTTACTCTTTCTTGTTCTTTATCTTGCTACAACATTGTCTGAATTAAACGTTGTCCTCCAGCTGGTGGGGAAGCAGAGGTAGAAGTAGAAATGCCAGATGGTATTGGTTTCCTGCTCATTTTAATGCTTCCAAAGCTTCAAATTCTTTTTGACTTTTAATCCAACTGGTAGAGTAGCCAATTATAATCCAAAATGGAAAAATCCAATAGTAACAGGCCCAAAACCAAAGAAGAAAAAGGAAAAAAGGAAGAAGAAAGATCTTCAGGTTCTTCTAGACCCTAATCCAATTACGAAGTAGCCCACCATAAAAAAGGAAAAATAGAAAGGAAAAAAACAAACAAACCCGAAAATAATAATATTGATTAAGAGCAAAAAAAGCAAAAAGAAAAGAAAAAATTACTTCAGGTTCTTCACACCTTAATCCAGTTGAGAAGTCTCAATAATCAAAAAAGAAAAAAGTGGTCCAAAGTGGTCCAAAAACATGGATAGAAAGAGCAAAGAAGTCCCAATAAAAATAAGGAAAAGAAAAAGAAAAGAAAAGAAAAAACTCTGAGGCTTTCCCTTTAAAAAAAAAAGGCTGGTGAGTAGGGATATGACATATATATATATATATATATATATATATATATATATATATATATATATATATATATATGTATATATGTATATATGTATATATGTATATATGTATATATGTATATATGTATATATGTATATATGTATATATGTATATATGTATATATGTATATATGTATATATGTATATATGTATATATGTATATATGTATATATGTATATATATGTATATATATGTATATATATATATATATATGTATATATATGTATATATATGTATATATATGTATATATATGTATATATGAGCACACTACACTTTATTTATTTATCCAAGGCTCTTATTATGACTCTCTTCTCCAGCAGCTTCAAAGCCAAGCCTCAAGTATTGAAATATTGATAAGAGTCCAGGAAAGCACCTGTAATAATATTTTGCTGTGCTCTCCCTCTATCTTATCACGTTGAAATGTCCTTGAGAAGGAGTCTTCTTACAATTCTCTCCAATTCAAATAAAGTATTTTCAAGCCTCTAGTTGGCAGTGTTGCAAAGTTTCTTAATGCTCTTTCCCCCCCTTCAGCCAGAAAGAAAGAGTAATGCATACAAAAAAAAGAAAAAAAAAATAGCCAAACGGAGCCTCTATCCTAAAGAAAATTAAAAAATCAAAAGGAGCATAAAAATATATATAAGAGAAAATTCAATCCGGTTACCTACAAAGTCACACTAAAGTCCCCAGAAAAAATAGTAAGAAAAAAAAACAAAACCCAAGCCTCAATTTGACATCACTTTAAAAAACGCCGCTCAAACAGTTTCGGTCAAAAATAAATCTCACAGATTTCTTCTTTGTTCAGGGTGCCCTTGCAAATCTCAGCGAATTTACAACACAAAAGAAGTTTCTCACCCAGCCGACACACTTTCTTTCCAGCCACTTTCTTTCCGGAGCTGTCCCGACTTCAGCAGCTATGGAGGCTGCCTCTCCGCCGCCAGCAAAAGGGCTTCTCCCGGATCAAACCAGAGATTTTGCGATATCTCTGGGATCCTGGGACAGTACCCTTCTCAATCCCCATCTCTACGGGATGGTTTAGGTCCGTTAGGACCGACCAGGGGCGAAAATATCGGCTGCGATCTCAGAGCCCCGAGATCGCAACTGTATCGCTGAAACGAAGCTCCGCCTTCTCCTTTCCAACGTGCCATTCTTGGTGATAATATATGGGGAGTTTGTTTCCTGCCAAAATCCCAAGTAGCAGCTTGTGGTCTGTAATTATGGTAAAGGGTCTCCCATATACATATTCATGGAAACGTTTAATTGCGGATACAATAGCGAGGGCCTCTTTATCAAGTTGACTATAGTTCCTTTCGGTTTTAGACAAAGTTCTCGAAAAGAATGCAATGGGTGCCTCATTTCCATTTGGTAGGACGTGGCTTAAGATGGCTCCTACTCCAAATGGTGAGGCATCACAGGTAACCGTCAAAGGGAGAGTCTCGTTGTATTACATTAATACAGCATCGGAGGTTAAAAGGTCTTTTTTCTCTTTGAACGCTTTATCTTCATGCCGTCCCCAAACCCAAGGAGCCTTTTTATCGAGAAGTCTATGTAGGGGTTCAGCTACGGTTGCCTTCTGGGGCAAGAAAATGTTATAAAAGTTAATGAGTCCCAGGAAGGCTTGAAAGTCTGTCTTATTCCTAGGTCTCAGGGCTTTTTTGATTGCGGTTAGTTTTTTTCAGTGGGATGGATTCCCTGTCTGTCGAGAAGGTATCCCAGGAACTCCACTCTCTCCGTACAAAGTTGACACTTATCTCTTTTTACCTTAAGATCCGTGTCTTTGAATTTCTGCAGGACTTTTCTGAGTCATTGTACTAATAATTCTTTCATGGGGGCAGCTATTAGGACGTCGTCAAAATAAGGTACGACGCCTTTTATAGTCTCTCCATTAAACTTGTAATAGTCTCTCCATTAAACTTTGAAAAATGCCCAGCGCCACGCTTACTCCGAATTGGAGTCCATTGCACTTAAAAGCGTCTCTATGTGTAACTATTGTCTGGGCTTCTGCAGTTGCTGCATCCACAGGGAGTTGTTGGTACGCCTGAGCTAAGTCCAATTTTGCAAATATTTTTCCGCCACCCAGGGAATGAAGAAGGTGTTGAACCACCAGTACTGGATAAGCGCTCTGTTGAAGAGCATGATTTAGGGTGGCCCAATAATCCCTGCAAATTCTTAATGAACCATCTGGCTTCATGGGCGTTACTATCGGGGTTTCCCAATGGGCATGGTCAATTGGTTCCAATACGCCCTGGGCTATCAGTTTATCGAGCTGCTCATCGATTTTAGGTTTTAAGGCAAAAGGTACTCAATGGGGCTTAAGCTGAATGGGAGCTACATCGGGGCTGAGATTAAATGATACAGGGGTCCCCTTGTACTTGCCTAATGTTCCTGTGAACACGTCCTGGAATTCCTGGATGAGAGTCTCTTCCCAGTCATCATTTCTGGTATGGTGTATGCTGGCTAGTTCAATTACAAGTGGGGTGAACCACTGTAACCCTAACAAGCTGGGTTGGTCACGATCGACGATAGTCAGGGGAAGCATTGCTGTGCGGTCCTTGAATGATACTTGGATGTTGCTGGAACCGACAACTGGGATTCTGTTTCCCTGATAGTCTTTCAGGACGATTCGCTGCATGCTGAGGTCCTGGCGGGAAATGGCAGGGATCAGTTGTTTCAGGGTTTTCCAGGATACCATCGACAGGGACGATCCCGAATCGACTTCCATCACATATGGTCGATTCTCAATAGTAACCTTCACGCGTATCTTCTTTGCATCGAACGATGAAGTGTGGCCGATAATAATGGTTTGGTGGGCCTCTTCTCGTTTCGTTGAAAAGGCAGGTGCTTGGTTTCTGTAGTAGTAGTGGTTGTTCCATTGGTGGTTCAGACGGTCCCAGTTCTCAGGAGGTTTGCCTATCTCCCGATGGAGGTTGTTCTCCTTTCAGTTGGGACTGGACTCTTGTCCGCTTCTGTAGACCTTCGTGATGTGGCCTTTTTTTCTGCAGTTATGGCAGAGTGCATCGAGGAATTTGCAGTCCGATTGCAGGTGGTTTGCCCCGCAACCCGCACATTGGCGCGGACGTCGCTGGTTCCTTTGCTCTCGTTCTGAGCGGAGCCGGTTGACCTCCTCTTCATCACTGTCTGAGGATAACTCGAGGTCTTTGTGGTGGGTAGTGGTAGCGTGCTTCTCAGTGGCGATTGGGACCTCGTTGGTGAAGCGGTGCGTTCACTCGGTGCATTCGAGCGGCTGACTTCCTGGTTGCTTTTACGGCAGTAGCATCGGCGATGACATCTGTAAGGCTGATGTCGCCTTTCGCCATCAGCTTACTCTGCATGTGCGGTGCATTTAATCCCAGAACTATTCGGTCTCTTATGGCTTCCTCTAAGTTTGCAAAACCACAAAGGCCTCCTAAGTTCCGGAGGTCAGCTATGAAATTACCAATACTCTCGTCCTTCCATTGGTCCCTCTGGTAAAATTTGTGTCTTCGTATCAGTGTAGGTACTGCAGGTGCATAATGGGCCCTGAGGATTGGGGTGAGGGTGTCCCAATCCATGCTCTTCACTTCCGCTGGTTTTGCCAATGCTTTAGCCATTTTGAAAATGGCGGGGCCGCAATGAGTCAGGAACACCGCTCATTTCTTGCCAGACGTAGCATCTTTTAAATTGTTTGTCTCCAGGAACATCTGGAAGCAGTCTTTATACAAGTCCCAGTCTTCGGTTGCTGGGTCGAATGGAGCGGGTGGTATGGTGCTGCTAGTAATCTTGCCGTCTGTTGCGTGCGCTCTTTCGCCACGTGCTCTGTCTTTGTCCGATATGTTCTAATCAGCTCTATCGTCTCCGCATCCCACCCTCGTCGCCAGTGTTAAGTCCTGGGCATGGGTGCAAAGAATGGAGATGAGACATCGGATGGTGACTTCAACTCTTTAATTAACAAGGAAGAATGGAGCAAAAGACCTGGGCAGCAGTAGCTCTTTTATAGAGCTTGCTGCCGTCAAACAACCAATGAACTGAGTCTATCACTTTCACAAGAGTCCAATCAGGGGTTCCCATTAACAGCCAATCAGACTGGCCAAACCTGACCAATCACGACTCGCTATTCACGGGCCAATGAGAATTGCAGGATTACAAGCCTGCTGAAAGACGAAGCTGATTAAGGTTGTATCGCTGCATTGGTTTAATCCATAACACCAAGCACAAAACTGAATATTTTCTATATTTATTCCTCAAATTGGTTTGTTGTCATATATATTCAACACTTTACTGCTTCTGAAATCTTTTACATATTGTGTGCACAATGAATTCCTTGCAAATGCCCATTTTATATTTTGTGCTATACAAAATATAGTGACAGTTGCAAGTGTGTGTGTGTGTGTGTGTATGTGTGTGTGTAATTTTCACCAGAAACAAAATTATGAAGCTGAGTGGTTGGATCATCTTTTTCTTATTAATCTTTACCTAACTTTAATAGAATGATGGGACTATCTAACAAGAGATGTCTAAACTGGGGTGGAGCCATTTACTCCATTGGATGGGCTGGGTTCCACTAATTGCTTCTCCATTCCCCTCTTGATTTATGATTTCATATTGTTGTAATTAATAATAATCATGTTTTAGGGTTATCTTTAGTCAGACTCTGATTCTCAACCAGTAATGTCAGGTTTCCTATTCATGGGACTTTATAAATTATTGATATAAAGAATTAACAAATTTACAATAGTGATTCAGGGCTAATCTTGTAGCTCCATCTCAATTGATGTATGGCGTCTCTTAGATCCAGCCCACACCACTTGTATCCATGTGTTATGAGACAGGGAATCTTACAGATAACCATATGAATCAGCCTGGCCTCAGGCATCCCTATAAATTTGTGGACAGTTAAGTTAAAACAGAAGGAGCCCAGAGTTTGACGAGTAAAGTTATAGCAGAGACTCATCTCTTCTAGATCCTACTTATGTGAAAGAACTATTCAACTCCAATTTGGACTCAATGCACACTTTTAAATAATGCTTTCAGTTCTGTTCTATTTTAGAGAAAAAACAATTAAGGTTCAACACATCAGTCCAATTTTCTTTTCAGATCTGGTATAAACCCCTGGTAACATTTAATCCTCTTCTGACCCTTTTCAAGAATCTGAACAAAGGGGCTATAAAACCTTTTCAACGCTCCTTCAATCAACCCTTGAGCTCAAGTAATGCATGAAACAATATAGAGAAGGATGTACACCAGCTACAAGTTTCAGTTTAGACTACAATTCAATGATTCAGAGAATTTGGATTCATCTCCAAGTAAGTTAAAGGCTGCCTGATTCAATTCAGAGGATAAAGAATCACAATACTCATTAATTTCATTCGAATCCAAGAAGCCATTTTCTTCCTCTTCTCACAGAATGGATTGCAAAATGTAGTTAGAGAAATACTTGATGAAGCTAGCAAATTTCAATTATTTTACAGCAGGATAAGCAAATTTGTAGGACTGGGAAAATATTTAGACTTCAGAGCATGGTAGGAATATCCCAACTCAATAAATAATGTGACAATTTACAGAAATGGTTGCCAAGTTTAAAAAAAACACTCATTTCCCAAACATACTTCATTAATCTCTAGGAAATGATATTGCATGATCCAACAGTTTCCTCCAAATTATGATGATAATGGCTGGTGAGGATTTTTTTGTTTTCTGCTTTTAAAGAATACTTTTTTCCAAAACTATGCATCTAAGATCATAGTTTTCCTCCTTCACACTCATTTGATCTATTTCTTATAAAGAAGAACTACAATACACTTCATGGAATTGTTGATGGTTTTATTGTTGGTATGCATGCCTAATGTATTTATTTCTTTATTAAATTTATATGCCACCCATATCACTTTACAGAGTGACTCCTTTGGGTGGCTTACAATCAAAAACATAAATATTACAGCAATGAAATATTAACAAGATTAGGTACAAAACTTGAAAATCAAAAGCAACAACAATGGGGTAATATTAGTCCATCAGCCACCTCCAACAAAGATCCCCACATTAGGACCCCAAGCCAATAAGCAGGGTCACGTTTTAATGCCCTTCTGATGATAAGACACATCAATGCAAACTAGCATCAATGCAGCTCATGCAACAGCAGTGTGAAATGTGCATCCCACAACAGCAACAACTATCTGCATCATGACATTCTGTACCAATTGTACTGTCTGAATAGTCTTCACGGGTAGCCATAAATAGAGCACATTGATGCAATGGTCCCCAACCTTTCCAGCTTGGTGGCCCGACCTGGCATGGGGGACCTGGCAAGCACCTGCATATGCACACAGCTCCATTTGTGTGTACCCTCCACTCACATGAATGGAGCTTCAGGTGCATACATATGTGTTTGCCCACCACTTCCATGAGTGGAGTTTCACACGTACACACTTGCTTATCTCTCCCGCAGCCATGGCCCAAAGATTGGGGACCCCTGATGTATAGCGCATTGTAACAATATAGCTGTCTTTAATGAATTTGAGTACTACAAAAGAGACAAACAAATTAAGAAGAAAGAGTGGAGACTCATTGTTTCAAAGCAATGATATTACTTAACATGTAGAAATAATGGCTCCAATGCTCAAATCCTTATATTTTATGAATGTTTGAAACACAACTAAACAGAATGTCTCTTTTGGAAATGTAAGCCTTAGGAATCAGTTTGCCTGTTCTTAATGCACTTATTTGTTTATTTACATCTACCATCACCCCATAGCTAATATGTTTCACACAATGCTGCACCAATAAAAGAAACAGCATAGTGAAACAATTGTTTATCTAAAATACCTTAAAAGCAATGGAAACTAACACTGTAGTTACGAGGTCTAAAAATAATTCAGAGTTTAAGCTCACTGAAAAAACATTGGCAGTGATTTGAAAGAATTAAAATTGCAGAGAGAATAAAATAGATTTAACCAACACTAGGTAAGTTTCGAGGAAGATCTCTATGGACAATTTTTTCAGGTTTCAGTTCACACTACTTAATTTACAATCATGCATGCTTTTTCTGGCCCAATCCCCTGAAGTGAAACTTCAGTAAGATATTCAAAGCATTCTGTGGATTAAATTAGAACACGTTCAAAATAAAATAAAAAAATGAAAACCTTTTTCAAAATTTAAAAAAAAATGAAAACTTGATCTTAAATCAATTAAGCGCGCCGTCTTTTCTGTCTTTAATCTTGAACATGCATTCACTTTCCTTATTTTTATTCAGGAAAAAGGAGGGAAGGGAGGTAGTGAAGAAACTGTAGGGAAGGAAAATAAATGCTTCTTTTCTTCTTTTGTATCATTGCACTGCAGTGAAATTGTATTAAACATTACAAGGTGGGATTAGAAGAAATGCAGAGAATTGTCAGTACTTGGTCCTGGTAGACAGCAGAGAGGTCATTTCACAGCAAGTCTGTTGAAAAACCTTTGGAAGGTTAACAGTAAAATAGATATCCAGGGCATGGAGAACAAGTTATCTGAAGACTGCATGTGCTTGGAAGACATTGGAGACATTCCTGAAAATAAAATTTCTGTGTGTTCTCAGATGCCAAAACAACTGAATCAAATAGTGTTGTTCCTTTAAAATCCGTATACCTTACACTTATTTTATTTAACATCAACTCCTTTAAAAATCTCAAAAATTCTGAGATTCTGAAATGCAATAGGAAACAGGTCTATTTTAACAAAATGGTGTTTTGCATGTCCAGCTTGTTTTTCCCAGGTGGAATCTTTAAACTGAACTTTAATCTAAGAAGAATGCTTCAGAATCTAAGAAGAATGCTTCAGAATGAGAGAGGAAGTCACGAAACTGAAAGATGCAAATGCAGTGGTAAATACAGTATGGAAAATCCAACACTGTAATTCTGTATGGTAATTGTTAAGTACTTGGACATGGGTCGGAGTAAATGGAGACAGCCTCTGAATAGTGACTTTCAGCTCTTTATTAGCATAGTGACTTCTCTAAACAACAACAGTGAACCCTGCCTTATATAGGCAACCTTTGTGAGAATTGTCCAATAGCGAGCTATGAACGCAAGTACTTTAAACCAATAATAATCCTCTGTTAAGGGCCAATCGGATTCCTAAGAACTAGCCAATCCGATCTGGCCGCCTAACAGCCAATCAGAAGTGCAGGGCCAGAACCCTGCACTTAACCTCAAGCCCATACCTCATCAACCATGGTACATACATAACACCCCTTCCCCCTGGCTTCTTAATTATGGTGTAGTTATATAATCCTTTAAGTAGGATGGTTGTCTTTTAAGTCTTTCGGATTTTCGTTGGACTGGTTGATTGCAATCCTGTTGAGGTAGATTGTTGTTTGGCACTGTCTCTGCTTCTTGTTCAGGTGCAATTTCTTGTGGTGCAAACAATTCTCTTTCCTGCTCCATTTCTTGAGTCTCACTTGATTCGTCGCTCTCTTCGAGCAGGTTCCTTGGAACGTCATCTTCTTCTTCTGTACCTCCCCCCCCCCCTCGGTTTGGTCATGGGGGAGTTGTTGACTGGCCGTTATGAGTCGTGACTGTAATTGGTCGATATGCCATTTCCACAGTCTATTGTCACAGCATTTCACTACGTAGGATTTGGGGCCGGTCACTCGTACTACCGTTGCCTCTATCCATAAAGGGTCACCTGATAAGTTCCGTGCGTAAACGCGGTCTCCTACCTGGAACGTGCGACAGTGGCCACTGGATCCTATTGGCTTTTCTGGTTCGTAAGCAGGGTACAACCGGTCGAGGTGGGAACGGAGTCTTCGTCCCATCAGTAGTTCTGTGGGAGTTCTGCCGGTGACACTATGTGGAGTTATGTGTTGCAAAAAGAGAATTTGGTTGACTTTGTCATCGATATTGTCATAGTCCATTTTTTGCAAAGTCTTTTTAACAAATTGGACCATGCGTTCCGCTCGGCCATTGGTCGCAGGGTGCGCAGGCGAGGTGAGCGCATGGCGGATGCCGCGGTCAGCGAGGTACTGCTCGAACATCAATGCCGTGAACTGTGGCCCGTTATCGGACACCAGGACATTAGGCAATCCGTGGGTTGCAAAGAGTCTATTTAGGATCTTAATCACTGCCTCAGAAGTTGTGGCCGTCATACGATAAATTTCTAACCAATTGGAATATGCGTCGACTGTCAGCAGGAAGGTATATCCTTTGGTTGGCCCCGTGAAATCCAGGTGGATTCTGGACCAGGGTCCACGTGGCGTTTCCCATTCAGTAGGCATAGCTTTTGGTGGGGCGTTGCTGGCTTGTAACAGTAATCCACACATAATATGTGAAAACCTGTGCTTTCTGACAACAACAGAAATGTATACATGAAGAAAATAATATTCCCGTATTTCTCTTGCACCTTAAGGACTAAGCACTTTAGAATGAATTCAAACTTTGTTACATATCTATACCCATTTTTTGAATTCATCATAAACTTTTATTTGCTCATATTAATGTATATGCTCAATACTTAATATTTTAGATGTTTTCCAGTGATAAAAAAAAAAACTGCAGAAAATATAATTATATTCAGTAGCAACTGTGAGGAAGCAACAAGGTAAATAAAATATTCGTTACTTAAGAAAAAAAGTTCTCCTTCATACTCAGATGATGTGAAAAATACAACACTGGCATGCTGTCTTCACAATCCTAATGCAGCAACACAGTTGCTGCTCAAAAGTATTATCTGTAAGAAAGCCAAAATATTCCAACTGTGTAGCTGCTTCTTTCTATTGGATTTTACTGGGGGTGGGGTGGGAAAATGAAAGTAATTTACATCAGTTGTGTAGAACTTCTTTAGGTCAAAGTCTGTCCCAGGTTTAAGTGGCATGTCAAGGCCTTTCTTTTAAAAGTGAGTGGACCTAAGACCTCAAATTGGTCTCTACAAGGCACATGTTTAAATGTATTAATTTTTTTAGATTTTTCAATCTGAAGTGGATCTGACAGAAAATATGTTCAGAAGGTCAGAAGGCATCAAAACTAAATTTTCATTGCCTCTCATCAGTACTCCTTATGTTGGTGATCACATATATCCATGGTGGTATGAAGGTATAAGCATAGAAAAAGTGTGCCTTGAAAACATATACATGAAAATCCAAACAACCCTAAACAGCCTCAAAAAGCTTTTTAAAAAAAAAAAAAAAAAATCTAAAGTAGGACTAAAGCAATATTTTGATGTGAGGGGTGATTTTAACTATGGAAACATGTTGTGGAAATGAACTATCACAAAATGGTTTTCTTGCTGTAGGGAGACAATTACAAAACATATGTTGCTACTGCACACACTAATTAAATAATTCCATAGAACATTATTTAAATCAAGTTTGCTTTTGTCTTTATTTTTCATGGGATGGTGGAATGCAGACATGCTTCAAAATATGCCTTTAGAATCAGGGCTTAAATGTTGCCTGGAACATTTTTGTAAAAAAAGAAAAGAAAAAGGGTTTGTGAGATTGGTGGATTTCATGCTTTAGGCACTGTGATTCCTTCTAGAAAGCACCTGGTAGAAATGGCAAAAACATTTCCATAATTTCCTACAAGAAAGTCTTAATTATCTGGTTATTTCTTAGTTGACAGTTGTTTGTCAATAACACCAAAATAAAGGCATAGAGATTAGCTTGCAAAAATACTTACAATACTTAAAATAGTCAACTCTTTGTTAGGGTCATTCATATTCAGAATAAGAATATAACAAAGTAAAATAAAACATGTGGCAAAGTCCTATCAAAGTTTGGATCCTGAAAAATCCTGAGGCTTAAATAATTTGTCATTAACCCAATTCCTAATGGCTCATTTGGCCAGACTCAACAAGCCACAGCACAAATTTTGGCCGGGCTAACAACAACAGTTGTAACTTTGTGTGCCAATACAAATGGAAACAAAAATATATCAGAATGATCTGGCTTGTTGGTCAAAAGTGGAGCGGTATGAATATCTCAAGAAAATCAGCAATTTCATAAAAAATATAATTCAGGATCACAAGTTCCTCTGAGACACGAGGGCAAACCTGATCTCTCATAAGTGTATTTCAAAATTTACTTTCCAGCTTACTGATAGTAAAATATCAAGGTGAGCCAGCATGAAAAGTAATTTCCCTGGTCCTATGGCAATTCAACCAGAATAACAACATCAAACTTTCTTTTTTCATCTTAAATGCATACTGTTTACATTAGAAAATAGAAACAGAACTTCCAAATGAAAGCTCAGATATTCTGTGATTTACAATCAAGCTTTTGAAAAGGAAATGAAACACTTGGGGGAACCTATTCTTTTGAAATGTCATGTGTACTGCTTTAACAGAATAACAGAATTGGAAGGAGCCTTGGAGATCTTCTAGTCCAAGCCTGTTCTGTCCCCTCATTAGCATTCTTGAGATCCCTGCGCTTTGATTGGCCAAAGCGCAGGGCACTCTGATTGGTTAGGTGAGCCGCGCCGATTGGCTCGCTAAGAATCTCCTGCGATTGGTCTGTTCGAATCGCGGGAGATTCAAAGCAGTGCCACTGGCCGCGGCCGCCGCGGCTAAAGGAATAAAAGCCGCGAACTTTTTCCATAGCCCCAGTTCGGTTCCTACACTAATAAAAGAGCATGATTTGAAGTCACCGACTCCTGGCATCATTTTCGAGGACACGACACTGGCGACGAAGGTGGGATCCAGACCCTGAACCGAACCACGTGTCCGACAGAAGCCAGACGAATCTCCACGATGGTGAAAATAGCACCCCCCGCACCCTTCAACCCTGCCACCGAGGACTGGGAATCGTACTGCGACCAATTCCGCATGTTCCTCGAGTGCAGCGATCTGAAGGACGCCACCGGCCCCATGAAGCGTGCCGTCTTCCTGACCCACTGCGGGACCGAGGTATTCAAGATGGCCAAGGCACTTGCCAAACCCGCCGATGCGACCGTGATGGACTGGGACGTCCTCGAGCCAATATTTTGGCGGCACTATGCTCCAGAGGTGCCCATCCTAATCCAACGCAACGAGTTCTACCGTCGGGACCAACGGTCAGGTGAGAGTTTCAGCGACTTCGTCGCCGAACTACGGCACCTAGGGGGGCTGTGTGAATTCGACAACCTGAACGACGCCCTGCGAGACAGAATCGTGCTCGGCCTGTGGGACCCCATCCTCCAGAGCCGGCTGATGGCCAAGGGCAACATCAGCCTTGCAGACACCTTCACCGCATCTGCAGCCGACGAAGCGACTCGAACATCCGCCGACTGCATGCGCTGACCGAACGCTGGGGACCGCAGCGGGAACAACCACCCTGCAAGGTCGGCCGAGGCCCAACCCGAGACGACCACCCACCAGGGCGATTTCCACTCGGCATCGGGCACTTCCGATGACGAGGAGGAAATTCATCGCCTCCAGACAGGCCGCGACCCATGGAACCGGCGGGGTCGTAAGTCGAGGACCAACTGTGCCGGTTGCGGAGGCGACCACCCCAAGTCCGAATGCCAGTTTTTCGAGTCGATCTGCTGGCATTGTGACAAGAAAGGACACATCACCCGCGTCTGCCGCCTTAAAAAGAACCGCAGCCCGCCCCGATGGGACCAGAGCAAACGGAGGGGAGAGAGCACACCACCCCAGACCAGAGATCACCCCTCTGACAACAGATGGGACTGGAACGGATGATCCCTACGAGGCAGCGATACCCGGAGAAGAGAGGAGACCCATCACACAGTCACCATCGGCCACGCCACAACCAATGACGCCCGGAAGGTCCACATGGAGGCAGGCATCGAGGGCGAGCCATGCAAAATGGAGGTGGACTCCAGGTCCTACCTCTCCATGATAGCATGGCATGAAATTTGCCTACCATCCAAAGGAGAAGCCTAGACAGCCAGAGACTAATCGTAAAGGACTACCAGGGAAACCGCATCCCGGTAGTCGGAACCGGACAGTTCAACGTAACATACAAAGGGCGCACCGAAAGGCTTCCCCTGACAATCATCAATCGTGACCGCCCAAGCCTACTGGGACTGCAATGGTTCGCCCCGCTCGGCATCGCAGTCATGGGAGTCGACCACGTCACCGATGACAGCTGGGAGCAACAACTGGCCTGGGAATTCCAAGAGGTCTTTGACGGAAACCTAGGCAAGTACCGAGGGCCCCTTATATCATTCAGCCTAGACCCAAACGTCCCCCCAAAACGTCTGAAACCAAGGCGGGTGCCATTCGCACTTAAACCCAAGATAGACGAGCAAATTGACAAGCTCGTCAAGCAAGGGGTCCTACAGCCAATAGACCACGCCTGGTGGGAGACCCCCATAGTCACCCCGATCAAGCCCGATGGGTCGGTGAGGATCTGTGGGGACTATAAGGCCACCCTAAATAGCGCGTTGCAACAAAGCGCCTACCCCGTCCCAGTAGTGCAACACCTACTGCACTCACTGGGAGGGGGCAAGGTTTTCGCCAAACTCAACCTCGCCCAGGCATACCAACAGTTGCCAGTCGACGAGGAAACGGCAGAAGCGCAAACCATAGTCACCCACCAGGGAGCATTTAAATGCAACCGACTCCAATTCGGAGTCAGCGTGGCACCGGGAATATTCCAAAGCCTAATGGAAAGACTATTACAAGGCATCAAGGGGGTGGTACCTTACTTCGATGACGTCTTAGTGTTGGCAACCAACCAAGCCGAACTAGAGGGTCGCCTAAGGGAGGTCCTAACCAAATTCAAAGAGACCGGGCTCAAAGTAAAGAGGGAGAAATGCCAATTATACACGGAACGGGTTGAATTCCCAGGATACCTCCTAGACCGTCATGGCATTCACCCCACAAACCAAAAAATCAAGGCCATAAAAGAAGCCCCCACACCCAAGTCGAAGACTGAACTACAGGCATTCCTGGGGCTACTTAACTTTTACAATGTTTTCCTGCCCCAAAAGGCAACGGTGGCGGAGCCTTTGCATAGGCTCCTGGACAAGGCGGCGACTTGGACTTGGGGGAAACGCGAGCAAGCCGCCTTCCAAAGAACAAAGGACCTCCTCACTTCGGATGCCATCCTTATACAGTACAACGAGACCCTACCTCTGGCCGTCACATGCGACGCATTACCCTTCGGCATCGGCGCTGTCCTCAGCCATACCCTCCCTGACGGAAAAGAAGCACCCATCGCGTTCTTTTCAAGGACCCTCACCAAACCGGAGCGGAACTATAGCCAGCTGGACAAAGAGGCTCTGGCTATCGTTGCCGCAGTAAAAAGATTCCACGAGTATCTCTACGGCCGGACATTCACCATCATAACCGACCACAAACCGCTGTTGGGAATCCTTGCAGGGAACCGGGCCACCCCGAACATTCTGTCTCCCCGAATGACAAGGTGGTCCGAGTTCCTGGCTGCCTACAACTACGGACTCATACACAGACCGGGTAAGATGATCTCCCATGCAGACGCCTTAAGCTGCTCGCCGCTACCGGAACCTGACACCGACCCAGCACCCACGACAACCACCCTCAGTATAGAGACTCCACCCAACCTACCCATAACCGCGTCAGACATTGCCCGAGAGACTAATAAAGACAAGCGTCTGGCGCGGGTGTTGCATTGGGTAGAGAGAGGGTGGCCGGAAAAGGACAATGACGAGTCCGTCAAGACATTCCGAAACCGGCAAATGGAACTCTCATTATTAAAAGGGTGCATACTATGGGGGGATAGGGTGGTCATTCCAGAAAAATTACAAGGGAAGGTTCTGGAACTGCTACACGAGGGACACCCTGGCATCGTTAGGACTAAAGCCCTGGCCAGAAGTTACGCTTGGTGGCCAGGGATGGACAAACAAATTGAGAGAGAGCGGCCCGGCCCGACCGACCAGCCGGTTCCCACGACGGCATCCAGAGGAACAGAGACCCCGACCGAACCGGCCGGGATCCAACCAACAACTGAGCTGCGCAGGTCCAGTAGGCTAAGACGGAGCCCCGCCTACCTACGGGACTACGCGACGCAAGGACTAAACCAAGAGGGGAGGGGTATTCTGTCCCCTCATTAGCATTCTTGAGATCCCCACGCTTTGATTGGCCAAAGCGCGGGGCACTCTGATTGGTTAGGCGAGCCGCGCCGATTGGCTCGCTAAGAATCTCCCGCGATTGGTCTGTTCGAATCGCGGGAGATTCAAAGTGGTGCCATTGGCCGCGGCTAAAGGAATAAAAGCCGCGAACTTTTTCCTTTGCCCCAGTTCGGTTCCTACACTAATAAAAGAGCATGATTCGAAGTCACCGACTCCTGGCATCTTTTTCGAGGACACGACAAAGCCCCTGCTCATTACATTTCAGACAAGTGGTTGTCCAATCTCTTCTTTAAAACTCCCAGTGATGGAGCATCTGCAACTTCTGATGACAAGCCATTCCACTTATTACTTCTTCTAACTGTCAGTAAATTTCTCCTTATTTCTAGGTTGACCCTCTCCTTAAATTAATTTCCATCCATTGTTTGTTGTTCTGCTTTGTACATGGCTGAATAACTATGTATATCCCTGTGATATAATGGAATAGAGTGGGGCGTATGGAATCTTTAGACTTACTTTTACTGTGAAAACACTGGATGTAATGTTAATTGAAGTGCATTCTTTCTTCTGAAATGGTTAAGTGGATGAGACATCAGAACTGGAAGCACTTCTAAGGTAGTCAGATTTTAGAAACCACATTAAAATTCTTCAATTCAGTCCTGTTCAGCTGATAGATAAGATTCTAGCTTCTTTAAAAGGTGTCCTTTTTGAGGTCTTTATCTTCAGATTGCTTTTTGTATTTTTTCATTGTTGTCTGACTCTGAACCATAATGGGTGGCCTATGCCATATTTTCACTGACTATCCATTCTATTTGGTATGTCTGTTTTCTGGATCTCTGCCTTGATCCACAGTCTTCCAGCTTAGTTTCTAAATATAATAATACAACTGTAAGTTGAAAATACTATTAATAGAACACATTCATTTAAAATGTTGGTAGAAATCATGGGTGTGGGAGAAGAAATCAACCACACAATTTTAATGAAGGAAAGGCCTGGCTGAGAAGACAGGTATTTAAATGTGGGCAGAGAAGGACCATGCAGATAGCACACAGAGAAGGAGCCATAATATATCAGAACATTGTTCAGGAGGATTTCCCTTGACAATCTTTGTGCTGAACAAGAACTGAATGGTGAAATTATGCTATACGTTGTTCTGGTTCCAAATTGTTTAGAGACCAATCCCCTGAAGAAGACTCTCAGCATGCAACTCTGTCCGAAATGTTAAAAGGAGATAGCAAAATGGGGCATAATGAAATTGAATAATAGTCAAGGTCTCACAGACTGGAGCCATCTCTGTTTACTCATTAAATTCCGTTCTTTGATAATTTATATTGTCATGTTTTTTCTTTCTGTTGATGATGAATTAATTGGGCTTTGGTATTGCATTTACTGATGAATAAGGTAAATAGATTATGGATTATAGATCATATCAACCAGCTTTCAATTCCTTTGAAAAGAGTGGAATAGATAGCACCACCACTAGATGGACTCGCAACTGGCTGGCAAACCGTACTCAACGAGTAGTCCTTAATGGGTCTAAGTCTACATGGAGGGAAGTAAGCAGTGGGGTGCCACAAGGTTCCGTCTTAGGCCCAGTACTCTTCAATATCTTCATTAATGACTTAGATGAGGGAATAGAAGGAGAACTTACCAAATTTGCAGATGATACTAAGCTGGCAGGAATAGCTAATACCGAAGAAGATAGGCTCAAGATCCAGATGGATCTTGACAGACTGGAACACTGGGCTATATCTACCAAATTGAAATTCAATGAAGAGAAAAGTAAAGTTCTACACTTAAGCAAGAAAAAACAAAAACCAAACGAAAAACCATACAGACTGGGTGAAACCAGGCTCAATAGCAGTAACTGTGAGAGGGAAGAAGTCTTAGTGGACAACCAGCTAAATATGAACTAACAGTGTGCAGCAGCAGCCAAAAAAGCTAATGCAATCCTAAATTGTATTAAGAGAAGGATACAATCAAGATCAAAGGAAGTACTAATATCCCTCTATAAAGCCTTAGTAAGACCATACCTAGAGTACTGCATCCAGTTTTGTTCCACGTTATAAAAAAGATGTTGAGACTCTAGAAAAAGTACAGAGAAGAGCAACCAGGATGATTAGGGGACTGGAGGCTAAAACATACAACAAACGGTTGCAGGAACTGGGCTTGGCTAGTCTAGTAAAGAGAAGGACCAGGGGAGACATGATAGCAGTCTTCCAATCTTTGAGGGGCTACCACAGGGGGGAAGGGGTCAAGTTATTTTTTAAAGCACCTGTAGGCCAGACAAAGAATAATGGATGGAAACTGAACAAGGAGAGATTTAACCTGGAAATAAGGACAAACTTTCTGACAGTGAGAACAATCAACCAATGGAACAACTTGCCCTCGGAAGTTGTGGGAGCACCATCAGTTGAGACTTTCGAGAAGAGATTGGATTGCCATTTGTCAGAAATGGTGTAGGGTCTCCCGCTTGGGTGGGGGGTTGGACTAGATGACCCTTCCAACTCTGATTATTTGTTAAATCTGTTAAACCTTTTGTGATGATTTGGTGTTGTACTGTTTTACTCTTCCTAATGTAATGCAGAATGGACAAGATTTGTGGTATCTGCATTTCAAATAAATAGCCTTCTGCATAGAAACACAATAATAAGCTGCTTCACCTCTTTGATTAAACATTAACCCCAGAAAGAGAAAGAGAAGAAGGAAGAAAAGTATTAATTTTTGGAAATTTTTTTTGGAATTATTTTTGATTAAAAATATTTGTGGTTGTTTTGGGAAAAGTTTCTTTTTTCATAATGGCATCGCTTGTGGATGAACTAAAGACTGAATATCAAAAATATAAAAAAGAAGATACTTTGGGCACTTTGTTTCAATTCTTAGAAATGGCGTTATGTACTTATGAAAAGTTGACTACGCAGCAGAAGGACTGGGACAAAGAAGAAGAGGAAGAAGAAGCCATCTTTGATGAACAATGGGTTCTTTCCGGGGAGGAGGAGAAAAAGGATAAGAAAAAGGGGATTTTAAGAATTATAAAAACAACCAAAGAAGAGAAAAATGAGCGGAAAGGTGGAGGCAAGGTTAGAAAGCAAAGGAAAGGGAGTAAGAAAAGGGAGGAGGAAAGACAAAGGGGTAAAAAGGGCAAGGAGAAGAATAAGCAAGAGAGAAAGGGGGGGAGGAGAAGCCTCAATGGGGGGAAGCAAGATCTAAAGAAAAAAAGTTTATTCAGAGACAATGGGTGAATTTAATTTAGGATAAAAGAGGGATTCTGGAGGGTACATAAGATTGTGTTTTTTATATGTGTATTTAGAGTATAAAATTCATTGTGTAATTTTAGAATCTATTAAACAGAATCCCAAGAAAAATTGTTATATGAAGTACTTTTAAGTTAGGGTAATGAGTTATAGACGTTACTCCAATTGGTGTATAGGAGAAGTATAATAAAAGAAAAAAGATGAATGGATAGTTGGAAATAGAACAGACAAAGAATATTATTGAAAATGGTAATAAGATATGAAAGGATATATAAAGTTTTTGTTATGTTTTTTTTTTTTTTGGATGTTGTATATTGAAAAAAGGCAAAAAAAAATTTAATTAATAAGAAATAATTTGGATGAAAAGGAGAAGTTGGGATAAGATATGAAGTTAAATAGACAAAGTATTGATACTATAATTTGGAATTGTTATGTTCTATTGGTTTTCTTCTTTTATTATTTTTTCTTAGAAAAGAACTTATAAGCTGTTATGCCTTGTGCATTGTTTATATAAAATTGATAAAAATGGTTTATATATATATATATAAAAGAAAATGATAATAAGATATGGAAGGATATATAAAGTGAATATGATGTTTGAATTTGTGTCTGTGTGAAGAGTTTCAACCCGGGATCAGACAACCTTCAGAAAAGATCTTTTAGTTTTGTTTGTGTTCTCTGTAAAATTAATAAAATTTGTTTAAAATAATAATAATAATAAGCTGCTTCTTAGCTTCATATCATCTCTGAAAGTTATGCTGTGCCTTCCATACAACACAAGATACCACTTCCCAGCTTCATATTATGCCCAAAGGTGATTCTATGCCTTCCAACAGATTCTTAATTTCCACCCTCACAGTTCTACTAAGGTTCTAAATGCTACACTAAACCTCATTAACTTAATTTCAAGCATATGAAGTATATGAGAGGGATCTACATAGGACTTAAAATTTTGAGGATCAGTACAGCAGAAAGCATTGAGGTGCTAGTCAGACAATCAGGACATCTTCCTTTATTGTTGACTTGGCATGTCATTGGATTGGATGTGGCTGTGAATGATGAATGAGCATAGTAGCCAATATTTTCCAAAGGAAAGCTATTTTTCCTGTTCTTGTAATTTGCCCACCCAAACTCTGGCAAATAGGTTAGTGGGGGGGCATTGTGTTGTTCTTCTACTCTATAACTAGAGCATATAGGCTCTCTAATGGATATCAGCTATCTGTCAGTCACATCAGTCAATCTTCATCTTTATTCAGCTCCTGGGTATTGTCTTGAAATTCATTTTGATATTCATCAAGTTTTCGAACAGTAGATAACAGCAGCTGAGGATGAAAAATGGCTCCTGAGTCAGCAGTCTTTTCTTCAAAGACATGAACGTGGGTTGTGGAAAGTGTTTCATCCTGGCAGTGTCAGGTAAATTCACAGAATCTGGAACAAATCTAGGATAGAAAACACAGAGTTGTACTCCTGTGAAAGTTCTCATAAAAAGAAGGAAGCTTGTCGTAAAGTTTATTGGCTCGTGTTTCTGCGCAAAACTTCCATCAGAAGTTTTTTTAAAATCTATTTTGCCGAACTGTTTGGAATATACCCTTGAAATTGCAGCGTGTGTCTCATTACCTTGAAACTGGTGATCAGCCATATGCACCAACAGCAGAATATGAAATAAAGTTAGAACATGAGTTTTGCCTCAGATCTTTTTCACAGAAGGAAATTTTTGAAAGGATCAAAGAAAAGGAAGAAAACAAGTTTGCCAGACAATTTCAGCTTCTAGAAGAAGACCAAGGGCTAGGGGCATATCTGCACTGCACCTTTATGTTGCTCTTGATCTCTGTTCCTGCCAGGTGGATGGCTTCAGAAAGTTCTGTCCAAAGCAAAAAACTTTCACAACAGTTTGCAAAGTGTTCAGTCTGCACAGAAGGCTACCATATCTTCCCATGAGGCAATTCTTTTTTTTTCTTTCCCGGAAAGCAACTTTACATATTTATTTTCCTTTTCCACCTCTCTCTCTCTGTGTGTGTGTGTGTGTGTACATACAAACATATATATTCAAAGTGAGACAGAAGAAAACGTATAAATATTTCAACGGAACTGAATGTATATATTTTCTTCCCTCTCTCTCTCTCTCCCTCAATATATATGATTGTATGTTGTGTGTATGTGTGTGTATCTATGTCTGTCTGTCTGTGCACGCATGTGTAGGCATAACAACTGTGCATGTGTAGGCATAACAACCAGCTTTAAAATAAAGTATTTCTTTCCTATTACCATGCCAATATCTGATGTTTTCTAGAAGTATCTTTACTGGAAGTGTTATAATAGCACAATGATTATAACACTTACATTGTAATAAAAGGCTGCTAGGAGCTGAAACCTGACAGAAATGGTAATTTGTATATTGTATTCCTGAGTTAGGTGCTTTGTCTTTTTCTCTTTTAATGTCCAACAAGGCACCATTCAAATCACTTCAGATAGAAGAGTTTTACTCCCAATGGCAACAAGAGATGACATTTTTCAACTGAAATGGCTAGAAAAGTGATTAATGTGCAGCAATAGATATATTATTTTAAAAAAGAATAGCTGAAGGAAAGGGACACAGTTCAGAGGAAAAAACAGTATTTTTTTAAAATTATGTTGGTAGCCACTTGAGGAAACATTTCTTTTTCTGTGAAGTAGACAATGTACTATTGGAATTAGACTGTAATGAAAACAAGTACACCAGCTTAAATGGAGAAGGAGCAACAAAGAAACATAAAGAGGAAAAGAAAACTGAAGGAGGAAAACTGTAATGGAAAGTGGAAAGGATCTTAGGGGATCAAGGAAGAGTCGCAGACTAGACAATAGTCTGATAAGAGGCAGTCGAACCTGTAGATGCAATGGTTGAATGGCATACAATTCAGAAGAGTCCTTCTCTAGTTTCCATCTGTAAAGTCAAGGGGTCAGAGATGTACTACTTGCAAGATGATGTTATAAAGTTAAAGCTAGTTCTTCTGGGTGTGTTTTATCTGGAACACTCTGCAAGATTGACATAAACCTATATCAATGTCACGTCTGTGAAAAGAGGGAGTATAGAACAAAGTTAACTGCCCTCCCTGATGAATGGCTGCTAACAATGGGAGCCAGGGGGCAATGTGGATAGGATGATTGACTCAGACCTTGATAAAGCAAGTAACATTATAGCATATTCCAATATTTCAAAATTGCATATGTATCATTTTAGGACTTATTGCAACAATTGTGTGTGAGGGAGGGAGGGAGATTGGGGGGGCAAGGGGGAAGGGAGAGAAAGAGAGAGATGAAGCTAAGGCATCTGTTAAGGACATTTTGAATCAAGCAATCATTTTACAATTAGGGATATCATCTACAATTTGAAATACAACCCTTTTATTTTCAATGAGGTTTCTTCATTTAAATAATGAAGAACATTCTAAGAATAATTTCAGTATAATATCTCAGTGGACCCAACATTTCAAACCCAACTTCTCCAAATGTCTAGTTCCTTTCTCCTTACACATTGATACACAGAAGACTATAGACTGCAGTGAGCTTAACAGTGGGCTTTTATTATGCTTAGTGTTTGTCCAATCACAACTGGGATGGAGTTGTGTCCAAAGACTTAATCAGACAGGCAGCCCTATAGCCAGCATGGTGAATAAATAATGAACCAAATCAAAATCAGTCATGCATCTAATAGGGACATTTACACTGCTTGAGGCATAGCATGCTTTTCCATGCTAGAGATGTGCTAAGTAAAATTAATCAGCTAGTCATTGTCAAGTGGCAGTCTTAGTTTCAAACTTTTTTTAATCATCTGACATCTGATGTATTGCTGAAAATACCAACGCCACTCTGGAAGAACATTTCCCAGGACTTTGAAAATAACAGTAACCTCCTCTTTTTTTAACACTGGCCTCCTGAGATCCAGTTCCAGTATTCCAGTCAGAAGGGTATTTACAAATATTGGGGAATTCCATAGATGTCTATATTAAAGGGGGGATGTGCATAAAGGCAGAAATAAGAGTAGGAAGGAGGATCTTATGATATTAGGAAACTGCTCCTTTGAATGAGAAATGATTTCTCTTTTTGCTTGCCAATGTTTTATTCCTATGAAAGGAAATACCAGGTTTGAAGTAAATATAGACGCATCCCATTCTTATATGAAAAATCTCTCTCCATAATCTTTCAGTTCAGAGACTCTTGGAAATTATTTGGTCATGAGAGAAATGCACTCTGCATCTGCTTAGAGGCTCTTTTCATCTATTTTTATATCATATTTTTAAAATTAAAAATGGCATTGAAACCAGATGGCAAGATTGAGTGAAAACACATTTTGGCATTGATACTTACTTTGGGAAACATAAGTCTCTTCCCTCTTGTTGAAGTTTCTGTTTTTGAGTAGGACTTCCGTTTAGATTATGTTTTAGGAATAACACTTTCTAAAAGTATCATTAAAATATCCTGTTTAAATATTTCTATCTGAGTCTGCAAATTCTTCTCTCTTCTATCATATAGCACTGCAGGCTCAGAGAAATTGTGGTGTGATATAAGTCCAAATCAACTTTGTTAGATCTGGGGTGGATCGGTTCGAAGGAGATTCGAGACCATTTAGTGAGTTCAGCTCTTTATTTAGGATAAGAACAGTCTGAGGAATACGAGCTGTGGCAGCCCTTCATATAGGGCTGGCTAGCGGCTCGGCGGCCAATGGCAGCGCTTTGAATCTCAACTGCCAATCGCGGTAGATTCTTAGCATTCCAATCATGGCTGAGGCTTCGACCAATCGGGTCGCTGTCTGTCCGGACCAATCAGTTGTGAGGGTTTGGAGTATGCTAATATAGCACACCCCTCCCCTCTTGGTTTCATCTGTCAGTGCATCGTGACGTAGTCACATAGGTAGGTGGGACTTCGTACCTGTCTATTTGACCTGTGTGGTTCAGTTCTAATGTGATTGTCGACCGGTTCAGATGGCTTCTCTGTCGCTCCAGTTCCTTGGGATGGAACTGCCTGGAACGTTGAGCTGGGCCTTTCTTGGTAGCTCCCTCCCGGTCTACCTGGGTTGCTTGAGCTGCCGCTCCTGTTGCTCCTGCCGGAACTTTCCAGGCTGGTTGAGCTGGTTTGGCGGCTCCTTCCAGGTGAAGATTCCGGGGTTTCGTGTTCCATTTGTCCTGCATCTACCAGAGTGTAGTGTTGGCTTATTTGTGGTTTGTTTATTCTAGGAGGGGGGTGTTCTGCCTGCGCTAGCTGGTTCCCTTCAGTTCTTTCTGTAACGCTTGCCGTTCCCCCCCCTTCTAGTTTCTTGCTCGGGTGTCTGGTTATTGGGGGCAGTTATTTTTGATCTTAGCTGGTTAATGTGCTGCTTCCAGTTTTTTCCGTCGCTCATTTCTAGTCGGTATGATAGGGGGGCGGTTATTTGGGTGATCGTTACTGGTACCCAGAGTGGTTCTTCTGACAGGTTTTTCACGTATACCATGTCTCCTATGTTAAATTTTCTGTGTTTGCTGGAGGAACCCGGGGGTTTGTCCGGGTTGTATGTGGGATGCATTCTGTCTAGGGTTGACCATAGTTTTCTGCCCATCATCAGCTCTGCTGGGCTTCTATTGGTGGTTACACTAGGTGTGATATGTTGAATGAGGAGCATTTTGTTGATTTTATCCTGTATGTTGGCTGCATCTATTTTTTGAATGGCTTTCTTTGTGTATTGGACCCTGCGTTCCGCCCGTCTGTTCGCCGCCGGATTTGATGGTGCGGTTAGTGCATGTCGTATTCCTTGGCCTGCCAGAAATTGTTCGAATGCTAGTGCGGTGAACTGGGGTCCATTGTCCGACACTATTACGTCTGGCAGGCTGTGTGTGGCAAAGAGTTTGCTCAGTTTCTTTATTACCGTCTCTGTTATGGCAGACTTCATGGTGCTTACCTCCAGCCAGTTGGAGTAAGCATCTACTGTGATAAGGTACATGTGTCCCTTGGTTGGCCCCGTGAAGTCTATGTGAATCCTAGACCACGGGCCCCTTGTTATCTCCCACTCTTGGGTTGGGGTTGCGGGAGGATTAGGTCTGGATTCTTGGCATTGTTTGCATTTAGCCACCCAGGTTTCGATCTGTTTGTCCATTCCCGGCCACCATGTGTAGCTTTTGGCCAGGCTTTTCATTTTGACCATCCCTGGGTGTCCCTCATGCAGCATCCCCAACACCCTTTCTTGTAATGTTTCCGGAATTATCACTCTGTCCACCCACAGTATGCAGCTCTTCTCCTGTAAAGAGTTCAGTTTGTCTGTTTCAGAAGGGTCTGAATAGTTCGTCCTTGTCCCCTTCCGGCCACCCTTTTCCAACCCAGCTCAAGACTCGCGCCAGCCGCTTGTCTTTATTTGTTTCTCTGGCAATGTCTGGCGCAGTCACGAGTGGGTTGGATATTGTCTCTATTTGGAGTACCTCTGTTGTGGGTGCCGGGTCATCTTCCTGGTCCAGTAGGGATGAGCGACTCAGGGCGTCTGTGTGGGCGATGTCCTTGCCAGGTTGGTGTATCAGCTGGTAATTGTATGCTGCTAGGAATTTGGACCACCTTGTCATTCTTGGCGATAGAATGTTCGGTGTGGCCCTGTTTCCCACCAGGATTCCTACCAGCGGCTTGTGGTCCGTGATGATTGTAAAGGTCCTACCATAAAAGTATTTGTGAAATTTCTTGATGCCGGCGACGACTGCTAGGACCTCTTTATCGAGCTGGCTGTAATTCCGCTCTGGCTTTGAAAGTGTCCTTGACGAGAAGGTGATGGGTGCTTCCCTCCCATCTGGTAGCTGGTGGCTGAGGATGGCGCCGATCCCAAATGGCGATCCATCGCATGTTACCGTTAATGGCAAGATCTCGCTGTACTGGATTAGTACCGCATCGGATGTTAGCAGGTTCTTTGTGTTGTTGAAGACACTTTCCTCCCATGCTCCCCAGGTCCAGGTGGCTGTTTTGTCTAACAGCCTATGCAGCAGTTCCGCCACGGTTGCCTTTTGAGGTAGGAAGACATTGTAAAAGTTTAACAGTCCCAAGAAAGCCTGTAGTTCCATTTTGTTTTTGGGGCGTGGTGCTTCCCTTATGGCTCTCAGTTTCTTTTCTGTGGGGTGGATCCCTTGTTTGTCTAGGAGGTACCCTAGAAATTCAACCCTCTCAGCCCGTAGTTGGCACTCCCCTTTCTTGACTTTAAGTCCCGAGACTCTGAATTTCTTCAGTACCTCCCTCAACCTGGCTTCTAGTTGTTTTTCATTTTTCGCGGCCACCAAGACATCATCAAAATAGGGCACTACCCCTTCTATGCCCTGGAGGAGTCTTTCCATGAGGCTTTGGAAGACCCCGGGTGCCATGCTGACTGCAAATTGGAGCCGGTTGCAGCGGAAAGCCCCCAGTATGTTACGATGGTTTGGGCTTCTGCTGTTGTGGCATCGACCGGCAGCTGCTGTTAGGCTTGTGCCAGGTCGAGCTTTGCAAAAATTTGGCCTCTCCCCAGCGAGTGCAGAAGATGCTGGACTACTGGGACGGGGTATGCGCTTTGTTGGAGTGCATGGTTTAGGGTGGCCTTGTAGTCACCACAAATTCTCACGGACTCATTTGACTTGATGGGGGTGACAATTGGGGTCTCTCACCAGGTGTGATCGATCGGTTCCAGCACCCCTTGCACGATGAGCTTGTCTAGCTGCTCATCGATCTTTGGCTTGAGTGCAAATGGCACTTGCCTGGGCTTAAGGCGGATGGGTGCGATGCTCGGGTCTATATTGAATGAGATAGGGGACCCCCGGTACTTGCCTAGGCTGTCATCGAAGACTTCCCAGAAGTCCCTCACGAGCGCTGCTTCCCAGTCCGTCTCTCCGATGTGGTGTATGCCGGTTACTTCGATGCCCAGGGGTGCGAACCACTGTAGGCTTGGTCGATCTCGGTCGACGATCGTAGCACTTCTGTGTGGCTCTTGAAGGTGACCTTAAAGTGGCCTCTGCCGACTACAGGGATTCGGTTCCCTTGATAGTCTTTGAGAGTCAGTGTTTGGTCTTCCAGTTCGTGGCAGCGGATGGTGGGGACCAGGCGCTTGAGTGTGCACCAGGAGACCATTGAGAAGAAAGACCTGGAGTCCACCTCCATGTCACATAGTTGATCTTCTATCCCCACCGTCACGTATATTTCCTGGCGTTGCTTGTGGAGGAGTGGCCGATGATGACGGTTTGGTGTGTTTCCTCTCTTTGTCTTGTTTCCTGGAGTCGCCTGTTCCGACCTTCTCGGCTCCAGCGGTTCTCCGTCTGGCAATCATGGTTTCTGGTGGGGGTGCTCTCTCTCCGTCGGGGGCTGCCATCTCATCGTCGCGGGCTGTAGTGTCTTTTATTCCAGCATACCTTGGCGATGTGCCCCCATTTCTCGCAATGCCGGCAAATGGCATCGAGAAAACGGCAGTCCGCCCGGGGGTGATCATCGACACAACCGACACACTGGAACCTCAACTTACGACCTCGTGGTTCCTGCCGCTCCCGCGCTGATTGCAGGTGGTGGATCTCCTCCTCCTCACCCTCGGTCTCCGAGAAGGAGTCGATGTCACCATGGTGTGTGGTTGTGTCTTGATGATCAGTTTCTGGTCGCTTCTCGGGGGTTGACATTGTCTCTCCGGCTGCTGGTCGTGGCATGATGCTTGATTGTCGCATCTGAACTGCTGATTTCTTGGCCGCTTCGGCTGCAGTGACCTCGGTGAGGGCATCAGCAAGGGAGATGTCCCCCTTTGCCATGATGCGGCTCTGGAGGATGGGGTCTTGGAGTCCTAGGATGACGCAGTCTCGCAGGGCCTTGTCCAGGTCGGTGAACTCGCACAGACCGCCCAGGTCTTGTAGCACCACCATGAAGTCGCCCAGCCCCTCGTCCTCATGTTGATCCCGTCTGTAGAAGTCATGCGCCGGATAAGGATAGGCACGACGGGGACATAATGGCTTCGCAGTAGGGGCTCGAGGTCGTCCCACTCCATTGCCTTGACATCCTCTGGCTTGGCCAAGACTTTGGCCATCTTGAACACTGCGGGCCTGCAGTGTGTGAAGAACACGGCTCGTTTCTTGTGGCTGTTGGCGTCCTTGAGGTTGCTACTCTCGAGGAACATTTGGTACCTATCGGTATAGGATTCCCAGTCCTCTGTAGCAGGGCTGAAGGGTGCGGGTGGCGAGTTGATGCCGGCCATGCTACCTGTTCCGCGTGCTGCTTCGCCACGTGCTGGATGGTCTCCTTGTTTCACGATCCCATCCTTGTCTCCAGTGTTAGTTCTGGGGTGGATCGGTTCGAAGGAGACTTGAGACCATTTAGTGAGTTCAGCTCTTTATTTAGAATAAGAACAATCTGAGGAATACGAGCTGCGGCAGCCCTTCATATAGGGCTGGCTAGCAGCTCAGTGGCCAATGGCAGCACTTTGAATCTCCCACGATCGGCACAGCCAATCGTGGTAGATTCCTGGCACTCCAATCACGGCCGAGGCTTCGACCAATCGGGTCGCTGTCCGTCCGGACCAATCAGTTGTGAGGGTTTGGAGTATGCTAATATAGCACAAACTTGACCGATGAGAATTCACAGTATGCAGTCATATCCATAAAGGCACAGGTTCCAGCCTTTTAGAGTTGATGAACAAGTGAGTATCTTCTGCTACTTAGGCAGAGCAATCCATGGCGGCGCTATGAGATCTGGGTGGTCTGTGCGAGTTCACTGACCTGGATGAGGCCCTGCGAGACTGCGTTGTCCTAGGACTCCGAGACCCTGTCCTCCAGAGCCGCATCATGGCAAAGGGGGACATCTCTGTCACCGATATCCTGTCTGAAACAGAGCACTCCAATATCTGCAGACTCCTTCTGCAGCAATTGATTGGTAACAGAAAGCAAGAACTGGGTACATTTTCCATTGATCTTTTTTGTTTTATCATCATCATTATCATCATCATACAGACTGACTATAAACAGTGGCATGATAAAGTAGCAGCAATGGTACATTGGAAGATCTGCAAGAAATGTCATTTGCCTGTAAGCAAGAACTGTGGGTCCATAAAATAGAAAAAGTCAAAGAAAATGAAGAAGTTAAATTGCTCTGAGACTTCAGAATTCAGACAGACAAGCACCTGCCACATAACACTTTGGACTTCACAGTTATCAACAAGAAAGACAACAAACTCTAGATAATGGATGTGGCAGTGCCTGAAGACAGCAGAATAGAAGTGAAAGAACTGGCAAAGGTTACAAAATATGAAGACCTGCAAATAGAAATAGAACGACTATGGCAAAGACAAGCAAGGGTAATACAAATAGTAATAGGTACCTTGGTTGCATCCCAAAACAACTGACCATCACTTGAACACCATAGGCATTGACAAATTCACCACCAATCAATTGCAGAAGGCAGCTTTATTTGGACCAGCTTCCACCCTGCAACAATATCTGTAACAGGTCATTGTATAGGTCATTGGTAAGAATTCAATAGGTAGGCAAAAATGCCAAACCCAATCTGAACATGTGGCTGAATGTGCGATGGAAGAAGAAGGAGGAGGAGGAGGAGGAGGAGAGGAAGAAGAAGAAGAAGAAGAAGAAGAAGAAGAAGAAGAAGAAGAAGAAGAAGAAGAAGAAGAAGAAGAAGAAGAAGAAGAAGAAGAAGAAGAAGAAGAAGATATTTAAACATTTTTGCAGTTACTTTGCACAAAGTTCCAAAATTTTACCCAATATTTGTGGTAGCAGAAGGTCAAATTTATCAACAATTTTTTCAAGTGCACAATTTCTTCTTTGCTAATGTCAACATTATTTCTGAAAAAGCCAATGGGAAGAGTTGTCCTCCTTGGGGTCATAACTGAATCTTGAAGCCAGTGAGACAGGAGACTGCTGGAGAGACAATTATGCAAGGGAAGTCGGGATTACCCTTAGGCCTTTAGCTAACTAAATGCAAACACTTCACCCATGAGAATTTCTAAGAAACTGTCTTGAATATAATTTTGAAAGTATTTTATTTTCATCTGGTTGCAAGAGAACTAGTGATAAAAAAGGAAGAAGACTTTGTCAGACACTGTCTAAAAATTTGGCACATTTGCTAGGCATTATACAGGACTAAAATCACAGAGGAACTTCTCTTCTCTTACCTTCTATACCCTATCATGTTCTCTTTCAGCTTTCCCTGAAAATGGATTTTTTTAATCTGAAGAAAATTAATTTTGGAAGCCAGTTTATCTGTCAACTGACTTTCCCTCTCTAAAGTCAGACCTCCTCTCTCAAATCTCAGATTATAAAATGGCTGTTCCACAGGGGGGGCGGGAAATATTAAATGGAAATTTCAATAATCCTGATATTCATCACTGTTGATAATTCTGTGAGTCAGCCAAATGGCTTATATCTTCCTCATCTTGGATTGTGTTTTTTTTTTTTTGTTGTGTTGTTTGGAGGTATAGATGATAGATAGATAGATAGATAGATAGATAGATAGATAGATAGATAGATGGAGATAGATGGATGGATGGATGGATGGATGGATAGAAATAGAGATACACATACACATACACACATACATGTTTTCATGTTTGGTATGCAGATGCAGAAGTTTCAATGAAATCTGTTAGAATTCATTGTCTTAAATTCAGCCACGTGTTCTAGCCTGTCAAAGTTTTTATGTCTTCTGCTTCTATCACACATAGATTCAATATGGTAAGAAAGGCAGCATACAAGGTTGATAAATAAATAAAAAAAGAAGTCTTGGCTTCAGTGAAATCATTCCATGGTTTACCTTAAATTTTGTTTCTAGTTGAGGCTGGGCCATTAATTAGGACGTACAATTATAGTCCAGTCCTCATTTTCTGCTATGATTTCCTAAAATGCCTTTGCAATCTTATACAAAAATGGAGACATTTTTATAGCTGTTGTTGCAGCAAAAAAGCAAGCATTAACATTGAGAATATAGTAGAATATAATTAAATAACCATATCTTCTATATTTCAATAAGTTATATATGTGTGTGTTTGTGTGTGTCCTTGTTTTAAAATCCCAAGTCCAAAATGTATATAATGATAAAAGAGAGAGATTTACTTCTGCAAGTTGAATCCATTTTTCTACATTATTTCTAGGTTTACTTAATATTAACAACATATTTCTGTGTATAATTAAACCATTTGCTTGGTTTTTTTCAGTGCTGGTATGAAACAAATATTGCCTTATTTGCACAGGATTGTTTATTTAGTAAACATGAATATGGAACTTGAATGGACATGTTATATCTCAAACACAACCTTCTATTTCACAAAGTCATTCACTTTGGAGGTTACTGAGTATGGCAAAGCTGCCTTTTAATTTAATTGCAGTATAAATATGTCCCTAGTCACTCCTTAACCCAAATCATACAGACAATATTATATCACAGTTAGAAGTATGGCTTAATATACAAAATATTAATATTTCATGGTTTTAGCCTTGAGCACTAAAATAGAGTTTTGTTGACAATTTGAGAACAATAGCAGTTTTTGGGCTAGTAATGATGTGACTCTTTCCTTGTATCGTTTCATTCTGGCCTATCCTATAGATCTGGAATGGGCCTTCCAAGCCTATTTTGTGGCCCTATTAACTTCATTTTGTTCTCTCGGAACACTCCATGTTTGAATACTATAATTGTTCTGATAAAATTTTAAAGCAAATCTGACAATTTTTGGTATTATAATCTTTATATTTTTAATCTTGGATTCATTATGCTGGTCCTAAATCAAATTCTGAGTGCAGTGGTGAGCAAGAAGCATATCTGAATCTTATTAAGATATAATTTTTGTTAGAGATTATTCCAGGATTTGGAAAACAAATAGTGTATCTGTTCTGGATGTAATTCTACTCTTTTTGAAAGGACCAGGGCTCCCTCCCCCCCCCCCCCCAAATTTTGTACATATGTTTGAACACAAACAAAAGGATGAGATGAGGATCAAAACATTACAGTGGCCATTTTTGTCTGTTTTGTTACCCACTGCTACTGCTTGTGGATAAATGCATAAGGAATTGTGGGGTTGAAGCCAGATCTGTTAAAATTTGAATGAGGGTAGAATATGGATATTCTTGGCTGGGGACCCAAATAATTTACAGTTAATACTGGAAGGCTTGTATGATGCAACAAAGAGAATGGAATGATAAAGAAAAGCATTAAAATTAAAACATGGAAGACCAGAAAAAACACACTGAACAACTGCAAGCTATTCAAAAAAATAGAAGTTCATTTTGTAAACTTACTCAGAATATTTTTCTAAAGATGAAGAAATGGAGAAATTCTAAGATGTGCAAGTACTGACAAAAAGATATAAGTAAGTGATCTGATATATATTGAAAGAAATGAAAATGACAGTGAATAAGAGTGAGTTCCTGTCCACTTCATTACATCTGTGTGAGAGTTGCATCTGACAAAGGAAACTTAAAGATTAGTAGAAATTATTGTGTGTGGTACAAATAGAAGACTAAAGAATGAATGTGATTTAAAATAAAAAATGAATGATCAGTAAAAGAAGGAACACACTGAAGTGGCTTGTTAATATAAAGAAGGTGAGTGTGAATCAATTTGAAAAACAACAAATGAAGGAAAATCAGGGAGAAGAAGGGAAGTCCACAGAGTTGTACTTGAATGCAGTTGATAAAAATCTCAAAAAGGTATGAGAATTTAAAAGAACAGAAAGCATCATAGAAAGCAGCATATAGCTGAGTGGCAAACAAGGATAGAAAGATGAGAGAGAAATAATTAATGATGTTGGCATAAATAAAATTTAATTAGATTTTCTTTTCTCTTCTCCATGGGTAGAGGTAACATTTGAGGGGTAAAACGTGATGACACCTGCTTGATGACATCATGGTGCAAACTGTTCTTCTTCCACTGTTACATTCAAATCAGAACATAACACACATCTTGTCATTTTTTTTCATCGATATACCAAGATACAGACATTGTGCTCTAATTTGTCTCTTCCATTTTCTGCACTTTGCATAATAAAATTATAATAATGAATAATGAAATTAAATAACATAATGGGTATATACGTACTTATGGTTCAGGAAAATATCTTAAGGCACTTTTAAAAAGTCCAAGTTATATAAATGTTCTTGCCTATAAATAATCCATTCTAAAAAGTAAATCATATTATTCCATTAGAAAAAGAACAGTGGAAAGTTATAAATGTTCCAAATGATTGTTTAGAAAGTTGCAGAACTAAAGATGTTGTACTTGATTTAGATTGGTTTATGTAAAGGAGTAGAGGTGACCTTGCTTTGTTTTTGTCTTTACTAATGGATATTGCTTATTCACAAAATTTTATGATATTAGACTTTACAAAAAATGAGGTGTTGCTCCTTCTTCAACATCTACCTCCTATTTCAATTAAAAGCTAACATTACAGTGTTTCCTACTCCTGGCAGTTTCTGCTAGAACCGTACACTTATATGTTAATGTTGCTAAGATCAACTTTTATTTATCTACAGGCAATCATTCCAAAGAGTGTTGTATATTTACTTTGCTTCTGAAATGTTACCACATTTAATTGCCTGATCTTATTTGGGGTTGCAATCATAGTCATTAATTAGCAGGAAGGTGAGGGACAGCATCATATCTATCTGTTATGGCTGCTTTAATGAGGAAAATACCTTCCCTTCCATCAAATACCTTCCATCAAATACAGCTTTGCTGTAGCATTTTCATTTGGATTGTGAACATCAAAGGAAATTGATGTCAGGTGTGAATAGAAGCTGTTTCCTCTATCTCTTTGCAGAAGCTGAATGTAGGTCTGGCTGAATAGAATAAAGGGCAGCTCAAAACATTATGCTTATTTCTACTCGTATTGCATTTGCATATAACCATCCAATGTCCCTGTAGGGATAAATTGTTCTTTTCTACCTAAAGCATATTTGGAAGATTATGATTATGAGAATTATGCTTAGCATTTGACAGGTACACTTACTTGGATCCATTTGATGCTGCACTCTAACAGCTCTGTTCCTACAGAGATGACTGAGGGACAGTCTTGACCACTTACCTAGTAGAGTTAAATCTGGCTGCTCTGGGGAGCTTGTCAGGGTCCTGCCAGTGTGTTAGAATCATGGCCCTTCTGGTTGGTTCTAGGAGATAACATGTAGACAAGTTCAGCTGGTTGTAAAAGTAAAGGGGGAAGTTGTACCTGCTTGGCCATAGCCTGACCACTTCCTAATAAGTCACAGATGAACCCAGATATACAGAATAATTTTCAGGGTTCAAGCCAAGATATAACACCACAATAGCATTGATTGCATTTGTAGATAATGTTTGGAAGACATGCAATTTGGATAAAATATCTATCCTAGCTCTTTTTCATCTCCCAATACCTTTTGTCATCATTAATCATGATCTTTCTGAGCCAGCTGAGAAGGCTGGACATTGGAAGCACTATCCTTTAAGGATTGTGCTTCTTCAGCAGTTGCTTTCAAGCAATGTTGGTTTTGGAGGAAAAGTCTAATCTTTGGCCTCTGCTATGTGGGTGTCATGGGACTTAAACTCTTTCTCCACACTTATTTAACATAGTCATGAACTCCTAGGAGAGGTTAACCATCAGTATGGCCTTAAGTTTTATGATACTATGGTTGACATTCAGTTGAACATCTCTGCCACAGGCTATCCAAGTGATATGGTGGAAGTGTGAGCAAAGGCTGTGGGGGTATAGATAGAGATGAACTTTTATTTCTTTATTTCTCTTTCTTTCCCCTTTAGGGATTAATATTTAGGAAAAAATCTAACAATATCAGGGCATAAGTTGAAGGATGTACATGCTTTAAAAATGGTTAGGAAGAATTGTTTTGAACCTGAGATCAGAATTTTACTGTTGTGCATTATAGCAACTATTCTTTTTCCAATCATCCACAATAGTTTGAAAAAAGAGGACCAGATGTTTTTCATATTTTTAATGAATCAACTCTATAAAGCAGCCACACCCTTGAAAAAAAAGGCACTCACTGGGAATAATAGAAAAATGCTGCGCTCACACTTACATAAATTCTGAAACACTTTTTCTCCAAATCAGTTTGAATTTTGCACAACTACATCAGGCTAAAATAAGCCTTCTAAGGCTAAACACAACAAAATATAAATATTAAAAAGATCTATGTTTAAATGCCAATGTCTAAGTCATCTAACCACTGAAGTGCAGCATCGTCTATATTTAAAAAAAATCAGATACTGATTTCCCGTATATGCCCTCAGTTTACAGATAGTCACAATGTGGTCTACAGTTTGATGTGGGACTCCTCAGTCACACTGAGGGGAGGATACTATGCCCCATTTATATAGAGAGTCATCATGTGAGGTGTAAATCCTATTCAGGATTGTCCATTGCTGATGTGGGTTGCTCAAAGCTTGCCACCTCTGATACAAATTTTGCCATAATAGTGCAGCTACCTAAGATGAAATGAATTCGTGTGTCTGAGATTTAATCTGTTGCAAGAAATAATGTTTTGCTGTTCAGAAGTTCCTGAAGCCAACATTTTTAAGGCTTCTATGAGCTACACTAGTATCCCTATCTCACTCAGAACTCCATTGTGAACTAGTATAGCTCATAGAATATATTCATAGAATGTTATTTATGCTTTGGGTCAAATCAGCTATTATTGATCTATATATATAAACTCTAAATGAATATACATTTATACAGATAGCTGAGATGAAGATGGGAAATGCAAAAATGAAAATTTTCCTTTTTGAAAGTAAAACCAAGAATAAACAGACTTTGCATATGACATCTCGTACTCATTTGTCAATTGAAGAGAGAATTCTAATCCTAAAATTTATTATTGTGGTATGTACTGATTTATGTTCCTAGGTCAACAAAATTCATACAGGTTTAACCTGTATATTAACCCCTTGCTGATATTTATTATGCATGTTTTATTTTGACATAGAAGACCGCTTCCAACCTGAAATTAAAGTGAACTATGACATTACTAAGGAATCCTTGAAATATTAATTTATTATGTAAAGTGTTCTAGTGAATAAATTTTGCTGTGTGAAAAGCAGGCATTTAGCAAGATGTGTAGTTGAAGCACGTTAATTGGTTGCATCCTTTAGAGCAAGAATATGCATTTGTGTTATTTATTTGTTTGTGTTCAAGTGCTTTTAGTCCACTTCAATCATCCAGCACCAAGGGGCCACCCAGCAGTTTAATGTGTTTATACACTCTTCAGTTTTCTAAGTAGCAGAAACCTTAAAGCTACATTTGCAATGGCCAAAAAGTGGAGAACAAGTTAAGCCAGTAGCAGTTGTTTCCTTCAAATGAGATAATACTGAAGATGCATAGCATTTGTGAAATATTTAGTTAGTAACATATTAACAACAGAACAGTGGAAGTTACAAGGCAGGGCTGTCAAACTCCTGGCCTGTGGCCCAAATGCATCACTTGCTGGCCATGCCCACACCTAGTTTAGCATGGGGGGGGGGGAAATGTCCCACTACGTCACATGACGTTGCCATGATGACGTAAGTTTGACACCCCTGTGACAAGGCACTCCCACAGAGTAAGTAGATCTGCTCTCTTTTTCAGGTACCTGTAGGCTGAATGGGCCTGGATGAAGAGGAACAGACTACAGTTAATTCATCCCTAGCAAGGCAGAGTAGCTTTTGAGGTTTGGCCTTCTGGGCTCCAGTGAGTTATCATCTTTTACTGTCAATGGGATAGCATCCTCTGAACAAAATTGACATGCAGTTTGAGGATCCTGGTGGACTACAGCTCCTGCAGTGTTTTCAAGTTGTGGCATTGTTGTTGTTTTTTACTTTTTAAATAGTGATTATTATGAGTTTTATATAGGATGTATGGCCATATAAGTTGCTTTAAAATAGTCACATTTGTTTTAGTTGGAATAAATATTTATTATAAATGTTTAAATATTTACAATACATATTATATAGGTATAAATATATAAATAAATTTATACAAATAAATATTATATATATTTATAATAAATATTTGAGTTATTTATAAAAACAACAAAGGTGACATAAATAAAAATTAATAAATAAATTCCTTGAAAGAATCCTCTGATTGTTTCAAGAGTAACTATATCTTAGCTTATTAACTTTTAGTGAATTTTACCTTTGTAATATTTAGGAAAATTAATATATTTGATCCAAGGATAAATAATTCAAGTATAATAATGAATTGTTGTTGAAAGCTGGCGGGCCACCCAGAGTCATTGCTCTGGGATAGAAAGCCATATACAGTACATTATATGAATAAATGAATGATATGAATGCCTTTAAAATTAAACTGATTATGAAGTAAAAGTGGACATTTCTATATAATAATTGAGTAAAACCACATAGGCTATTTCCTTAGAGGTTCCAGTACTATACATGTGTATAAAATTTTCTTAAATTTTGTTTCTGTGATCAAAACAATGAAAGAGTTCAGTTTAGAATGTACATATAGAATCACATGTTTCTGAAAAGAATATCAGTCAAATAAAGATTTATCAATAATCAATAATTAATTTAATTAATTGTGAAATAATCTATTAATCATGAAGTATTTCCTAACAATTTGAAATATGCCTTGCAATTTCTAAGAAGCATTCTTCCTTTATGAAAAAGGTCCCTGTTTTTCTTCTGAAATTCCTTTCAAAATTCTATTGATATTGATGTTAAACTAATTTATTATTGGAAGTGATACAGGTTGGGATACTAAATGCAGAATAATTGTCTGGTCCATACCAGTAAATAGTACCTTTGTTCTACTGTATTATCAATGGATAATATGAAGATCATATCAAGGGATTTTTATGAGGATGGCAACTGAAAGGAGCAGATGTGACCTGTAGCCCAGCTGTTGATATGGATAAAAGTAAGAACAGGTGATAAGATTCATAAGACTAATATCAGACCCAGACTTAATAAATGAACTGGACTCAGCGTGGTCTTTCATATTTCACATTGGACAATTTTGTAATACAATGGATATCATCAAAAATAGTTATATGAAAAACTATATTAGAGCAGTGCAAATTCTTCAGTACAAGCTGGGTACATATAAGCACCTATTTTGAGACTTTTAAAGCAACCATTTCCTTTTTTCAGGTCTGCCCATTAATTCCAGATGCTTTTCTAGGTTTCTACAAATGAATATATACACTCACTGACTGTCCACCACATTTTTGGAGAACCCATCTGAGCCTGAAAAAAGTGACTTCTTTAAATTTATTAGTTAGCTTTAACTTTGAAAAGAGGTGCTTTGGATGAGTTCCCTATGCAAACCATGTCAAAATCTTTTGCAGACAAATCTTGATTATGTACCATCAAGACATTGTCTAATCTTAGTGTCCACATAGATCAGGGGTCTCCAACTTAGGCAACTTAAAGACTTGTGGACTTCAACTCCCAGAATTTGCTTCTCTGATGAATTCTGCAAGATGAAGTCCACAAATCTTAAAGTTGCCATGGTTGGAGACCCCTGACATAGATTGTTTTTCCATGAACACCTATGCCTAATCTGGTGTTTCAAATCTTCCAATGGTGCACTCATTGCATTATAAATGAGTTCATCCATCTTCCTCCTAATCATCCTTTTCTCTTCCCTTCCATCTTTCCCAGCTTTAGAACCTTTTTCAGACAGGAAGGTGTTTTTATCATTTGTACAAAGTAATTTGAATCCTGTCATTTGTGCCTCAAGTGAGAACTCTAGGTTGATTTTCTTGTTCTTGGTGGTGATGCATTTGTATGTTTTCTTGGCTGACCAAGTATTCTCAGAAGTCTTCTCCAAGAGGCAGTGGTGGGATTCAAAAAAATTGACTACCAGTTCTGTGGGCGTGGCTTGATGGGCAGGGTGTGGTTTGGTGGGCATGGCTTGGTGGGCATGACGGGGAAGGATACTGCAAAATCCCATTCTGGGGGCAGAGCCAGTCAGAGATGGTATTTGACGGTTCTCCGAACTACTCAAAATTTCTGCTACTGGTCCTCCATAATTGGTCAGAGCCTGCTGAATACTACCTCCGATTAGTGTCAAAAGTGTGGCAAATACTACAAAATGTTTATTTCATAAGATTTTACCCAACTGTATTACATATGACTTTAACATATTCATTTTTTCCTTTCTTCTTTTTTATCATTATTGGAAATAAAAAAAGATTGAGCAAAACAGAAAATTTAAAAGAATGAATATAAAACCAAATAACCCTAGAGAAATAGTATCGCAAATGTAATTAACAGTTCAAATGTAAAAATAAAAGAGAAATGACTTCTCCTTCAATCCTTTTTTGAGGGATGAAAAATTATAACCCAAATGCTAGATGTTAAGTGCTAACCATTTTTCCACTGGTCATAATTACTCAGTCAGAATTTTAAAAATTCTTCAAGCACGTTCAGAGAGGGAGAACAGGAAGAACCTTTAGGTCAATTCTTTTTGAAAGAACGCCAAATGTCTTTGTGTCCAGTTATTTATGGTTTCAGATAATTGTACAGAAAATATCAAATTTGCATAGTGTGATTATTGCTGATTATTTATCCAGCAGTCAAAATGTTTCAGTGGTTCCTAGGATGACAGATTGACAAGTACTTAAAACTCATTCATTTTATGAAATTTGCATGTAATTAGGCAATAATGAAGGGGATGTTTGTGGACAGCGGATTATACCACAATATGCTGGAAGGGATTCAAATGCTTGACAAAGTGTTAGCATTTATCTTCAGTTTCAACTAAGTCTTGAATATTTGGTTTGAAAAAAGAACAGAAATGTGAAAAAAAATGAAATGGTTAGGAAGATTTAAAAATGCATCAATGAAATATAACATTTTTCCTACCCCAATGTACCTTCCTGTACCTTCCATTACAGGAAATTATCTGTTGTTCTATTTTTTATTTATGCCACAATCAATGAAGCACATGCTTAATCTTTTTGCAGCCAAATACATGGTGATTTTTCTGGTAAGATTCCATAAAAATAAAATTTCTGTTATTTTTAAAAAGACGGTTACCTGATTTAAGCTTGTACTTCTCTAAGATTCATGTAGATCAAAGACTCTGTTCAGATTGTATGTAAAAGCAAGTATTTTAACATTTTAGTATTTTATTGTCCTGCAGGGAGATCAAGAAACAGACCTTAGAATAGGACTATGCAGATGAAAAGGTGTATATAGATAGATATAAACAGCAAAAGATCAGCAAAACTTGCTTTCTACCTTTGATAGAGTAATCCCTGCTGAATTTCTGTAGAAGATAATCCTATGAACGGTGTACAAAGACACACTGTACTACTGATTAGTATTTGCTATGTATAACCCCTTCTTATTGCAGATACATATCATGGGATCACTACTGGCCATCAAAGAAGTATTTCCACTTGCATTATATTCATTTTTAAATCATAGTTAGATTGGACATGGATGGGTAACATTTCTGTTGTCTGTCAAGTCCTGCTTATGAATGGGAGATCCAAGAGAACTGGAGAAATTTTTCAATCCACTGTAGTAGACCTTTTTACTCTCTGTAGTTTGAACATTTTAATTTTTTATTTTAATAGTCTTTTTATAATTTTATAATGATTATTTTATATATTTAGTTTTTTATTGATTGCTATGCACTATCCAGAGTCACTTTTTGTTGAATGAATAGCCTTATGAATGAGATTAATAATAAGATCAATAATATCAAGCAACCTTTATTCTTTGATAAATAGACAGCTAGGCAGAAAGGATTGTTATTTCAGAAGGGCATATTTTGACAACATCCTTAGAAACCATAAAGAAGAAAAAACAAGGGAAATTATTTATGTATTAAATTTAAACATGTATTGAAAAAAAATAGGGACAGCTGGAAGATATACTACAATTTTAGTCAATTAAATCCAGGAGTTAGATTAATGAATGATCATCAACCACCGATAATAAATGATTTTTAAATGTATAAACTTGTTTCTTACTTATAAGCAAAAAATATTGGGCAAAAAGTATTGTGGAGGAAAATACACAAAAGAATCTGATATAGCATACTATATTCAATCTTGTTCCTACTAAAAAATATTGTATAGCCACTTAAATGGATTCTTGAAAGATGAAAAATATCAGTGTGAATATCAGTTTGATGCTAGATTTTGACCAGATTCTAAAGGATCAAAACCAGGAAAAGCTTATTTAAGTTGCATAACAACTTATAGGAACCTATGTTAGAAGTCAAAACTTCAATATACTGTACATGGAGCCTCAAAACTTTCCTGCTATTCTTAGGTGATGGGTGATGTCAAATAGAATTCAACTGCCAATCTAGTGAGATGCAATAGCAATAGCATTTACATTTCTGTATTGCCCCATAGAGTGTGATTGTTTGTTCTGTGCTTTTTGTTCTGGCACAAAAGCAACAAAGTCACAAAAGTAGGTAAAGTCCCTTTAATTTCTCCAACTTGGCCCCCCTATCCAGTTATCATTGGCTATAGAAAAAACTCTCCCAAGAACAGTTTTTAAAGGGAAGAAATTCAATCCGAACCCAAAGTACATATAGATTATAAAAAAAACCCAACACAAACCATTCTGTAGCAATTATCGAGACAGGGCAGGATAAGGATTTGCAGACTTAAAAAGATAATGAAATACAAACAGTTGGGAGGACTCCGGAACCCAAATAAGACTTGACAAACCAAGATAATTCAAACTTTAAGGGTGCTGTGCGCAAACACCCTTTTAAAATCCTGTTTTCCCAGCTGCAGCTAATGAAGGGAATCAGAGCCCTTTTCTCCCCCCTGTAACCAGTGGTGGGATTCAAAAAATTTTTACTACTGGTTCTGTAGGTGGCTTGTTGGGCATGGCCATGTGAATTGGTGAGCATGGCTTTGCTTTTTTTTTTTTTTGCTTTTTTGTATCCACCCCCACCCCCACCCATTTTGGGGGCCTTCAGGGCCTCAGAGGATTCTTGGGGGGGGGCTTTTTTGCTCCCATAAGGCTCCTCTGAGGCTCCGGAAGGCAAAAAATGGAGGGGAGGCTGAGACATTTTTTTTCCTTCCTGGACCTCAGCAAGGGGAATCCCAGCACAGCTGATTGTCAGGAGGGGGGGGGGAAAGAAAGAAATACCTTAGGTGAACTTCAGGTGGGCAGGGTGAAGTGAGCATCAGGCGGGAGGGCAACCAGGTTGGGGGCATGGCCAGCCAGAACTTGCTACCAGTTTGGCAACCCATGCCAAATCTTTGCTAACAATTCACCCAATCTGGTGCAAACCGGCTGAATACCACCACTGCCCATAACCCACATTGCTCCCTTCTCCGTTCCTCCCTGCGTGCCCTAGGATGAAGAGAGGGTGGCCCTGGGTTTTCCTCTGAAGGCCCAGCTGGACTATGCCCTTCCCCAGTTTCTTCCACAGCCACCGGAGCCACAGTCCCTGTCAGCGGCATGACATAGTGCTTTACAATCTAGGTCCTCAATTTATTGACCATGGAAGGCTGATTCAACTTGAGCCAGTCAGGACTGAACTCCTGGCTGTGGGCAGAGTTAGCCTGCAATACTGCATTCTAACCACTGTGCCACCTTCTTGTCCCACAGCCCACCTTGTCCTTTCCTTCAAGTTGTACATATCTCAAATCAAGCAAGGGCAGAACACACATTTCCCAGTGCAGCATCTAAATAGACTGGAAGACTTTGCTCTGAAATCTAGAATTAGTGCTTGATAGCATAGATCAATTATAGTATACTCTAGAGTCTAGATTTTGCCTTATTCATCCCTTACCTGCAATGGACAAAGGCAAGAAATTGGAGACTTGTAAGTCAAAACACTTATAGATCCAGAACACCTGATATGTACAATAAGGTGATAATTCAATTAAAATTGATGTAGGATATTTATTTGAAACAAGATTTGCACATTTCTATTTTGCATTAGCATGTCTTAATCAATGGCTGCAGATTGAATACCCTGCAGTGACTTTTACATATTGTGTCCTGTGTTTTTGTTCTGTGTTGTTTCTGCTAAAGTCACTAATGTCAGCAGGATTATTAAGAATGCCTTATTCCAAGATGTATTGTTTGCTTGGCCTACCAAGACACATAGGTTATAAAAGAAGTGAACAAGTAAACTATTTTTTGCACACCAATTATGATCAATAAGACAAGTTTTCTTTTTGGTTTTGAATAGCATCTTAAACTGACTAGGCAGGAAGGATGGGAAAACAATGTTGGGATCCCTAATGGGCATTTCTCAATGAATTATATCCATGGTATTCTCAATAGCCTTATGTAATCTGAATTAATTACTAAACCTATTCCCTTCATTCTCTAATTAACTCATCCTACTGAAAGTAATTCTCCTCTTTAAATCTGCTCATTTAAAATTCAGCATATTCATCAGGCCTGGGACTCAGGAAAAGTGAGATCTGTTATCGGACAGAGAGCGTTTAAATTTTACATCAGGTATGTAAACTCTACCCTTTCTTCGACTGCAGAAACTCACTGGAAGTTGCAGCCTCTATAAATGTCCCTGGGAACAGAGCTCAGAAATTTTGTCCAAACCCCATTTTGAAGCAAAGCAAGTTAGTTGTCAACCTTGTCTGGGCTAACATGCAAATGGAATCAACTGGGAAACATACAGAATTTTGCAAGTTATTCATTCATGTGATCTGTCAGTTCCAAAACATACAAAGTTATGCATTAAAATGCCACCTTACTAAAATATGCAGAAATTAATAATTGGGAGGAAATATTTTCTAGCTACAGAAGCTAGAATTTGAAGTGAAATTAGTCATTTGTATTTATAAAAGTAGTTGGCAGTGAGGACTTTTGAGTATGTTAAAGTTGTACTTGAAAAAAATCTACTTTAAGTATGACTAGAAAATGAGACTTTTTATTGTGAGATCTATACATTTTACATGTTGCCTTGAGAAAGAGAAACCAAGATTTTACTATAAGATGTTTCCAATAAACATGAAAAGTAATATTTTGCATTAATCATATATTAATATAATAGGATATTAATATATACACTAATATACATTTCTTTAAAGCTCAACTTCATTGATTTGCTAGAACAGGATACTCCATCCCTTTTTTTTCAGATCATTTATAGATATTTTTCCCCTTCTGCATTGGTATTAGTTTTCTTAACTTTTCACGATAAAATTGTCTAGGAGTTTTAGATATTGTAAAATTGAAAGTTGAAATTGTAAAGTTGAAAGATGTTTAATTGAATTTTGCTATTTATCAGTTTTAAACAATCCAACTTTTTTTTTTTTTGCAAAACTTCAAAAGTTTTAAAAGACCACTTAGCAAAAAAGTGATCCAAATTATTGATGGCATTTTTTATTTATTTTATTTATTTTACTTCATTTGCTTGTCAAACTTACAAATATGTACAAGATAACAAGTATAAATTTGAATATAAACAAAAACAAAGATAGTAAATACAGATAAATGAGGACATTAAGACAGGGACGGTAGGCACACGGGCTGCTTATGCACGTCCCCTTTAAGGACTTCTTAAGAATGGGATGAGGTCCACGGTAGACAGTTTGAGGTTGAAACTTGAGGGGTTGGGGCTGTAACAACAGAGTGAAGTAGGGCATTCCAGGCGTTGACCACTCTGTTGCTAAAGTCGTATTGTCTGCAATCAAGTTTTTGTCTGTGACCTCATATTGAGAAGAGTGCATACCAACTTCTATAATTCTATAGATTTTTTACAAATATCTGTAAAAATCTTAAAATCAATAGAAATTATATCAGATTTATCTTAATTAATAATATATCTTGCTAAGTTTCCAATACTGCAGACTTAAATTCTTCTCCAACTGTTTTGATATTCAAGATGTCCTTGGACTGCCTAATTAAGAAAGTTATATGTATATGGCATTTGTCATCCCTTACTTTAAAAGATTTTATCTTCTTACCTACTAACAATTGTTTAATTTTAACATCTGTATCTTTATCTATAGCTATAAATTATACAGAAATATAATTGCATATTTATTTCATCATTCTTTCCTGTCAACTAAGACCAAGCTGTAATAGTTCAGCTGTGCAAATGTTATATACACAATATACACAAAGAAGAAATACATTGATTTAATGTAATTAACAGCAATTGTGATTTAATTAGCTTTACAATTATCTATTTTTTTCCTGTGAAAGGACTAAACTATATGTCCAAGAGACCTGAGGACACTATCGTATACAAAACAAATATTTCAGCACAAAATATAGAACAGAATTTGTTATTATCATGAATTACAAAAGGAATGTTAAAGAGCTATAATAAATAACTAAGGAAATTAGACTGCTTTACATAGTATGGCCCTTTACATGAAAGGTGAGCAATGTTGTTCCACTGCCTGCTGTGAACATTGTGTCTAATGCATTCCCTGGATTAGAGCCCACAAAATGGTTTCTCCCAAATAGCTAGGCAATTTGATGGCTTTAAATGTACTGGATTACAAATCCATAATCCATGATCTTTAGCCTATGTTGTTGGGTTTCTGGAACTGTGGTTCAATACCACTTGAAAATCATTGTTGACATCCCTTGTGTTTTCCTTATTTTACTTTTCTATGGACCGTCTTGTAAATAAAGTCATTGGGGAAAGGGAAATTATCATTCACAAATATCCATTAAATATGAAATACATTATTGCGGTGTTTCTATTATTATATCATTGTACCAGAGATGAAGCATAAAAAGATATCTTTTCACAATGGCATTGTTACACAAGTTTCTAAGTCAGTACAAATGATATAATTTGTATTGTTTATAAAACATTAAAAAGAACATAACACTTAGCTGCCATCTTAACTTTTTTTGGATAGATATGGAAAAACAGACAACTTCAGGACATATCGTTACTTTTATTATTTGCATATTTCTGTGGACTCAAAGAAGAGATTTTTCCCTTTCAGTTGTACAGCCTGATTTTAGAGGTGCTTATGTAGCTTTTAGAACTCTATCACATAAATATTTTTTAAATATTTAAAAGAAAATTAATAAATATATCTATAGTGTACTTCATATATCTTCCAGGCTTCTAAGATATGTCCATGGTAAATATTTGTTGAAAAGTTTGGAATTGTTCTAAAACACCAAACATACCCCAAACACAATACTATCTTATTTTTTTCTGTCGTGTCCGCAAAAGACGCCAGGAGTCGGTGACTTAGTTTAAAGCTCTTTATTTTAACGTTGAGAACCGAACCGGCGAAAAGGAAAAAGCCCGCGGCTTTTATCCTTTTCGCCGCCGCAGCCGCGGCCAATGGCAGCATTTCAAGTCTCCCGCTCTTGGAGTGAGCCAATCACGGGAGACTTTCAACGGGCCAATCGGCGCGGCTCGCCTGGCCAATTAGAAATCCCCGCGCTTTAGCCAATCAAAGCGCGGGGATTTCGAGTATGTAAATTAGGGACAGAACACCCCTCCCCTCTTGGTACAGTCTTTACGTTGCGTAGTCACGTAGGTAGGCGGGGCTCCGTCTAGTCCTCCTTGACCTGCGCAACTCAGTTGCAAGCTGGATTTCGACCGGAGTTTCTGTGCGAACCGGTTGGATGATCGGGCCGGTTCTTTCTCCGTGGCTCCCACCTGGGCCTTCCGGGTTGGTTGAGCTACGGGTCTCGCCGCTCCCGCTTGGTCTTTCCGAGTCGGTTGAGCTGGCTTGGTGTTTCTTCTCCGGTGGGGGATCGCGATGGCTGCGTTCCGGTAAGTACTGCTGGTTTATTTTTTCTTGCGTTTGTTTATTCAGGTATTCCCTCCCCCCTTGGTTTGTTTCTTGGGGGGTGGATTCTGTTGCCGCCCGTGACCTGAGTTGGTCAATGTGTCGTTTCCAGGCTCGCCCATCTGTGGTTTGGAGCCGGTATGAGCGCGGGCCTGTGATTTGGGTGATGACGGCTGGGATCCATAGAGGGTCCCCCGTCAGGTTTTTCGCATACACGAGGTCTCCGGGTGCGAATGTTCGGTATTTTGAACTTGAGTCTGGGGGCCGCTCCGGGTTATATGTTGGGTGTAACCTGTCGAGTGGGGACCTCAGCTTCCTACCCATTAGTAATTCGGCTGGGCTTTTGTTGGTAGTGGTGTTCGGGGTGATATGTTGTATAAAGAGGAGTCTGTTAATTTTGTCTTGGATCTCCCCGTGGTCCATTTTCCGGATGGTTTTTTTGGTAAATTGTACCATCCGTTCCGCCCTACCGTTCGCCGCCGGATGCGCCGGTGCTGTTAATGCGTGGCGGATGCCCCTCTCCGCCAGGAATCTCTCGAAGTCGAGGGAAGTAAACTGGGGCCCGTTGTCGGAAACGACGACGTCTGGGAGGCCGTGTGTTGCAAAGAGTTTGCAAAGTTCTTTGATTACGGCCTCCGTGGTGGTAGATTTCATGTCGCTTACCTCCAACCAGTTGGAGTAAGCGTCAACTGTTATTAGAAAGGTATGCCCATTTGTGGGACCGGCAAAGTCCAAATGGATTCTGGACCAGGGCCCCCTCGGTGTTTCCCACTCTAGGATGGGTGCTGCGGGTGGGCTGGGTCTAGTCTCCTGGCATCGCTGGCACCTAGCTACCCAGGCCTCTATCTGTTTGTCCATCCCTGGCCACCAAGCGTAACTTCTGGCCAGGGCTTTAGTTCTGACGATGCCAGGATGCCCCTCATGCAACAATTCTAAGACCCTCCTTTGCAGCCTGTCCGGGATGACCACCCTGTCACCCCATAAGATACACCCCTTAAGTAGCGAGAGTTCGGTTTGGCGGTTTTTAAATGTCTTAATGGATTCGTCATTGTCCCTTTCTGGCCAACCTTTTTCCACCCAATGCAAAACCCGCGCCAGACGCCTGTCTTTAATAGTCTCCCGGGCAATGTCTGACGCGGTTATGGGCAGGTTGGGCAGGTTTTCGATGTTCAGGGTGTTTGTCGTTGGTGCTGGGTCAGGGTCGGAGTCTGGTAACGGCGAGCGGCTTAAAGCATCCGCGTGCGAAATCTTCTTACCCGGCTTGTGTATTAGTTCGTAGCTGTAGGCTGCCAGGAACTCGGACCACCTTGTCATCCGGGGAGACAGAATGTTCGGGGTGGCTCGATTTCCTGCAAGGATGCCCAGCAACGGCTTATGGTCTGTCACAATGGTAAAAGGGCGGCCATAAAGGTATTCGTGGAACCGCTTAATGGCGGCAACTATAGCCAAGGCTTCTTTGTCCAGCTGGCTATAGTTCCGCTCTGGCTTGGTTAGGGTCCTGGAAAAGAATGCGATGGGTGCTTCTTTTCCATCAGGAAGGGTATGGCTGAGGACAGCGCCGACACCGAAAGGTGATGCGTCGCAAGTGACGGCCAGGGGCAAGGTTTCGCTGAATTGGATCAGGACGGCGTCGGAGGTGAGGAGGTCTTTGGTTTTTTGGAAGGCGGCTTGCTCCCGTTTCCCCCAAGTCCAGGTTGCCGCCTTATCCAGGAGCCTATGCAAAGGCTCCGCCACCGTTGCCTTTTGGGGTAGGAAAACATTATAAAAGTTCAGCAACCCCAAGAAAGCCTGTAATTCAGTCTTAGACCTAGGGGTGGGGGCTTCTTTGATAGCTTTTACTTTTTTACTTGTGGGGTGAATGCCGTGCCGGTCTAGAAGGTAGCCCAAGAATTCCACTCGCTCCGTGCACAGTTGGCATTTCTCCCTTTTTACTTTAAGTCCCGTTTCTTTAAATTTGGTTAAGACCTCTCTGAGTCGGTTTTCTAATTCGGCTTCGTTTGGCGCCGCTACTAATACGTCATCGAAATAGGGCACCACCCCCTTGATGCCCTGCAGCAAACGTTCCATCAGGCTCTGAAAGATGCCTGGTGCCACGCTGACTCTGAATTGGAGTCGGTTGCACTTGAAAGCCCCCCGATGTGTAACGATGGTCTGGGCTTCCGCTGTTTTTTCGTCGACCGGCAACTGTTGGTATGCCTGGGCGAGATCGAGCTTGGCAAAGACCTTGCCCCCTCCCAGTGAGTGCAGTAGGTGTTGCACGATTGGGACGGGGTAAGCGCTTTGTTGCAGCGCGCCATTTAGGGTGGCCTTATAGTCCCCACAAATTCTCACTGACCCGTCTGGCTTGACCGGGGTCACTATTGGGGTCTCCCATCTGGCATGGTCTATAGGTTGTAACACCCCCTGTTTGACGAGCTTGTCAATCTGCTCGTCAATCCTAGGTTTTAGGGCGAATGGTACCCGCCTAGGTTTTAGTCGCTTGGGGGGGACGCTAGGGTCTAGATCAAAAGAGATAAGGGGCCCCTGGTACTTGCCCAGGCTTCCGTCGAAGACCTCCCGGAACTCCTGGGCTAGCCGCTGTTCCCAGCCGTCGTCGGTGACGTGGTTGACTCCCGTGAGGGCGATGTCGAGCGGGGCGAACCATTGTAAGCCCAGCAGGCTTGGGCGGTCGCGATCGACGATTGTGAGTGGGAGTTGTTCGGTGCGGCCCTTGTATGTCACATTAAAGTTCTTGGTGCCCACTACCAGGACACGGTTTCCCTGGTAGTCTTTTATAATAAGTCTTTGGGCGTTTATGTTTCTCCTATGGAGGGTGGGCACTAACCATTTTATCTCGTGCCATGCAATCATGGAGAGGTAGGACCCGGAGTCCACCTCCATTTTGCATGGTCGTCCTTCAATATGGACCTCTACGTGTACCTTTCTGGCGCCGTCGGAGATGGCGTGGCCGATGGTTACCGTTTGGTGGGTTTCTTCCTTTCGCCGGTTGTCGCCGCCTCTCGATGGTCGCTGGATTCGGTCCCACCGGCTGTCCGATTGGCGATCTCTGGTCCTGGGCGGTGGGCTTTCTCTCTTACGATCGTGTTGGTCCCATCTGGGTGGACTGGGAGTCTTCTTTTGGCGGCAAACCCGGGCGATGTGTCCCCTTTTATCACAATGCCAACAGATAGAGTCAAAAAATCGGCATTCTGATCTGGGGTGGTCGCCGCCGCAGCCGGCACAGTTGGTCCTCGACCTACGACCTCTCCGATTCCGTTGGTCGCCACGCCCCGTCTGGACTCGATGTATGTTTTCTTCGTCTTCGGACGTGCTGGATGTAGAATGGAAATCGCCGTAGTGTGCGGTCGTTTCGTTTTTTGGGTCGGCCGACCTCGCCGGGTTGTTGTTTCCACCCTTTGCGTCTGGTTTTCGCATGCTGTCAGCGGAAGTGCGGGTCGCTTCTGCGGCTGCGGCTGCGGTGAGGGCGTCTGCTAGGCTGATGTCGCCCTTAGCCATAAGCCGGCTCTGGAGTGCAGGGTCCCATAGGCTGAGTACGAATCGGTCTCTTAGAAGGCTATTCAGGCCGTCAAATTCGCAGAGTCCTCCTAGGCGCCGCAGCTCGGCGACGAAGTCGCTCAGTTTTTCGCCTGGTTTCTGGTCCCGCCGGTAGAATTCGTTGCGCCGGATCAGAATTGGGACCTCGGGGGCGTAATGTCGCCGAAGGATAGGTTCGAGGACGTCCCAATCCATGGCGGTTGCGTCGGCCGGCTTGGCCAATGCTTTGGCCATCTGGAATACTTCGGTTCCGCAATGCGTAAGGAAAACGGCGCGTTTTAGCGGGCCCGGGGCGTCCTTCATTCCGGTGCACTCGAGGTACATGCGGAATCGGTCTGAGAATGATTCCCAGTCCTCGGTGGCGGGGTTGAAGGGGGCGGGCGGTGCGATTTTCGCCATGTCGGTGCTAAGTCTGGCTCTTGTCGGACACGGGGTTCGGTTCAGGGTCTGGATCCCACCTTCGTCACCAGTGTCGTGTCCGCAAAAGACGCCAGGAGTCGGTGACTTAGTTTAAAGCTCTTTATTTTAACATTGAGAACCGAACCGGCGAAAAGGAAAAAGCCCGCGGCTTTTATCCTTTTCGCCGCGGCGGCCGCGGCCAATGGCAACATTTCAAGTCTCCCGCTCTTGGAGTGAGCCAATCACGGGAGACTTTCAACGGGCCAATCGGCGCGGCTCGCCTGGCCAATTAGAAATCCCCGCGCTTTAGCCAATCAAAGCGCGGGGATTTCGAGTATGTAAATTAGGGACAGAACATTTTCCACCACTAATCATATACTTAATCAATTTTAAACCCATTTGCCATTTACATAATACTAAGCAATCAGTCTTTCGTATATTCATAATTACAAAAAAAAGCCTCTATCCTTTTTTTTATTTTTATTTCTTTGCACAGGGAACTTCATGGAGAAATCTTCAGCTATGGATTCATTACACTCTCTGTTTAGTTAGCCATTTCCTTGTGGAACAGCGATATTTTATTTGGCTGGCAATCACACCTACTACAGGAGAACTGTTGTATTTTGTCAACTGGCTATTAAAAAGCCTTGCTTATTTTCCTAAATGGTATGTGTGTGAGTAAAGACTTTAACGTGTGACAGGTTTAATTTCAAAATCTACGATAGTCTATTATCTAATATATTTTGTCAATTGGTTCCAAACGAGATAATCCCAGGATAAGTGTTATTTGTGTTTATTGTGGTTGTATATTTTTGAAAAGTATCACAAGATGAAAATTGTGTTCCTCCAAAGCCAGAACTCAATACAGCTCCTTAGTTCAATCTCAAAACATCATTTAGTGTACAGAGCATGTGAGCCATAGTCAACAGCCAAAATTGGAAATTTTTTCTGATTTATGGGAAATGCTATTTAGCATATGCTTAATCCAATAAGACATAAATTCAGTTTTGGTTTATCATCACTATGTACCCAGCAAGTTTGTTCTTGGTATGTATTACTTGGAGGTTTAAAACTAAAGACTCCTTTGAACAGAGTTCAGTTCTTGATTTTATTTATTTGTTTGTTATGCATTACCTTTGTATTTCACCACAATCTCAAATATCACATCCATGCAACCACTGTGCAATCTACCCTATTAACTTTTAGCAGAACAGTGAATATCTGGTTTTGATGCCTTTCACTGTATGGAAATGTTGCATTCACTATATTGTGTTTATATTGGTTAAATTCTCCTTGTTTTTGTTTATTGCTACTGCACACCACTCAGAATTATAAATTAAAAGTTGGACAAATTTACAAATTTTAAAATAATAAATTAATTAAGTGCTTTCTTTTTCAGCCTAGGTGATTTACAATGTATGTTTAATGAACATTATAGTTACATTTTTTTGAATCCACACTCTCATTTAATCTAAAAATTTCTATACATCTCCTTTCTTTCATTCTTTAGCTTTGTTACTTCCTAGATAAATCAATTTGGGACTACCTTCATGCTGTGCTTGGATTGGTTTAACTTCATTATTTTTTGTATATGTGCATTTTATTATTATTTTAGAATAATGGAACCTGCACCCCCTACATACATGATTGTGAACAGAAAAGGGAATATGTAGTTATTAAGAACTAAACATAATGAAAAATTTAAAGGAAAAAAGATGCATATAATTATAAATAGCCATAATAAATTACTTATTTGCATTATTTCTAGACCATATAGCAAAAGCCAAATTTTCTAATTTTTAGAATTCAGAAACTTCTCAGAAATGTATAAGAAACTTATACTTTGGATCTATTCTTTAAAATCAGAAAAGTAACTTTCTTTTCAATTACATAAAATTATCCCTTACAATAAAAGATAGAAATCAATCAGCTGTCAAAGGTAGTTATCTAGGTTCTTGGTGAATATGAACATTCCAGTAATTTTTGCCCACTTAAGATACAATCATAACAAATTGAGAAATATACCCCAATATACTAGAAATGCACACATGAAATAAAAATGAAATCAGGACACCCTATCTGATTTTAAAAAATAATGTATCATATTTAGCTAATGTATAGAATGTATAGAAAATGTATACATATAGCTAATGTATAGAAAAAATGCATAGCTGCATATTCAGACTATGGATTCCAAGATCTGTACCCACATATAAGAAGAAAAGGACAATTTGTGGTTTTTAAATGTCATATATAACTCCCATTCTTTCCTCCTTCTGTTTTAATAACTCTTTAGACTTCCACAAATCAAAATTATTCAATCAAAAAAATCAAACCTCTCTTTGGATTTGCTATTCTTTCCACTCATATACCAAATAACAGAAGTACACAAGTCATATATCACCATCTTAATCTTTTTTAAAAAAAAAAAATAATCTTGAGGAGGTAAACACAGTTTGATTTATTCTGTTAAAAAAATTAAAAACACTAGTCTATTAATTTTTCAAAAAGGGGTTCTATGCTCTAAAAACAATCCTTTCAAGTAGTTCCAGAATCTGAGCCATGATAACATACTGCACTTTATGCAAGATAAAGTTACTACAAGATATTGTTAAGGAGCTGCTTGTTTTTCTTGTTGGGAGCAACTTCCCTAAAAATACATTTGTCAGATTTTTCTGAAAAAAAAAATCTATTATATTCATAATGGTATTGGCTCTGGAGAAAAAAGTGGTTTTGGATTTTGTCCAATATTCAACGAAGTTAAATAAAGGCTGTTGTTTATTTCTCTTAAGATTTAATACTGGCTTCAAGAATAGACAGGCATATGTTATTGCATATAGTTTCTTCATTTGTCAATACTCTATGAACGATTGTGTAAGCTGAATCTTAAATTGACAGCTAAAATTTTTTATCCATATATTCTATTCAAAATATTAATACATGAATTTGAATGCCAAATATTTGCTGAACTTTTAACTTCTGAATTTTAAAATTAAATTAAATTTAAAAATTAATTTTATGAAGCATCACATTCTCAAGTCTTTTTAAAGACACACCAGGAATGCACATATTGATCTAGGATCTAAAAAACTCATAAATGCCTTTGTTGTCTACCTAAGTGAATTAAGCAGTTATCAAGGTCGCCAAATTAATAAATTGGCAAATTAAGGAAAAAAGAAGATACCTTAGGTCAGTAATGCCAATTTCATGATTCACCTAGACATCAGTTGCCAAGAACTAGTCAGGTATAAGAATATAAATATAAAAGAGGGACTTATATATCATCTTGAAGATCCAGACAAATGACTATTAATGCAATTATTAATACCGTATATACTCGAGTATAAGCCGAGTTTTTCAGCACATTTTTTGTGCTGAAAAAAAACCCCTCGGCTTATACTCGAGTCAGATTCCCCTCTGAAAAAAAATGGTGTGGAGCTCCGAAGCTGGGCAGCCGCTTCCCTGCTTCCGTGTTTCCTTTGCAACTTTTAAGCATGGGAGGGGGAGGCTTTTCTGAGCTCTAGGCTGAAAAAGCAACGCGAGCGAGGTCGCTCCACTCAGTTTCATTTCCTCAGCTCCAGCTGCTTTCAGTCCACTCGGGAGGAGGGGGAGGAGAAGGGGGAGGCTTTTCTGAGCTCTAGGCTGAAAAAACAACGCGAGCCGAGGTCGCTCCATTCAGTTTCATTTCCTCAGCTCCATCTGCTTTCAGTCCACTGGGGAGGAGGGGGAGGAGGGGGAGAGAGAGAGAGAGAGAGATCATAAGAACGGCTCTTGGTTTTTTCTTGCAAGGGAGAGAGTGACTCCTGCCTACCACTGTCATCATCATCATCTTTTGGGTTAGTGAATCAATCAAACCTTTCATGATAGTGAGATCGTTTCCCAAATTTCCCTTAAATCAGGGAAGAAATCAAAAACAAACCTTTGGGCTGAGAATAAGCCTGTTCCTATGATGCCATTTTTGTTCACTTCAGTGTGAAAAGTGTGAAAAAACACACTTCTTTTTCTTCATCTTCTTGTTCGCTATTTACTGGTCTCTTTCAAAGAGGAAATTGTGAACATCAAACTTATTCTCAACTGCCCTAGTGAAAGTTTTTATTGGCATCTATTTTTATTTTTGAAATTTACCAGTAACTGCTGCATTTCCCACCCTCGACTTATACTCGAGTCAATAAGTTTTCCCAATTTTTTGTGGTTAAATTAGGTGCCTCGGCTTATATTCGGGTCGACTTATACTCGAGTATACACGGTAACTAGAAATGTAAAATAAAATATCTGTAATGCCATTAATTCAAGAATATAAAAGTCTTCGCAAGATATAATTGCATGCAAATAAATACATACATTGAACTTTATGAAATTAGTGCCTCCCATCTCCCATAGAGAGATAGCTCTGAATTTGACATCAAACTGTTTAAGATTTCATGGCATTAGTTATTTGATGAAGTGTCATTTAATATATACCTTCTATAATTAACAGGTGCATTTATCCATAATAAAGGGAAATAAGACATCCCTAATGTAATATATCTTTAATAAAGAAGTATCCCTAAATAAGATTGAGAATTTTGAATAAATACATAATAGATTTGACTTTTATTTGGTATACTGTATGCCATATTTAATGTCTATTTAGTAGGATTGTTGATTCATATAAATTGTAAATTTTACAGTGTTAAAAGTGGCTCAATAAATCAATGCTGGCTGAAGAATTCTGGAAGTTATAGTCCACAAGTCTTAAAGTTGTGAGGGTTGGATATCCTTGCATTATAGTCAAAGAAAGCAGAAAGTGAGAATACCATTGATCAGATTCTAGCTTTATATGCAATAACTAGGCATCTAAGATTCCTTTATTCTTGTTTGTCAGAAAGATTCGCTCAGCAGACGGGCCTTTGCAGAAGATACCCCATCATTTAATTGGCATTGCTCACACGCTGAAAAAAAAAATGTTTACACAATTAATATTCCGAGTTTGTTATCAGAGGGTTAGCATTCCAGAGTTGCCAAGTAGCCTTGAAACCTCAGCAGCATCAACCCTGGATGGCATCATTTCGAAGCTAGCATTTCAGTTCAGAGTTCAGACTGAAAACATAGCAGTATGCAAAATTCAAAGTAGCAAAAGCTGATGACGGGGGGGGGGGAATCAGTATTATATAATATGAACGGGGAGCACGTCTGACTATCAAATGGTAAGCCTCTCAATTGTTCTTTGACAAATTAATATTCTAATGGTAGCTGAGCAATCCTTCTTAATCAGGAAATGCAGAATGAATTTTAAAAATGTTGGAATTTTTAAGGAATTCCAGGCAGCATACCAACATGCGAATGAAAACCGTCCACCACTTACAACATATTGGAGCTGACAGACAGTTAGTTAATACAGTTTTATGATTATTTTTTTAAAAAAAAAAAACCCTGTTGACTATGAAGAGTGAAAGTAGTTTCAAAGTAATAATGGTCTGTATCTTTACAATGAAATACAAATTAAAAGTGAAGATGGGAAGGTATTATTGCAGGATGAATGAGGAACTTCTCTGTATCCCACCCACCCACCCACCCCCATGGAAAAAGGATTATATCCTCTCTGGCCCCAACAGTGCGAACTTGTAAGCACACAGTTTCCACGTTATTCAATTCTGTTCCTTTGGCAGCTCAGCAGTACTCTGTTTTCCTTTTATTCTGTGCTTTTCTACTGTTCTTGAAAACTCTTCTGCATCTTCAGGTATTTTATACATGTGCATTTGTTGAATACAGGAGGTAACTGTCTTCCATATGTTAATAACTTTACAAATCCATATTGATTCCTTACTTCTTCATTGTATCATGATGATGATATCATGATGCTGCTTTACAAAACACCTATTAATACAAAACCCTTAATGCTGCTTTTTAAAACCTTAGTAAGACCACATCTGGAATACAGAGGTGGTATTCAGCAGGTTCTGACCAATTCTGGAAAACTGGTAGTGGAAATTTTGAGTAGTTTGGAGAACCGACAAATAATAGCTCTGACTGGCCCTGCCCCCCTCTATTCTCTGCCTCCTGAGTCCCAGCTGATTGGCTGGGTCTTCTTTTGTTGCCCTTCACAAGAGAACAGAGCTGGAAAGCAGGTTAGTGGGGTGGGGAGGGAATGGGATTTTTCAATAATCTTCTCCTGGAGTGGGGTGGGAATGGGGATTTTGCAGTAACCTTCCCCTGCCATGCCCACCAAACCACACCCACAGAACCAGTACTAAAAAATTTTTGAATCCCACCACTGCTGGAATACTGGAATCAATTTTGGTCACCACACTACAAAAAAGATGTTGAAAAAAGTTCAGAGAAGAGCAATTAAGATGATCAAAGGCCTGGAGGCTAAACTATATGAGGAACAGCTGCAGATTTTAGGTCTGGCTAGTCTAAAGAAAAAAAGAATTGGGGATCACATGATAGCAGTATTTCAGTATTTGAGGAGCTGCCACAAAGAAGAGGGGGTCAAATTATTCTCCAAAGCGCCAGAGGCCAGGACAAGAAATAATGGTTGGAAACTGATCAAAGAGCAAAGCAATCTGGGATTGAGGAGAAACTTCATAACAGTAAGGACAATTAACCAGTGGAACAGCTTGCCTCCAGAAATCCTGCATGCTCCATCACTGGAGGCTTTTAAGAAGAGACTGGACAGTCACTTGTCTGAGATTGTATAGGTTCTCCTGCTTGAGCAGGGGGCTGGACTAGAAGACCTCCAAGGTCCCTTCCAGCTTTATTCTATTCTTTCAAAATGTTTAAGAAGAATTATACAATGGTATCATGGATATCTGTAAGGAAGGAGATTACCTGTAGTACCATTATACAAATGAGTCAAATGACCAACACCACTGTAACTCCTGTTATGTGTTTATATATGCCATGCAGACTGAATTATTATAATGCTATCAAATTCTAAACTGGATTGTTGACCAGCTTAGTTTTTCCTTGACAGGCCAAGAGAAAATGTAGCTGTTGGCAATCTATATGATTTCCTCTTTGAGAGAATATAACATCTTTTTCAGAATGATGCTGGTCAAATATGTAGGCTTTAATGGGAATTATACATGCAGCTATGTTTTGAGCCCACAAAAGGGCTCCATCTTGTCATTTTGATCTGATTTCTGTCCATATCACTTTATTCATTCAATATAACTGCCTAAATCATGCTCCAGCAGTTTGATTGCCAGATTAAATATTTTTAAAAACAAGGATGTCAGATGCAATACATTATTATTTGTATATTCTTCCATTCTGTAAACTCTGTGAAATATCTGATCATTATTCATATTATTTCAGAGATCAACAATAAGTTATAAAACTGATAACCTTTAAAGAACTATTTAAAAAAAAACTTCAATGTTTTAAATGGGAAATGGAACTATATCCTTAACTACAACTGGTTTTATATTCAAAATTAATGCAATTCTTTAATGACAAATAAAACATTCAAATATTTTTTTGTTTCAGGAAGCTAGTATATTTCACTGTTCAGGCAATTAAATGAAATAGCTTTCAGTTTCCTGTTTGGACTGAAATAAGAGGAAGGGCAGCATTACCCTGATTGATACATGGGCTGCCAAAATGAGCTGATGTACATATTTTTGAATAAGGTTGGCTGGAAATCTTAGAACGATACTTTATTCTACATATTCTGAAGATCTGTAATGTTTGGACTCAAATTTCTTGAATTTGTTGTACTAAGAAAACAGAGAACAATTAATGCTAATATGCTTATTTGAAAAGGAAGAATTCCCTATTATGATTAAGAGCTCCCTTAATAGGTGTTGCTTTTATGCTTAATGTGTTTCTAGCATCATCATTAGTTTATAATTTTTCTATTGGATTTTCATCATCTTGATCTCTTTGGAACATTCCAGCTTAGAGATATAATTGTGGAATTCTCAAATTGAAATAAAAGAATGGATACTCCCCAAAAGGAAAATAAAATGCATGATCAGTCTAAACTTGTATTAGAAAGTTAAGATATAAGAGGAAGACTGTAAAGTCTGGGTGTTATTTTATCTTTTTTCCCCCTTCTTTTACTTTACATTAAGAACCTTGGAATGAACAACTGCATTAAGCTTACAGGGATTTATGTCTATGGAGATTCTCAGTCATCTAAGTCATGGTTGTCCCAAAGGTGCTTTTTCAAGAGGCAGTCTGAGAGTTCAGTTGCCCTTGAAAAGGCACCTTTGATACAGGGATTTATCTTTATTAGGCACAATTGCAGTTTCACGCAATCAAAAGAAAGTTTGGACTAAATATCTGGATCTGGTAACTCAGAGTAAAAAGACATAAGAAATCATCTGTAATTTTATAGCATATTTTTTGTTCAAGTAGGAAATATCAGGGTTAGAGATTCATGAGCACACTAATGAATTCCTGTGAATTAAGAAAGTACGAAGTACTTTTTTTAAAAAAAATCAGCTAGGAGGCAAAAGGGGAACAGCACCAGAGTTGTCAGAGCTGTGTATGATTACTTGGGTCTAGTACAGCTTCTTGGAGTTTACTGTTTGCTTTAGAAGAGAGCAGTTCCTTTTTTTTTCTCCTGAATGTTGTACTCCAAATACTGTTATCACCCAATCTATCTTGGCTGCTGTCCTTCAAAGTGCATTTTTCTGCTTTGGAAATCAGTGAGCCTGCTAACTGATTTGGCCTGGCCTAACAGGTTAAACTGATATCCCTGCATTTCTAAATGCATTACAAGAAAAACTGCTTGAAAGCACAGTTGTCTAAGTGTTGGACGGTTTTTACTCACTGCCTGGAATTCTTTCAACATACAGCAATTAAGACTTAATAAACAAATAAATAAGCAAATGTGAACTTGGCCAGCACACACACACTTAAATCTCAATGTGGCTCATTCAAAATAAATCAAGTTTTTTTAAACACTGAAGATGTTCGGTGCCAGTTATTTCTTCACTGAAGGCAAAACTAGATACTTCAAAGGCTGACAGATTTCCTTTGGGGTTTTTTATCTGTATTATTTTCAAGATAAGTAAAAAACATAATTATTCAATTTGCATTTGAGATTCATGTTGGAGGCCTGCATTATTTTTTCATGCTTTTGATTGATATTTTTAGTATTGCTATTTCAATGTTAACTTTCAAAGACTCTGAATTTTAAGATATTGATGCCAAGAATATATTTTTAAAAATAGTCTATGTTTGGAAGTGTATTTTTGCTAGTAGGGAAAGTTGTGGCACAAATTACAGGTTTGTCTTATTGGCACATCCATTTGAATCTAAATTCCCAGTAGTCTCACAAAGGAATCCAAACCTTCACTCTTCTTACTTTCTAAATTTCTGATTAAGAAAAGACATTCCTAAGATACTACTCTTGGGAATCCAATAAAGCAATTCCTCAATGAATAATTAAGAGATGAATTAATTTTGGTAATGATTCAAATTCAAAGGATATAAATGGAAGAGAACTTCATCACAGGGCCATAAGCAAAATAATTGGTCTACTTTAACTTTCAGACCACAGTGTTTGTAATTGCTTCAAAATCCCATCTCAAGATACACCTTCTCCTCTTACCTTTGGGACTGACATTTGATTAATTAACAAATCAAATTCTCTAAACTCTTTTGTCCATCAGCTTCTTGGTTGTGAATCCTATACACGCATCTTCTGTCAAAAAGTTTCAAAAGGTAATCCATGTGGACACTGCAACAGTCATAAATATGAATCAATTGCCAAGTCTGAATTTTTATCACGTAACCATGGTGATGCTGCAATGATTGTAAGTGTGAAAAACAGTCATAGGCCATTTTTTTCCGTGCCATTTGAATGGTCACTAAATGAACTGTTATAAACTGAGGACTACCTCTACAGTGTCATATGTTATTATGAACATTGAACCTGACAAATACATGACATCTATAGAAGCAATATGGATTATTGGTTCATATAGCTCTGAGAACACTTGCAAAACATTTGGTGACTGCTACACTTAAAGCCACAATTTGAATATAAAAAAGGGACTTGTTAGATAACCACGGGAGCAAAACTTTCATTTGATCTCTACAATATCATATCAAACATAGTTGAAACAAAAATGAATGTATATGTGTGGCGAAGAGTGCCACCCTCTTAGTATGGATAAAAACCGTGGATTACTTGGAGATAGTCAGGCTTTACATCAAGTAAAGGGAACTTTTCCCAATAGTTTGCAAACCACATTAGATATTTGAATGGATGCTACAATATGAAATCCATCATTATTTCAAACAGACCAATGAAAACTGAGCTTTGTTTAAAAGGGAGAGGACTATAGCTTTCTTCTGATAACTCAGGTACCCAATTTGAGATTGAACAGTGTCATGATAAGTCTTTTGAAGAAAAACGCTACAGTAAAAGTCCAAAGCTGTTTTCATTTCCCTTTAACTATTTCTTTCTCTTGAAAATTGTAGTTGGTGTGACTTATTGCTAATTTCTGCCAAGTCATTCCTTTGAAGCTTCCCATTATATTCCTTTTTTTCTTAATGCAATTGATTGTATTGGAATTTTAAAGATCTTGTTTTTTGAATATGCTTTTCCTGTCTGGTAATTATTATTTGACACATCTCTTTATTCTTTTTTCTCTTTTCTGTATTAACTTTATTAAGAGTTTAAACAAGAAAGATAAAAACTAACAGAAACTAATATTTAAGATAAAAGAGAGAAAAAAAAATAAAGCACAAAGAACAAAGCCAGGCGTGTTCCAACTGAGTTCCAATTTTCTTTTATAGCAGCTATAAGTATAAATGTAAATCAAACTCTTGCTCTGTGATTACAACACATAAGTTTCATTTCTTCTATAATCTATTTTTTACTCATCAAAACCATATATCATAATTTAATGTTTTTATGTGTCACACAAAATATCTAAAAGAGGTTTCTAATCCGCATTAAACTTGACACATACCTTTATCCTTAACTCTTGTACCTGTGAATAAGTTACAGCATGATACAATTCTGCATTTCTCTCCAGTGATCCTTCAGGGAAGAATTTCAGAAAACATAAAATAAATATCAGGCAACCACTTTTCTTTTTTTAATTATTATTACTTTTATAGTGTGAACACCTAAAGGCCTGATCTGGATTTTGAACATTATCATATAGGGAACTAGATGCCCCACCTTTTATATGCACGTGTTTCCTTGCACAGTATTTCCAGTTCAGAGCAAGGAAAACCAATTGCATTAAACCCATTTTATATAGCACGCTGTTTAAGACTGAGTTTCTTTATTAAAAAAAAAATTACAAACCTTGAATGTTTGTTCCTGTGTGCATAGCCACACCAGAGTGAACAATGACACTGACACACCATTGATAACGTGTCATCAACTACCACATTATAATAAAAAAGGAATCAAGTCAAAGTAGAAGACCCTATGAAACCCACAAAATGATTCCTAACTGATAAAGGAAGTGATCTTGGGCCAGTCACTCTCACTCAGCCCAACCCACTTCACTGGGTTGTTGTTGTGATGCAAATAGGAGGAAGAAAGTGTTGGGTATGTTGGCCACCTTGACTTATTTGTGAAAATAATAAGGGAGAAATACAAATAAATAAATAATGAGTAAGCAAAGATCAAAAAATGCTTGGCCAGAAGACTACTCCAAGACCTATAGCTGGAAAAAGAAATTCTATATTTATACATCTATTTCTGTAAACATACATTGTGGTTTAAAAATGACAAAGGTAAAATTTAACACAAGCCTCACAGGTATGCTAATTTTCAAAGCTAGTTATTTTATCTGATTGCAAATAATATAGTAGGTTTGGCTGAAAACTTGGATTAAACTCATGTTAAAAAAAACTGTAATTCCCTTTTGTTGGAAGTTTATTTAGTATTGTCAAGGCTATAAATAATAAGTATAGGGCATAAGAAATATCAGGCTGTGCTATATAAACCCATTCATGAATACTTTATATATGAATATTAAATAAAATTGCGCATAACAATGTCCTAATATTTCACTACCTACATAAGACACACCACTGCTTGTACTAACTAAATATTTTCAGTAAGTTTTACTTGCACAGATTTACTCCAATGAAAGCAGATGCATTGGCCTCATTTAGCGAACTTCTAAAAGGACTATCCTTTCACAACAGGCAGAAAGCTACTGCCTCATGGGGTGCCATTGTTAAACACAATGCAGTCTGTTGGTGTATTGGAGGTGCTAACTGAACACACAAAGGCTCCACTCTTAGCATGAAGCTACACTTTTCTACCGCAACCTTACTCTTGTTAGGTAAGTGACCTTCCTGAAGAACCACTAAGAAAATTGTTACTCTTCTGTACCAGGTCAATTCTCTTCTTCAACAAGGTTTTCTGTATCTCAATAAGCATAAACTCTACCCTTTGCCACAGTGTTCAACTGAAGCTCAGTATGCGCCCAGAATAGTAAGGGTATAATAGAACCCTGTTGTGAAGAGTCTGCTAGCCAATCTCATATAAAACATGACAGAACTCGCAAAAGAATGCATGTTACACCAAAAAAGAGGAACCCAAATTAAATCAGAAAATCTGCCCCAGTGATAATGAATAGGTACACATCATTGCTATAGTCTTTTTGTGACACCTTACATATTTAGGTGCGTACACATTCAAGAGCAACAGTTTAATAACAAAGCAATTCCCTCCATATGTGCGTCACATTATTATGGGTTCAACAACTTATTACATCAACCAAATTCTATCTGGTCTTCATAAGAATTGTGTGATCTGGACAAATATATCCTCTCTTTTATTTATTTAATAGCTTTCTACACGATGATACCAAGGATTCCATTTAAAACTTTTTTAGAACAACACTTTATCCATACTTTAAAAAAATGTCTAGTGCTCTTTCAGAAAAGTGCTAGACCTATGTTTAGAAATAGCTGAATGGCAATTTACTGGCAAGGAACATCTACAAACCATTATTTAAGCAACTTTATGGATGATTGAATATGAGGCACCCAGCTACATTTGACCAACTCCACTCCACTCCATGTTAGAGAGAATGATTGTTGGTTGTTTACCTGCCAGAGGTTCATCACTTGGTGCAGAGGTGGTATTCAGCAGGTTCTGACTAGTTCTGGAGAACCGGTAGTGGAAATTTTGAGAAGTTCGGAGAACCAGCAAATCCCACCTCTGACTTGAGATTTTACAGTATCCTTCCCCTGCCATGCCCACAGAACTGGTAGTAAAAAATTTGAATCCCAAATTTTATCCCAATTGGTGGCATAAAAAGCAAAGCTAGAAGAATCTACCAATTGCTTTCTTTAACTTGTCCCACCTTAAAACTGTAAGGGTAGCACCAATTGCCAGTATAATTACTCAAGCAAAAAAGGATTTAGCATCATGTAGCACCCACTTTTTTACCAACATATGAATTGAATTGAATTCTTTATTGTCATTGTTCATATATACACAGTATACACACAATGAAATTCACATAACGCCCAGAGACCAGACTCAACATGCACACACATATGACAATCCCCAAACATCTCCCAACCCATCAAAATTCTCTGCCTTTATGAACATGTGGTCTGAGTCTTAATTGTTCTGTATCTTCTGCCAGAAGACAATAGTTCATAAAGATTGTAGGCAGGATGGGAAGAGTCTCTGAGAATGTTGTGCAACTTCCTCAAACATTGTATGTATATGGCCTAATGGAAAGCATTTACATAAAATGCATACCTGTACTTTTTATCCAAAGATAAATTTAAATTTTCAAATATTTAAATTTTCCAAAAATGATGGTGTTTATTCTTCTGTTATCATTATTATAAAATGACATTATAGATATTGAATTATAATATAGAACATTTAACCAAGTCCTTTATGATGAATATTCTTGTATTTTCAATGTACCAGAGATAGAGGAAATAACACATATATTATTTGAATGTCGATAGTATAAGAAAAAGAGGGATCAGTATCTTAGATTGGACATCAGATGAATGTTTTCTTAAGATCCTTATATTAAAATAACATATTTCATGTGTTATCAGAATCCAAAAATTAAATATATCAATTTTGTTCAAATATATGAACAAAATAGTATAATTGAGAACTTCATATGTTCTCAATATAAATTGAGAAATTGGGATAAATTGTAGGTATGACACAGAACTGATTTACATTTTCTTTTTGCCAGCAAAAAATTGTTATTGTTATTATTGTTGTTATTATCAATAATAATATTAATAATGTTAATGTTATTAATGTCAATATTAATATCAATATCAACATTAATTTCAATATCAATATTTATTTACACAAAAAATGACAGTGTACACAGCAAACAAGATCATTATGCTGGGTTTCGCATCACAAATCACTAGTCGAACACTTCCCAAGAGTTTAGGACTGTGTGATGTATTGGCGGATTATGCAAGCAGATCCCAATAAGATAGCCTTCTGCAGCTGACCAATGGTGATCTTGTCAGCATCAATTGTTTTCAAGTGCTTGCCTACATCTTTAGACGCAGCACCCAGTGTGCTGAGTATCACTGGAACCACCTGCACTGGTTTATGCCAGAGTCCCTGCAGTTTGATTTTCAAGTCCTGATATCTGGTGATATTTTTCAAGTTGTTTCTCCTCGATTCTGCTGTCACCAGGTATGGCAATGTCAACGATCCACAATTTTTTCTTCTCCACAATCGTGATATCTGGGTTATTGTGTTCCAAAACTTTATCAGTCTATATTTGGAAGTCCCACAGTAGTTTTGCATGCTAATTTTCGACCACTTTTTCAGGCTTATGATCCCACCAGTTCTTTGCTATAGGGCAGATGGTAGTTGTGACACAAGTTCCAGTGGACCATCTGAGCGACTGTGTTGTGACATTGTTTGTAGTCAGTCTGAGTAATTGTCAGCTCAGTATGTGATTGACGGTTTCATCCTCTTCTTTGCAAAGTCTGCATTTGGGATGATCAGCAGATTTTTCTATTATGGCTTTGATTGCATTCATTCTTATGGCTTGTTCTTGGGCTGCAAGAATCAGGCCTTCTGTCTTTTTCTTCAGTGTTCCATTGGTCAGCCATTACTACTACTATTATTATTGTTGTTGTTGTTCTTGTTCTTGTTCTTGTTGTTCTTGTTATTAACTTTTATTCATTAAACATGAAACTCGGTCACCTGAGCATTTAAAATATCACAAATATCATTCACTGGCTCTGATGGTTGATACAGGTTGCTGCCAGCATCCTAGGTATCAACCAAGTATATTATTATTGTTGTTGTTGTTATTAACCAATTAAGAAACTTTGCTAGGAAGGGTGTCAGCCTTCAAGATCTTCTACTACTGCTTTGCATCTTTTGGCTGCCATAAGTAACGGGGGAGGAGGGGGGATATTGTCTGGGAAGAGAGCTGGAGGTGTTACATTCTTGTGTTGTGTAAATGAAGAGTGGCGGGGAGTATAAATTCCTGCTCTTAGGTTTCTATTTCTTGCTTGGCTTTCTTTTCTCTGCACAGCTGCAAACCTTTATCAAAATATGCCAAGGTCAATGGACAGAGGCCTCATCACCACCTGAAGATGTCCACATGATCATATTCAGAACTTTTAATTGGAAGAATCTTTTGAACTATGGGGGGTGGCAACAATTCCATCACTTTGTATTTCTGATTTGTGTGCCTTATTTCTCCAATTCAGAATTCTACTGATGTTACCACTTCAATTTCAGTAAAAGATATCTTTGCTCTAATCTAAAGAGTCTAAGTTTTCTTTCTTGAATTTTGAATGGAGCATCACCTGACATTGGGAGAATTATTATATTCTCCTTTTCTTTGCTGGTATGCAAATCTGTTCTAAACAAGCAACTCTCCAATGTATTTTGAAAACCACTATAGCTCTTGGTGACAGGATAGGTGAATTTTCTAGGCAGCAGATTTTGCAATTTCTCCATGAGGAGAGGCTGGAATGTTGAGGGTGGAATGTTTATTTTTCCAAAATGATGCTACTTGGCTGATATGATACATAGACAATAAGCACTCCGTGAATAGATGTACAATGGTACCTCAGTACTCATCATTAACTGGTTCTGGAAATGAGTATCAGACATTTTTCTCATAAGGAATAATATAGTGAGTCATAAGGCAGCTGACACTCACAAATTCTAGCTTGTGCATTGAGTAGCAAACAAACAATGATTAGGATAACATTTTCACTTCAAAACACATTAAGTACCAAATTTGATGAGTTTCAAAGTAATTGAGTTCCAAGATACCTCTGCACTTCAAACACTAACTCTTAAATAGTTGTAGTGTGCAGTTGTTTTCTTGTGATATAAGGTGCTTCGTGGGGGTGGCATATTCCTACATCGGGCTAGACAATCCTTTTGAATCATTGCATTCATTTCAAATCAAGTGTGGATATTTTGAAATTCTGACTGTTATTGTGGAAGAGAGCTTTGCCTATTTATAAAATGAGGGTCTATGTGGGTGTGGCCATTCACAAAATACTCATTTCTCAGAATGCCCAAAAGAAAGAGGTTGCTGTGTAGATTTGGTTAATGTGTTCCAAATGATTTATGGTCATTTCGCTTTGTTGGGAACACAAAGCAAAAGCACATTCCCAGCCCATATCCTTCATGCTGCTCCTTGTCATCCTGCTTATTGTTTTGTTTTGTTTTTTGTTTTGTTTCCTGGAACATAAGTAGGCATCTTTCCAAGCAGAACACTGGGCTTCAGCCATTTTTATTAATGCCCGATGTTAAAGGCTGGTGCTTTTCTTTGCAGCTTGCAAACTTGCCATTTGTTTTTAATGAAAAGAATATTTTAAAACATGGAAGTCAAGAGAGTCAGGGATCCTGGCAGGCACCAACAGAAATAACCACAGGCATGGAGGTTCAAGGTGCTCAGTATATTTGCAACGAAAGAAGAAAGAAAGAAGCTGTTTTAAATACACACAAACACACATTCATACTTCTATCATGGTTCATTTTAAATACACTGGGGCAAGGTGTATATGTGAATGGGAGGGGGTTAACTTTTCTTATTTTTCCTAAGGAAAAAATAGACACTTTTAAAAGTTGAACATTTTGATGAAGTACTAAAATACTATTCAGTTAATGAATTTCACTTTAGTTTTACACTTTAAAGTACCACTGCACATTTAAAAATAGAGAACTGAGTCACATTTGCAGTAAGAGAATGTGAGAAGCCAATTCTCTTAACTGCTTGCTTAAGGTGCCTCCGAAAATATAATTCAAATTCTATTTTTGGTGCAAACAGCTTTAAATATCCCTTTTTATTCCATAACTTTATATTGCCACTCTCCGGTTATTTAATTTGCATCATTACTTCTTATTCCTAAAGTAGAATTGACAACAGTGGAGTTGCAATGGAGTAAGCATCCAATTAAGTTAAATCTGTGCTTGCAACTAAGAGCTACTTGCATATGATAATAGCAGCCACAGTTGTGAATATGCTGAGTGTCAGGCAAAATATTTGTACCTGGTTACCTTATTTGTATAAATATGTATACATTGCTTCTCTGCCCATGGAGAACACAGCAAATAACTTAGAAACATACAATTTGCTTTAACCTTATTATTATAGTGCTGTTGAAGTTGTATGTGATAGAAGACTATGTAGCTTTGTGTGTGTTAAAAGACCTTATCCTTAATATCTCACCTGTTCTTGCATTCTGCCTTGGGAACAGTGGATATGCCATGTGCCATTCTACTTCCCTTTAATTTTCTACTACTCTTTATTCATCCAAACCACCAGCGGCATACACAAAATTTAGAAAATCAAAAGGTGTGTTAAATGTCCTGGAAAAAAAGGAATAAAAAAACAAACAATACTGAAAGAGGAACAGGGGAGCCAAATTGTACTGAAAAAGACTTGAGAACAGAAGCCAACTAGACCTAATTTTAAATGACAATGGAATTAAGAGTGCTAAATAATAGCATTTTAACACAGAATGTTGAAACTGTATCAGGTTTCGGACAATATCGGAAGTTCACTTAATATTTTTGCAATGCACAATGGTGCCTACCATCCCTGTCCTATTGTCCCCATTTATTCATACCTAATTCCTGTATTCTTACTTATGTTTATACTTATACCTATTATCTTGTAAGCTGTTGACAAATCAAATCAATCAATAAAGTAAATATGTACTACAGTATACTTCTTAAGATCTGTATAATGGGAGTCACATTTGAATCAAATGGTCAGTAATGTGTAAAGAGATCTATTTAAAGGTAATCTCTGATGAGCATATTTTCTTCTATGTTCTCATAATGGAATGACTGTTGTATGTTCTTTATTATCTAAAATACTAACTAAATAATGATTATTTGTTTGCTTGTTTTTTGCTAAATTTACATGACCCAAAGTGACTCTGGGCAACATACAATAAAACACGGAATTAAAACATTTTGCAAATAATACAGATAAAACTATGGGAGAGAAAATCTTTATATAAAGTACAACCAGCATGGAGGCTTCCTATTACCAGGGCAGTCTTGCTGAACAAAATATATGTTGAGAGCTTTTTGGAAAGCCATAAAGGTTGGAGCTCCCATCACCCCAGATGGGATTATGTTCCACAGGATGGGTGCAGTGGCAGATAAGCCTCACTTCTTTAATGGACAAAAACTTATTTAATGGACAAAATCCACAGCACGGTAGTGATATGGGTAAAAGTAATAGAGAATGAGGCACTCTTTAAAGGTTAAAAACAGAACTTGCTCCAGTACAGCTCCTGGAGCAAAGGTATAACATGTATGCATCCATGTTATAATTGCGTGCACTACCATATTTTGCATCAGATTAACCTTACAGATATTCATCAAGGGTAGCCCATATAGAGTCCATTGAAGGTGACCAGGACACCGCATGTTCTGAAACAGTCCCACTAAAATTTCCGTCGTGCCTTAAAGAACAGGTAGTTTAGAATTTTTGAAACAATAGATAAACAAAGAAAGTACTTAAAAATTAATCATCTCATATTAAATAGCTATTATACAGTGAATGGCATTTGATAAAATTCTGAAGTACATTATAGAAATATATAAACAAATTTTGTCTTGTGCTATCTTCTCCCCTTCCTTCATTGTTGTCAATTAAACATTTTAGGGTAAACATTAAACTCTAAATGATGCATAATCTTAACCCTCACCTACATAAGCCAAATAAAATGAATTAAAAGTTTACAAGAACAACAAGCAGTTGTTCCTTCACTTCCAACTCTTTCTGATCCATGATCATAACTGGTTTTTTAGTTCATTCATTATATCAGTGACAGTATCTACCCATTTTAATTCCTCTTTTTCAATTGCCTTTTATTCTGCCAAATATCAGGATTGTCCTCAAGGGCTCCTACTTTTGCATTATATGTCCAAAATATTTAAGCTTTAGTTTCAGGATTTGTGCTTCTAATGAGCTGTTGGGTTTTTACTTTAGGTAAAAGTCTTGAATTATTTGTTCTTCTTGGGATCCAAAACCTTCAATAAGTTTTCCCAGCTGCAAAATGTTTCTCTCTTTGATCTTTCTGATGGTCCTGCTTTCACAGCCATATGTTATGACTGGTTATAAGGATATATGCCAGTGGTACTGATAATATATATTCAAGGAATGAATAAAATATTTTTCTTTTTTCCCCCTTTATTTTTATTATATTTTATTACAAAGTTTACAAAAGTTGACACAAAAGATAAACAAATAGTAACATATATAAATTATATATGTGTGTGTGTGTGTGTGTGTGTGTATGTAAGTATGTATGTATGTATGTATGTATGTATGGCATTCAGCTTAGTTCAGGTATTTTCCCACGTCATAGTAGTTGTGCTTTTAAAGTTGTAGCAATGTTTCAGCAGAATCTCATCTGCCATTATCAGGCTTCTGTATAGTGTTCATCTGTGAGTCAGACTTTTATGGTGGTTTCAGTTTTAAATTTGGGGCAGCCTATTGCTGTGCCAGAATGGTTTTTTCTTCCTCCTGATTGGTTGGGAGTCTTGGTCTGTGTTTATTGGTCTTGGAGTTTGCTGTGTTCTGCTTGATTGGTGTTTCTGATATCTTCTGTCTGTTTTTTGGCTCTTTTTGTATCTTGATTGGCTGGCAGCATTGTGTTACTTTATTGGAGGCCTTTAGTGCAGCTTGGCTTCAGGTAAATGGACGGCTATCATTAGTTAGGAAGCTGGGTTTCATCTGGGTGCCTAGTTGGGTGTGTTTGAGCTGGGGGGGATCTGTTTGTGCCCAGGTGTTTGCGTGGCTTGTGGTGTGGATATTTTTTTGTTTGTGAGTGCAGGCTTTCAAATGATTGACAGCCTGGTGGAATCATCTCTTCTGTTCATGCTTTCTGGTCTTTTTTCAATCTCTATGGCTTCTCTGATGATTCTGTGGCTAGGGTTTTCTATAGTGGCTAGGGTTTTGGTGCCATTGAAATTGATGCTATGACCTGTGGAGAAAACCTGAATAAGCAAAGATCCACATACAAATACCCGTGAGAACCTCAGAAAATATATCTATAACAAGAAAACAAATATATATATATATATATATATATATATATATATATATATATATATATATATATATATATATATATATATATATATAATACACACACACTAAGCACCAAAATATAGTATACACACATATTATATTAATATTAATATTGAAAAATTGCTGATTTACCAGAAATACATTATAATAATGTGTTATTATTGAATAAACAAAATAACATACTAATAATGTTCTATTGTTCTAAAAATATAAAATTTGTATCAAAGCAAATATTGATTGCTTTTCTGCTAAGTAGAAAAAAGATCTTTTCATAAACAGATAAGTTACATAAGTTACAAAGTCCATCTTCAATATCTGGATAAAATAGGTTTTCCAATTTCTCTGAATAATTGTTTTGGCAGCCATGGCTGCTGCAAACTTAATCCCTCAAATATAGTCAGATTCCAGAGTCTGCAAATAGAATTCAACATAACATTAATATTTTAAGGTATTTTCCCATAAATATTATCTGTATGCTACTAAAACTCTCTTTTTTTAACTTTCAATTGGATGAAACAGTACATCATAGGTCAACAGTTTTTGAATTCAACATACCTCAAATGAGCTAACAATTTTGATGGTGAGCCCTCTGTGATTGAACAGATGGTGAACACTCTGTGATTGAGCAGCCTTCACTGAACAGAGAGGGACCAGAGGTGGTATTCAGCAGGTTCTGACCAGTTCTGGAAAACCGGCAGCGGAAATTTTGAGTAATTTGGAGAACCGACAAATCCCACCTCTGACTGGAGATTTTACAGTATCCTTCCACTGTCATGCCCACCAAGCCACACCCACAGAACCAGTAGTAAAAAAAAAATTGAATCCCATCACTGAGAGGGAAGATACAACATCATCTATCTCCAATGTACAACACAGTCCTTTCAATAGTTCCAAGAAGGCTCCACACCCATTGAGTGAGCCCTGAGGACACACACCTTCCAGTGACCCTAAGGACACAGATAAATCTCCAGGTGACCTAAGCAATTTGCTAAAAGAATGTAAATGACCAGCTGTCTGCAAGGAGTATAAATCCTTCCCTACCAGTCAGAGCTGAAGAAGTGAAACATCTTCAAAGAAAAAACTAGAAAGTCCAAAATACCTTTTGGGACAATCATAACCTGAATGACTGAGAATCTCTACAGATGCCCTTTAAAAATATTTTTAATTTTTTTTTTTTGTAAAGACCTGCTGTAGAAATCTGAAATCTGATAATTTCAGTCAAGAATTCCATCAAATAAGAGCAAAGCTAAAGGAGGACAACCCACAGCTGTCTCATTCTCACTCTCTTGTAAAGAAACAAGAAAAAAGAATTGAAAAAATGAGAAGTCAGGAAAAAAGTAAGATAAAAGTGCAAAGAGAATGTTGAGATATCAGAACCAAAAGGAAGTGGATTTTATAGTCTTAACACTCTTAACACTTTCCAAAATATTTCATTACCCGTATAAAATTAAATGAAGTAGAAGTAAGTTTCCAGTTATGTTGTTTGCATTAAGATATGAACCAAATAAATATCTCCTTTCCCAATTTTTATACCTGAAAGGCAGGCTAGCCTATGAATTAAATTCCAGAAATGCCCAAAGTTGTATGCAGCCCATGGCAACAAGGTATTTTTTGTAGCAACTCTGACACCAATAAAGATGGCGCTTGAATTCTCTTCTTTCTTTCTTTTTTTTTTTTAACTCGATAATGGTCTCTCATGCCTTCACTGGCTATCCAATAGATCAGGGGTCTCCAACCTTGGCTCCTGGAAGCCTGGCGGACTTCAACTCCCAGCTTTGCTGGCTGTGGAACTCTGGGAGTTGAAGTCCGCCAGGCTTCCAGGAGCCAAGGTTGGAGACCCCTGCAATAGATTATCCATGGATGAATTTTCCCAAATGCTTGCTACAATTTTTTAAAACTGGGTTATATCTGGAGAAGATATCTCTCCTTATTGTAGAAAGGTACAACAGATATCTTCTTCTTATTGTAGGAAGTCATTATCTTGCCAACATTTACCAGCATATTCTCTCTCTCTCTCTCTCCATGTGTGTGTGCCTGAATGTATGCACCTGCAAATGAGCACATTTGCTTGTTGTTTATCTTTGCCTTCTGCAGGGATTGTGGTGGCAAGATCACAACCTCATCATCATGATACATGGCAAAGTCACAATAAAATCTTTATGTGTGGCTGATTCTCTCATTCTCTGAATCAGAGCCAAATTGGATTTTATGCCTTATCAAACACTGAAGAAATATAACATTTCTAATGTTGGGAGATCTGCTGGAGCAGTTACCGGAAGGATACTATTTGTTCCAGTGTCTGCTAATTTGAGAATCTTATTTACATTTTCTCTAGCCTTGTTGCTGATTCCATCGTCTTTTATATCATGTGCAAAATTTATTCCAGCAGCTGCTGTTTATACAATTTTTCCAAAGGGCTCTCTTTTTAAAATTTTAAACAGTTTTGTGTGGCTTTAATGTATTGGCCTGCCTTTCTCTCAAGTACAGATTTCTCTTCGTGTACTCTTTGATAAAGACAGTTTAGAATGCCCATAGGATTGCTCCATTTGGAAAACATCCTATAGACATAATTTGCTGGAGGCAAGTTGCAGACAAACCAAAGTTCCTTTAAATTAAACTGAAAGGAGGGAAATCCTACTTTATTAGACCCAAACAGACTTGTCACAAACCAGGGCATATCATCACATAAGATTGCAAACTATTGATCTTTTTCTCATTGTCATGCATAAAATTAGTGCTTTCTTGACAAATTGAGTTCTATATATTCTTTTAACCAGAATTTGACTTTGGGGCAAAGTATGACCTCAGTTGGGTTATGTCCACAATCTTCTTTCCTTTCTTTAGGAAAATTGCAGAATTATGGCAGGGGTCATAAATCAAGCCTAGGGGTCCTGACATATGGTGCTGAGTAAAAAGATATTAATTTTTATTAATTTTTATTATATTATATATTTATTATATTTTATTAATTTAATATTAATTTTTAAACATTTTTATTTTGCCTTTTTTACACTGCTAGCAGTCCACAGTATAGTAAGACTAATATAACACAAATGGAAAGGTTGTTTTAATACATACATCAACCAAAGATATACATACCAATGGTGGGATTCAAATTTTTTTACTACCAGTTCTGTGAGCATGCCAGGGGAAGGATATTATAAAATCTCCAATCAAAGGTGGTATTTGCTGGTTCTCCGAACTACTCAAAATTTCTCCTACCGGTTCTCCAGAACTGGTCAGAACCTGCTGAATACTACCTCTGGAACATAGATGTGGGTGTATCCAGGGGTGGGATTCTACCAGTTCTATCCAGTTCTATAGAACCCTTTGTTAACTTTCTAAGTCGTTCAGAGAACTGGTAGTTAGAAGCAATCTCCTTTTGTTTTTTTCCACCCTTATTACATTCTTGACAGACAGCCTAGACTTCCTGTCTCTGGAGCTTGTGAGGCTTGGCTTTCTTAAAGAGGAAGGGTTGTTTTAAGATTTTTACATCGCTGGTGGGAGGAAATACTTCCCTGGCCAATTAGCACTTTGAAGAAACAATTATAAAGTGAAGCCCTTTAGCAGAGAGGTCATTATAATAATAATGAAGCAAAGCTTTTAGTGACAGGGAACCAAGATGAGTGACATTCAGCAAGGCTTGTTGGCTAGCTAGAAGGATTGACATTCAAACATGAGTTTACATACATTTTCTGAGTTTTGGTCTAAAACTGGTTTTTGGTGAAGGTTAATTCTTTGCTTGAGGAAGTTTAATCCTGTGTTTATTGATGGGATAATTTTCCCTATTCAGCTTCAACAAGCAACAGCTACTGTTGTGATTTAATTATTTGAATTTATTGTTTGAATTTTAAGTGTTTGAATTTTTTCTTGCCTCATGGTTTCTTTTTCTGTTTAGGGTGGGGGTCTTCCTTCACTGCTTTAATTCTATCTGACACTGTCCTTTTGGGATATACTTCCAAGAGGAAGGATGCAAGCTTGGCACTGATTTTTTTTACTGCTTTTCTGGGGGGCATGTGACCTTTCCTTAAATCTGGGTGATTTCCTTGTGGAGATCTTGTGAGGTAAGTGAGACCAGCTGGTATTTTTAAGAATTCAAATGGATCTAAGGATTGCTTCTCCTGGGTGTGCTCTTTCTGGAGAGCTTAAATGACCTCTCTGCTAAAGGGCTTCACTTTATAAGCAAGAGTTGACTGTTTGATAGTTATCACTGCATTTTAAATATTTTCATTCCTCAGGTGCTCTGGCACCCTGCCTGATTTGTTACTCCGGCTTGCAGGTTTTTTAATCTAATGATTGGTATTTAAGGCAGCTTTTTGCAAGCAAAGAAGCTTTTTGTATTTTTATACAGCTAATCCTTGACTTACAACAGTTCATTTAGTGACTATTCAAAGTTACAATGGCACTGAAAAAAGTGACTTATGACCATTTTTCACACTTATGACTGTTGCAGCATCCCCACTGTCATGAGAGGCCAGGTGAGGAGAAGCGCCCCTTGACATGAGTGATGTTGAGTTGGCCAAGCCCACCCAGTCACATGACCACCAAGCCACACCCACCAACTAAGCCATACCCACAGAACCGGTTGTTAAAAAACTGAGTCCCATCCCTGGGTGTATCCTTTATAGAAGTTTGTAACAAAGTAGGAGGAAATACAAGAACTGTTTTTCCAATCAGATTCTTTCCAGTTTGAAGTCTCCCCATCTTCCATTCTAACCCCAATTTCTAGGAAGTCAGGAAGGCTGAGATGCAATCACTTTTCTTCAAATAGCTTCTTTGCCAAAATCAGACTAGCTCCCATCTTGAATTATTTCTAGAAATTATTTATAACTTAGCTCTACTATGCAGAATTGATTGACTGACTAGTACTATCTGGGTTTGAATGAATCAGATCAGTAATTATTTTTAATCCTCTGGATATTATTAATTTATTTTTCTCTAATTTATTCTTTTTCTGGGTGGTTATTAGTATTGGCTGTTCTTTGGAAGGCCTATTGACTTCTTTCTTTCTCTTTCTTCCCTCCTTGTCCTCCTCGTCCTCCTCGTCCTCCTCCTCATTCTTCCCAAAATACAGCAAAAAAATGATTTCTGTACTTTAAACTTTATCCTTTTCTCTCCATCTTAAATAATAATGTGAGGAAAGAGAATGGACAAAATTCCTATGTTTAAGTTTTATAATTAGCCTTTCATTTTTTTATATTTTCCATGATCATATATATATATATATGATATATATGATAGATGATAGATGATATATGATATATATGTGTGTGTGTGTTTATAACACACACACACACACATATATATATATATATATGTGTGTGTGTTTTCTTAAGTTTTCGCGGGTACTCACATGTCTGGCATTCAGCTTTGTTCGGGTATTTTCCCACGTCATAATAGTGGTGCTTTTAAAGTTGTAGCAACGTTTCAGCAGAATCTCATCTGCCATCATCAGGCTTCTGTATGGTGTTTGTCTGTGAGTCCAACTTTTACAGTGGTTTCAGATTTAAATTTGGGCAGCCTATTGCTTTGAAAATCTGACGTATCTGAGGTATCTGACGTATCTGAGCCAGAGTTTGGGTTTGTGGCTCAGATATGTAGCTCAGATACGTAGATGACACCTTCATCTCTGGCTCAGATACGTAGATGACACCTTCATAATCTGGCCACACGGGAAAGAAAAACTGAACAACTTCCTCACACACCTCAACAGCCAACACCCCAAAATACAATTCACCATGGAAACAGAAGCTAACAACCAACTTCCCTTCCTAGATGTCTTGGTATACAAAAAAATCCAATGGCTCCCTAGGACACACCATCTACCAGAAGAAAACACATACTAACCACTATCTAAACGCACTCTCACACCACCACCCAGCACAGATCAATTCCGTAGCCGAGACACTCATCTCCAAAACAAAATGCTGAGCCGATGAACAACACCTAGAGACCGAACTACACACTCTCACCGGCGTGCTGACAGCCAATGGATTCCAAAGAAAGAAGATCACCCACCTAATCCAAAAAGAAACCCCAGCCAAAATCCAAGACAAAGAACAAGAGAATGGCAAAGCCCTCCTCCCATATATAAAAGGCACTACGGACAAAATCAGCAAGATCCTCCAAAAACACAACATTAAGACAGTATTCTGCACAAACAGAAAGATATCCACCATCCTAAGAAACCCTAAAGACAGAATCGAGTTAGAAAATCAAGGAGTATACAAAATCCCTTGCACTGCCTGCCCCACCACATACATTGGACAGACTAACAGAAGAATAAGTGCACGCATTGAAGAACATAAGAACTCAATTAAAAAGGAAGAACCGACCTCTTCCCTGGTCCAACACCTCAAAGCCACAGGACATGAGATTGACTTTAAAAATACCAGAACTATCGCCAAAACCGAACACTTCAGCAGCAGAATCATCAGACAAGCCATAGAGATAGATAAACGCCCACACAGCATGAATAAACGAGATGATGCCTCCCGCCTACCAGCCATTTGGAAACCCGCCCTCATGAACAGACACGTACCTAACATGAAGAATGACACCAGACCCACACCCCTGAGAGCCACACAAGATGCCACCACCACACTTCCACGTAGAAAGCAGCCTCACACCCACACAGAAGATGAAACACGACCACGGACCAGAAGCCGCACTGCAGCTGCATCACTACCCACTTCAAACTCCTCTGAGCCATACATGAAGCGAACTGACCTCCACCATGAAGATGCAGCACGACCACGAACTCGAAGCCAAACAGCAAGATCACAGCTCACCAGCTCAAACCCTCCAGCAACTAAGACTAACCTGAGCACAATCAAGCCCCCACCTGAACAGAACACGCCTCCAGCCAATCAGAACACAGCCAACCCCCCAACCAATCAGAACACAGCCAAACCCCCAACCAATGAGAACACACCCCCACCCAATCAGAACACAGCCAGGCCCCCACCCAATCAAGTCACACCCCCACTAGCAGTTAAAAGGAAGAAGCAGCTGCAAGCTCACATCACTCTGAGAAGCACAGAGCTGAAGACCAAGCCTGAAGATGATGAATGAGACTTCATCGAAACGTTGCCTAGATACTTCCAATCTTACGTGGGAGAAAACCCGAATAACCAAAGATCCACATACAAATACCCGCGAGAACCTCAGAAAACATATGTTGTATATATATATATATATGTTATATACATATATATAACATATATATATATATATATATATATGTGTGTGTTTTCTTAAGTTTTCGCAGGTACTGACGTGGTCTTCAGCTCTGTGCTTCTCAGAGTGATGTGAGCTTGCAACTGCTTCTTCCTTTTTAACTGCTAGTGGGGGTGTGACTTGATTGGGTGGGGGCTTGGTTGTGTTCTGATTGGTTGGGGGCTCTGCTGTGTTCTGATTGGCTGGAGGCGTGTTCTGTTCAGGTGGGGGCTTGGTTGTGCTCAGGTTAGTCTTAGTTGCTGGGGGATTTGAGCTGGTGAGCTGTGATCTTGCTGTTTGGCTTTGAGTTCGTGGTTGTGCTGCATCTTCATGGTGGAGGTCAGTTCGCTTCATGTATGGCTCAGAGGGCTTTTAAGTGGGTAGTGATGCAGCTGCAGTGCAGCTTCTGGTCCGTGGTCGCAGTTAAAAGGAAGAAGCAGCTGCAAGCTAACATCACTCTGAGAAGCACAGAGCTGAAGACCAAGCCTGAAGATGATGAATGAGACTTCATCGAAACGTTGCCTAGATACTTCCAATCTTACGTGGGAGAAAACCCGAATAACCAAAGATCCACATACAAATACCTACGAGAACCTCAGAAAACACACACACACACACACACACACACATATATATATATATATATGGATCTTTGGTTGTTTGGGTTTTCTCCCGCGTAGGATTGGAATTCCAATCTTCCAATCTTGCGCGGGAGAAAACCCGAATAACCAAAGATCCATATATATATATATATATATATATATATATATATATATATATATATATGTGTGTGTGTGTGTGTGTGTGTGTGTGTGTGTGTGTGTGTGTTTTCTTAAGTTTTCGCGGGTACTTACATGTCTGGCATTCAGCTTTGTTCGGGTATTTTCCCACGTGGTGCTTTTAAAGTTGTAGCAACGTTTCAGCAGAATCTCATCTGCCATCATCAGGCTTCTGTATGGTGTTTGTCTTGAGTCAGACTTTTACAGTGGTTTCAGATTTAAATTTGGGGCAGCCTATTGCTGTGTCAGAATGGTTTTTTCTTCCTCCTGATTGGTTGAGAGTCTTGGTCTGTGTTTATTGGTCTTGGAGTGTGCTGTGTTCTGCTACTAATATCTTCTGTCTGTTTTTTTTTGGGGGGGCTCTTTTTGTATCTTGATTGGCACAAACACAATGTTGCCAGCCAATCAAGATACAAAAAGAGCCCCCCCCCAAAAAAAACAGACAGAAGATATTAGTAGCAGAACACAGCACACTCCAAGACCAATAAACACAGACCAAGACTCTCAACCAATCAGGAGGAAGAAAAAACCATTCTGACACAGCAATAGGCTGCCCCAAATTTAAATCTGAAACCACTGTAAAAGTCTGACTCAAGACAAACACCATACAGAAGCCTGATGATGGTAGATGAGATTCTGCTGAAACGTTGCTACAACTTTAAAAGCACCACGTGGGAAAATACCCGAACAAATTCAGCTTTGTTCGGGTATTTTCCCATGTGGTGCTTTTAAAGTTGTAGCAACCTTTCAGCAGAATCTCATCTGCCATCATCAGGCTTCTGTATGGTGTTTGTGAGTCAGACTTTAAAAGCACCACGTAGGAAAATACCCGAACAAAACTGAATGCCAGACATGTAAGTACCCACGAAAACTTAAGAAAACATATATATATATATCTATATATATATATGGCATTCAGCTTTGTTCGGGTATTTTCCCACGTCATTGTAGTTGTGCTTTTAAAGGTGTAGCAATGTTTCAGCAGAAGCTCATCTGCCATCAGGCTTCTGTATAGTGTTTGTCTGTGAGTCAGACTTTCACAGCCGTTTCTGTTTTAAATTTGGGGCTCGCCTACTGCTATGCCAGAATGGTTTTTTCTTCATCCTGGTTGGGAGTCTTGGTATGTGTTTATTGGTCTTGGAGTTGGTGTGTTCTGCTTGATTGGTGTTCCTAATATCTTCTGTCTGTTTTGTGGCTTTTTTTGTCTTGATTGGCTGGCAACATTGTGTTCCTGTATTGGAGGCTTTTAGTGCGGCTTGGCTCCAAGTAAATGGACGGCTATCATTTATTAGGAAGCTCAAATTCATCTGGGCGTCTGGTTGGGGTGTGTTTGAACTGGAGGTATCAGGGGAGATCTGTTTGTGCCCAGGTGTTTGCCTGGCTTGTGGTGTGGAGATTTTTTTGTTTGGGAGTGCAGGCTTCCAAATAATTGACAGTCTGGTGGAATCATCAAGCATGAATAGAAGAGATGATTCCACCAGACTAGCTGGTGCTTTCGGCACAAAGCTGAAAGCACCAGCCTGAGGATAACATATACATATATGTTATAATTTTTCACAGCATTGTTCTTTTTAATTGTACATTATTATACAGTTCATATATTTATGTTTTCTACATATTTCCTTCAGTAATCCAGAAATAAAAAGTTAGAACAGAATTTAAATTTTCTGAATACACTGGAGAGTTATGGATTTGAAAAAAATATCCAACATTCATTTCAAACACGGTGTATTTCTTTCACAATAATACAGTACATGATTCATATAAATATGCATGTTACAGGTAAGAGGATAATAGTAATTCTATACAACTGAAATAATTACGTGTTTAAAGAAAAATGTGAAATTGTTCACATCTTAAAGTAGCACTGAACAAAAAAAAGCCCAGCATGGCTATTGTAAAGGAAAATTATTGTTTGCCATTTACACATTTCCCCTTCGTTTTACAATGTGTTATATCTTATATTATAGCACCCTGTGCAAGTTATAGTTTATCCCTTATGCAAAAATTCAAAAATCCTTTTGGGAATCATTTGCTTCCCATTTTTCTGTATTCTAACTATCTTTTTATCAGCATTGGATCAATAAACTGCTAAGTCCCACTTCTACAAGAGAGTGAATTTTTTTTTATTATTTAACACTGTTTCATGCTGAGAATTTCTACCAAATACCTTTATTTTCCCTTTATTTCATCCCATCCCACTCCTCACTATTATAATAATACTGTTTTATATCCCCATACCTAATTATTAATTTGCAATAAAATATGGGTCAGGTTTTTCTCATTTTTATGAGATTAGGGGGGGAATACTCCTAGATCAACAGCTGTCACCTTACAAATACCCTTGTCCTGACTACAGCAGTCATTACTATCGATATTCTACTGCAGCAGCATTTAATCGACAGTTAGTCAGAATGCAGAGTTTTCATACTGAGTACTTTGCAAACAGAGTAGAGCTGAGTAGAGCTGTTTTTCCTTGGGAACTTGAAATAGATCCTCTGGATAAGACTGATAAACAAGTGAAATATTCTTTGTATTGGAGTGGCTCAGAAACTGAACTGTTGATTATTTTAGTAAATCTTGTTTGAAGTTTTTCTTCAGTAGTCTATCATGCCTAAAATCCTGGGGAAATATGAAATAGTCAATTCTGAGGGAAAATACTTTCATGAACAACCATATTACTCATCTGGGCAATTTTGAAAAAAATTCAGAGATATCTGAGAAGACTTACAAAGTCATGAGCTGTAGAAGAAAAAAAACCAGATTAAATCATTTTGAATACGTTAGTCTCTAAGAATGGACTAATTTTCTTAGGTGTTTTATCTATTAAACATGTCATAGCAAACCTAAATTTTGTGAATTAGAAATCTGTTTAAGACAACAGATCTATAGAAAAATCTAATGAGGAGAAAATAATAAATCCAGCTGACTAACAGGACATTGTTATTACTTTGCCTAGAATTTATTGAAAAGATGAATGACGTGTTTCCAGATTATAATCTTTTAGCAAGCGATTTGCAGAACCACCTTTTGAGGCCAATCCAGTTGGGAAGATACCCAAGGTGATTACCTCTTCATGGAGCCACTTCAGGAGGAGGTGCTAAAGCAAGGAGTACTTAGTTTCATCTTTTCCTGCTCTGATTTTAATTTTATGTGCTGGGGAGAATCTTCTGATACTCTTGTAGCATGAAAGTTGATTCTCACACAGTGTAAAAACATGGTGTTAAATCTGACAATAGTAAAAACAAGAGACAGGTGGAAATTGGCCTTTCCTTAGAAACAATATTTGAACACTCTTGGTATATATAATAAGTTAATAGCAGCAGGAATCAATATGTTCTCACCACAGCTAACAAAAATGATTTCACTGGTGATCTGTTGGAGCCTAGACTGTGAATTCTTCTATTTACTTCGAGAAGGAAGTGGGGGACTGAAAATAAATATCTATTTCAGGTGCTTTTATCTGGTCATGGGTATTTGGGAAAGACTTGTGCTTCTGGTAGTACACTCTACTATAACATTTCCTAAACATGAGTTGATAGAAATAGCTTCAGATCTGATTTTGTGAACTTTCAGAATGAGAGTTCTATAGGATTCCAGTATCTAAGCTGGATCCGCCAAGATTATGGCAGCCCAAAAGTACCTGGCAGTAATGCAATTTATGTCATTGCCGTCTTGTAATCTTTCTCTAGTTGTTAATGCCAATTACATATACAAGAAGATTATACACTCAATCTGTTTTTTTCCATTTACACAGGTGGATTTTTATCTATTCGTTTGCTTTGATGAGACCACTTTTGGTAAGATTGAGACTTACAGTTGCTATTTTTCTCTGCATTGGTGGGAATCTATTAGAATGATACACCTGAAGGCTAATGAATTCCAATAGATTTCAGAGTGTTCTGGGAAATTTTCTGACTATTACCAGGAGAACTTTTGTTAAAATCTCAGTCCCTCTGTGGAATAGATGATGTACACAATTGATAAAATTGTTCCTTAGTGACCTTGCATTATTCAAAGTCTATTCAGCTTTTACTATGTAGCCAGCTAAATAAAGGCACTGAAGACCTGCTTTTGCCAGCAGATCTGGGGAACCCAGAGTGGGATGGAGCCCATCAAATGGCTAGTGTGATCTGCTGTCATCGTGGCAGGGGGATTGGGAGTTGGTGTGTGTGTGATTTTTTAATTTTTTTAATTTTTTTCCAGATTTTGTTCTATTGTACTTTATTAGTTTATTTTATTCTTTTTGTTAGTTTTTATTGTTTTTTATTTTTTTGTTTTAAATATGGTTTTACATTGTGTAAGCCACCTCAAGTCACCTTGGACAAATAGGCGGCAATATAAATTAAAATAAATAAATACAATACAATACAATACAATACAATACAATACAATGCAATGCAATGCAATGCAATGCAATGCAATGCAATACAATGCAATGCAATGCAATGCAATGCAATGCAATGCAATGCAATGCAATGCAATACAATACAATACAATACAATACAATACAGCAAAGTAAAAGACGATTAGAATTCAAGTGTTAAAAAACATTTTCACACACAGTATTTGACTGAACATTACTGAGTAATACTGTAATACAACACTGAATAATGCTGTTTTCCAAGTGTCTGGGACTATCTCAATGATCACATAGAATCCTTGGTAGCTTATTTGTTAGATAGATTTGATAGATGCTTGAAAATCAATTTATTACTCATCTACAGATTTGGCAGCTTATTCCATAGAAGGATCCAGGGCATGCCTACTAAGAGAATTTGGACAAAATTCTGTTTAATTTTAATTTTAAACAGAATTTTTAAAATTCTGTTTAAAATTCTGTTTAATATCTGTTTGTTCAACAATTGATTACCATCATTTATTCTATCTAGCAGCAAGATTAGTTTACAGCTTAGAACTTAGAAAGTATAACCACACGATCCAGATGATCTGGTTAATTGGTCTAGGCAACACTAGCATTCTGAGTAAAAATGTTGTTCAAGGGATGGCAAATGAGTTCCATTTTTATATTAAATAGGTTTTATAAATCCTTTTACATTTATTTTTAGATCTTGACTTCTGTCACAGTGTGATGGGGTTCTTTTTGAAGAGATTTTTTTTTTTTTTTTTTTTGGAGATGTATTTTTCATCTTTTGGAAATATATTTTTCTTTGCAAGGGTGGCAATTGACAAATAAAACTAGAAATTTTTGCTTTTTATTATTCACAGTGCATCTATTTACAACAGATATACAACACAATCCCAGTATTCACCTATTCATGTGGTTTCACCCTAGGTTTTCCTCACACTAGCTTTTCTGCTTCCTGCCCCTTTCAACTCCATCTCTTTCCCATGTTTCTTGATGTATCAAGAGAGAGTACAAAGATAGGGATGGGATGGATTTACTGTAACATGCTCAGTATGGCTTAGCTTTCTCCTAAATCTGTTTAGCTGAACATCTACTGCTTCTCCATTGGGGGAAGAACCTCTCTCACAGTCTTCTGTCCAGAAGGATTTCTCTAATAACCAATAAATCTTCCTCACTCTTACATGAAGATGCCACCTCTCTGGGTTATCACTTCTCTTCCTCCAAGGAAACAACTGGTGGGTCTTTCTTCTTCCTGATCAGGAACTGACAACTGTTCCACTTCACTGTTCAACTTTCCTCTTCAGCTCCATTTCACACAGTCTTTTGGTCTCCTCTCTTTCTCTCTTCTACTTCTTTCTCTCTTTAATTTTTAATTAGTCCAGCAGCATGAAGAGATGGGTGTCTTCCTAGGACTCCAGCCCCCAATAGCTATATACCAAGCTATATACCAGGACCATTTGGATTGTTCTTGTACATCTCCCCACAATAGATTTGGCTAGCTGCCAGGTCAGCTCATCAGCCCTCATGACAGTATAATGGCCCTTCAAGGGCATAACCCATCTCCCTTTTTCCCATACCCATTTGTTGACTCATATCAGACAAGGGCAGCCATGTCCCTTGAAGCAGCTAAATGTACTTTCTCTCAGTATTATTAATAGGATATTCATCTGGAGATACTGCTTCAATTCACCATGGCTGGATCAGCTTTGTTATGGTTCTTTTCATACCTGGAAGAGTGTCCTCAAAAGTTGGCAATGAAGATTTTTTATTCAACCCATAGGATTTCTGAGAGAAACAAGAGATTTCATGGATATCATTTATTATCATGCTCCATATTTACATGAAACTGCTGAGTAAATCTTAAAGAGTTTTAAATAAAGTTCCATTAGCATGTTGATGACACATTGGTCTATTTCTCCTTTCCATCACATTGCTCTATTTCTCCTTTTCATCACATTCAAGTGAAGCAGTGGAAACTTTGAATTTGTGCCTGGCTACAATTATATACTGGATAAGGGCCAATAAACTGAAGCTCATGATTTGCATTGAATTTCTTTCTAAAAAAATCAAGTTTATAATCTGGAGATGTTTCTGTGGCAAAGGAGGTACAGGTGTCTTCTGTGGTATAAAATTACTACTGTCATTTGATTATTTGAATATAGATTGTTCTATTATAATAATCCATATTAAAGATACTTCTTCTGGAACAGTCCTTGAAAATGCTCTAGAAATTTAAATGTAAAATATTGCAGCAAGAATGCTGACTATAGCCAGATATTATATACTGTGCCAATTTTGGAGAATGTTCAATTGCTCCCAATTTTATTCTGATATCAACTCAAGTTGCAGTTAATAAGATACCTGAAGATACATGTTATTGCTACAAGTTCCTTCAAGGATACTGTTGACGTGGAGTAACTAGTTATTTAGGAAGATACCCAGTGGTGGGATTCAAAATTTTTTACTACCGGTTCTGTGGACATGGCTTGGTGGGCATGGCAGGGGAAGGGTACTGTAAAATCTCCAGTCAGAGGTAATATTTGCCAGTTCTCCAAACTTCTCAAAATTTCCACTAATGGTTCTCCAGAACTGGTCAGAACCTGCAGAATACCACCTCTGAAGATACCTTTAATGGAGGCTGTCTAGTTTAGAATGCCATCTTTAAGAGACATACTCTTTGGCATTTAGGGCACCATGTAATGACACCTTATTTTGTCCTTTCTTTTGATATATTTTATATATTAAATGTATATTGTAAATTTATATATTGCATACATACTTTTTAATTATTCTGGCTAGTGTTTTTGATTTTTATTTTACTGCATGTTTTCATAAATGTGTTTGTTTATTTTTAAGATGTTTACTTTGTATATTGTCCTGTGGAAACTCAATTTTGAAGGACAGATACAATTGAATGAATGAAAGAAAGAAAGAAACCAGTTTCCAAAATGAAAAATGACTTTTGAAGCACCTTTCATGTAAAAATAACATGTATTTGTTAAAAACAGCTGTTTTGAGTATGCCCACCCTAACTAAGCATTTCAATATATCTGGAGGGCACACAAAAAAGCAGCTTGGAATTTTCTTGGAAGGAAAATTCTACCGAGTTGCCTATAGAGTTGTCCCACTATATATCAACCAAAAAATGGGGGAGGAAGAAAATTTATATAATAGTTAAATGAAGTAACATATGAAATTTAAATAATGAATTAAAACAAAAATATACTCTTAGGCCCCGATCTGTGCATGGACTTTGACTTTTCATACTTTATCTATAAGCACACAATGCATGGCTCTTCAAATGTTGCTGAATCAGTGTTTCATAATCCCCTATCAATGACTGCACTGGCCTGGGTTCATAACAGTTTGAGTTCAAGAACAACCAGATCCTACATGACCCATCTCTGTTATAGTTAAACTCTATTTTCATCTGATGCAACTGTTTTAATATCAATTTTTAATATCACACTGCTTACTTCTTGCACCAAGAACAAGAACTGCTTCATTTAAGATGATATGAAACTGCTCTATCTAACATGACCTTATGTAGCTTACTGTTCTTTTTTCCAACTTAAGCTAGATATGCAAACTTTCAGACAAAACAATGTCCAAGTCCTGCTTCAGAAGATCTTTTTCTAATTGGAGACACTAGGGACCTTTTGCACATAAAGCTTCTATCCTCCCTATTCCTTCCAGTCTGTCTTGATTGCTAAATGAAGAAAACCAATAAAAATGCTAATAACAAAGACACCCTTTGCTTATTTAGATGTAAGTCCTGCTGAGTTCTATGGGACTTCCTATTAATTATGCCAAAGATTATAGTCTTAGAAGAAACTGGAACAGAGAATGTGTAGCTTTTTCTTTTATGTGGTCTGATTTTAAGATCTTCCCCAAAGAATTGAAAAGCTGCTCTCATTTTGCTAAATCTTTATCTGAAACTTGTTTTTTTACTTATGTCTTTGGGGTAGTGAATAACATTATTTTTACTTCTAGAGGAGGCAAACGACCAATCTCTTCACTAAGAGTATATCTATCTAACTGTAGAGAGTGATAGATAGATCTGAAGTTTCCTATTTTATATAAGGTGATAAATATATAGAATAGAAAAGCAGAACTCAAGCACCCTCTTTACCTACATTCAGATAACAGATAATCAGAGTTGGAAGGGACCTTGTAGGTCATCTAGTCCAACCCACTGCCCAAGCGGGAGACCCTACACCATTTCTGACAAATGGCAGTCCAACCTTTTCTTGAAAGTCTCAACTGATGGCGCTCCCACAACTTCCGAGGGCAAGCTGTTTCATTGGTTGATTGTTCTCACTGTCAGAAAGTTTCTCCTTATTTCCAGGTTAAATCTTTCCTTGTTCAGTTTCCATCCAGTATTCCTTGTCTGGCCTATAGGAGCTTTAGAAAATAGCTTGACCCCTTCCTTCCTGTGGCAGCCCCTCAAATATTGGAAGACCGCTATCATGTCTCCCCTGGTCCTTCTCTTTATTAGACTAGCCAAGCCCAATTCTTGCAACTGTTCATCGCATGTTTTAACCTCCAGTCCCCTAATCATCCTTATTGCTCTTCTCTGTCCTTTTTCTAGAGTCTCAACATCTTTTTTATAATGTGGTGAACAAAACTGGATGCAGTACTCTAGGTGTGGTCTTACTAAGGCTTTATAGAGTGGTATTAGTACTTCCCTTGATCTTGATTGTATCCTTCTGTTAATACAATTTAGGATTGCATTAGCTTTTTTGGCTGCTGCTATACACTGCTGGCTCATTTTTAACTGGTTGTCCACTAAGACTCCAAGATCCTTCTCACAGTTACTGCTATTGAGCCTGGTTTCAGCCATGTGTACCTCTGGTTTTTCTTGCCTAAGTGTAGGACTTTATTTTTCTCTACATTAAATTTCATTTTGTTAGATATGGCCCAGTGTTCTAGTCTGTCAAGATCCATCTGGATCTTGAGCCTATCTTCTTTGTTGTTAGCTATTCCTGCCAGCTTAGTATCATCTACAAATTTGGTAAGTTCCTCTTCTATTCCCTCATCTAAGTTGTTAATGAAGATATTGAAGAGTACTGGGCCTAAGACGGAACCTTGTGGTACCCCACTGCTTACTTCCCTCCATGTAGACTTAGACCCATTAAGGACTACTCGTTGAGTACAGTTTGCCAGCCAATTGCGAATTCATCTAATGGTGATGCTATCTATTTTTTCTAGCTTATTAAGAAGTAGGTTGTGGTCTACTTTGTCGAATGCCTTGCTGAAATCTAAATATATTATGTCCACAGTATTTTGCTGGTCTACTAATTTAGTCACTGTGTTGAAGAATGAAATGAGACTGGTTTGGCATGATCTGTTTTTAACAAACCCGTGCTGACTGCTAGTTAAAACTTTACATGTTTCTAGATGTTGGCAGATCTGTTTTTTTATTATCTTTTCCAGTATCTTCCCAGGTATTGATGTTAGGCTGATTGGTCTATTGTTTCCTGGGTCTGTTTTTTCCCCCCTTTTTTAAAGATGAGAACCATATCAGCTCTTTTTCAATCCTTTGGTAGTTTCCCGGTGTTCCATTATTTTTGAAAGTGCAGTGGTTCTGAGATGACCTCTGCCAGCTCCTTTAAAACTCTAGGATGTAATCCATCAGGTCCTGGTGATTTGTGTTCATCAAGATCAGACAGGTGTTTTCTTACTATTTTTTTTTTTTTGGGTTATTTTAACTTTTATTTCTGGTCTGTCTTTTACAGTTATGTTTTTGGGGGTTGAGCTGTAGTTTCTTTTTGCGTGAAGATGGATGCAAAGAATGAGTTAAGCAGTTACATTGAGGTTGGGAGATTTTAAACAATTCTACAGGGATGCCCCAGTTTATTGGATCATTCTCTTATTGCCATGAACTGACACAGAAAGAATTCTCATAAAATCCTCTATTTCTTAATTATGGCTATGAACTATCAGAAATTTTCTTCTCAACTAAGCTCTTGTGCATGTCTGCTCGAAATTGAATGTTCACTAAACCCTTCTCAATTTGCACCTGTCAATTTTCTTATCCAACACTAGGACCTTTTCTCTTTCAAACTGGAGCAACCAACATTTTTTATTAATCCTTACTCCAATTTGAAAACAGCAATTAACTGTAATTTTAAATTAGCATCCAAATGCACTTAGCATACAACCTAAATGCTCTCACAGAGTTAGAACAAACAAAATATTGACCTAACCCAAGGGTGGGCAAACTACGGCCCGCGGGCCACATCTGGCCCATTGGTCTGTCCAATCCGGCCCGCCCCTGAAAAAAAATTGCTGGGCGTGGCGTATTGCCCTGCGCCGCGTGGCCCCCAAGGCTGCAAAACAGTGCGGAGCGCTCTCGGAGTAGGAAAGAAAAGAACGTTGCAAAGGCCTCGCCTGAGAGTTTGAAATCACCTTCAAGTGTGACCTCTCCGAAGGTGAGTCCCCGCTGATCCCCCTTTTTTTCCCAGGGCTTCCAGGCTTAAACTTTGCAAAGGCAAAGCTTGCAGGCGGGAGTGTCTTCCCACCGAGGAAAGGGAAGGGTTCCGCCCGGCAAGCGGGTGGGCGGGCTGCTTGGAGGAGGCGACCCGGCGGCTCTCTGGGTTTCCCCTCCACCGTGCTGTGCAAAGTTTAAGCCTGGAAGCCCTTTCGGCTTCCTTTTAACTTGCGGACGTTCGCGCCTGGCCCCGAGCCGTGTGGTGGAGGGAAGTCCGGAGCACCGCCGAGTCGCCTCCTCCAAGCAGCCCACCCACCCGCTAGGCTTCCCTCTGCCGCGTGGCTCAGGGCCAGGCGCGAGCGCCCGCGAGTTAAAAGGAAGACAAAAGGGCTTCCAGGCTTAAACTTTGCACAGGCAAAGTTTGCAGGCAGGAGCATCTTCCCGCCGAGGAAAGGGAAGGGTTCCGCCCAGTGGGCGGTTGGACGGGCTGCTTGGAGGAGGCAACCCAGTGGCGCTCTGGGTTTCCCCTCTGCCGCATTGTGCAAAGTTTAAGCCTGGAAGCCCTTTCGGCTTCCTTTTAACTCACGGGCGCTCACGCCTGGCCCCGAGCCGCACGGTGGAGGGAAGCCCAGAGCACTGCTGGGTCGCCTCCTCCAAGCAGCCCACCCACCCGCTAGGCTTCCCTCCGCCGCGCGGCTTGGGGCCAGGCGCGAGCACCCGCGAGTTAAAAGGAAGACGAAAGGGCTTCCAGGCCTAAACTTTGCACAGGCAAAGTTTACAGGCAGGAGCGTCTTCCCGCCGAGGAAAGGGAAGGGTTCCGCCCGGTAGGCGGTTGGGCGGGCTGCTTGGAGGAGGTGACCCAGCGGCGCTCTGGGTTTCCCCTCTGCTGCACTGTGCAAAATTTAAGCCTGGAAGCTTTCCGGCTTCCTTTTAACTCGTGGGTGCTCGCGCCTGGCCCTGAGCCACGCAGTGAAGGGAAGCCCGGAGTGCTGCCGGGTTGCCTCCTCCAAGCAGCCCGCCCGCTGGGCAGAACCCTTTCCGCTCATCCCTTGGGTGTCTGCCTTGTTCCTCTCTCAGTCGCTCTCTCGCTCCTCCACCAGCCCAGAAAAGAAAGAGAAAAAGAGGCGAATAGTTATTATTCTCAGCCAAAACAACCAGAAATGAAGGCAGGCAGTCAGGCAGAATGGAGCACTGGATTGAACCGTGGGTGGCTGTGTGGGGGTGAACGGGCGCTTCGGAGGAGCTGTGCTGACAGGAAGCCACCCTGCCGGCTTCTTTGAAGCAGTTTCTTCCTGGGCTGGTGGAGGAGCGAGAGAGCGACTGAGAGAGGAACGAGGCAGACACCCGAGGGATGAGCGGGAAGGGTTCTGCCTGGCGGGTGGGCTGCTTGGAGGAGGCGACCCAGTGGCACTCCGGGTTTCCCCTCCACCGTGCGACTTGGGGCCAGGCACGAGCGCCCAAGAGGAAAAAGCAAGCTGCAAGTTGCTGGGAAGTTGCTCGGGTGCTGGAAGCCGCTGTCATGGTGAGCGGCTCGTCGGGCACGTACGCGAGGAGGAGGGCTTTTAAAGTGCCGCCCGAGCAGGACCGCCGAGCCAGGAAATGGGGCACCAAGGCAAGGCAAGGCTCCACCAGCAGCGGCTGAGCTTTAGGTGGGCTTGGATGCCCCTGAGTGCGGTTTGCTGTTTGTTTTCTCCTGGGACTCGCGTTTGGAAAGCATGGAAAGTAGTAGCAGGAGCAGCTGCGGTGTTACTTTTTCTTATATAATATATATATATATATATATATATATATATATATATATATATATATAAAATATAATATATATATATTTATATATATAATATAATATAATATATATATATATATATATATATATATATATATATATATATATATATATATATATATTATAAAGGGCCCATTATAAAATGCAGCAAATTATATATAAGAATATTATATATATATAAAACTTAAGAAACTTATAAAACTTAAGAAAACGAATATTATATATATATATATATATATATATATATATATATATATATATATATATATATATATAATTTGCTGCATATTATAATGGGCCCTTTATAATGGCCTTTTATAAAATTGGTTCGGCCCTCGAACACAGATTTGATTTTCCATGTGGCCCCCAACAGAAATTAATTGCCCACCCCTGACCTAACCTATATTGCTAGTAGGCATTTATGGTTGATAGGAGACTCATTTTGAAGTTTGATTTAACACAAATGGTTTGATTTAACACAAATGATTTAACACAAATTTAGGATTATTCCTTTTCCTTCAAAGGATTATATGAAAACAGAATGTCTCTTTCAATAATAACCTAACAATACTAAGTCTTAATTCCATAGTCCTCCTAATTATTTAGGAATGAGTTCTCCTGCTTAATCTCACTTGTGTATATGACTTGAATTTTATGAGTTTGTCTTTAAACAGGAAAAAAAAAATTCAATCATAGATTTTTAAAAAACTAGTCAAATCTCCTGTTTAAAATAATGATTTAGTAAAGTTAACACTTGGAATATGCATTCATATACCTTATCAATATACCTTATCATGCTTCTTTAAAGAGTTAGATGTTTACTTTTTCTGTTTATATTAGAATAATAATATACCTATCTATTATCTCAGAAGGTAAATTATAAAAATTAAGCATTAATTTGTGAATTAGTTACTAGCATCCAGGTTTTCAAAACTACATTCATTCAAATTATTCTCATTACTGAAAAGAATTTGGCAAGAGTGCATACGTAATTGGCATTACATCATCGTTAGGAAGTCTGACATTTAAATATTTTCTGGACTTTTGTCTTGTACATATTATACAAAAAGCATTGGTCTATATTATACACATGGACATTATTTATCTTTTATTTCAAAATGATAATGTTTGAAGAATGATTCAACTTGCCAATCAATGTATTCAGGTCTGTGTAAGTACTGCCTGTGCCAATAGGAATGATCAGTCACTGACTGGAATAAAATACTTTAGAAAAAAAAGGTTGCAGACATGATCAGATTATACTCTTAGCCACTTTATCCTTTTGTGAGTCTTTTCTCCCTTAGAGCTCTTTCTAGGAGAATAAAAAAAAAATGACACAACAACACTATTAACTCATTATTAATGCTGTTATTATTACTGCACTTCCTATTAATACAGAGTTGACTGAAACATTAGAACCAAAAAACCTTCTCCAGAATATAGCAAAGTATTTTATCATAATAAAAATGTTTTTCATTAAGATAAAAAAATTAGATTAGAGGAAATAAAAATGGATTTGATCTATACATATAATCTTTCCCTTATGTGTAGCACGCACATATAAACATTTATAGAAGGTAAAGAAACAAGCCACAAGGCCTTGAAGATTCTGGTATCTATAAATGCAAAGTGACAAACATCAAAGTCAGTTCTTCAATGACCTTGTAAATACAGCATTCTTCTTGAATAATTTTTATTTATTTTATTATTGAATCAAATTTAAAAATGGCCAGCAAGCCATTACAAAAGATATAATTAATTTAGCTACAGTTTCACAAATTTGTAAACATTTGGTGTAAAATGTGTGAAATATTTTAAAAGTACTTGGAAGGAATTAAAATTTATAAAAATAAATTTTGAAAAAAGTACTTGGAAGGATAAGTTAACTTTATCAAACTAATCAGCCACTAACATGCATTGAGATCATTGGATATTTCTCAGACCAAAACAAGTCACTTCAAATTAATGAAAAAAATAACATGTCAGATCACTATTTTATAATATGACCATATGCTTCAGGACAGAACTATAGGAGAATAATAACAATAACAATGAATTGGCCTGATCTGAAGGCCAAAATTATTAAGCATTGATTTTGCAGCATGTTTAACACAATGTATGGTTTAGAACAGTCTTGAAAATGCTAACTGCCTTTCCAACTGGACTAAAAAAAACTTCACAGTTTTTTTAAATTAATTGGTGGGAGACACACACACAAAAAAAAACCCCAACCATTTTTTTAAAAAAATAAAATAGTGATAGCAAATCAGAAAATTAACCATTCTTTTGTTTAATTTTTAGTGCTAGCCTATAGTACTAATTTATATTTGTTTGGTTCATTGATTAAAAAATATTTTTGAATTATCTTTTAGCCCCTACCTGCTACAACCTCATCCAAAATAAATAAAAAATAATCAGAAGCACTGTTTACAAGCAGAGTACAATAAGAAAGAAAGATAGAAAGAAAGACAGACAAACTTTGAAACATCTTGATATGCCAAGCAAAACAGTCATTAAAACATAAAAGAAGATAATATATCCAACCTGGTTGCAGTGTAAAAGAAGGTGTACCCTTGTACCAACCTGACAGACTTCTCCAACCTATAGGGGACATTGATCGATTTGACTGATTACATGGCATCAGATTGATGTAGACTCTTAGTAACAACATATGTAGATTTTTTTCCATGATTGTACAAGGGCAAAAGAGGTCTATTTGAGCACATATTTAGTTTCATGGTTAAAATTAACCAGAGTTAAACTAGTCTGTGAAAATCACAGGCATCCATGTTTTTAAAAAAGCTAAAGTGGTAGCTTCAGCCACGTGATGGAGTCCACTCTAGTAACTTTGTTGCTAGCCTTTCCAGATGCCCATGTTTAACATAGATGGAGATAAGCATGTTATCTTTTTTTACATAGTAATTGTTTTTACTTTGCTTAAGATTTACTTCTGTTGTTTTTAAATATGCTTACTACCAATGGGAGATGTGTGCGCCTTGCTGATTGTTGCTTATGCTCAAGTCCCAGCTTCCCTTTTTATTAGCCAAATTATCTGGCACAGAATTGTCACTCAGCAAAATTAGGAGGATCACATTTCCACTTTCCCAGTAGTATACAGTTATTATAAATAAAAATAAATGTCTCTGCTTATCTACTCAGTAGTAAGAACCCACTACTTAGTTAAAAGGACTTAAATGGTGCATCATTTGCAGACTTCAGATACTGTTGGTAATACAGAATACAAGGCTTGTCAGAATTTCCCCCAAATACCTCTTGGGAATGTAACTGCCCACCACTCCTCAAAGAAAAGAAATTAAAGAGCAGCTCTGTTTCCCATATTACAAACTCTATTTTTTGAATACTTTCCAGATCTCTGCTGGTTTAATTTCTTAGTCCCATCTGTTTCCCTCTCGCTGGCTATATTTGTTAGTGTTTCCTCAAGCGGCATGCTGTACAGCATCTCTGGCACTCAGGAAGGGGGGTGGGGGAAAAGGGCATAGATTGATCATTTTATAGGACAGGGAAAGGTTTATTTTGGGCTGGAGCTTTGAGTGCATTTCATTGCTTCCTGCCCACCAATATAGGAGTCCTTCTTTGGAGAGACTGAGAGATTGTGTGGGAAACTGGAGAGGAAAATATAGCAGGGACTCTTTAGGTACAGCAAGGAGAAGGGAAAAGAGGTAGCAATATCAGGAAAAATAGAAAAATAGATAGAAAACTTATCTGTCTTTTTTACCTTAGCACATAAAAGCTCCCGGCTCAGCATGCTATGTGTCAAATCTATCATTTGATATGTCAGGAACCATTATTCCCTCTTTTGTCACTAGTTTTGACCAAAGAATGAAAAATTGCTGTTTTACACAGACAAAATTATTGCTGAAAAAAAGGGCAACTCCAGCACTCAGGAGCAGGCCAAGGTGAAACACAGGGAAATTCTCCTTAGATTAGGTCTGGGTTAAGAGAATATTGATCTGTGCGCTAAAAACTGTTGATCTCTCTGAGCAGAGAATGACAAATTGTGGCAAACAAAAAAATTGAGTGCCTCCAAGGACATTCAAGCAGCTCTGTCATCCCCCCCCCCCCAAAGTTATTTATCTGCCCAGTGGTTAATTCTCGTGAGAATTAAACTAAAATACCAAATATTTTACAGACAGAAAAAAACCCTACAAGGAGCAGTGAAGATATGATAGATGGAGAGAGAGGGGGAGGGAGGGGGAGAGAGAGACACAGAGAGAGACAGAGACAGAGGCAGAGACACAGAGAGAAAGGAAGGAAGGAAGGAAGGAAGGAAGGAAGGAAGGAAGGAAGGAAGGAAGGAAGGAAGGAAGGAAGGAAGGAGATAGGTTGATCAGAGATAATCTTCCAGATATATAGATTAGCTGATATGGTTCTTTATACATTTTATAATTGAAGCTTGACATGTTTCCATTTCTAACCAAACATTATCTAGGGAGAATCCTTAGTTCATTGTGAAATTCAAATACTAAAAATTGTTGTCTGTTCTGTTTTCATACATATATCCTTGATACTCATAAAGTATGAAAAAGCTTAAATAAGTTAGGAAAGATTCATAGGTTATGCTTCTAAAACCCCATTATTTATTTGAAATATTTAAGTTAGCAGGGACAGACTCTTGGGCTGCAAAGGGTACTTTGTAATCACATTCAAGAGTTAACAACAGCAGTCAGCTGAGGATTACAGTAAACATAAGTACTATACATTCTGATTCATTGCTTTAATTATGGAAAAAAGGATAGTTCACAAACAGCTGATAAACTGGCACCCAAAAACTTCTGCAGAAAGATAAGATTTATGACCAAAACCATGATAAAAATTAGGTTTCAAACAGTGTATGAAAATGCTCATATTTTTACAAGTTTCTTTTTTAAAAAAAAATAGTAATCTACCAAAAATTTTTGAGTCAGACAGTCTCAAAATTTGGCAAATAAGTAAATAAATGAAGCCCCACCTTTAACAATTTTATGCATATCAGTTCTGCTTCTTCAGCACCTGCTTTGCTGAGCGACACATTCATACCGCATTCAATCTGAGTACAAACCCAGCTCAGATATTGCAATCCAACCCTCATGATTGTGGACTTGGAACAGACAGTCGTGTTCATGTGGAAGTGAAGGATGGGGCAAACATCAATACGTCTGTGCCCTTTATGTGATGGGCAAGCTTTACCATTAGCCAGAGTGAAATACCTGCTTTGAGGATCCGATCTTAAGATAATAAAGGGAGTTAGAGAAACTTAGATGACAGAATTTCTTTTCTCATCCCTCTTATCCTCAACATCTGAGCTATCCTATTACTTTATAGTGCTGTGGTGGAGGTTGTCCCAGTTTAATTCTGACGTTTCAAATGCCAGTCTGATCAGTCTTGTTCTTTGCCTCAGGCAGCAAAATGCCTCAGGCTGTGTTTGTTTACATGCATTTAAATACCTTGTTCCTGTTTAACATCTTCAGAAAGTTTGTGAGAGGGATAAGTAGATGTCAAGATTTTCCAATACAGTAGAGTGTGTTGTCTTGTCTGAAGAAGGTGTAAGGGATATGTGAGGGATCTAATTTGTAGAGTCCAACTGGTCTGACAATCCTGGGACACCACCAGCAATTGAGCCCCCAAATGTTATTGGCTTTTTCAATTAAAGGCCACACTAGATACAGCCTCTATTATTAGTTTTTTTAATATTTTACTAAAAGACTATAACGAACATAAATAAAAGAGTAACTAAAAGAATAAGAACAGATATCAGTGTAATATAATAATATAAATAAGAAGAAAAAAAGTCAAAGGAATAATTGATCCATCAATGGGAAAAGAGGGAAAGAAGGTGATGAGCCATAGGGAGAGAGCAGAATTGTTTAATCTCTTTTTGTATCTGTCTTCATGCAAAAGGAGAAAAAAACTAACTTATCAAAAGCAGCATCATGGGAGACAGAACAAGAATGCAAATCATTCTTGGATCAGTTCAAATCACCAACACTAGCTGGTTTATATTCCAGGATTCTAAAGGAGCTGGCAGATGTGGTCTCAGAACCACTGAGCAAATTCTTTCAGAACTCCTGGAGCACAAGGGAACTGCCGGAAAACTGGAAAAGAATTGTTGTGGTTCCATCTTAATAAAGGGGAAAAAATGAATCCAGGAAATTACACACCAGTCAGCTTGATATCAATACCTGGGAAAATGGTCAATAAAGCACAAAATTAAAATTCATAAGGATGGGAAGTTGTTTCTTTTGTTAATGTGATTTTCAATTCTATTCCAAACTATGTTTTATAGTCTCCAAAAATGCTTTTCTCAGATAAATGAGGCTTTTGTTTTTCCATATACTCAAACTGCTAGGAATTTCTTTGAAATTTCTCTTGATAGTATTTTTGAATTTAATTTATTGTTGGAATAGATATTATTCCTATTGTTATTCTTTTCTGCTACATAGTTCTCCATATCTTAGAAACCTTCCGGCTACCTACATTAATCAATTTGGAAAAAAAATTCTAAGTGGTTTTTCCTGTTTTATTTTCTTCAGCATCATCAGCCATTCTGAGCTCCCTCTTCTCTTTCTGAAAAAACAGGGAGAATTATGATTAATTGAATGAACTTAGATCTGTCCAGAAACCAAAGGATTACTTGTAAATTTTTCCACATATCCAGAACACCTCAAACAATTCTATATGAAAAGATGCAGCTTTGCATAGAATGCAAAGAAGAGGAGAGGAACCAGGAATATATCCTGCAAAACCATGTAAAAATGCCTTTTACAAAGGAATCCATTTATTATACAAATAAATGGCAACCAGCTTACTTCAGATTCTTCGATTTCAACTGAAAGCAAACATTTTCCACTAAGTGCACATTTATGTTAACTGCTTGCTCTTGGCCAGCAAAGTTTCACTTGCACTGAAATTTATGGAGATCAAAAATAAACACCTATAAACACTTAAATTAATTTAAATGATATTTCAGTAACAAATATATTGAATTACTTCTCCATACAATAAGATTTTTGTTTTCATAAATACAGATACTAGGCATTCTTTTATGAAAGGAAGAGAAGGGAAGGCAAGGGGAAGGAAAGAAGGAAGGAAGGAAGAAAGGAAGATATCTATAGATTATTGTTAATTGTTCTCAGTTTGGCAACTGCTCCAGCACCTAAACTATCTCTTAAAAATGGAAAAGTACTTAATGTCTCAGTAGAAGTTTGCGATTTATTTTCAAGATTTCTTAGTATGCTAGGAATCAGGTTTAACTGCAGATTTTCAGGATCTACATGCAGATATCCATTCCATTAAAAATGTTAGGAATCTTTTGTTGGTGAATGTAATGCATTACATTTTGAGGTGTATTTTATATATCCAGGAGAGCCATTTGCCAGAATGGCAATTATATTGGTTCAGTAATTTCTTGTATTTAGCAGATAAAGAGGACAAACATCACAGTTTATATCTTGGAGGAAGAAACTTGAAGGAAATATTCCTTGGCACCAAGCATGGACAATGATTCCAGACTTAGTTGTGGATTTTATGAGGTTTTTTTCTGCCTGTGGTAGACCATTTTAGCCAATCTTATAATGTGAGACTTACAAGAGTACTTATAATCTTAGTAATATTGAATCATCTCTTTTGAATGATATGTAGATGTTGTTTATGTGCCTGTTGATGGCTGATTTGTCTGAATGCTAGACTTCTAGGATTTTAAATAAAATACCTATTTTAATTATGTTATCAAAATATATTAATATCTTCTATTTCTGATTGAGATGTTATTACTGACATAATACATTCCCAATGAAATATAATAAATGCATGAGAAAAGAGTGAAAACAGAAAGAATAAAAAGGAAGATATCCATTCCATACAAGTTGATGGATATTTCAAACAAGAGTTGAAACAAATTTGCAGAGCTCAGCTACTAGTTAAGAGGCTTGGTCTGGGTATCCTGTTCCATTTTAAAAATACTTGAAATATTACACAATTATACTTCATATGAGATCATACTCTGGAGCAATTTTGGGAATCCACAGATATCATCTAAGCATGTCATAGACAATCTGTCATGTGAACACTATGTTTCTCCCCATGTAGTAATAGAATGCCTATCCTTAAATATGAATCATATTCATAGGTCCACTATGATCTCAAAATCTATGGTAACATTCATTAGAAAAGTTAACCTAATGATACAATCTATTGTTTTAAGTCCGAGTGAGCCTTATCATTTCATTTCATCCATTTTCGTTTAACTGTTCAGCATTGTTTTTAAAAAGAGGACATTTGTATCAGTATGCTTAGGAGAATTTAGTCTACAGCACCCCAATATACATTATTCAAGAAATATAAACACCAATGACAGACCCATGAATACATACATCACTGCCTGTAAATGATGGAGTGCAGCTGCCCGAGGTTTGGTCACTTTGTACTGTTCTGAGTTTAGAAGCAGGAAGAAAAGAGAAAAGAAGTATCAGCTAGGCATATTATATGATAACATATTTAATTTTAAAATGTAGATGAATGGTGTTTGATAAATGGGCATAGATTTGTGTAAAGAATTAGAGCCCAGCAGCAGAATTTGTGCTAATGTCCAAATAAAAATCCTCAAAAGTTAATTGGCTTTAAATAAAGTTCAGTCTTAATTTGACACATACATGCTGCGACATCCCTTGGCATTGGGATCAAAAGTGTACAGAGATAATCAAATTTATCCAAAAGATCTATATGTTTTACCAATAATAAAATGGCAATATGTGTTTGCAGGTCCCTGTGTCTTATTAGGGAAATTAAGGAGAGCAATGAATAGAATCTATAGTCTCAGGAGGATGAAGGGATGGGACCAGTCATAGAGATAGGTTTAGAAGAAGAAGAAAAAGAAGCTGGGTTACTATAATATTTAAAACACTAAGAGGTTCAATCATTAGACCAGTAATGCTATGATTACTTACTAAGTGTAAAATCTTAACACAACTAACTTGATTTTTGGTCCAAACTAAAATAGGGCAACCACTTATTGTTAGTGATTAATGACAATGTCAGAAGCTACACCAGTGCAAAATGAATGAAAACAAAACTGTGTTATAATATACAGAAGTGGAAGTAATAAATACCTTTAGCACATATTATGGAAAAATGGTTAGAAATGCAATGGTACATGTCTGTATTTACAATCCCAATCAACACCTAGATAGATTCTATTAGCAAAACTAATAAAGATATACAGTTTATGTTTTATTTTATTTGCAGTGTCAGTTGTCTCAGAAAGACTCACATTCATAAAAAGATAATAAAAGAATACCCAAGATTCAAAGTAGGAGAAGTAATTTATTTTGTTCGTTAGATGCTTTTTTTAATAAAAGAGTTGAGCAATATTTCAGCTTCATTTTTATTCAGTTCTGTTTCCTTGTTTTACATGTATTTTATGTTTTTAACAGACATTTTAAGATTGCTTTAGCCTGTTACATAAGATATATTCAAATATAACCACAATTTATATCAGGTTGAAATCCAAATCATGTTGATCTTAGGTAAGGACGCTACAATCTTTGTTTTCTCACTCAGAGCAATGGATAATGTCAATCACTGGCTTCAAAATTGTGGGTTTGTCCATGTGATCAAAACCTCACTCAGTTTTAATGTCTGTGACTCATATTGAACACAATAAAAAGTAGCAAGACTTTGATCCTCAAGTCACAGCTGTTATTTTGAAAGTTGTGACTGTAATCTAAAGGTGCTTTTTATATTGTCGACTATTCCATTGCAGGTATTTAATGTTGTTCCATAAAGGTACCAAAAAGAAAATATGAATGTTCTTCTCCTGTGAATAATATTATGCTTTGATGCTAATAGGGAGTTAATCGTAACATAAATTGTGCGTGCTCCAACATTGGAGGTTTTTAGGAAGAATTTGAACAATCATTTGTCTGAAATGGTATCGGGTTTCCTGCTTAAGTAGGGAGTTGGACTCGAAGGCCTACAAGGTCCCTTCCAACTGAATTATTCTGTTGTTAAATGATTGGCACATTGCTGATCACTTCTGAACCCTTTTTTATTGCTTTATTTCTTAATAAAAGAGCTTTTTTCTATTTAACTTTCTTGCCAACAATATCTTACCATTCATGACAGAGCGATTGAGAAGACAGAGAAAATAAGATTCTACCTTCATCTGAGGGAGAGCAGCCTGGTGACCTAGCAGTAGAGCAGCCAACAGCATTAGCAGAGTTTAACCTGAATCCAAAAGAATAAGGAAAAAGGTACTGACCTTCTCACTGTGGTATGAATGATGTACCAACTTTTATATTGATCCCAGGAAAAAAATATTAATGTATGATTGAAGCAGAATTTTTAAAAATTGAATCGGAGATTGGATTCCTTAGATTTTAGTAAAAAAAAATAATAATAATGGTGGAACTGAAAGTTCTGTTGAATGAGTCATGTGAAAAAAGACTTCCTCAGCTTGAAAACTCTGGTGAAAGAATTTGCAGCAGATGTGGCAAATGTTTGAAGATAAACAAATATGTACAGAATGAACTGATATTGATAGAGACTCACAGTAATAGTTTACATTTATAAACATTCTTCACACACTAAGCAAAATCAGCCTTTAGTGGCTTTCATGAAAACAAAATCTGCAAGTAAGATTTCAGTTACTTATCATGTGTGTTTCCATTTCCATTTAGCTGGAAAAAAAACTAGTCACTTTGTTGTCAGAGTCCTGAGCTCTACTATGCTCCAGCATATTTTACATTTCTCAAGGCAAACAGATGTCCAAGAATGGAAGGAAACTGAGAAGATAACAATGTACTTCTGTATCACCCACAATGTAAAGTTCGGGTAGCAATGATACATAAATGGATGAATCTTCATTCTTTTTCCAGAAACTTTCAGTTTACTTCTCCATGCTGGCATGGAAATGTTTTGGACTCTTCTGGTTGAAAAATTATTCTTGTTAAAAGAGTAGCAGTCATTTTTAATTTTTCTACTTCTTAAAAAAAAGAGAGAGCAGATTTTCTATATTATGATTTTAGCATGTCCGATATGGAAGCCCAAGAAAACGGAGGAGGTGGAATCAGAACGACTTCTTTCTTAGGTTCTGCTCTTTTTTCTTTTCTTTTTTCTTTTTCTGTTTTATGTATATATCAACATAAAATATACCCTCAAAAAAACAAGAAATTAATGATAAGAGATTGTAGGGGAAAAAAGGGTAGGAATTTAGGAGGAAACCGGCAACACAACCCAGATGTGAGATCTACGGGGAGCAAACATTTCAAAGAGACTTTGCCTGACTTATCTAAGATCCATCCTGGAAAAAGGGACTAGCACCATTTTTCCCATTTCTGAGATTTGGAGTGATTTGGGCATTTACATGCAAGGTGATGCTTGTTTCTGTTGTAGAGTGGCGGTACAGAGAGAGACGGAGCCAGGGAAAAGGCTAACAGACTTTATTCAATGAATAAAGGGTCGCTGTGGCTGCCAATGGCAATCTGACAGCCAGCTGGCGGTGACAGCTGATGCCGTTTGACAGCTCCCTTTTATACCCAGCTGTCAAACGGCATCAGCCAATGGGAGCGGTCGATGCTCCTGCGCAGACGGCGGACCAGAAGGAGAACTGCAGCTTAGTCCTTAAACATAGCACTCCTTCCCCCTGGCCACGAGCATGCATAGTCTCATAGCCAAGATGGCGGTTTCCATTCACGGCCTGATCTTCGCGGCTCCAGGGGCTTGTCTGCTGCTGCCTCGTCCCAGGCGGCGTCAGGAGTCTGCGGAGGATCGTCAGCTACCCTGGATCTGCCATCTGACTGCTGCTCTGGTGAGTCCTCTCGTGGTGGTCGGTTGGTTGGGTCGTTGAGCGGCTGGTAGACCGGGTCCTTTGCGGGTCGGCTGCGGCAGCCAGTGGGTAGGCTGAGTCGTTGACTGTGGGTTCGGTGGCAGGCTTGGTCCAGCACCTCCTCAGCTGATCCACATGTCTTCTCCAGATGCGGCCATCGTCTAGGAGGACCCTGTAAGACCTGGGCCCTGTAATAGAAACTATCTGCCCTGGCAGCCATAGTGGGTGCCCTGCATAGTTCCTGGCATAGACCAGGTCTTGCAGGGTGAATTCCCTGGCATGGCTGTCAGAGGCCAGGGGTGAGCTGGGAGTGTAGTGGGGGTGCAACCTCTCCAGAATAGTCCTGAGGCGTCTGCCCATCAAAAGTTCTGCAGGTGACTTGTTGGTAGATGGGCATGGAGTGGCGTGCTGAGTTAATAGGTATGTGGACAGCTTTGAATGCCAGTCTGCTTGGCCCAGCTTGGCCAGAACTTCTTTGTGTCAGTCTGTGCTCCCTTTAGATCCCAAGAAAGAAATACTCAGACTCCATGGTGTAGAGCAAAGTTATCTTTTTACTGGAAAATAAAGTAGAAGCTACAAATCAATTCCGAAACTGAGAAATTGGTGGGTAGAACACACATACAAAGAAATAAAATTGCTCCCACCCCCCAACGTTCAAATGATTCTTCCAATTAAAACTTCTGAATAAGTTCATGTGGTCATCTCCAGGTGGTGATGAGGTTTCTTGTCAAATGGCCTTGACACATTTTGATAAAAGTTCGCAGTTGCGCAAAAGAGGAAAGAAGATAGCCAAGAAACGGAAAGTTAAAGAAAAGAATCCCCCCTCCCCTTGCTAGCCCAGCAAAGGAATGCAAAACACTTCCAGCCTTCTTCCCCTCCAAAGTCCCCCCTCCCACCGTTGTCATGACAGCCGAAAGAAGTAATAGCAGAAAAGCAGCAGTGGAAGATATCTTGAGGCTGACATTCGGACCCCCTAGAAAAAGGACATTAGTCCCTATAAGAAAAAATAACATAATTACATGTTAACATTGATATACATTTCTATGGTTTATCAGGGTATTTGGCATAAAATTTCTTTAACAGTTCAGGAGCTCTAAGGTCTTTCTCATTTACCCATTCAGCATGGGACGGAGGAAAATGTTTCCAAGCTACAAGATATTGGGTACGACCCCTCCATTTCCTAGAGTCTAGAATTTCTTTAATTTCGAAATGCTGTTCACCCTCAATTAACAATGGTACGGGGGGATCAGACTGGGTCGGTCTCAAGGTACAGGTACGTTCTGGTTTCAACAAACTGACATGGAAAACTGGATGAATACGATGAAGAGTCTTTGGTAAAGTCAGTTGAACGGTCACAGGATTTACAATCCTCTCAATGGGAAAAGGTCCCACATACTTAGGACCCAACTTCTTCGATTTTTGGGTAGTCTGCAAATACTTGGTCGAGAGGAATACTTTATCGCCCACTTGATACGACATCTGCGGGGCTCGCTTTCTGTCAGCAAATTTCTTATGAGATTGGTGCGCCTCGTCCAAAGCTTTGCGGGCGACCGGCCAATTCAGTTGAAGTTGAGATATCCAGTCACTCAACGACTGGACACTTGGTTTTTCACCAGGCAGTTCAAGTATGGGCACAAAATCTTGCCACTTTGCTATTTTGAAAGGAGTAAACCCCGTACTACTGTGAACAGAGTTATTATATGCTACCTCCGCAAAAGGTAGTAGATCCACCCAGTTGTCTTGCTGATAATTTATGTAACATCGGAGGTATTGCTCTAGCACCCCATTAGTTCTCTTGCAAGCCCCATTAGTTTGGGGATGGTGGGCGGAGCTTAAGCTTTGGGTGGAGCCTATTAACTTCAAAAATTCCCTCCAGAAATTCGAGGTAAATTGGACTCCTCGATCAGAAACTACATGCTCAGGTACACCATGCAACCTGTAGACATGAAGAATGAACAGCCTGGCCAATGACCTCGCCGAAGGAATCTTTGAGCAAGGGATGAAGTGGGCTTGTTTGGAGAACAAGTCAGTCACCACCCAAATGACTGTGTGTCCACTGCTCTCAGGTAGATCTACTATAAAGTCCATGGAAATTTCCTTCCAAGGAGCAGTTGGTCTGGCCACATTTTGCAGCAGCCCTGGTGGCTTACCAGGAGGTCTTTTTGCTGAGGCGCAAATCGGACAACTCGCCACATAAGTCTCAATGTCCTTTTTCAACGAAGGCCACCAAAACTGCCGTTTCACCAAATGTAGGGTCTTCACAAACCCAAAATGACCAGCCACCTTGGAATCATGAGTTTGTTGCAATATGTGGCTTCTCAGGTTTTGAGGTACATACAACTTCGCCCCCATCCAGGCTAGACCATCTCGAACAGTGCAGTTATTCACATTTGCCAGAAACCACTCATCCGTCTTCAAAGCCTCCTTAAACTGTTCCATCAGATCAGTGGACAGATCCCTCTCCTGGTTTCTTTTTTGCGCGCAGGTAACTACAGGGGCAGCCAATTGTGTAGTGGACACGATTGGCCTTATCACTTCTTTACGGGTACTGTTGTATTGAGGCATTCTAGACAAAGCATCTGCCATAAATTTTTCCCCCCTGGGATATATTTCAAGGAGAAATTGAACCGCTTGAAAAACTGAGCCCACCTAACTTGCTTAGGGGATAGCTTCCGAGGGGTTTTTAAAGCTTCTAGATTTTTATGGTCAGTCCACACTTCAAATGGGTGTTTCGCTCCTTCCAGAAAGTGCCTCCAAGCTAGTAAAGCCCAACAGACTGCAAACGCTTCCTTCTCCCAAACGGCCCATCTCCTTTCAGTCTCAGTCAATTTACGAGAGATGTAAGCACAAGGTTGTAGTGTCCCCTTCTCGTTTAATTGAAGTAAGACCGCCCCCACCACCACATCACTCGCATCAGCTTGGATCACGAAAGGGGTGTCCATGTCTGGGTGTTTCAGTACTGGTTCTGCAGCAAAAAGTCTCTTAAGCTTTTCAAATGCAGCGTGGCACTCCATGGTCCAATTCAATGGTTGGCTGGGCTTTGGTTTCAATCTCCCCTTTGTTTTCAGGAGGTTGATGATGGACATGGCTATTTTAGCAAAAGACGGGATGAATTGCCGATAAAAGTTGGCAAATCCCAGAAAACTTTGAAGCTGCTTACGGGTTCTCGGTGGGGCCCAGTCCAAAACAGCTCGCACTTTCTCTGGGTCCATCTCAATGCCCTCGGGGGAGATACGATATCCCAAGTAGTCGATTTTTTCTTGATGGAACTCACATTTGGATAGTTTGGTGTACAATTTGGCAGCCCTCAGCTTGTGCAACACAGAGCGTACCAGTTTCACATGTTCATCTCTTGTCTCCCTGTAGATAAGAATATCATCAAGGTATACCAGAACCCCTTTGTATAAATGTTCGTGAAGCACTTGATTGATCAGTTGCATGAAAACAGCAGGCGCCCCCTGTAGGCCGAAAGGGAGAACATTGAACTGGAAACAACCCATTGGGCAGTTGAACGCAGTCTTCCACTCGTCTCCCTCCTTTATCCAGATTCGGTAGTACACCGCCCTCAAGTCCAGCTTTGTGAAAATCTTCCCCTTTGCCCGGTGGGCTAACATGTCCTTCATCAGAGGGAGGGGGTACATGTTCTCTACGGATACTGCGTTCAAGTTTCTATAATCCACTACCAGACGTTTGGAGCCATCTTTCTTCTTGCAGAACATCACAGGGCCCGCCACTCGAGGTCTGGCAGGCGTGATGAAACCCCGTTGTAAGTTCTTGTCGATAAATGCCCTCAATTCCTCCAACTCCCCCGGTGTCATCGGATACATCTTCGGTTTCGGGAGCGTCACCCCCGGCAGGAATTCAATACTACAATCAGTCAACCAATTGGGGGGGAGCTCGTCGGAAGCCTCTTCACTAAACACCTCTCTTAAGTCCCAATACTCCTTCGGGATTTTCTCCTCCCCTTCCACTTGTTCGGCACCTGTAGAAGCTAATTCGGCGGGTACCTGTGACTTCGGATGGGATTTCTCCTCCCCTTCTGGATAGGGTTGCTCCTCCTCTTCCGGTGGCCGATCGGTGCGGATGCGTATCCACCCGTCTCTCCAGTTCACATGAGGATTCCACTTCCGAAGCCAGGGTAATCCCAATATTAGGGGCTGTTCTATCCCAGGGGCCACAATAAAACACAGGTTCTCATGGTGGTTTCCCATGGTCATTTCTAGGGGTTCTGTTATAAAACGTGTGGGGCAACCTCCCGCCACTGATCCATCCAGTTGGCAGAAAGATATGGGCGTTCTTAAAGTTCTCAGTCCGATGCCCATACCCTTAACTACTTTCATGTTAATTACACACCTTATGCACCCCGAGTCTAATAAGGCCAACATCACTCCCTCAGTCCCAGAGGTGGGCTGCTTTAACTTTATTGGGATGGTCATGGGTCCTTGGTTAGGACTTACCGGGACGTCATCTTCCGAGTCAGTCTTGTTCTCGTCTAGTGGGGTTGGAGATCCCAGCTCCTCTCCCACCGAAAGGGCGACCTCTACAACCTCTCTTGTTTTCAGTCCAGTCTTGTGGGGCTTGGTTGAGGGGTTTTTGGGCTTCCTCCCGGGGCCCCGCACTTTCAGTGGGTTCGTCTTTACCCGGCAATCCGCCATCCGGTGGCCCTCCTTCCCACAACGGAAGCATGCTGTGGTCTTGGCTCTTGCCGCCATCCCTCCCGGTTGGGGGTTTGAAGTCTCTTGGAGACGTGGGGGGAGCGGTTTTTTCCAGGCGGGACCTCCTCTGCGTCTGCTTCGAGCTAGATCAATGTCCACCTCTTCTGCCAACAAGTACCACGACTGTAAATCATGGGGGTCCCTTCTGGAGATGCACGTGTGGTATACATCTTCATTTAAGCCATCTTTGTAGGCTTCCACCAGGGCCTCCTGGGACCAACCTCAGATGTGGCATGCCAGCTGCCTGAATTCTTGGGTGTAGTCTGCCACCGATCTCCCCCCTTGGACTAGGGTCTTCATTCTGATCCTGGCCTTTCTCTCTGCCAGAGGGTCCTCAAACCTTCTCCTCAGTGCAGTCATGAAAACATCGAGGTTTCGCAGTTGGGGGGAGTTATCATTGTGCAAAGTCACCACCCAGTCTGCTGCCATCCCTTCCAGGGTTCTGGTGACACATCTCACTTTGGCTGCTTCAGAGGTGAACTCCCGTTCAAATTCTTCCATATAGCTCCCAACTTGTACCAGGAAAAATCCCAAATTTCTGGGATTTCCTCCAAACTTCACATCTAGTGGGGGCAGGTGGCGTCTTCCAGGAACCACACCTATTGCTGGGGTTCCTCGGGCGGCAGCAGGCGGCTGCGCCGGTGTAGGCTGGGCAAGCGGGGTAGGGATAGCTTGACTTCCTTGGGCTGACCTCACTCCCTCTTCCCCCTCATACCTTTGAGCCGTGCCGGGCTTCTCAGAAACATCCATAAGGAATTTCCCAGCTTGATCCAGCCTGCATTCCATCTCCTCCCCCTCCTGCCACAGCCGTTCCCTTGCACCTTTTCATCTTACAGTGATCCTGGGAGGAGGGGTATCTTCAGAGTCTCTCCAACCAACCCCCAATGACCATCTGGGCATCTCGGCTGGGGTTTCTTCCAAAGTCAAGTCGGCCAGCAGGTCAGTCACTGACGTCTCCGGTAGCAACATCGGCTGCCCCCCCCCCCCCCGCAGCTCCCTGGTCCTCTTTATCGCTGGCTGGAGACGACATGAGATGAAACCCCCTCAGAAGAAAAGTTGCTGTTTTCTCCGGGTGGGTTGATGTGTGAGTTTCGGAATAATGTCAGTCTGTGCTCCCTTTAGATCTCAAGAAAGAAATACTCAGACTCCATGGTATAGAGCAAAGTTATCCTTTTACTGGAAAATAAAGTGGAAGCTACAAATCAATTCCGAAACTGAGAAATTGGCGGGTAGAACACACATACAAAGAAATAAAATTGGTCCCAACCCCCAACGTTCAAATGATTCTTCCAATTAAAACTTCTGAATAAGCTCATGTGGTCATCTCCAGGTGGTGATGAGGTTTCTTGTCAAATGGCCTTGACACGTTTTGATAAAAGTTCGCAGTTGCGCAAAAGAGGAAAGAAGATAGCCAAGAAATGGAAAGTTAAATAAAAGAATCCCCCCTCCCCTTGCTAGCCCAGCAAAGGAATGCAAAACACCTCCAGCCTTCTTCCCCTCCAAAGTCCCCCCTCCCACCCGTTGTCATGATAGCCGAAAGAAGTAATAGCAGAAATAGCAGAAAAGCAGCAGTGGAAGACATCTTGAGGCTGACACTTTGACTGATCTAACAGCCCTCTCTGCCATCCCGTTGCTCGCAGGGTGAAAGGGGGCTGTGATACCCAGGTTGGCTGTGAAGATGGCAAACTCGTTGGAACTGAATTGGGGGCCATTGTCTGAGACCAAGGTGTCAGGCAGTCCATGAGTAGCAAATAGTCTGGTCAAAACCCTTGTGACTGCTCGTGTGGTGGTGGAAGGTCACAAGGCCACCTCTGTCCATTTTGAAAATGAGTCTACCACAACCAAGAATGTCTTCCCCAGTATGGGACCAGCTAGGTCAATATGCAGCCTGGCCCAGGGCGCCCCCATAACTTCCCATCTGGTTGGTGTGGCTGTGGGTGGGGCTGCCCTTGTTGCCTGGCAGGCTTGGCATGCGTTAACCCAGTTGGCAATTTGGGCATCCAATCCTGGCCACCAAACGTAGATGCGTGCTAAGGCCTTCATTCTTACGATGCCCGGATGACCCTCGTGCAGTGCCCTTAAAACTGATTTTTGCAAGGTGGGTGGAATGACCACCCTAGTCCCCCATAACAGACAGCCCTGTAGAGAAGACAACTCCTGCCTGCGGGTCCTGAATGGCAAGTATTCAGGGGCGAATTGAATGTCAGGCCACCCCCTCCCCACCCAGTCCAGGACTTGGGAAATCACAGAATCTTTTTTGGAGTATGCAGCAATATCCCCAGCTGAGACTGGTAGGTCAAGTTCATTGCAGTCGAAGATTGCGTGGACGGGAGCTGGGTCCCTGACTGGTGTTGGCAGGGGGCATCTGCTGAGAGCATCTGCGTGGCTCAGGTTTATTCCAAGGCGATGTACCAAAGTGTATGAGTAAGCGGCCAGAAACAGAGTCCATCTGGTCATTCTCGGGGAGAGTACCTGTGGGGTTTGTTTGTCACTAGCTAACAGTCCCAAGAGAGGTTTATGATCTGTTACTAGTTCAAAAGAATTGCCATAGAGAAACTCGTGGAATTTTTTTTACAGCAGCCACAGCTGCTAAGGCCTCCTTATCGATCTGACTATAGTTTCTCTCTGCAGCAGAGAATGTCCTTGAAAAGAAGGCAATAGGTGCCTCAGATCCATTTGAAAGTCTGTGGCTTAATACTGCTCCTATACCAAAAGGTGAGGCATCAGAAGCCAAAACTAGGGGCAAATCCTTGTTAAATTGAACTAACACAGCATCTGAAGTCAAAAGAGACTTTACTGCCTGGAAAGCATTGGCTTCTTTCTGTCCCCAGTACCATGGGGCCTTCTTATCTAGGAGCCTATGTTGGGGTTCAGCTACAGAGGCCTTGTGAGGCAGGAAAGATGCATAAAAATTGAGGAGCCCCCAAAAGGCCTATAATTCGGTTTGGTTAGAGGGAGTGGGTGCCTCGTGAACGGCTCTAACTTTACTTTCGATGGGGTGAATCCCTGAGGAATCAATTCGATAACCAAGGAAGTCTACTTGACTGGTAGCAATGGTGCATTTATCTTTTTTCAATTTGAGCCCATTTAGCCTAAACCTATCAAGGACAGACCTCACTCTGAGTAGCAATTGTGTTTTGTTGGTGGCAGAGACTAAAATGTCTTCAAAGTATGAGACCACCCCAGGTAGGCCCTGGAGGAATCTCTCCATGATTGATTGGAAAATGCCAGGGGCTACACTGACTCCAAACTGTAAACATTTACATCTGAAGGCGCCCCTGTGTGTAACTATGGTTTGTAGGTCAGCAGTGTGCTGGTCGACAGGAAATTGTTGGTATGCCTGGGACATGTCCAATTTGGCAAAAATTGTACCTGGCTCAAACAAGTGGAGCAGGTGTTGGATTACAGGTACTGGGTATGTGCTAATTTGGAGGAAATGGTTGAGGGACGTCTTATAGTCAGCACAAATTCTCACACTGCCATCCTTTTTTAGGGGGGTCACTATGGGGGTTTCCCACTTGGCAAAATCTACCTGTTCCAAAATTCCTTGGCTGATGAGCTTGTCTAATTCAGCGTCTAATTTGGGCCTAATGGCGAAGGGAACCCTTCAAGGCTTTAAACGGATTGGGGTGGCTTGTGGACCCACATTGAAAGATATGGGGGTGCCTGTATAACACCCTAGCTCGCTGCTGAAAACGTCTGAGTAGTCCTTAAAAAGGGCATCAACCTCAGAATTTACTACAGAGTGAATACCTGTGATGTTAAGGCCTAGGGCAGGAAACCAATCTAGTCCTAGCAAACTAGGTAGGGCACCATTTACAGCTACCAGTGGCAAGTGACCTCTAAAGTTTTGGAATTGAATGAGGAAGTTTCCCTTACCCAGGACTGGGATGGTCTTCCCCTGGTAGTCCCGAAGAGTCAGGTGGCAGTTGATCAGCTTCTTCTTTGAGAGCGAAGGCAGTATCTGCTTCAAGGTGGTCCACGATATGATGGAGAGTGCTGACCCGGTGTCTACCTCCATCCGGCAGGGTTTACCTTCTATGAAAAGAGAAATGCTTATTTTGTTAGAATTACTGGTGCTATAGCCCGCGTGATAACATGTGTAGCAATTTTCCACTTACCTTTGGAAGAGGGCAGAAACTTGAGGTCTTTGAGGATGGGTCTGTTTGGCTTGGCAGACCTTGGCTATGTGCCCTCTCTTCTGGCAGTTCAGACAAATCAATCGCATCTAAAAAGCATTCGAATCTATTCACATAAGATTCCCAAGTCTCTGCTCCCGGCTGGAATTGTGGGAACGTCGAAGTTGATGCCATCGGAGTGGCAGAGTCGGTTTCCTTAGGTGAGGAAATTTAAGAGGTATCGCTTTTAAAAAAGTGTTTCTGGTTGTGCCTGTCAGCGGCGCTTGGCTCCTCAGCTGTGGAGCTTTAAAGTTCGCGCTCTTTTTTTTTTTTTCTTTTGGAGAGCGCCGACGGCGGTGACTTCAAAGCAGCCCTTGGCGGCTTCAGCTCTTTCTTGTAGTGACTTCGGCTCAGTTGTTTCACCTGGTCGTCTTGCTGTATCCCGCCCTCGTCGCCAGTGTTGTAGAGCGGTGGTACAGAGAGAGACGGAGCCAGGGAAACGGCTAACAAACTTTATTCAATGAATAAAGGGTCGCCGCTGCTGCCGATGGCGATCTGACAGCCAGCTGGCGGCGACAGCTGATGCCGTTTGACAGCTCCCTTTTATAGCCGGCTGTCAAACGGCATCAGCCAATGGGAGTGGTCGACGCTCCCACGCAGGCGGCGGACCAGAAGGAGAACTGCAGCTTAGTCCTTAAACATAGCAGTTTCCACATGTTTTGCATTTCACGGCTAATTCAGGACAAACTCTTTTTCTGTCTCTCTCTGTCATTTGATTTATAAGCAACTTCAGTCACTGAAGCTATTAGATACATCAACCCTATCCCTTAAATTGTTTATTTCATGATACAGAAAGAAACTGTTCTCCTTTTGTGCACATTAAAGCTAGAATGATCTAAAGCCACTCTCTTTGAGACCGTATTTTTTTCCAGTGGTTCCAGAAAGTACTGTGACCTTTTGATGTAGCTATGTAGAGACACAGAAATGTTAATTCTTGCCTGGTGTACATATCTTTCTCTTATCTTGCTTTTGCCCTTCTTGTATCTAATTCTTTTTTTGGGGGGGGGGGGGGAGACTTTCGCAATGATTTTGATGTTTGCTGCTGTTTAATAAATCAATATTAAGCTGTGTTCATTTGTTTATTTTTGCTAACCATACTGAGAGCTGAGTGTGTCTGCTGTGACGTGGATAGAGGAATTGTCTCAGACTGTATTTATTGGAAACTTAACTAGAAATAACCCATGGTAACTTTCTAACACAAGCAACTCTTGGCAATATACAAAAATTAATAAGCCATTTTTTAAAAATGGAAGTCAGTAAGCCAGTAATAACATAACAATATTAAGCACCATATTGAGAAAACATCATAAATTTAAAAAATACATACACTTTAATATTGCATTATAAATCATCTTGTTCCAAGTCTGCTGAAAGAAACAAGTTTTCCATGAAGGGGCAAAGAGGATGCGCAGAGAGAATGCTATTTCAGAGGACAGGCTTGGCCACTGAGAAGGGATACTTCCAGGGGTGGGATTCAATGTTTTTAATAACCGGCTCTATGGGCGTGGCTTAGTTGGTGGGCATGGCTTGGTAGTCATGTGACTGGGTGGATGTGGCTTGGTGATCATGTTATTGGCTGGGCGTGGCCAATTCAATATCACTCACATCAAGGCACGCATCTCCTTGCCTGGCCTCTCATGACTGTGGGAATGCTACAACAGTCATAAGTGTGAAAAACAGTCATAAGTCACTTTTTTCAGTGCCATTGTATCTTTGAATGGTCACTCGACACAAGCAAAGTACCAGCAAAGGAGGGGAAAAAACTCCAGAGACGTTCCTGAGGCAGGAACTCTAGTCTTGCCAAGAATGTAATAAGGGTTAACGGAGAGGCAGCTTCTGTAAGCAACACCAGAATGGTTCCTTCCTGCCTTCCTTACAGGATTAGGCCAGTAATTTCTTCTAAGAACCAGTTCTCCGAATTGCTTAGAATGTTAACAACTGTTTTTAGCAAATAGGTGCGAACTGGTAGAATCCCACCCCTGGACTTCACCCCTGAAGTCCTAAAAGGGGTCACTCTTTTATCAGTGAAACTGGAAGCATATCAACTTAGCCAGATCTTTCTGAATGAGCAGAGACCATTGAAGAAAGGCAGTCCTGAAGATACTTAGACCTCACACCCTTTTTGAACATGTACATGTCATCTAATGTTTAAATATAGTAGCTTTATATATTTCTGAATGTTTAGAAAATCTGTGTTGTTATTTGTGAAATTGTTGTTAAGGTTTGAAATGGTGATCATCCCAACTTTTGAAATCAGTGGGATTTGGATGCAATATTGCTGCAGTTAAGCTGCCTCATCCTCCCTAGGTAAGCAAGGAGGAGGCCCATCTGCATATAATTCTTGATTGATAAAGCAGTTCTTCAAAAGGTCATGGCGAAAAGTAGATATGCCATGCTGAGACTGGGAAGGATCTGCTGAAGACAATTTCATGATTGTATGAAATTGTATTTATATGTATTAATAACACAGTAAATCTTGCCTTTTAGTGTTAGTATTAACATTAACTTGTGTAAACTACTGTGTAGCCTTATTATTTCTTAGGATCAGACCATAAGGTTATTTCTTTTGCTAATTGCCTCTTATTGCATCTCCAGTGTCAACGAATGCACAATACAGGAAATATCTATGCGTGTGTTTGTGTATAAATGTCTGTTTTGTTTGTTTGCTTTTGTGATAGAAAAATAAAAAAATGGTTTCAGTGGTTTAGTAGGAGGTAGTTCCCTCCCCCCCATTCCTTTTCTTTCTAGATATTCCAAACATGTCAAATTTTTCATTAAGAAAATGAACCCATCCATATGCTTGAAGGATTAGTTCCATGTAGTGTCTCTCTTTGTATGCATGCTTGTGTTTGTAAAAGTTAACATCCTGTCTTCTGTGCTGATGGGAATTACTAGTGGCATGTTTTGACTCATTATCATGAATCTTAATCAGATGATGAAAAAAAATTAGTTCCATCATTCGAGGAAGGTTTGGGGCAAATGAGTCAAAACATCCTTATAAAACATTCTGTACTATTTTGATTAAAACCATCTCTGGGTGATATTTTGGGCAGTATCCTGGTGGGCTGAAACCAGGGCTAGTTTGATACAGCACTATCCACCCTGTTGTGTATGCATAAAGATTAATAAAGTGTGAGCTTGGAGTAAGTGCAGGGTTCTGGCCCTGCACTTCTGATTGGCTGTTAAGCGGCCGGACCGGATTGGCCCGTTCCGGGGAATCCGATTGGCCCTTAACAGAGAGTTCCTATTGGTTACAAGAGCTAGCACTCCTAGCTTGTTATTGGTTAAAAGTTACAGAGTTTGCCTATATAAGGCGGGTTTAACTGCTATTGAATTGAGGAAGTCACAATGTAAATAAAGAGCTGAAGTTCACCGTTCAGAGGCTTGTCTCCATTCTTTCTCACCCATGCTCAAAACATAACACACCCAATTTTTATGATAGCAGCAGCCACAATCTGATAGCGTGAGGGAAGATGTTCTCATTTTTTTCCTATGAAGGTATATTTTTGATCTCCAAAGTTTGAGTGTGTGACTATAGTAAACAAATAGGATGACAAAGTATGCCAAACAGCTTTTCTGCTTCAACAGTTAAAGGAAAGGTGTTTTTTACAAATTCATTGTATTGGGATATTTTAATATTTCCACTAATATTTCCACATGGCTTCTATTCAGACAAGAGCCTGTCTTAGCTTATAAACATGAGTCCTATCACAAACTTTGGAAAATGTTTACCATCTATTTTTTGCAGAACTCTGGGAGCCGGTTAAGAGAGGGACTTTTTGAATCAGCACCATCAATATAATAAATTCTCCCCAAAAGGGAGCAGGTTAACTCTGTTTCAATTGAGCTTGAGACCTGTTGTGAACATTATAGTTTTGTTGTGTATGGCATTGCTCTGGTAACTTTAATATTGTTTCTGTTTGCCTAATGTTAACAGTTGTGTTTATAAGTATTTTTAAGCAAAAAATAAATATTTGGAGATCTTGAAAGATAGCCTCCCTATATTATGGAGTTACTTTGAACTATGATGAGCAGAATAAATAAATGAATAAATAAATCATGTTACTATGATTTGATTATTTCAGGTAACACCCTGTGAAGTTTGGTCAAAAAGTCAAACCTGTTGTTTCCCTTCAGATTATATCTTGGAATACTGCATCCAGCTTTGGTCACCACAATATAAAAAAGAACTTGAGACTCAGAAAGAGTGAAGTGTAGAGCAACAAATACAATTAGGGGTCTGGAGAACAGTTGCTGGAATTGGATATGTTGAGTTTAATTAGGAAGGAATACAGGTGACATGATAGCAGTGTTCCAATATCTCAGGGGGTGCCTCAAAGAAGAGGGAGTCAACCTATTCTCCAAAGCACCTGGACAAGGCAGGACAAGAAGCAGTGGGTGGAAACTAATCAAGGAGAGAAGCAACTTAGAACTAAAGAAAAATTTCCTGACAGAACAATTAATCCTTGGAACAACTTGTCTCCAGAAGTTTAAATGTTCCAATACAGGAAGATTTTAAGAAGAGATTGGACAACCGTTTGTCTGAAATGTTATAGGGTTTCCTGCCCAAGCAGGGGGTTGGATTTGAAGACCTGCAAGTCCCTTCCAGCTCTGTTATACTGTTATAACTTTGATGCTTCTATTTGTGCCTATTTACAGCTAAACGTTGTAAAAATATTAATATGAGTTTAAACTTGAAAAGAGAATGCAAAGCATTTATTCTTAATTTAAAAAAAGATGTCAGTGGGACATATCACGGCATGCTCTAATGTCCATATTCAAGTTCCAAAGCTGGACTGTTGAAAATAATGAATGAACCTCAAATGAAAACATAACAATTTTCTATTTGTTAAATGACCCTGTTTTTTGCTTTTTTAAAAAGGCTCTTGTCCAAATTTGAAAACAAATGCTGCCATTACAATATTGAAAAGGAATGGATTTGGGCTGCTGAACTGAGCTCAGCTAAAGGTAATGAACTATAAAACCATGAATATCTTCATTTATCTGATTATTCATTTATCTGATTATACCTGGGCTGTGGTCTCACTAGGTGTTCTTTAGGACTGGAATAACACATTCGTTTTAAGGCTGAGGAAAACAAGGCAACAGGGAACTTGGAAAAATTGCATCCCAGAATTGTAAAAGATTGAAGCACATCTTCCTTCCCATAAAATGGAGGATCATATATGTCTTCCAGCAGCTGATATTTCTGTAGCTAGGGTCCCACTGCAGCACTTTGGAAACACACAAGGCCAGGAATAGACAGGACCAATTTGTACAACTCCATGTACATATAGTCTTTTCTGCCTCTTTTTTCTTCCTCTGCCATATTTATATCTGCACCAGGAAGATTTCTAACCCTGCAGTTGCTGTGGACACTATCAGTAGGCATATTGGAAAGCCAGACTGATAACAATTGTGCAATTTACAATGCATCCTTGAAACCCAGTAACTGCAATACAATCTATAAAATACTTTCTCATAAACATCTTCAGAGAGGATCTTAATTGCCCTCTGATTTACTACACGCTGAATACCTTCCCTTTGTGCTTGGACAAATTTTGCTGCAGGAGATCTTTCTTTCTTTCTTTCTTTCTTTCTTTCTTTCTTTCTTTCTTTCTTTCTTTCTTTCTTTCTTTCTTTCTTTCTTTCTTTCTTTTCTATTACACTTTTATAGGCCAGCTCTGCATGGCTGGCATGCATTTACTAGCTGCATAATTGGTGGCACAATTCTGCTCTCCTAAACATTGTTATCAGTTAATTAAACTTGAAATGCATCTTTGTTCCATAACATGTTTTGTCAGATTGTTTTCCTTATTTATTTATTATCATAAAATTTTTATTTTGTGACTGGCAGATTCTCAGTTCTCCAATAATAATGTAAATCAAAACATAAGTCTTTAAACTTCATGCAATTTCCTTTTGGTCTCAAAATATGAAACCAGATGTTTCTGGCACGCTAAAGTTGCTTTTCATCTTTTTTTAGACATACTTGGTTGAGTCAAAGTGAATGCATTTTGAAAATCAACTTATGAAAGTTAAATTTTCTTTGTTCATGTGGGTGTAGTCTGGTTCATATTGCTGTAGCAGCAGTAAGAGAACTTTCAGATAACTCACTGAATGCCATTGAAAAATCAAACATATGTGGATCAGACAGCAGCAAAAGTAGTATTAATAACATGCCAATTTAAGAATTATGCATGTCTAAACTCTGCAAAGCTATAGAATCTTGAGAGGTGGAGATATATATTATTATTACAAAAGAGGAGGAGGGGGAGGAACTTTTTGTGTACAATTTTATTCTGTGTATTATTTTATTTTGTCCCTTGCTGAGGGTCCCCAGAAAAAAACAGCTTTGTTGTTTATGGACTCTAATTTTAACACATATTATGTTAAGCTTCTGAATGAACTTACCTTCAATAAAAATAATAGAAAAGATAAAGCCCTAAATGAGACCGGATCAAACTATGATATGCGCTAGGCAATATCATGACTCAGAATAAACCACCTTGCTATCGATGTAAGTAATTTTGGCCTAATAACAACAGTCAAAACCAATGCCAATGCAATCAGTTTTAGGTGTGTCCGTGTACAAATGCAAGAACAATATGTGATTTGTTTTGGTTCCAGATAGATAGATAGATAGATAGATAGATAGATAGATAGATAGATAGATAGATAGATAGATAGATAGAAGTTTAATAACACATTAAGCTCATGCCAAAACAATGAGGGAATCTATAGATACTCACAAGAAGAAAGTTAGGGTTATTTTTGTTTCTGAAGTGCTTCAGCCTTCATATCCCATTTTTCAATATTTTCTTGATTTACTGAATAAGTGGATGCTTCAATAACTTAACAACAAAAACTAGATTTAGGTGTGTTTCAGTCCAATGTTTTCAATTACTTTGGGATAGTTGTGACTGTAGTACCAGGACAAGGCTGTGACACCACATGCTTGAAATCAGGATATTTTGTTTGGCTGGCCTGCTCCATAATCGGTTGCAGACCGAAGTGGTGGAGTTCATCCGTTTATGGTCCTTTCATCTCTTTCCTCATCCAGGAATTGATTATTAGCTAAATTCTTGCATTTAGAACCTCAAAGGCAATATCTTTGCTTATGTGAGCCTGCATCTGCAGATGTGCCCACTCAGGGAGATTATCAGAGATGTGAGTTGGTTTTGTTCCTAATGTAAGATTAGATCTGATTTGGCTACCCATGTCCAGAAAGATATTTAGAAGTCTGTTATATCCACCCAACCAACAACAAAACATTCCTAGCACTGGTATAATGGCTCGTCTTCCTTTTTCTCTCTAGTGAGGAAATTGTCTTTTTTTCTAGCCAAGGAGAACTGGCATGTGGAATGATACCACATAGTGGGGACCTGGTTCTATATGACAAAAAGCGGGGAGGGGCAATTTGATCAGAAGGGTCAGAAGTCTTAAAGTTGGAATAGAGACAGCCAAGAGTTAGCATCCAAAGTCTCCAAGACTTTTTTTATTATTATTAACATCTAGACCAGTGGTGGCTAATCTTTTTGAGCTCTTGTGCTGAAAATTGCAGGTGCGCTTGTAAATGTGCCAGCACCCAGAAGGCAATGCATGGAGGCCCCGCACTCCCTGCACAGGCGCACATGATCCCCATGTGCCATGCCTCTCTGCACATATGCATGCGATCCCCCTGCACGCCACATATCTCTGTGCATGTGTGCACATCTCCCGCACACCCCTGCCTTCTGTGCATGCACACTGGATACCCAACAATCAGCTGTTAGGCAGGCAGCACATGCACAGTGGGGCTCTTCCGGGCGACCTCTCGCGTGTCGGCAGAAGTGGCTCTGCGTGTCACTTCTGGCAAGAGTGCCATAGGTTTGCCATCACGGATCTAGACAAAAACCAAGAAATGGTTTGAGAAACAAGTGAATAGGGCCAGCAGTTCTATAGCACTGATTAGATGTTGGTCACAAAGGAATGAAATAAAATTGACAAATATCCAAAGGCATCAAGCAGCAGGATCATACATCCTTCACAAAAGTTAAACGCAGGTTCTATAGAATCAGCATCCCACAAAATGTTTTATACCATTACTGTAACTAATTATTAAAGAGTAAACATTAGAATCCCTGAATGGCAACAGGATCTCAAGGAGTTTACTTTAATTATGAAATGTTCCATCGACATTCTTGTTAAAAACACACTGTTCAAATTTAACATTAGCCACATCCATTCATCATAAACATATAGCTTTCCCACTGAAAATATTTTAAATCTGATTTTTATTATATCAGAAAAATGACTGTTTATCTTGTGTGTGTCACATATATACTGAATATATAACATATATATCAGGACTAGTTCCTAGAGTTTTGAAAAACTCCAGAACATAGACATGTACAGAGCTTTCTCTTTTTTTCCTCTTTTTTTTTCTTGAGAAAAAGTCAAATGCAACATAACAAATGTGTAACTGGCGAGATACCTGCATTATATAAATCTTCATGTTGAGAAGTTTATGACATTTTAGTTAAGAACTTCACTCAGTTTGACGAATTTGGCAGCAGCCAATTATGACATTAAACAGGTCATAGAGTCTAACCTAAATCTTTAAGTTATTTCTTTTCTGAATGATTGATTTGAGCCTTTCTTCTCCAGCTCTTCATCCACTGCATACTGAATCTGAAAGATTCAGCCCTTTTAAACTTCTCAGTTTTCATGTAAACAGCTATGCTTGCTTTTTATTTCTCTATTGTCTCTGGTTGTGTCAAATAATCAGTCCAAAAAAAAATCAAGACTTATAGGAGTGGATACAATTACCTACAAAGATACCTACAAAGATTATAAAATGCCAGATAAATTACAGTTGCACAGAAAGTGAAGAGATGATAATAGAATATGTCTTCCTTTCTTTGAGGCTTTATGTAAATGTTTGTAAATAAAAATATCAGGATGGCATGGCCCTCTGGCTAATGATCAACTTCCATAATACTAGACTGAAGATGAATAATAATGCTGGGCTGGGCTGGGCTGGGCTGGGCTGGGCTGAGCTGAGCTGGGCAATGAATGATTGAAAAGGTTGCGGTCTTAAGATAGGGCAGTTTTTCTTCCATAAAAAATATCTTAAACCCATCTCCAAGTACATACCCTTCTCAATTTACCCTGTAGCAATGGTCTTCTTCAATCATTCACTTATGAATGTGCCAAGAATAGTATTGATAAGTGGACCAAGAGTGGAATGCCCACTTAGTGGTCCTATCTCTTATTTTCTTATTCTTTGAAAGTACTTTTAAAGAAATGATTGCTTATTGTCCATTTATTTCTGTTCAGTTTTTTTCATCTCCTGAATCTTGATGATGATTCTTGTTGTTTGTGTTGCAAATGTTACAAACTTTTAATCATGCTGTATTGACAATTGAATTGTCTGTAGCCATTCTGCAGCTGGCATGGCATTTTCTGAATTATAATAATTGGCTACAAGGCATATACAATGAGTACAGATCACTGTATGAGAACAATTTGGTCTCCCTTAAGACTCTACTATTTGGCTGAAAGCTAGACTGGATAATTCTGTCCTAAAAACTCTTAAGATTACCATGTCTGGGCTACCAAAATCTCTAGTGGTTTCCCCAATTTTTGCAGCCTAGTTCTGTAGTGCTAAATTCTATATGGAAGTAGCAGAAAAAGCCCTCAGTCCAACCATGCCAATGTTTTAATGCCCACTACCATTCCAATGCATTCCTTCAACCTTAGTAGTAACCCCCCAAAATAATATTAATATTTAATTGATTTGGTTACATTTTTTGTCTTGCTTTGATTTTTAGGGACCTTGTCCCCTAACAGCTTGGCCACCTACAAGCCACTCCAAGGGAGCCATTCAAATGGAGACACAGCCTTCATCTGGATAAAACTTTCCAGTCTACTTTGCTTTGGGGACTGTACTTTGTCTTGGACACTGTATTTTTTGCTACCTGTCTGGAATAAATTAATGGGAACATCTTCATGATGCCATTCCTATGCCATGTTTGGACAAACCCAACACTTCCCATATCCAGTTTGCTAGAAGTTTATTCAAAAGCAGGAAGATGGTTGAAGAAGAATTAAAAAATCTCAAGAATTAAAAAAAGGGACATCAAAATCAGATAATACACAGCCATGGCAAAACTGACCTCTCCCTCTCTCTCTCTCCCCACCTATCTATAACTGTATCTATCTATACCTACTTTAACTAAATTTAAGTAGGAATGGTTTCCCTATGTATCCTCCATCACACACCAAAATAAGTTTAGACATTTGGAATACTTGTTGTTGTTGCTTTAAAAAGAACTAAAAGGTGAATCAATGATGGAATTAAGGCAAATATATGTGTTCCAAGATAATGTTTCAGGATCCAATCAGGATCAATCACCGGGACTAGAGATTTAGTGTTCTTAGCTTTTGGACTTGTGCTGGAGCCCATCCTAAAGGAACTACCAGAATGTGTGCTTTAGTCTATTCTAAGCACCACATAAATATTATGCATATAATAGCCCAAATAAATGATTATAGTTCTGTTCAGATTTCTTGCTCTACTTCTCTATGAACCTGGCCTGCCTCCAAATATTCATTATGTAATGAGAGAGAAAGGCAGCAATTTTATTTTGAATATGCAGGAAGTCTTTTGTAGCCACCACATTGCTTGGGTCCCCTGCTAGGTTGCTCATTCCTTCTGGCTTTTTCGTATCATCTAACAAAATGTCAGCTTTCTGAGTGAATTTCCACTTGCCCTCCTTCAAGTATTTCTTTAAAACTTGGCAGTTCCCTTGGGCTTTTAGTTAAGATAGATGAGATGGCCCCCTGAGATGACAATGGATAGGGACAAATGCCTTTATCCCCTTGAATGTTTCCTTTCTATGTCTGTTTGTCATTTTTATGGTACTATTATTCTTTTAATATTTTGAAGCCCCCCCAAAATTACTTACTCTTTTGAAGAGTACATGGAGTGGGCATCCTCACAATTTATCACACCTCCTATAGCCCAGTGATCTCCAGAATCATTAAGCAACAGTTCTCATCCACAGAGCCTTGGTCCAGCACTTTGGAAGAGAAGCAGATTATAAAGGAAGCTTTGGTGAAATATCAAAGGCTGATTCACTGAATCAGTGATAGCTGTTAAGCCTGGGTTCACCAACCAGGGTTAAGGAGACAAGCTAAACAGAATGTGCAGCGTTAGTCAGATAGGCACACAGATAAATGAGTGATATAAGTTTGTATGTTTGTTAACATACAGTAAAAATAACAGATACGCTTGTGCTATCAAAAATATAGTTTATTCCATTTATAGCATAGTCAAAATAACAGTCCATTAGTCATGTATCATTTTAGTCAGTCCATTCAAGGATATTCAGTTAGCAAAGTCCGTGTAGAATATCCTATGTCAGTTCACTTACAAATCAGTCCTTTCTCTCTCCCGTTCGAGTAACGCAGTCTTGAGTCCATGCAGTAATTAGGGATCATCAAAGCCAGAGAGAGAGCAAGCTGTCGTCTTGCTTCTTTTAAAGTGCTTTCACAACCACTCCCTTAATTACATTCCCATATTTAAAGTTGCAGACACTTTAACTTATAAACTATGATTACATATTTATTATTTTACCTAAAACAGTTAGGGTAAACAATGTTATCCCTAACAATAGCCAACATTGAATCTTCAAGCCTGGCCACAAAGGACCTGTCTTCTGTCTCCTGGAAATAAGGCTCATCGCTCACCAAAGAGTAAAGAATGGATTCCTAAGTCTTACAATGACATACAGTATGTGAAAAAATTATCGGGATGCTTGATGAAGGAAAGTCCCTGCTGTCACCTCAGGGACTGCAAATGCTTTTAAACAGTTTTGCAAATTTCTATTTTTGACATGGGTAAAATATAAACCATTCGTAGCAGCTAATTTTATTAGCACTGTAGTACTTTAAGTAGAAGTAACTCACTCGTTTTAATCACTTCCGTTTGCTTTCTCCCACTTACGCTCTTCCCTTTGAATCTTTTGTGCACCTATATAGGTGCTACTTTTATAGGCATCTATTATCCTGCTTTGTACTTTAATATATACATTATACATATTATATATATATATTTAATATATATTATAAATAAAAGTACAAAGCAGGATAATAGATGCCCATAAAAGTAGCGAAATTTTCCATTAGGATAATCTGTCACCCATTTCCATTTTTTCCCTCTTCCTTTTCCAGGGAAAGAAAGCATAATCAAAAGTCTAAATGACAAAGAGTTGACAGTAAGATTCTGTAGTAAATGATTCCAGAGTTGCTGGCCTGCAGAGATGCTGAAGAAGTCCCCAGCAGACCTGATTAATTCCAGTTTCTCCAGCTGCCGGGGGAGCAGAGGCTAAGCAGTCTCACAGAGAGGAGCCTATTACCACGACGAGGCTGAAATAGATCTAATCAAGTCACAGCCGCTCCAAAGAAAACTTTACAGGTTTAGCTCACTAAAGTAGTGCTTTAAGATGACTACAAAGGATCATGGGAGTCTGAAATCATTTAGGCTTTATTGTAGCTTAAGGAGGGTTTTTCTTTCTCTCTTTCTCTCTCTCTCTCTGTCTTTTTTCTTTTTTTTTCTTTTTTGCTACTGCTGCTGTGTGGTTAGGCTACACTAATTTACTAAACATGACAATGATTTCACTTATGTAGGACATCGCTGGCATAAGCTTCCATTTATTTTATTTTATTTTTTATTCTCCGTGTTACTATGATCTTTTTCCCTCCGCAAGATTTATGACTATTTGCCTGGTGGGAATCCCTGCATCTTTCTAAGAGCGTTCATTAGGTCTTACACATGGCATAATGTCGGTGTTCCATGACACAAATTACAGAATTTTCACCAGTAAAGTCATCACAAGAATGATATGCAACGTCAGTCATATCATTTGCACGATAATGTGCAAGATGTCACTGCCCTTCCACCCCCCACCCCCCCATGGCAGGTGCCCATGGCAATACATGGCCCTTCAAAAATTCTCTCACTACACCTCCCATCATGTCTCAGAATTAGCCAGATGAAGCTGGTATTCAACACAGTGGAATACAGGTGCTGCTGTACCCTAATTCTTTTGCAATGGGATTACAACAACATAAGACACTTTGTGGTGTGTAATCTTTGTGATAATAATAATGATACTGGGCACAATTCATCTGAAGATAAAGATGCTCAGCTAAGTTTCTCAGTGGCAGAACAAGTAAATCTGTGAGATTAAACTGCATCACTATAGCTGGAACATTCTCAACATTCATATATTTACTCATATTTTAATAATACATAATTTAAGGTAGACTTTGAACAATGCATGTTGATAAACAAGATTTGAATGAGATAATATTGTAGGGAAAGAGAAATAAAAACAAATTACTATTAAAGGGGATGGGTTATTTGTAAGTGGTGGGGATATATAAATCAAAATTTGCTGTTTTTTTCAGTGATTCTCAACGTTGGCAACTTTAAGACATGTGCATTATGCTGGCTGGGAAATTCTGGGAGTTGAAGTCCACATGTTTTTGAAGTTCCCATGTTGAGAATGTTGAGAATGTTGAGAAACACATGGATATTGCTAACTTTTACATATCGTTCCATATTTTTCTATTCGTTATCTTAAAAAAATACTGGAAAGGCTTATTCTAATTTCAATATCATATGGTCTTCAACTTAATATGTATTTTTAAAATAATCTACACTACTGTCGACCATTTCCAGTCAAGCAACCATATTAAATGCCAAATTTGGTTTACAACTTTTTCCAGTAGACACTATTTTTTGGGATACATGTTTCCCAAATATCAAGTTTGCATGAGACGTTTTGAGCAAAGAGTAAAGAAACTAGTGGAATCCATTCATCTTATTGATGCCATTGCAAAGTTGATGATGGCAGTTCAAACCTAAATGCTAATAACTGAAATGTATATCATATTTCTTTTACATTCCTAAGAACTTTGGCTGAAGTTTTCAGAAATTTCCCTATTTGTAAACTCCAAAAGAAATCTTATTTAGCCTGTTCTGATGGAGAAGGAGCTACAATTTATTCCTACCACCCAACAAAAACTAACACATGCACGCTAGACTCTAATGCCTTAACTCTCTAATTCTAGAATATAGGGTCTAGATCCAAACTAAAATATAAACCTAAAATGGATTGTTCTTATTAGCTCTAGAACCTGTAAAATGAATTGCATCTATAATTAAAATTTATAAGAAAAAAGAAGAGAGAACATAGTTTGTGAAAGTACAAAATGTTTTCTGCAAGTTTTAAAAGTATTTCATTTCCATATAACAAATTTATTTTTATATAAATTCAAAAAGCAAAATTTTGCATAGATTACATCCTGCTTTGTCTGTAGAATGTATGGTATTTTGCTGCAGCATTTGGGGTTGATTTAATTGTATCTATATTTGGAGAGAAGCACACAGCAGAGACAGATTTATATTCCCAAAGTGCCTGTTAACTTTTTAAAATAAGTAGACTAATATCATGTGTCCAGAGTAGTAATGCAAAACACAAGCACACAAACAAAATGGCAAAAATATGGAATATTGTTTCTATCTGTCTTACCTAAAATTACTTGTATTAGGAAAACAAAACTGTGGATGTGTGTATATATAAATTATTTATATTCATATATTTAAATGTTTATACACACACACTGATACACACATACATATAGTATTAGAATATATATATACTGTATATCTAATTAATTAAGAGAACAAAAATGAAAATATCAGTGGCTTACTGAATCATAAAAATATTTTTATAAACTTTTCAAAAACTCCATTGTCTGAACTATACATTTCAAAATTAATCCTGAATTAGCTCTTAAAAGTGTTTGTGTGTCTTTAATTATGCAGAATGTACACAAATTTAATGAGTTTTTAAATATTAAAACTATTCTCGGTTGTCACCACTGTGAGCTCTTAATTTACAGAGCAATTAAGTCAGGACTCTCATTTATCAGTACATGTGTGTTTGTTGAAAATGTAGTCAGTTTTTATTAATTGATGCTATAGAAATACTGAAGTAAAATTAATGTGTGTGCTTCAGAGGTCGTGCCGACAGGACTGGGTAGCTATCAAGGAGCAAGACGTGAGATAAATAAGTAACTGCTATTTTGTGATTACACTGGAGATATCAAGTATTAAGAGGAACAGAAGGGACAACTTTATCCAAAATTCTCATGAGCTCAAGCTTCTTCTGTGTAGGTGCTTGGCAAGCATTTCTCATGATCAGAAAAGAGAAATATCTAAGATTTTACTCTGGTTATTAAATTCTATTCACCACTCATGTGTTGAATAACAGTCACCATAATCCCCAGACAATATGGCCATTGGCACATTGGCTAGGACTTATGGGTATTAACCCAACAAATCTGGACTGAGAAGGATAGTTTCTAATGTTGTCATGTATGTGTATCTATAAACAATTTGCAATGTTTTTTGCTGTAAGGGCTTTCTTATGCTGAGATTAATTTGTGGCAAGAAATGAAATTTCTTGCTACAAGAAAGAGGAAAGTCTGTTCCTGTTTTAATTTGTCTTTACACCATGGATATGTTAGAAGTAAATGCTCTGTAGTAATCATACAACTTTTGAAGAGTTTGAAACCATTTTAATGTCAATTGATATTAACAATATAGTAATAACAACAGTGTTTCTCGAGTTTGGCATCTCTTAAGATGTGTGGACTTCAACTTTCAGAATTCCTTAACCAGCATTCTAGCTGGGGAATGCTGGGAGTTGAAGTTCTTACACCTCATAAAGATATCAGTATTGCAAAGGATCCTGGAGTCAATCAAATGCTTTGCAGACACATATACATACTAATATTGACATGATACAATATCTTAGTAATGAATGATGACTCAGTCAAGTGGTCCCTGTGATGGAATGTAGTGGGCCAGATTACCGGGAAAGAGAGGATGCACTTCGGAGAAGTAAGAGACAACTCAGTTCAAATAGTTTGTGTGAAAAAAAGGGGTGAAGACACCATCTTCCCAATAGTTCCCAGAATATATGATGTGGGGAAAAGATTGTTTTGATTTGTCAGGCTCCTCCCACCACAAACCCAGAAAGACACAAATCTTCAAGCAGGTTTTTTAAATATTGTTGCACATCTATAGACAGAGTCTTGCCAAACTGAAGAAGCCTATTTCCTACATCAAGCATATACTCTGGGAACTTTTAAGGAGGAGCTGTCTTCGTTGTCTTTCACACAAATTTTCTGAATTGAGTTGCCTCTTACTCCTCTGGAATGCCCTCTTTTCCTTGAGGGAATGTGGTCTACCAGATTCTCCATCACAGTTCCTGATGAAGAGCATAAATTTGTTCTGGCATTTTTCATGTACCTAATCGTCTTTGCTGTAAAATGACAGCATTGGGCACTATCTGCAGCTTACCAGCACATTAAAAAGCTGGGCCATTATAGATTGCCCTACTGCCAGCTGTATATCCACAGCTAGGATGCATCTGCACTGGTATCTGAGAACAGAGAGCTGTGAGAAGCAATAGGAATAGTTGTGGAAGAAATGAGAGAAGAGATATGGTATTGGGAAAATCAAAAGAGATATCCAATGGGTTTCATTGGGGACAAATTCCTTGTGGTCCAATCACACTTGGCCAATAAACCTATTGTTCTATTCTGTTCTCTAAGAAACATACTTGTCAGTTCAAGAAAAGGTTTTCTGGCATCTTCCCAGGATTAAAGTTGCTAGAGGACATCCACAGGACAGGACATCCACAGAGATAGCTGGATATTGAATTGCTTGGAAGATAAGGACCCTGAAAATAAGTAGGTGCAAGGATCCTCCATTTTATTAAACATGAAATCTGACCACTTGAACACAGCCAAAATCTAGGCAGTTTACAGAATTTATATAAGAAAAACAAGGTTCAAAATCAAAGTATGCTATTAAAATGCTAACAATGATACAAGCTACTAATTGATAAAGTTGTAAGAAGTGGCCTTTCTATCACAGGAAAAGTTACAATTGTCTTTCTGAGAATATTAAAAAGTTTGCTTGCTATCCTTGCCTTTTTCCTACCTTGGGCAACCTATAAAGCCAAGTCTAATCCACAGCCGTAGTAATTGGGAAGTGCATTCAATCCTCCAAAAATCTAAGGAGCCCTTCTTTAACCAGGTTGCACAACAAAGTTTCGTTTCAAGACAATATTATATTTCATGAGTAACATAAATTCATCTTGAGATTCACATGAAATAACATGGACAAAAGGATACTTACTTGAAAAAATTGGTCAAGTTTGATTATTCATGGCTCATTGAGGAAATCTTAAAGTTGCTGAGAATTGAGAAACACAAAATTAAATGAAAGAGAATATGAGATCCTCTACCATTCATTTGCTTGCATTGCACAATATGTAGAAAAGTTTGGGAATAGATAGAATATACTCAGCTTGACACTTGGTATATAAGCCTTTCTGGGAAGCGGTTGTTTCAAAGGTAAAAGAGAAACTAACATTTAATTAAATATTATTTGTTTCTTACTTTCTATGATCTATTATCTTTGTTCTTTTATTATTATTTTGAAATAGGAAGGCAGCTAGCTTATAAAGTAACAAGCTAAACAGTAACTTACCATTAATGTAGAAATAGAAGTGCAGCTTCCTAAGAGGAATATTCCTTTTCCACACTATTAGAATTGCCTTTATCTCCTCTAAGGTGGATGCTATTGGCTCTGCCTGTAATGTCTTCCCAGCGTAAATGATTTCTTGACCAAAGAAATAAAGCAATCATCTGTTCCCCCACAGTTAAGGTTAAAGAAAATGCACCAGATTCTAAATCTCTGCTGCTAATGTTCTCTCTTGACTTCTGACCCACCTGAGCACCACTAAGTTTGATGGGACCATGCCAAGCCATCCTTTGTAACCCATAAGATGGTTAATATGCTCCCATTTCTCATTCAGACAGTCAACAGAGGGGGAAAAAGGCAGCAGGCCAACACATGCTGTCTCCAGCAAATGCTTAGTAATAAATTGCTCTTTTGGCAGGGCAGAAGACAAATTTTTCTTTCTTTCTCTTCCGTTTCTACTTCCATACTCCTGTGCTGAGGTGAGTGGTGAGAGATTCTTCCACCCACCCCACCTAGGCCTGGCTGCCAATGCCCATAAATTTAGCCCCTGCTTCTGCCTGGGCCTATTTATGGGTCACTGATGGAATACTAAGGTAGATGCATTTTTAAAGCCCTGGCTTGATAATCATGGTAATTGAAGTTTGGAGGGAACTGCTAGCTCTTAGGAGCACAGGGGTCTATTTCTCCCAGTGAGGCCCTGCTCCATATTATCAGTCCATTCCATTATTAAATATCACTCTTTTACAATATGTTTCAGGCTCCTTAATGAGCCTAAAGCAGAAATCGTCACCTCTTTCCCCTCTGAGCTTTATTTGCTTGTTATTAAACAATGTTATTGAGCTGCCTCCTTTCCCTGTGTTGCCAAATCTGCATCATTTCCGTTTTATAATTGTGCAATTAGAGCCAGGCCTTTGCTTTCATACATCAGCAGGACCTGAGCATGAGTGAACGAGAGAGGGAGGAAGGGAGAGAGAGGGAGGGAGAGGGAGGGAGTCAGATGTTCACTGAGAATCCAAATGCATCTTAGGTTCATTAACTACCAGATTTTGCAGAATGGGAAGTTATTTATCATGATCTGTTTTCTACCTCCAGCTATCTACACCCCAACCCACTCTTGTGACTTCCGCAGTGACCTTGTGCTGTGTTGTTGAGTGTCCAATTTGCTTCATGATGTTACGTGCTTGCATAAATTGGAACACCTCTCCCTTCAATCTTTTCTCCCCTCCCCCCTCTCGACCTTTAAAAGTACAACTGAATTATATTTTTTCCTACAGTGTACCCTTCCCTTGAAGCTAATAAGCGGGGCAATACCTGCAATTTCATATACAAATTGCATAAATACAATCCCCTTCTCCCATATATACTCACACATATACTCTGCCTTTCTTCCTCTTGTGTGCATACACACACACACACACACACTTAAGCTGGTCTAAGCAGTGTATTAAGTAGCTGAAGAAAATCCATTCACATTCTGCTGTGTCGCTTTCTTCTCAAGTCATGAACCCATCACAGACTTTTTCTAGCTGTAGGTTGCCACGGTGAAGATTTACAATGCCAGTTATTCATACATCTGCCTTCTCTCCCCCCCCCCCCTTATTCTTAAATCCCTTGGGCGAGGGCAACCTTGATACTGAAACTCGTAAAATTCATGCAGGCTTATCATCTTTGGTGAAGGCTTCAGGCATGCATTACCGTATCCAACTGCCTGCTCCCGCCATGACAGAACTAGGCCCCATAGCTTTTCTTTTTAGCAGGGTAAAGGACAGGAAAAAAAGTACCATTATGCTCTTAAAAAATCCCGTAAAGCGTGTGTGTGTTCTGTGCGTATGTGTTTCAAAGTTTTATCTCTTTCACTAAATGAATTTTAAATTTGCTTTAATTATGTTTGTCTCTAAGGAGTAGCATAAATTTAAACCCAAGCAGTTTTGTTGTTTGAAGTAGCTCTAAATTTTGTGGAGTAGCATTCCACCTCCAAAAAACCCAGTCTCTCTCTCTCTCTCTCTCTCCCTCCCTCTCTGTCCCCCCCCCCTCTCAGCAGCTTCTGGTCCCATTGCCAAGAATTAAAACTAAATAGTTTAGAACAGCTATTTTTTAAAATATTTTGTAATTGATCAAATATTTTTGTTACTACATCGCATGTTTTGTTTATGTAATCATTTTCTCTTCTTCTAAGGAAGCCCTCATTAGACTTTGATATTTCAGACTGCAAACATGATATTTAAAGGGCTCATTTTTGCACTTTTATCTCTGAGTTCCCTAGAAATTGTGAGAATTGAGTTTTTGATGCTTACTCAAAGATGCTTTTTCAGGAGGCAACTAGACTTTCTTGTTTTTTCTTTGAAGATGTTTTGCTTATTATCCAAGAAGCTTCTTCAGCTCTGACAGGATAGTGGGGAAGGATTTATAACCCACTATCCTGTCAGTGCTGAAGAAGCTTCTTGGATAGGAAGCTAAATGTCTTCAAAGAAAAAACTAGAAAGTCCAGTTGCCACCTGAAAAAAAACACCTTTGGGACAACCATGACCTGGATGACTGAGAATCTCTGCAGACTTTTGATGAATAAATACTGGATTTGATCATTTTTATTATTTGTTCCTGTTTTTCCCCTTGTTTGGGGTTTTTTTTTGGGGGGGGGGTTAGGCATGGGAGATTGATCACTGAATGTACAGTCATGATTAAAAACTCAGATAGAATTCTGTTGATGTTTTGTAATAATGCTTTGTCTAGAAAAATGGATTGCATTCTGTTAATTGGCTTTAGTTCCTAAAGAACTCACCCAATCCTGTTCACAATATCCACATCAAAAATCTTTGTGTGTTTTAGCATGAAGATCTGAAAGGAACTTACAAATATACTAAAATGTTTTCAGAATTTGGGGATCCTGTGGATTCTATTCCACAAGAATTTCTGAAAATGGGAAAATTTACATGAGTGGACCCCCTCCCTGATGCTCTCTGAATTTGTTTGTTTGCTCACAAATGTTTTATTACTCAACTAGGTAATATCATTAGTACAAGTGAGTGTGGGTTTTGCTTCCTGTTTATATATAGTAGCTTAAACTCTGGGGGACAGAGCAGCTTATTCTTTTAGTTCATTGATTAGGTTGTTGTTTTGTGCTTGATTGTTTGTCCGGTATTAATCCTTGGTTACTTGGACATTGGCTGGTGGCAGGACAAGCTGTTCTACCATGAACTACATATATTATTATAATTCTACTGAACTTTGGTAACACACTTCAAAATCCCAATTGTTGGAACTATGTTTATTTGTCCTAAGCCACATTACTAGTTTTAGCTATAAAGTCAAATATAACTTTAGGGACTTCAAAAACTTCTTTCAGATCTTCATATTAAACTCATGTAGATAAGTAAGCGCAGATGTGTAGGAATGAGCTTCAATGAATACCCACATTTCTCCCCCAATTTCGGTCTTTGAGTATTACACATGAGTGAATGCATAGGGCATGATTACCTTATATCTGTTATCGTTTCTCATTCATATCAATTGACGGAGCCATATATTTTAGTTTAGGCAGCTTGAAGGGATAATCTGTGATATCCAACATTTGATAAATAGAAAACAATGGATAAAGAGGTCTATCCCATACTTTCTTCTTCTTAGCTCTTTTTTCCCATTGTTTGAAACTTCTAGGCTAAAAGAAAAGTTGAAAACAGAGAGAGTTTGGGGCGTGAAAACTCAAATTTGAGTCTTTTCTTTTTGCATGTACCAAAGAATAGCATTAATGGAATATTATCAAACCAATCTGCTACTAAGTAATGGCATAAATGTATCTTCCCTGTACATATGAAAAAAAAAATGAACAGAAAGAATTTAGAAGAAGGTTATATCGTCGATAACATCTTCCTCTATTTCTAATCTCTATAGCATAAAATCATTGTAAATTGCATAAAAGCAGCATTCCCACGCCCAGAAGTGCACTAAGAATGGTTGAACAATTGAACTTTTACAAATTCTGATGTGAACTGACCTGATCTTTACATCTTGAACGACCAAGTTGTTCACATTTCACACTCCATTGAATCTTCTGAACCAATGCTGAATTCTAACCTTCCAGGATATTCTGTGGCATTTTTTTATTGAATGTTGCAATTCAGTGTATTGAAACTAAGCCTGAACAATTGAGAATATTTTCACCAGTACAAAACAAAAGAAAACAATGAAGGTCTTTCTTTTTATATCATTTTGAAAAAAATAGAATGTATTATTTATACAAAGTCATTAGTGCAGATGTGATTTTATAAATATTTGCAAGCAAAATAGACAGGCTCTGCCTTAAAGGAACTGAATATCTTAATCCTTTCCTCTTATTAAGCCCCCTCTCCATGTCAAAAGGAATTTATAATAGCCTCACTTGCCTACTTTGATCTTAGGAATATCATTGTCTACCAAATCATGCAGATTCATAGATCTGTGATTAATTATCATCAGCCATGTTGTTACTTCTGCATAATGCCCAGAAGACTGAAAATTTGCCTACTTACAAAAGGGCTGGCATAGATGTTCAAGGCACTCATGAAGAAAACTTTTCCTGGATAGTATAGTTATCCTTTCCAGCATTGGCATTCTTCGTAAAGTTTTTTTATCATACCACTTTACCTTTTTTTTCCCTGAAAAAAATGAACATGTCTCCCAACAAAATAATACACCATATTTTGTGTGTGTGTGTCTCTCTCTCTGCGTATATATTTACTCGGAGACAAGCCGCACTAAAAGCCTCCAATACAGGAAACACAATGTTGCCAGCCAATCAAGACCAAAAAAAGCCACAAAACAGACAGAAGATATTAGAAACACCAATCAAGCAGAACACAGCAAACTCCAAGACCAATAAACACAGACCAAGACTCCCAACCAATCAGAATGAAGGAAAAAACATTCTGGCACAGCAGATGGCTAGCATCAAATTTAAAACAGAAATGTCTGTGAAAGTCTGACTCACAGACGAACACTATACAGAAGCCTGATGATGGCAGATGAGATTCTACTGAAACGTTGCTACAACTTTAAAAGCACAACTATAATGACGTGGGAAAATACCCGAACAAAGCTGAATACCATACATATAAATACCCACGAAAACTATTTGTTTTCTTAAGTTTTCGCGGGTACTTACATGTATGGCATTCAGCTTAGTTCAGGTGGGAAAATACCCGAACTAAGCTGAATGCCACATATATATATATATACATACATACATACATACACATACAATGTAAGGAGAGGATAAGGACCTTACACATCCTCCCTTTGAAAAAATATCAGACTTCAAGGGCTGAAGCTTTATATTCATTATAACTGTAATTACATCTCCATAAGAGGTGAGGGCAGAATTGTTGATTTATTTATTTTAGTTAAGGAGGTTAAATAGAATAGATTCTAGCCTATTAATGCTTAGATGGGGAGTGCGATAGAAATTAAACCAGAGTCATTACTTCTTATATGTATAGTATACTGCTGAATTGGAGGAGGAAGTAGGAGGAAAGAGGAAGAGGGAGGAAGGATGAGGGATGAGGGAGGGCAATGGTAGGATTCAATTTTTTTTACAACAGGTTCTGTGAGTGTGGTTTGGTGGGCATGGCAGGGAAAGGATACTGTAAAATCTCCAGTCAGAGATGGTATTTGCCAGTTCTCCAAACTACTCAAAATTTCTGCTACCGGTTCTTCAGAACTGGTCAGAACCTGCTGAATACCACCTCTGAGGGACAGGGATTGCAAAGGAGGAGGAGAAAGAGAAGGAGGAGGAGGAGGAGCAGAATGCTTCTGGGTTTGGATGGGCTACATGGTCTATAATTATGGCATGTTCTCAATTGAAATTTTAGGTGCTCTATAATAGTATGACTTGGTGGCATCTGAAGACCTATCTTTTCACCCAATCCTTCCCAGTGTGAATGCTACATATGGAGAAGTTTTTCATTTAAACACTAGTACAGAATGAAAATATAAGCTAATGGCTAATTGGAAAAGTATGCCTTTTAGAAAATCCAATGATCAGTTTATTCATTAAAATATGATACAATTTATCATACACCACTGGGTATGACATTGTTCATAAGAATGATAAAATAGTTTTCTCTGTTTTCTCCTCTTCCAAAGAAATATGACAGAGCCAGTGAAAAAAAAAGAGGGTGGGGTATGAATAGTTGTTAATCACCTTTGTAGTATGCATGTGTTCATTTTGTTTTATATTTCTGATAAAAGTGATGGACATCCAGCTTTCCCTTTTCTAGTCTTACTTTATTTATAGCTATAGACAAGGGAAGAATCTGTATTTAGCTTATGGGTTGGCACAAGTTTGGCACCAAATTTGTGGCATAAGAAATGTAAATATAAAGATTAGCACATGATTCCTCTATTTTTGTTAAAGAAAGGAGAAATTCTTCAATAGTTTCTCTATGTCAGGTCTCCCTTAAGATGTGACCCTAGCCCTGTACTGAAAAAGCCCAATGGACAAAGTTTTCTGATGGCACCTTTCAAGATTTAACTGAAAGTCAGAAAGCAGAAGATGGAAGCCATTAGTGAGATGATTGTATAGTGAAAGAAAAGAGTTTCATACCAAATCCTTGGTCGCTTTGTCACTAAATAGGTGCAAGAACATTGCATATTGCATTCCACCTCTGAAAACTTTCACTTTGAAAATTTTTTTGAATGTCATGTCTTTCTAACAAGAGAAGAATATTGGGAGAAAACAATAAAAGGGATTTCTCAGCCTACACAGAATTAAATGATCTGTTTTTCCAAAAATCTCAAGAAGAATATAAATTAAGATTATCAATCCTAATGCAGCTTTTAAATACATTTATGCAAAGGTCGATAACCTTAGCTTTTGAGCCACATGAAGCTCTGAATTTCACAAGGCCAGTTCAAGAGATCTCTTTACCTCTTGGAAAAGGAAACTCAAGATCTACCAATGGTGGTAGAAAAATTGGAACATTTGTTTCTTTCCACTGTTTGCATTTTAATGACTTCGGCCTTTGGCCAAGCATAGCTCATTAGCAAGCTGATCCTAGAGAAATCCAATGTCCATATCCATGCACTCAGCTATATTGCACTTCTGAATATGTAAATCAACGTATGCAATAAAACTCAGATTGCTGAGAAACGAAGGTTTAAGGTACTTTCTATAAACCACTCAGAGGAAGATAGGAAGATATAGTAGCCAGGGGCATCTGCAGGAAAGTCAAAATAGTGAAGATGATGGCCATGCTCACATATTTGAAGTGAGAAACATAAAAAAGAGATGGAGCCTTGATTGCATTCTGGTTGCCTCCATCCTAACTGTTTTGAATCTCCTAGCTTTCTATTATCCCTGTTTTGATCAGAGAGAACTTTGAAAGTCACATGACTATGGGATGCTACAATTACCATAAATACATGCCGGTTGCCAAGCACTTAAATTTTGATCATATGACCGTGCAGATACTGACAGAGTTATAAATGTGAAGACCAGTTATAGGTCATTTTCATGGGTGCCATTGTAACTTCAAACACTCCCTAAACAAATCGTTGTAAGTTGACAACTACCTGTAATACCTGTAATAAATAATCAAACGTACACATCTGCCTATCCAGGTGTACAAAAATGCCAAATCCAGTCTGAACATCTGGGTGAGTGTGTGACAATCCATAATAAATAGAATCCCACATTTAGAAATCAATAATATGGAATTACACATTAAAATTGTAAATATATGTACTATATACCTTATTAAGATATGGAAAATTATGGACATCTTTTAAAGTGAAAGAAAATTTACATATGAAAATATAACAAAGTCAATAGATTCCTTTAATGTAAGATATAAATAGCAGTTTTTGAAAGACATGTTAAAACGCAAAGGAATAAAATTATATAGGTAGAAGACTTAATAAAAAACAGTCCAAGTCTATTGTTTATTTAAGCATCTATAAATGTATTCTTTGGTTTGTTTTGGAAAAAAACAGAGCTGGGGAAAAGTTTACTGGTGGTCCAATGCATTTTGAACAAAGTCCTTTGTCAAGGGCAATGACAGATTTTTCATTTGTGCTAGTTAAATCAGTAGCGAGTATGGGACTAATGAACTGATTTAGACAGTTAAGCAGCTAAATTTGTCACTGCCCTTGACAAAAGACTTCAACAGAAACATATTGGGCTGCCAGTGAACATTTTCCCATCCACTATCTCTGTTTCACCTCTCTGCCCAGTTCTGTTGCAACAATCATGCCCAGAACAGCTACCTGTATCATCTCATAGAAAGAACTGTTCTCCAATCATTTATAGCCAAGTCCCACTATCTCACATTGTCTTTGATTAAAAATGTGCTGGAAGTTCCCCAAAAGATTTGCCTTCATTTTTGCTGGCATATTCATTGATCTGGCAAAACATGGAGCATCATGAAAAAGCAACACCATCAAGTTGCCTTTTTACTGTCTTTTCATTCTTTCAATAAATTGCTATTCTCCATAAAAGGCATATTTAAGTACTGAAGGACTCCCAGCATTAGCAATTAATAGGTGCCATTATGCTAACTATCATGCAAGTTTAGGACATCTTAGATGCAAGATAAGAGATGAATAATTTGAAGTAATTTTCCTGTAATCATGCCAATCACTTCAGAAAAGTAGTCATTAAATGAAACAGTATTATGATGAATTATAGAACACCTATTGAATGTCTTTTCTCACAATATATCTATGGAACTAACTATGTTAGAAGGTGGCAAACAGAACAAATTTCTTTCTCAAGAAAATGTGCCCAGTCCATACCATAAATAATGTCTTGTTTAGCAAACCTTGATTTTGAATGAGGCCTTGAAACAGGATTAATCCACTATAATTCCTCAACCCATCTATTTATTGTTTATCTTCTTCTATTCTTTAAAATAGATAATATGAAGTGAGTGTCACTGTTGAGGAGAACAAATTCTTCTCGTTCAGCTTTGCTGGAGTGATTAAATATTATTTATCTAACTAAATGCTCAAAATGCATCATTATTGAAAGGAACACATTTAGTCCATTGGCTAAGTGAAATGCAACCGCACCTCATTTGACTTTTTAACATTTATTATATTGAATAAGTCTGTGCTTAATTAAATCAACTTTTTATAGTTAATTTAACATGATTCCATTTTACTTACAGAATCTGCATCAGATATTTATAGGAAACTGAAAGAAGATCCTCTAGAAGGCTAGTTCTATTACGTATTTCTATAATCTAATCAATTAGATGCTTTGACTGTCCTGAAACTAGGAAGCTGGGAAGAGTGGGAATTTTAAAAAATTAAGATTGTACCTGGGTGCTTTCCCACCCCTCTTTCATTATTTTTACAGATAATGGCTAAATTGCATTCATCAGCTTAATTTCTATTGTAAAAATGATGCATTATTTAAGGAGAGCCACTAATCTGATTTTATTATAAAAGTAGCAGTATTTCCTTTTAAGGCAGGAAAAGAGTGACAAATAATGATAATATATAGCACTATCCAAATTGCATTCAGAGATAAATCGAATGGATATCAATGGGACATAAATGTGTTCAGGTTAGAAGCTGAATGATTTACATAGTTTAATCTGCAATAATAATCAAGACTATATTAAGATTTTAAAAATCAGTGAAGGGATTATTCTTATATCCATATTTATGTTTTGATTTTAATGGCTTTAATGGGGAAAAATATCTCCAGCAAGTAATTTTTGCGCTCATTTCTTGTGTTTACAATCAGAATGTAAATGCATTCACCACACTTCTGCTGTTCCAGTAGAACTGTAATGTTCACCATGGATTCCTCATTCATTTCTGCAGACACAGTTGCACAAGACTAGAAGGTTGTGGAATCTAATTTTTCAGACATAGATAAGATGCTTATTCTTCAGATTAATAAAATTCTGTGTGGGATCATGCCATACATTTGATCATGTTTTCTGGTCATCTAAAGTAAACCCAGATGCACAAACAAGCCTTTTCCTTCTCTTTCTTCTTTGTGGGAAAGGAGTAATTCCCCCTCCTCAAAAAGGGCTAAATGTAATAATCTATAGATAGGCCCAAATGTGATAGAATACCTATAGAGTAAGTCTAGATGATATAGTTTTCTGCTTAGGTCCTTAGACTCTGCAGCCAAAGAAAAAATATTTATGAATATGTCAGGGAATAAATTCCCTGAAGATTCAAAACTTTTGCTCAGCTAGCTTGAGGATCAATCTAACAACTCTCTTTTTTGGAATGTATCTGAAGACCAAATTATTCCTTTTATTTTTCTGCATGTGTGGAAATATGTGTTTGTGTGTATGTATAATTCCAACCTTGAAAAGCTTTAAATATGCAGAGAAACAGCACTGACACTGCTGTAACTCAACCATACCAGATTGAATGGAATCAAAATAAAGCCTGGGCAATATCCGCTGATGATAATAGATACTAGAGGAAAACAAACAGATTGCTGTAAGCACAATTTTAAAAAAAAAACATTCACAGAAATTGCCTAGCTTGGGACTAACTAAAAAAGAAGAGTGGGGAGATAAATCATAAAGCAATGTACTTTTTATTTGCCTGATCCCTCTTATCCATGCAGATGAATTTATTTTTCTTACTTTTGTTCAAACATTTTTTTAAAAGGCAACCACCCACCCCTGAAAGCAAAATAAGAATACAGTACAAGCACATTAAACGAATATACAGCATATTCTCTCAGTATTACAGTTGTCATAGATTGTCAGGGTTTGCTCTGTTATGTATATAGGCTGTGAATTGCAAAGGATGTTGCTGGTTTAAATTCCCCCGAGTATGTGTCCATGATCACAAATTTGACCAAAGGATTTTTTTCATTACCCTGAAACATTTCCTTTCACCTCCAACCCCTAGGCAGGGCCATTGCCTTCCCTTTAGAGCAGAGAATATAAAGACATGGGGCCATCCAGGCAGCCTGTGCCTGACCCCCAAGGCCCTACTGTCAATCACCACCTCCCCATTTCTGCTCCCTTTCACACCAGGCAGCTGTACCCATCGCTGTCAACCAGGTAACAACCAGCAAACAATAGCAGCCTGAATGCCTGGTCTAGACACTCTTTTAGCCACTTATTGGCTGCTCTTGGCAGCTGTTGAAGCATAAATAAGCAGTTTGTAATCAGAAAGCTGACATCATTGCAGCTCAGCTGAGAAGGGGAATTGTTCCTGACTGTGGGGCCGCGGGGGGGGGGGTTCCTCCCTCTCCCCCTTCCCCTGGCTTTCTCATTTGGGGACAACAGATTCTGAGGTGGGATGTAAATTGTGCCACACTAAGCTGGCCTTTCTTTCTATTTGCAGAGCACAATTGATGTAAGTTTGTCAATCTCCATGAAAACTGCCAGGGGGAGGCAGAGAAGAAAAAGGGGAAAAGAAAAGAAAAAAGGGGAAAGGGGAAAAAAGAAGAAGGAAGGAAAATGGTTGAGGCCTGATGATCAGACAAGGAAAAATTCAAGAAATCTCTAAGTCCCTGTTCGAAAGCTCAGGATACTTCCTGCCCAGCCTGTAGCAAATGCCAGAGTTGTATATTTAGATTCAGAAAGTCTTGTGAAGTGTAGAGTTGTTAAAGGCTTTAAAAAGACCACACACATAGTTGACAAGGTAGAAGGAAGAAATATAGCAAGAATATACATTTAGGAATGTTTTTGTTGTTGTTGTTTTATTATTAACTATTTATATGAAGACATACATGAAGTCTCAGAAATGTTAAGATCATTTCCTATAAAAACTAAGTCAAAACAATCCACGTGCTTTGCTTTTATTAACTAAAGAGTTGCATGTATAACACCAACTTGCAGTGACACAAGAAAAATAAGATAAGATTGTTTGCATTTGAACTTAGAGCAAACCTACCTCATCTGTAAGTTTCATTGAGTTCATCAATATTTTCTGTACTTCCAAAAAGATTCCAACATTTTTTTTTAAAATAGTACTTTCTATTTACCCCAACTATCAACTATTTGGAGAATTTGATGTCAGCATTGTATTGGTTGAGTAATGCTTTTCTGTTTCAATAAATGAAGCATGCAGTTCACCTTCTGTTCCTTGACTGATTAATATAAGAGTCAGTGCAATGAATGTGTTTATTTGCAATTGTTTGTGTATGATCAACTTTCTACAAAAATCACTAGCTGACAGATTTCTGAATAGATTCATGCAGTCAGATCCAAGAACCCACTTATTTATGTTAGGAGCATAAAATAAAAAGGGAATATTGATACAGTACATTGATAATAGGGTTAATAAAATTCTCTCTGTTACATTGGAAATGCTGAATTCTTGTCCTGATTTCCTGATGTGAAATTTATGCTCTGATCATTTATAATATATATATATCAGTGACTGAAGCAAAACATTCTCAAGACCGAATCCTGATTCAAACATCAGTGAGATGTTTGATGGAAGCAAGGAAAACCAGCCACCAACAGAATTCATTATACTTCAGAAATCTTTTGAGGTAACTTTCTCTCCAGTGTCATCTCTAGTGCCAATGAAAGGAAGACCAGTGCACAAAAAAGGAACTAACTCATCCTAAAACTGATAATTTGGCATTGAATTTCTCTGAGGGTTTTTCTAGCATTATTTTGTCATAAGTAGCAAGTGATTGTTGAGCACAAAGGCGCTTCAGAAATGCATGTTTAACAAAATGACATAGCAGATAATTGAAATTTATTTGCAATTTTCAAAGTACAATAAACACAATTCTCCTTTTCTTTTCATTAATAATCGCATGGCTAATGCATAACAATCCCTCTGCAGCTTTTACAAGCAAACTTGAGCTGCTGTGTTGTAATAGCTAGAAAAGTTAATGTAGCTTGAACAAGGTTCCTAATTGTTCCTGTCTCTGTCATATTTGTCTACTTGAATGGTCCTAAATACCACAGCGATTAATTACTACAGAGCAGGTATTACAAGATGTTATCGTCCTTCCCCAACTGTCTGGGTGAATGGAGAGAGAGGCAGTAGATTGCTATAGTGCTTCATCTTTGCACTTCCTATAAGGCACTTTAACCAGAAGATTTAATGTGTCAAAGTTAAATGCATTCTCTAGCAGATATTCACATTCTAATTAAAGATTAAGAACGTAGTACATTACACTGTGATTTGTCATACATGGCTTGTTAAATAGGAAACCTACAGGGATTTCCTAACATTTTATAAACATTATTCCGAGCTTTTAATGTGGGCAAAGCACACAATTATTCAGCTATTCTACGTTAAGAAAAGTACAACAGATTGTTTTTGGATATGTCTGAGACCAGGTCCATATCTAAAATAAGTTTTCTTAAATAATCCACCCAAAAAGAGCACACACACTCAGTTGAAATGACTTGGTCATAAATTCTTCTTTCAGCAAAACATTCCTTTGGCTTTATTCAGTTTTGCTCTTTGCCACAGAGTATAAGTTGTTCTTTTTTTCCCCCTCTCTCTCTCTTCTTCCTCTCTTTTTAACATGTACATTTTGGCTCTTAGCTAAGCCCTGGCATTTTTAAACTTTTTGAATAAAAACATTTTGTAGGAAGCATGTGCCTGAAATATGACAGAAAGGGTGGGTGTAGATGAAAAGTTTTCCAGTGCATCAAGGGTTTTCCAACTTTCTGTAGCAGTGTTGACATCCAATATTTCTTTAAAATAGTTGAAGAGTTAGGTGGATATTCTTCAGTTGCCTAAGGAATAAATTAATAAGTTGACTGGAGATATCAAAGAAATCCATTTGTAGGGTTGTTTATTAGGTTTAGTACAAATACAAGGTGCACTGGATTTGGGGAAGATTAGTATTGGGGAAGACAGTCTTTTTAGAATTAATGTGGTGGCTGCAAGAGACAAAAACGATTTCCAGCCAAAATAAATTGTGGGATTTTGAAAGAATATTAACATAAGGCTAGGCCAATAATTTATTATTATTTTGTTACATGCCCTAAAGTCAGTTAATTTACCAGCTTGTATGTCACTGAGCATGCTAAAAAAAATAAAAACTTGTGAATGCACTTTTGTCTTTTAACCCTACATGAGTACATGCAGCTCGTTCAGCATGGACTGCTGAATTTATGAAATAGCTTATACAATATGTGTTTGAGGCTCCATCCTGCAAAGTCCAATTACTGAAGGATTTTATACTCTGGCAGTTGCTAGGGATCCCCAACCTGTATCCTACAAGGCACAGAAGATTGAATTACCAACGATGTCTCCAAGGGATGCCTAGCCATGGCTGCATTGTTGTCAGTGACTCTCGTGGATGGTCTCTGAAAGCACATCGTGTGCTTGATTTGTACTGTATCTCATTATAGCAGCAAGTTTCTAGCTCTGCTTTCTGGCTGGTATTCTTATCCTTTCTGCATTCCTCCTGGATGAAATATAATTTTTTTGCCTCTACACCACAGTGCCACTTACGCTATCATTTTTTTAGCACTGCTTATGTTAGTCAACAATAATTGCTAAATAGAATGTCTGGAGATGTTGCTTGTTTGCATGTGTATTTTGGCTTAGACTGATGTGGTTGATAGACCCTTCTCATAGCCAGGATCAAAAATCTAAAAATCTATCATTCTGCATCTGCTATTTTGCAGGACTAAACCCGAGCAGTTTCTGTAATAAGAATATGAATGATCAGGCAGGGTCTACACTGCCTCTGTGGGGTACAGCTCCCTTGTTGCTTATGCTGCATTTTTCTACAGGTTTACTGTCCTACCCTGCAAATAATTCTATTTGAAAATCGCATTTGCAGCATAATTAATAACAAAGGTATTACATGAGATCTATGCTGTATATTTTCTAGATGAACTTTCTTGTCTTGTTTCTAACTTAAAGGGAAAATATATGGAGATTGCTTGATAATTTATTCAGTAGGCTATAAAATTAAATCTCTCGCAATGCAATCCTAAAGAAAGCTCTGTTGAATTTAATGGGATTTTAGTCCTAGGTAATTGGGTATGAGATTGCAACCTAGTAAAAGAAATCTTTCTCTCTTATAAATCAAGCATGGTCTGCTTATATTAATGATTATGAAAACAGATGTTACTTTCTACCAAAAGAGTCTTTTTTGTTTTCTTTTCTGGTTCCTGAAGGAAGAAAGAGATCAAATAAAAAACAGTACGTTGGATCAGGAGAACAATGCAGTATATTGGAAGCTACAAACAGATTTTACTTTTCACGTGTTATTGTTTTTTAAAGCCCTTATGTCTTATGCAGTATTTTTCATACCAAGAAAAAGAAAGAGAAGAATGATCTCTGCATCCCGCGAATTCCCTCAGCAGGGCTGGGCAAGATTATTTTTCAGGTATTTCCTTAAAATATTTATTTTTTGGAAACAGTTGATTTTAAAGGTCCCTTTTTCAAAAGATTCTTGTGTTGATGCTTTTAATATCCATGTGTGAGTGCACATGGGTGCGTGCAAACATGCATTCATGGATACATGCAGGTTTTCTTTGAGCACAGCACAGCTTTTTTTGATTATGTAGATTTTTTTTTTAATCCTCCTGCAATTTTCTATGCAAAGCATGCATCAGCCACAGCCATGCTATCTCCTCAAGCAGTTCGTTCTGAAATCCAATCTGAGAACAGGGCAGACTAAATAAAATTTCATTTTGATTTGGCCTCCTACTGAGAAGGGGGCTGCTTTGTTTCAGCAGCCAGAACCAGCAAGCCAGAAAGGTATGTCCTGCTTTGCATGGCTGATGATGTGGCTTGAAGATCTGACCGCTGAGGTTTCCAGTGCTTGACATCTCATCCACATCCTGTACTGTTTCCTATTTTCTTTTTCATTCTGTGTTGCCTGTCATCTACCTGCAGGGCAAACCTATGGTAGGCCTGAGCACAACTCTTTACTTTGGCATATGCTTAATAGCTGCATGGCTGTGTGCAATCACTACCCCCCCCCCCCCCCCCATCCAAGACTGCTTGCCTTTGTAATTCTCTCTCCCACTAACATATTCACTCCCCCTACTCTTTTTTTTTTTTTTTGGAGGCGGGGGGGGGGTTGGACAAGGACTACACAAATGCAAAATTCATGGGAAAATACGAAAAGACATAGTGCAGTGGTCCAGAAGGCCTCCACTACAAAAGGATTTGGCAAATTTGTAAATTTGTTTAACAAGTTTAGGACTTGTGTCTTCCTCAGAAAGGTAATCACCGATTAGCTTTGTGAAGCGGGTAGGGATGGAGAAACATGATTTGTTCCAGAGGAGAAAAACATTTTCGCACATTTTCAGGACAGGGTTGTAAAAAGCTACTTAAAATGACCCAATTCTCTTTGATTCCTGGTTTGAACTATGAAATGGATCATTCACAGGGAACTCTAAACTTTAAAGTTATGCAGATAGTATATCAGAATTCAAAATCTCACTGCTTTATAAGGCCTGCTTTTCAAAAAATCCTTTTGTTTAAAAAAAAACCGATAGTGCTCATGGGCAGGGGCTGAATGACCTACAAAGTCCCTTCCAACCCTGTTATTATGTTATTATTCTGTTATTCAGAAGTTGTGGGAGCTTCGTCACTGGGAATTTCAAGAAGAGATTGGACTGCCATCTGTCAGAAATGGTGTAGGGTCTCCTGCTTGGGCAGGGAGTTGGACTAGATGACCTACAAGGTCCCTTCCAACTCTTGTTAAATCCCTTCTTTAAGGTAAAACCCAGGTGGGTATGACTCGTGTTGAACAGGGCATAGGACAGAGCAGGCTAAAACCATCACTTCAAAGCAAAGGAGCAGCAGAACAAAATAACACAGGAATGATCTATGCAACACACACTCAAAACAGAAATTTGAAGCTGTAGGATCTTCAAACTACATAGTTTGCAAGAAAGTTCGAGTAATATATTTGGATCTCTCTCTCTCTCTCATCTTAAGGGGTGTTTCATCTCATTTGCTTCCATTGGAGAGAGTACTATAGATTTAGTATTAAGGAATTTGGATATTGGAACAGTTCCCAATTCTTCATATTAGTCTTCCACATAGCAAGACTCAAGTTGGGCCAATCCATTTTGCCAGGATTCTAAACCACGGATGAAACCCAGATGAGGTTGGAATGCCTAAACCAGAATGAAATCATGCAGTTTCAGCATACATTGATTTTACTGTGTTATCTCAAAGTTAAATGAGATGTGAGGCAGGCAAGATTTAGCCACGCATATTGAGATGAATATTTTCCAGTTGTGGATGATTAGGAATGGAGCCACTTAGGGAGGAGGAGATTCTCTTTCCTCCTAAAATCCACAGCTCTGACTCAAATAGCCTTCTTCATCTGCAGCTTTCAGCAAAGCTGTATCACTGCCTTCAACTGTTTACTCTTAGACATGCATTCTTATTAAGGATTATACACTATCATTAAAGCAGGCATTTTATATTTTCATTGTCTGTGTACAGTATTGTATTGTATTTTATAACTAAGATTCCTGCCAGTTTCAGTCCCTGGACTAAAACCTATATTTAATCAACAACTAGGAAGAAAGTTTGTCTGTTAAATGTGAATGTCCATTAAATCCATGAGTACATACTTATATATTGATTATATAAGGATACAATATATACATAATTTATATAATCATGTAATTGATGTTTTTAACATCATTTGCACCAATTTTACATTAATTGTATGAAAACATCAATTACATCATTACACATGCAATATAAATTGATGCAAATGACATGCATTACATTGTCTGGCCCAGATAAGAACCACCATATTTGTCCATACTCCATTGAGGTGAAATCAAAGATAAGATTCGTCTGTTGTATCCAAGGCTGTTAAATCTGTTAAATGAGGATCTGCTAAATTTCATTGTAATTCCAACTTACTACAATGTTTACCAATATTTTTTTCTCATCTTCAAAGTTTTAGAAAATAGTGCCAAAGAAAATTATGTAATTTCCTAGATATTATAGGTCACAGTTCAGTTTTATTTATTGCTAATCACTATAAAAGTAGTACCGTGTTTCTCCAACAATACGCCCCTCCAATAGGAAGGCCCAGCATGTTTTCTAGGCATGAGGTGAAATGAAGCCCCTCCCCCCAAATTTAGGCCTATTTAAAACATGCGAAATGGGGGGGGAGGCGGGGGGATTTGCAATTAGGAGCAGCCCATGGGCAGCCATGCCTCGCCACCAGCCGCTCCTAACGTCCGATCATGGAGAGCACAGAGGGCTCCCTACCCCTGCCAAACACCTTTGCTGCAAACCCAGATATAGTGCTGGCTGCAGGCCAGGTCAGCGGGTGGACGGTGGCAGTGTGGATGTCAGCCTCAATAGTGGTGGGGCACTTTGCACTTCTGCCTCTTCCTCTGCCACCGTCACTTTCCCTTCTGCCCTTGCCGCGGCTTATCCCGCATTCAGACTGCTGCCATTGGGCAAGACACAGAGGCCGGAGACCATGCTGGACATCACGGCGTGACGGTAGCAGAGAAGTGGCCCTTCAAGTGGGTGGAGGAACGGTTCGAGCGCATTCCTCTGCCGGCAGCATTTCTGTAGCTTTCACAGTTCCTGCCAGCACTGGTGCCTCTCTCCAACACCAGTGGCAGCAGCAGCAGCAGGACAGACCCTGCTGCCGACAAGAACCGCCTGCCTTCCTGCAGGGACATCACTTTGCTTGATGGTGGCTGCATCGACAACATCCTGCAAGTCAGTAAGCCTTTCAGGCTTTAGTGGATGGAAGCAGTGGCAGGAGGGTGATGCCATCATTTATCTCCTCCACCACACCTCGCTTTGCTTCCTGCCCCAGAGCTTTGGGCCATGGTCTCATCCCCTATATGGTCAGGCCCTTTCCTCTTGCTCCAGCCACCAGAAATCCCCCCCATGGACCTTTCCCCCCTCTTTAAGGATTCTCCCAAAGGATTCACCCCCTTAAATGCACTCCCCACCTTCATCTCCCTGAAGGGCAGAAATAGGATGGAAATCCATCTCCTGGATTCCTCCTGGCAAATCCCAAAGACACTCTTCCCTCTCTCCCTCCTACTTTCCCTGCCAAGCTTCCCAGAGGATTCTCCCAGAGAGACAATCCTCTGGTGAATCCTCCCTTGGGGTGGATCCTTTGGGAGAATCCTCTGGGAAGCTTGGTGCTAAGGGTCTGTAGGATGATTCCCTTTCTCTTCTGTTTGGATTGGAAGGTTTGCCTCTGCTCAAAGGGCAAAGTGGATAGATGATTCCCTTTTTAAAACTACCAGGAGGGGTGGAGAGGAAGCTGCCTGGCCAGTCTGTATTCTTGGGGGACTGACGGAGGGAATGAGAGTAAAGAAAACTTAAAGAGGGGGGAAAGGTCCACGGGGGGGGTCGGGTGGCTGGAGCAAGAGGAGAGCGCCTGACTGTACAGGGGACAAGACCATGACCCAAAGCTCTGGGGCAGGAAGCAAAGCGAGGTGTGGAGGGGGGGGAGAAACAATGGCATCACCCTCCCGCTGGCGCTTCCACCTACCGAAGTCCAAAAGACTCACCGACTTGCAGGACGTTGTCGACGCAGCTGTCGTCAAAGTGATGCCCCTGTGGGAGGGCAGGTGGTTCTCATCAGCAGCAAGGTCTGTCCCACCACTGCTGCCACTGTTGCAGACGGTGCTGACGGAAGCTACGGAGGTGGCTCCCCTGCCTGAGAAGCGGCTGAAACACTGCCAGTGGAGGAATGCGTTCAAACTATTCCTCCACCCACTGGAAGGGCCACTTTTCCACTACCGCCATGCTGCGATGTCCAGCACGGACTCTGGCCTCTGCATCTTGCCCAATGGCAGCAGTCCGAATGAGGCATAAGCCATGGCAAGGACAGAAGGGAAAACGACGGTGGCAGAAGAAGCGGCAGTGGGGCAAAGTGCCCCATCGCCGCCAAGACCAACATCCATTCCGCCACTGCCTGCCCACTGACCTAGCGTGCAGCCAGCACCATACCCACGTCTGCAGCAAAGATGCTTGGCAGGGGTAGGGAGCCCTCCATGCTCCGCCATGATCAGCTGTTAGGAGAGGCTGGTGGCAAGGCATGGCTGCACATTGGGCACTCTAGGCAAGGGTGCACGGGGGAGAGAAATTAAGTCACCCCCCAAAAGACTGCCCAGCTGTCTTTTTGAGGGTCAAAAGAAAATAAGTCCCAGACTTATTTTCTGAGAAATACAGTATCAGGGCTACTTTTAGCTCCATTTTAAGCAAGGTAAGTGAAGAAGAATGAAAACAGTAGGATTTAATTAAGTTTATAGATGGTATTCCAGATTTCTTTAAATTCCCAAGATTTATCTTAAGCATTTGAAGCATGTGTATGGCTGAGTGGGTGATAGACAGATAGGGGGGACAGCTAAATCTCTTGGGGCTGAGGATCAGATTGCCCAAAGTGAGCAAGATTAGAGTAGGCTGTGTATGATATGGAGTAAAGCAGTGGTGGGATTAAAAACTTTTTGCTACCGGTTCTATGGGCGTGGCTGGGTGGGTGTGGAGTGGCTTGGTGGGCATGGCCTGGTAGGCCTGGCAGGTGAAGGATACTGCAAAATGTCCATTCCCAGCCCACTTCTGGGGGAAGGTTACTGTAAAATCCCATTCCCTCCTCACCCCACTAACATGCTTTCCAGCTCCGTTCTCCTGTCAAGGACAACAAAAGAAGAAGCAGTCAATCAGCTTGGACTTGGGAGGCATAGAATAGATGGGGACAGGGTCAGTCAGAGGCAGTGTTTGCCAGTTCTCCAAACTACTCAAAATTTCCGCTACCGGTTCTCCAGAATTGGTCAGAACCTGCTGAATACCACCTCTGGAGTAAAGGCTTCCTACTATGATGGATCAGATCTAGATTATTATCTCATCAGGTTCTCACTGAAGGAAAAATAATAAAAGTTGATTTCCTGGGGAAAAAAGCAGTATCTAAACTTAGCAAATACACAAAATGAATAAATATGTTTTAAGTGAATTTAAATATAATTAAAATTAACTAACATTAATTAAATTCTGCTAGTACATTCTTCATAGATTTAATCATTATTGCCCTGGGCTATATTAACATTTCCAGATGATCAGCATTCATATTGAGGGTACATTTAATACTTTGGGGGAATGCATCCAGCCCCGGGTTTTAGATTCTGCATTGTTGGTCTAAAGCTCTATTATTTGTATGTGTATTTTAACATTAATAAGTAATATGGATGAAGAATACATTTCACAAATATATTTTCCCATCATAAGTGAAATCTGGGCTTCTGATGTGTCCAGAGTGTGAATTATACTCAGTGTAAATAAATAAATGCATGTGTGCTCTGTTGTTCATGATAGCTGCTGCATGCCTCAAAGCTGCAAAATACTGGATTTTTTTTTTTTTTTTAGCCAGGTTTATGAAGACTGGTACAGTAATCTCTGGCAAACAGTACTGGTGGAAAAGATGACCCACATTAGTGTACTAGTTAGAAGATAAATCAATTTCTATTCGAGAAATATAATTCCCATCCCTGTTTTTCATAATTGAAGAGACGAAAAGCCTTTGTGCTCCTATGCACCAATTTGCACAATGTGCACCATAAGGAGAATGACTACAAGAACTGGTCATTTCATTCTAGTCTAATGAAAAAATTGACTAGGGGGGACATGATAGCACTGTTTCAATATTTGAGGGGCTTCTACAAAGACGAGGCAGTCAAAATATGTTCCAAAGCACCAAAAGGCAAGACAAGAAACAATGTTTGAAAACTAACCAGCAAGAGCAGCAACCTAGAATGAAGAAGTTTCCTAACAGTGAGAGCAATTAATCGATGGAACAGCTTGCCTGCAGAAATTGTGTGTGCTCCATCACGATCAATTGGGTGGATAATATTTGAACTGAGCTTAATGCCTGTTCTGAAATCCTGGATTGGAGAGAAACTATTTTTTTTTCATCTAGTTTCCCATCAAGTACATAAAAACAATACAAAAGTCTGTTTCTCTTGATGAATTGTCTCCAGTAAGAGCATTTCAGCAGAACTTTAAAAGATGTTTACATATTCTGCAGGAAAATTTACCAAGATCAAGCTTTCAATTAAAAAAAAATAGACAAATTTCCATCTTTGTGCACATTAGATATATTAGACCTACATCACCCATATTAAAATTCTACACAGGTCTGTTCAAAAGTGAGATCTGCTAATTTAAAAAAAGTTTATTTATTTTTATTTACTTGTTTATGAGATTTATTTGTTGTTATCTCGTTTTGAAGTGACTCTGAGCAATTTACAGCATAAAAGACATTAAATCATCAAGTATAAAATTGGCTAGATCTTAAATTGTCAATGAAGTATGATAATCTTGAATATAGTCCAGTTTATTCCAATGACTACATCCAAATCATTGTACTTTAACTCATGTTAAACTCTGAATGTATCTTGACATGCAGTTTTGTAAAATTGACTGTATTGGATGTTCAGAATGTTTGCATATCTTTGCCACTGAGTTTAACAGAACTTCATATGGGTCCTATTGATATATCAAGAGTATTTCATTAAGCCAATAACACCATTTCAGTGCTTTTTTTTCTTTTTCACAAGCAGAAGAATCATTCAACATGCAAGTGTTGAAAAAGGTTCAATAAACTAAATTAAAAAAATAGTTAGGCCCAATTGTGCAAAATATTTCATTAAATAAGCAGCTCTGGTTTAGGTCAATTTTTCCTTGTACAAATTTTGCAATCTTTAGCTTCTTTAAAGTAGTAAAGTTCATACTACACAGCTTTTAGAATTACATCAAGTTCTATTTGAAATAAATGCCTAATTTTTTTTAAAAAAAGGTAATTAATACCAGCACAATATAAAAAATAATAAAAACATTTCTAAAGTAACGAGAATCCTACAATCCATAATGAGAGATGTCGCCTTGAAATGGATAATTGAAACAATAGGGAATTCTTTCAACAGTCACTAGGAATCAGGCAACATATAAATTTAAATAATAATATTTCGCTATGGCCAAGAAGATCAGTAGATACAAATTGCACTTTATAGGTAGAGTCTCCAATTTCAATTGAATCAATAACATTTCTTTCAATCCATCAATGGAGACTGCAATGAACCATTCAACACCTGACAATAAAGAACCATGTTTTCATGAATCAATTTCTTTTGTGTTTGCATTCACTACTATTCCTACATAATGAAATATTTTAGCATTTCACATGGTGCAAATACATGATATGCATAGATTATCTGGTTGCAGGTAATGTTCAGAATTTAAAATAGTTTGTATCCTATTAATGTGGATTTTATTTTGCTTGTTCCATTTGTGCCCATTTGAAGGTGATTTACAGCCTGTTTGAAATATATCTGCAGTTGCGAAATTGTTGTGCAATATTGTTTCATTTTATACAAGTGTTGCAGGTTAACTTAACTTAGATTTCTGAAGATATAAATTTTACAATAAATAATTAAATAAAATGTCCAACTTAAGCTTGATTTAGACTTATCTGCAACTATATGCAGGCACTGATGCATACCTCTACTCAGTGGTGGGATTCAAATAATTTAACAACTGGTTCTCTGCCCTAATGACCAGCTGAGTAGGCATGGCTGGGTGGTCATGTGACTGGGTGGGTGTGGCCAACTCAACATCACTCAACATCACTTTTGTCACAGGGCACAGGGCACCTGTCCTCATCATGCCTGGACCCGCAACACCTCTCCCCTCCCAGCCACTTCTTTTTTTTTTTTAAACAAATTTTATTAATTTTTAAAGACATACAAAGCATAAAACATAAAACCTTTTTTCTGAAAGTTATTTGTAAATTCTAAGCAAATAAAACATTTTATACATCATTGACACATCTCCTTATAAACACATAAACATCCTTTCATATTCCTCCTTATTTCTCCTTATACTTTCCTTCAATTATATTTCTTTTCTATATTTACCTATTTTATATGTTTTTATTCACTATACTTATTTTTCCTTTCTGGCTTGCTTTATTCTCTTCTATATTTTATTCTCCATTCTCCTTTTCTAACATTCCTCCAAGGTTTTATTAGCTCAATCAAGCATAAACACACAGAAACACAAACATAAAAATATAAAAAACCTCTTTTCTGAAAGTTGCTTAGTTCCGGGTTAAAACTCTTGGTACAGACACAAATTCAAATTCATATTCATTTTGTATATCATTCCATATCTTATTAGCATTTTCAATTTTCTATATAGCTTCTCCTCTCTTTTAAATTTTCTTAATTTTATTTTATTTATCTCATCTCAATTCAAGTCATAATATTTATTATTCTTTGTCTGTTCTATTTCCAGCTATCCATTTATCTTTCTTCTTTAAAGAAAAACTTCTGTACACTAATTGGAGTGTAACGCCTTTATCTCTTTCCCCTACATTTATAATACTTAATATAAAATACATAGCTTACATTGGGATTCTGTCTGGTACATTTTAAAATTATACAATATTGTCAATATCAATACAAATCTATTCATTAATATTGATATTCATTTATATCTTAAACACTTAGCACATTACTTTTCAATTAAATCACAAACTTTTATGGGAGCACCTACTTTCCATAGTTATTCCCCCACACATCACATATTATAAATCATTATTTCATTAAAATGTTCCCCCTTCTCCTACTTCAAATCTCTCATTTCACAAAAAATTTCACTAGGATAACATAGTCTAATCATTAATATTAACAATCATTTATATCTTAAGCATTTTACCCATTTCAATTAAATATCATACCTTTGCGGGAACACTTATGGTTTCCAAAATTATTTCCCTCCCCACATCACATATCTTAAATCATTGTTTCATTAAAGTATTCCCCTTTTCTTTACAGAAATTTCACTAAGTTATGCTAAATATTTCATCACATTTTAAATTACATATTGTTTCCAATTTTCTAAAGTTATTTCTAAATACAAATGTAAAAAAACAATCTTATGTGCCTTTTCAGAATCCCCTTTTCAATAAAGTTTACCCATTATCTCTAAATGACTTTTGTTTCTTTGCATCTTGCTCCCCACCATTAAGGCGTCTCATCCCTTCCTTTCTCCCTTGTTTATTCTTCTCCTTGTCTTCTTTACCCCCTTGTCTCTCCACCTTCCTTTAATTCTGCTTTCCTCCTTTCTGTTGTTTTCTAACATAATATCCCCTTTTCACCTCATTCTTCTTCTTTTTGGCTGTTTTTCCAAGTCTCAAAGTCTTCTTTCCCTTTTTCTCTTTCTCCTTTCCTTCCCCGACCAAATGTTCATCAAAGATGGCTTCTTCTTTGTCCCAGTCATCCTGTTGCACATTCATTTTTACATAAGTACAAACCGCCATTTCTAAAAATTGAAAAAGAGTACCAAGAACATCCTTCCCTTCTTGCTTTTTTTTTTCATATTTTTGGTATACAAGTTTCAATCCATCCACAAGTGATGCCATTGTATAGAGAAATTTTTTTTCCAAACAGCCACCCAAGTGCTTTCAATGAAAAAGAATTCTCAGAGGTTCCAGAATCAACAAACAATCCAAACAAGCTGTTTCCCCTGAATACTTTCTCCTTCTTCACTTTCTCTTTCTAGGGCTAAAGTTTAATCACAGAGTTCCATTTAAGATATATCTTTTAGAAGTCTTATTGATGTTTAATAACTCTTTAGAATTTTAGGCAATCTTCTCCTTATTTTCAAATTTGCTCCAATTTTTTTTTCCCTCTCCCTTCCCACTCACAGCCAAAAATGTTCAGAAATCCTTATCCCTTCAACATTCAATTACCTCCAATGTAGGTTTTCGGATTTCTCTTATGATTCCATCCACTGTCACGTTAGGAAGGAGAGTGAAAAGGAAAAAAAAACCTTTCCCTTTTAGGATATTCGCCACTTGTAATTCTCTCTGGAAACGATGTATCCTTAGCAGCCTTCAAGATTCCAGGGCTCTCTCTTGCTTTGTCCCAGTCAAAAACAACGTTCACAGCTCTTCCCCTTCCTCCTGCACGATCTTGTCCGGCTGAAGGTTTCTTCGTGGCGGCCATTACTGACTGCCGCTCCTCTGCCTTGGGAAAAGGGGGTTTTGTCGGGTGGGGAGGGGGTCTACAACACCCCCAAACCCCTATCCGGATCCCCCCTGTCTTCAGCTGCCTTTACAGGGCAGCTATATCCCCCAAATCCGAACGGATCGGGGGAACCTTGGCAGCGAACGCAGCAGGGATCGCGCAGTATCGCGAATCCCTGCTACTGCCGAAGCCTTGCAAACCAGAAGTACCCCCCTCCCAGCCACTTCTTGTCATGCCTGGCCTCTCCTTGCCTCGCCCAGCCTCTTCTTGACTTACAACCACAATTAAGCCCAAAATTTATGTTGCTAAGTGAGAAATTTATTAAGTGAATTTTGCCCCATTCCTTGACTTTTCCTGCCACATTTGTTAAGTGAATCACTGCAGTTATTCAAGTAAGTAAGTAACACAGCTATTAAGTGAATTTGGCCTCCTTATTGACTTTGCTTGTCAGAAGTTTGCAAAAGGGGTTCATACAGGGGTGGTATTCTACCAGTTTGGACTGGTTCTATAGAACCAGTTGTTACAGTTCTGTGCAGCTCAGAGAACCAGGGAATCGTGCCTCTGGCTGTTCCTATCCCTCTCCACCTGCCCCTCTATTTCCTGCTCAATCAGTCCTTATCACACATGCGTGACATCGCTGACTGCATTCTCTCCCACCCAGTCATTCCTTAAGGTATTTTTCCCCTCCCTACAATCAGTTGTTCTGATGATCAGCTGTGCCGGGATCCCCCTAGCTGTCTTACTGTTTCCCCCAGGAGGCTTCCCTGATGTTCGGGAGACAAAAAGGGGCATGTAGAGCGGTGGGCGCTGCACACACATATCCCGCACTCTATTTTTTGCCTTCCTGGGCCTCAGAGAAGCCTCCTGGGAGCACAGATGCCCCCAGGAAGCTTCCCTGAGGCCCAGGAGACAAAGAAATGGAGTGTGGGGGAGGGGTTCTGCAAAAAGGCAAGCCCACCCAGTCACATGGCCATGCCTACCTAGCCAAAAAGGCTTAACTGCAGAGGCAGTTTCTGAAAACACATAAGCAGGGCAATAAAGATAAGCAGCAATAGGCTAGAAACAACACACAGAGGCACACCAGAACAACTCCTTCCTACCTTCCTGACAAGATTAACCGCGTAAGATAGGAAAAACAAATGGCTTTTGGAAAAAGATTTTTTCCAACAGCCGGTTCGCCAAACTTCTCAGAAAATTAGCTACTGGTTCTCTTGAACCAGTGCAAACCAGCTGAATTTCATCACTGCCTATGCTTCAAAGTGTTGATGGGTAAGCATACTTTGCAGATGGTTGTAGGTGGGCCAATATGCACACTTCCCAAATCTCAACTATGCATTGCATTGCATATGCTGATGGGTTGATCCGACTTCCTTTGGGCTTTGTTTGTTTGAGCATCCCCTAACCCAGGCATTAATATTTGCAGAACTATAAAAGTTATGCAACCTTCTCTGAATAACAGATGCATTCTTTGACATACAGTGATGTAGAAGTCTAATTCCTACCTTACTAATTGTGGAGCTTTAGAACAAAAAAATTAAACACTGGCATGTTCTTTTTGGTTGCCAGTACTTCTATTTTCAATTCTATACACACACACAGAGAGAGAGAGAGAGAGAGACAGACAGACAGACAGACAGACAGACGACAGACAGAGAGGATGCATAGGAAACAAAATGGACAGGTAAATGTATTTTCTATTGTAAAAGTTTATTGAAGTGTACTCATCATTATTAGAAACTTAATTGTTAAAAGGATTCTTTTCATTGTCTAGGGCTACATAAGTTACTATTACTTTCTGAACATTGCTGAAGCCCACAATATCTGAGAAGTTTATGCCTGATTCAAAGCATTGGTAGGTTCTAAATCAAAAAAATCCATTTATGGAAGGACTTTTAATCTAGTAAAGAATTATCTAACCATGGTATTATCTAATCTAAATAGGAATTATCTTTATCTTTATTAATTACCCCAACAATCAGGATAGTTAAAGCACTTGAGGAATATCTAAAACAGGTTCAAGATAGGTTCAAGGCTGCCAGAGAATATATTCTTTTTCTCTCTAAAAATATTGTTGTATGCAACCATTTGATTTTACCCTGTACAAGCCCAAACATGTTGAATTGTATCATTAAAAGAAAAAAAAATTCCTAATACATGTCGATCTCTTCCATTTTGTTCCTTTCAAAACATCACAAAATTAGATCAATTTAAAATGTCCCATTTTCTAGAGAGAAAAAATCAGGAAGGTATTTGCACATTTGCCCTACAATATATACTTAATATGGGGATATACAATGGCAAAAATTATAATCTGTCCACCTCAAGTTCAGGTAATAAAATATATTTTTCTCCCACCTTGGGATTCTGTACCTTAAAGAATCTAACAGGAATTATTTGTGAGTGACATGCATAGAATTGTTTTTTTTTTTTTTTTAAGTCTCTGCAACATTTTCTGTAGCTTGTATAACCCAAAAGATATGTTCATCCGCTTTGCATCATAGATAAAGAGAGAAAGTGAACCAGAGTCAGAATCAAACTGTTTAGCCCAGAAGCAACTTTAGAAATTTTTAATAATATTTCCTGAGAAGGGAGCAGAAAAGAACATTTCAAATTGGTTGGGGGGAAATGATCAGAAAATCCTGTTATAGAAACCATACAATTGTGTGGAAAATCTACCCTTGGGGTAACTTTGTCAGAACAAAGTTACACCCTGGGATATGTTTTTCACGGCATAGAATTTGTGTGAGGTTCAAAAGAGGAAAGAAATTTCCACCAAAGAAGACTGTGTTTTAAGATAGTATCAATCAAGCTTATATATCTTCAAGAATAGAAGCATTAACAATAGATTTAATTTGTCACAGGAATTAGTACTTATAGTCATTAAATAGTAACATTGCATTTTAAGTTAAGTTTAAAATCACTAGAAAAGAAAACTTTAGTATGAGAATTTACTCTTGCTATATCTTCACCATTCTGATGCATTATAGAAAGTCCACATTAATGATGATGGTTACAATAGCCAATCCAAATAAAGGGATTTTGCTAATACTAGTTGGAGTAGCATTTGAACTTTGTAGCTTGGAGGTTATTCTGATCAGATAGTGGCAGTGCCAGCATGTCTTTTATCAACTTCATCTGGAAAATGACGACTCATACAGATACAATACACACACACACACACAGAGAGAGAGAGAGAGAGAGGTTCAGAGGTTAACAATATAGCATACCTTAAATAAAAGACCAATATTTCATGAAACTTCAAATTCTATTCACTATACAAAAAAGCAATATTGATCCTCAAACAATAAAGGATGTAAAGATGGTAGAGAAGTTACATATATCTCTTTGCCACTGTTGACACACAGCACTCTAAGATTCTGCACTTTACACTATGCTCAGTTGTATTTACTATGAGGTTTATGCCACCTGTGCTCTATGCGCCTACCATTTTGTTCATTGCCGAGGAGTCAGTGATGGGATTCAAATAATTTAACAACCGGTTCTCTGCCCTATGATTTCTTCCAACAAACAGTTCACCAAACTGCTTAGAATGTTAACAATCGGTTCTCCCGAAGTGGTGTAAACTGGCTGAATCCCACCATTGCTAAGGGTCCTCATTAAGCAAAGAAGCAATTATGTCAATAGCCAATCTTTCCTGATCATTCCAAGGTTTCAAAAAAAAGTATCACCTGGAACATTCAGGAATCCCCATTTGTACAAAAAAACCCTGAGGGTAAACCATGTTAAATGTTCCCTCATTCTTTCAAGGGACATCAAAGCCCAATGGGTAAAGAAAAATAGCTTATGGGTGTCCAGCCTTTTAGCTTTCCTGGGTTGCAATGAGTGAAGAGGAATTGTCTTGGGCCACATGTAAAATATAACATAGTTAAGATATGTAAATCACAAAATTTTATGATTTTGTGGAGACTTGTTAATAGCTGGTCAGGGCCACATGCAGCCCACAAGGTTTAGGTTGAATATCCTTAAGTGTTTACACATTTTCACGAACCATTTTGGCCTTTCATCAGAATTAATTAAGAAGGGCGCAAATGCAAGATACAGCCAAAACAGATCTTGCCAGTGCCTAATGCCACCAAAATCACAGTATATCAAAGATTCAAAACATCTGTTCTCCTTGGCTTAGTATGTAACCCTATAAATAATATATACAGGTTATGCACATTTTTAAATATTATTGAAATATTATTTGAAATTTTATTGGAACTTTTTTTTTAATGAGAACTGAAATTCAAAGGGATTTTCTTAATCCTTCAAGGGTTAAAAAGCATAACACAGATAGAAAAAAGACTGAAACATTCCATGGTTATAGCTACCATCTTGACTTTTTGTACACACAACCATATCTTCCTCATCTCTACCCCTATATTCTTTAATCCAGTTATCCTAGTCAATGTCAAAATGTCTTTAGTACCTTGACAATGGAATCTGTTCATCCAGGCATGTCCATTGTTCTGTACTATGTGGAAATTAACAACTATTTTAATTATTTAGCCAGTTAATGACAGTACTGTTTATATTTTGCTATACACCGTAACATAAAGCATATGCCTGATTCATTGTATTATTCTAAACAATAACACAGTATTATTATTTGTATAATAGATAATACAGTATTATCTCATCATACCATATGGAGAAAAATCTCTACAAAATGAAGGCATGGAAACTACCTACTACAGGTCATGTTCAGAAAAAGACTAGCAGAAGAGATTCTGCTATGAAATAGAAACTGTTGGTCTTTTCAAAGTATAATGGCAGAACCAGGTTTTAATAACAAACACAAGGGTTCTTATGCTAAATCATCCCAAACTCACTAAATTTGGGGTGATGTATTTCTGCAGATGTTTGCTAGGTCTTAAGTAGGTTAAAATATATTCTAGGGGAAGAAAGCTTGGATATCACCATTGATTAGCTGGTACAAACTGCTTTTCGACATGAAATATGGCCTGATATGCATTTTAGGAGACCGTCAATAAAATATAATCTCATTATTTCTAAATTTAAAAGGAGCTTGTCCCAGGGCTACATTCAAGTTCTTTTACAGTGATGTATATTCCAGATGGGTTCACAGGAAGGAATATTGAAAATATTCCCTAAATTAACTGAAAAGGGCCAGGCAATTGATGATGAAAACACAAGAATCCATAATGCCATCTGTCAAAGCTAAAGTTCACTTCCTGATGTGGAATTTCCTTAATATATTTTCTGAGTTTAAAATAAAATTCATCTCCTCTGATTCGCTTGAATGTTTGTATATGTAAAGAAACTAGAAGCATTAACATGTATGGAGATTCTCAGTCATTCACGTCATGTTGTCCAAAAGATGCTTTTTCAAGAAGCAACTGGACTTCCTGGTTTTTCTTTGAAGACGTTTTGCTTCTCATCCAAGAAGCTTCTTCAGCTCTGAACATAGAACTCCCCTATAAAGTATATAAAGTTTACTTAGAAGTAAGTTCCACGATACCTGTCAGAGCTTATCCACAGATGAGTGACAACAACAATTACAGGTAGTCCTCAATTTAAACAGTTCACTTAATCACCATTCAAAGTTACAACATCACTGAAACAAATGATTTGTGACCATTTTTCACACTTATGACCACTGCAGTATCCCCATGGTCATGTGATTCAGACACTTGGTAACTGACTCACATTTATGACAGTTGCATTGTCCCAGGGTCATGCGATCAACTTTTGCAGCCTTCTGACAAGAAAAATTCAATGGGGAAACCAGATTCACTTAAAAATGGTGTTACTTATTTAACAACTGCAGTGATTCACTTAACAAATGTGGAAAGAAAAGTCATAAAATGGGCAAAACTCACTCAATGAATTATGGTCATAAGTTGAGGACTACCTGTGCCATCATTAATCATTATTTCCAGCTTCAAATATTGACAACAGTCACTGCTCTCCTTGATCGCCATTTGGTGTGCTGTCCCAGCCAGTCTATGGGAATTGGATAGTTACTTAGGAATTATGAGCTGTCCCCTTAAGGGAATGCATCATGGTAAATGTAGCTAAAGGCATCCTGGGAAATGTAGTTCATGTCACGTGGCCACATCTGTAATCCTGATTGGTCACTAAATTGAGTCTCGAAGGGTGGGGGAGGTTTTCCTCATTCTTTGTCTGAACTCTCTAACTCATGGCAGCTTCTTTCTATTGCTATGAGATGGGTTAGGAGATAACCATGTTTTACTACAAGGCAGATATACAAAGGGTTGGTCATTAAAGAAGAACTTCATCACACACGTGAGTTATGAGGATACCTGATGAACCAATAAATGTAATTTGTTATGGACATCTTGTTGAGTTATCTATCTGCATCTGTACAGCTTCAAATCCTCCTCTGTGCAGAAGGCAGAAAATTTGGAATATGCTCAAAACCTCCTTCCTGCCTTCCTCCAGCATTGCCCAATTCTAATTTTGTTCATGCACTAAATATCATTATAAGAAAATGTTCAGTATGTGTTTTATCTCACCCAAGGAGGATTCTGGCTGGATAATCCTATCATGTAGATGTAAAAGAGTTAAAGTACATGAGATACAAGTTGAAACAAACTATTTCTCAGAAGGTCTGAGAAAGCATTGAATGCCAAAGATGAGGGACTGATCTAGCAGTGTTTTAACATGACCCTACCTGAGGGCACCAAATAGCCACATTGTTGAACAGCTGTCTCTCTCTTTCTTGTTCTCTCACATGCAGAAAACAGAACTCTGCTTTGTTTTAAAAAGCAGTCTCAATTCCCTGGCATTGTTCTGCATCAGGTGCACTATCCACAGCATGTTTGTTCAGTTCAATGGGATTTGCACAGGATGAGCAGAGGTTGAAATTAATAGAAATTACACAGCAAGAAGGTTTGATGAAAGGCAATTGGAGTTATATTTATAGACTGACATTCCCACAACTAAGCCCCAAACCTGCAAAGATAAACTCCTACTAATTATGAGAAAGAAAGACAGATTCTTGATTTGAAAACAGAACATGTTGGGCCGCAGATTACTTAATCACAATTTTGGCCAGAATAAGCCTGTTATATTCAATAAAGCTTGATAGGCCGGTATGAATTTTCAAAGGTATTCTGTCTCAAGAGAGGTGAACTAAAATGCATGCCTGGTACAGAAGTTATTTCTCATGTTCAGATTTCCATGCACTGGTCATTGAGGGGCAATTTTTTCCAAAGCTCCCCCATCCCAATCCAAAGGGCCATGACATCCAATCTTTCATTTCCAAGCTGCCAGTGTATATTATATAGTACATATTAAATCAGTAATCAGGATTGTCAGCCCAACAACCAGTCAGAATTCACTCTTTAAAAGATTTCAAGTTATAGGCCTTTTTTTGCTAAATGGCTTTTGACATCCTCCTGATTTTCTGCGTACACTTCCTCGTTTAGACAAAATTACATATTAAGAGGACCTGTCTCACGTTTCTTCTCTCTTGAATTTTGCGAATAATAGTTAAGGAAGATTAATAATTTATATGTAATAATTATATATCGCATTCCTGCCTCTGAACATTCCCAAGCATGTATGATGCTCCATATTCTACATTATGGAGCATGACATTCATCAAAACAAAGGCCACACATGACAAAAGATGCAAAGGCCCAGAACCTGGAATTTATTTATCCATGTATTTGTGAAATTACATCCAGCAGCCAGAAGTAGCTTGCATGGGGATAAAGCTTCAATTTATCCTAGCAACTTTCTTATATACCGGCAGTAGTTAAAGTTGGAAAAGAGAATTTGATCCAAAGTCCTCCAAGAATTTTCCATGACTGATGGTAGGCTTGACCCTGGATTTCCCAAGTTCTAGTCTAATACCTTAATAATAATTGTACCAGAATATGCCATATTGTCCAGGTTCAGTGAAGATATTAGATAGATGATAGATGAAAGATAGATAGATAGATAGATAGATAGATAGATAGATAGATAGATAGATAGATAGATAGATAGATAGATAGAGACAGTCAGACAGACAGACAGACAGACTGACAGACTGACTGACAAACAATATGTAGGGAGAGACAGAGACAGACAAACAGACAGACAGAAGTTTTAATTAATGAAATAGTTTATTTGTTCATTTAGTCACAAAAATACAATAAGGTTGTGCTGAACTTTGTCCTCAAATTGGACATTCAGATGCTTCATCTATAGAGAAGACAGAAGGGAAGAAGCAAACAGTGATATGGAAATCTCTGGCCAATGGATAATACAAATTTGAAGATTCGGACTTCATAAGATGCTTTATGTCACTGGCTCCTGCTCTGCAGAGACAAGGCAGTCCTTAATGAGAAGTCATGACTTCCTTGCAAACCATTCTTGATGCCTTTGTACCACCAGTAGAATTTATTTCTTTTCAAAGGATGAAGTTTATTCTAAAAGCATTGATGCCAAGTAATGCACTGTATCCATCTGCATCTTGCTGAACTCTTGCATCTTAGCTCTTTTGTGTTCAGACTGATATATTTGCAAATAAAAAAAATGCTGTGTGTTTTTTTTAATCACAATAAAAAGAATTTTATTATAGGATATCAAGTAAAGCTTATTCAGTGATTGTTGCATTTCTCCTAAAGCAACATGAAAGACAAATGTGAACAAATGTGAAAATAAATGGGAATAAAAAAAGAGTATTAAGCATCAAAATAAAGATACATTCACATCCCACCTTTTGCTTAGAAAAAATATTATCTCTACTACAAAGCTGAATCCAAATTGTCTACATCCATTCAGTACATTGCTGTCAGCCATAAGAAAAGATGGATTTTCTAACAATTAATTTATGGACTTTAGTGTTCTAAGTAAAAATTTGCATGTAAAAATGCATGCATCACTAGCAAAAATTAGGTAATGCTATATTTTCCCTGTTAGCTCAATTTTCTACTTTCTGTTACAATTTTACTTTGAATTAATGTTTACAGAAAACAGAGTCTCACATAAACAGACATTCGTTTTCTGTTAATTGTTGCAATTTTTGCCATAAATTAAACAAACATTCTGAGATTTTTATGGTCAGCCGTACCAATATAATAAAGCTTGAACTTTAAGTACCAGAAATCAGACTATAGTGCAGAAAATTGTACAACAGACTTATCAGATAAGCTTGAATAATGGCAAATATGACTGCGAAAGTAGGTAGGTGAGATTTGTCTCATAAAATATTTCTTCTGGGTTTATGCCTATCTCAAATAATAATATTCTAGAAGTCTCAAAGGACACTGATATGCATTTAAGTATGTATCATTGAGCGAATAAAATATAATACCTGCTACTATTAATATGATGTAATTTGTTCTCATCATCACTTAGCATGACGATGTATGTGGCATAAAATGAAAACAAAATGGACTTCAGGGTCATTCAACAGATACGCAATTATTGTTACTGTTAAGTACTTGGACATGGGTCGGAGTAAATGGAGACAGCCTCTGAATGTGAACTTTCAACTCTTTATTGCATAGTGACTTCTCAAAAACAACAACAGTGAACTCTGCCTTATATAGGCAACCCTTGTGAGAATTGTCCAATAGCGAGCTATGAACGCTAGCTCTTTTAACCAATAATAATCCTCTGTTAAGGGCCAATCAGATTCCTAAGAACTAACCAATCCGATCTGGCCGCCTAACAGCCAATCAGAAGTGCAGGGCCAGAACCCTGCACTTTACCTCAAGCTCATACTTTATTAACTATGGTACATACACAACACCCCTTCCCCCTGGCTTCTTAATTACGGTGTAGTTATATAGTCCTTTAAATAGGACGGTTGTCTTTTAAGTCTTTCGGATTTTCATTGGACTGGTTGATTGCAATCCTGTTGAGGTAGATTGTTGTTTGGCAGTGGATCTGCTTCTTGCTCAGGTGCAATTTCTTGCGGTGCAAACAATTCTCCTTCCTGCTCCATTTCCTGAGTCTCACTTAATTTGTCGCTCCCTTCGAGCAGGTTCCCTGGAATGTCATCTTCTTCTGTACCTCCCCCCCCCCTCGGTTTGGTCATGGGGGAGTTGTTGACTGGCCGTTGTAAGTTGTGACCGTAATTGGTCGATGTGCCGTTTCCACACTCTATTGTCACAGCATTTCACTACGTAGGATTTGGGCCGGTCACTCGTACTACCGTTGCCTCTATCCATAACGGATCGCCTGATAAGTTTCGTGCGTAAACGAAGTCTCCTACCTGGAAGGTGCGACAGCGGCCACTGGATCCTATTGGCTTTTCCGGTTCGTAAGCAGGGTGCAACCGGTCGAGATGGGAATGGAGTCTTCGTCCCATCAGTAGTTCTGCGGGAGTTCTGCTGGTAACGTTATGTGGAGTTATGTGTTGCAAAAAGAGAATTTGGTTGACCTTGTCATCGATATTGTCATAGTCCATTTTTTGCAAAGTCTTTTTAACAAATTGGACCATGCATTCCACTCGGCCATTGGTCGCAGGGTGCGCAGGCGAGGTGAGCACATGGCGAATGCCGTGGTCAGCGAGCTATTGCTCGAACATTAGTGCCGTAAACTGTGGCCCGTTATCGGACACCAGGACGTCAGGCAATCCGTGAGTTGCAAAGAGTCTATTTAGGATCTTGATAACTGCCTCGGAAGTTGTAGCCGTCATACGATGAATTTCTAACCAATTGGAGTATGCGTCGACTGTCAGCAGGAAGGTATATCCTTTGGTTGGCCCCGCGAAATCCAGGTGGATTCTGGACCAGGGTCCACGTGGCGTCTCCCATTCAGAAGGCATGGCTTTTGGTGGGGCGTTGCTGGCTTGTTGGCAATTGGTACACGCTTTGACCCACTGTTCGATTTGCCGGTCCATGCCCGGCCACCATGCGTAGCTTCGTGCAAGCGCTTTCATCGCACGATGCCGGGGTGGCCCTCATGCAGGATTTGTAGCAGCGTCTTCCGGAGTCGTTCTGGGACAACGACTCTATCGCCCCAGATAATACAGCCTTTTTGGGAAAAAAGTTCAGTCTGTCGCGATTTGAATGGCGCGAAGTCATCTGGTACTTGGTCCAATGGCCATCCACGTTCTACCCAGCCTAGGACTCGAGCTAGGGTGTGGTCTCGTTTGGTTTCTCTCACGATGTCTCGGGTGGTCATAGGTGGCGAGTTGAGTGTTTCAATCTGCAACGTGGTTGCCGTTGGTGCCGGATCGTCAAGAGCCTCTGGAAGTGGTGCTTGGCTTAATGCGTCGGCGTGGGGAATGGCTTTCCCCGGGCGATATTGCAGGCGATAATTATAAGCAGCTAGGAATTCTGACCATTGGGTCATTCTTGGGGATAATATGTAGGGGGTTGGCTTGTCCCCAGCGATTATCCCTAGCAATGGTTTGTGGTCAGTTATAATGGTAAATGTCCTTCCATACACATATTCATGAAATTTCTTTACATCTGAAATGATTGCGAGAGCTTCTTTATCAATATGTCCATAGTTCCACTCTGTTTGTGAAAGAGTCTTTGAAAAGTAAGCAACAGGGGCTTCATTCCCATTAGGCAGTACATGACTCAAAATGGCACCCACCCCGAAGGTGGGTGGGTTATAACTAATGGTAAAGTCTCGTTATACTGCATAAGTACAGAGTCAGATGTGAGCAGTTTTTTAACATTCCGGAACACTTGTTCTTCCCGGTAACCCCATACCCATAATGCTTTTTTATCTAATAACCGGTGTAACGGTTCAGCAACAGTCGCCTTGTGCGGTAAAAATACATTATAGAAATTAATGAGGCCTAAGAACGCCTGGAGATCAGCCTTGTTTCGTGGCCTGGGAGCATTTTTTATAGCCTTTAATTTACTTTCGGTAGGATGAATGCCCTGGCTATCAATCCTATACCCTAGAAACTCAACACTGTCAGTATATAAGTGACATTTATTTTTTTTACTTTAACTCCTGCCTCTTGGAATTTTTTAAGAACACATTTCAAACGATCCTGCAAGATTTTTTTGGTAGGGGCTGCAATTAATACGTCATCGAAATACGGAACCATGCCCTTTATTCCCTGTAACAACCTTTCCATGAGGCTTTGGAATATCCCCGGGGCTACACTAACCCCAAATTGCAATCGGGTACATTTAAAGGCACCTCTGTGCATTACAATTGTTTGGGCTTGGGCCGTCTTTTCATCCACTGGTAGTTGTTGATAAGCTTGAGCTAAATCTAATTTAGCGAAAACCTTTCCGCCCCCCAAGGAATGAAGGAGGTGCTGCACCACCGGAACTGGATACGCATTCTGCTGTAGGGTGTGGTTTAAAGTGGCCTGGTAGTCCCCACAAATTCAGATTGACCCATCTGGCTTAATGGGTGTTACAATAGGGGTTTCCCATGGAGAGTGATTGATGGGCTTCAACATCCCTTGAGCAATTAGTTTGTCGAGTTGTTCGTCGATCTTTGCTTTAAGAGCGAATGGAACTCGATAGGGCTTCAAGCGAATAGGGGCTACTTTTGGATCTAGACTAAATGAGATTGGGGTCCCCTTATACTCGCCTAAACGGTCCGCGAAGACATCGCTGAACTCAGAAATAAGGTCTTCCTCCCACTCACAACCACCGACTCAGTTCACGCCGGCCACTTCGATGCCGAGTGGCGCGAACCATTGGAGGCCTAATAGACTAGGCCTATCTCTATCGATGATCGTTAGAGGTAAGTACGCTGTATGCTTTTTGAAGGAGACTCAGACTCGGCAGGACTTGACAACGGGGATTCGATTTCCTTGGTAGTCCTTGAGGATGAGGTGTTGAAATTGGAGGTCTTGGCATTGGATTGTGGGGATAAGTTGCTTGAGTGTCTTCCAAGACACCATCGAGAGGGACGATCCCGAGTCGACCTCCATGTGGCAAGGCTGGTTCTCGATAGCTATCGTGACTCAAATTTTCTTAGTGTCCAAAACTGAGGCATGACCTATAGTGATAGTATGGTGAGCCTCTTCTTTTTGCAGAGCTCGATTTCTGTAGGAGTGGTTTACTGGCTCTCACCTTACAGGACGGTTTCCTGTCGATTGGCGATAGTTGGCCCCTTTTGAGGCCTGGCTGGGTCCTGGTAAGCTGCGGCAGACCCGGCTGATGTGGCCTCGTTTCCCGCACTCATGGCAGAGTGCGTCGCGGAATTTGCATTCAGCCCTGGCATGGTTTGCTCCATAGCCAGTGCAAGGGCATAAGGGCTTAGGGCGAGGGTCCCGGTCGGACCGCAGTCGATGGACCCCTTCTTCGTCGCTGTCTGACGACGAAGAGAGGTCCTCGTGGTGCGTTGTTGCGAGCTGCCCTTCTGAGTTGGGTAAGATTTCGCCGGTCGGTGGTGTTGCTGTAGTGCGGCTTCGCCGTAATTGTGCAGCCAACTTTTTGGTCGCCTCCACAGCCGTGGCTTCGGCGATGGCATCAGCAAGGCTGATGTCGCCTTTCGCCATCAGCTTGCTTTGCACGCCTAGCGCATCTAATCCCAGAATTACTCGATCTCTTAGTGCTTCTTCTAAATCGCCGAACCCGCAGAGGCCCCCTAAATTTCGGAGGTCCACCACGAAATCGGCCACGGTCTCTCCCTTTCGTTGGTTTCTCTGATAAAACTCGTGGCGTCTCATGAGTGTAGGCACGGTTGGCGTGTAATGGTCTCTCAGGATGGGTTCAAGGTCGTCCCAGCTCATGGCTTTCACTTCTCGAGGTTTGGCGAGTGCTTTAGCCATCTTAAATACAGCTGGGCCGCAATGCGTCAGGAACAGTGCCCATTTCTTTGCTGGTGTGGCATCCTTCAAGTTATTCGTCTCGAGAAACATTTGAAAGTGATCCATGTAGGATTCCCAATCCCCTTGGTTTGGATCGAACGGAGCGGGTGGTACGATGCTGCTGGACATGGTTCCGTTGTTGGCGTCGTCTTATCACGTGCTCAGTATTGCTTCCTGGCTTCTTAGGTTCAGACGTCTCCACATCCCATCCTCGTTGCCAGTGTTAAGTACTTGGACATGGGTCGGAGTAAATGGAGACAGCCTCTGAATGTGAACTTTCAGCTCTTTATTGCATAGTGACTTCTCAAAAACAACAACAGTGAACTCTGCCTTATATAGGCAACCCTTGTGAGAATTGTCCAATAGCGAGCTATGAACACTTGCTCTTTTAATCAATAATAATCCTCTGTTAAGGGCCAATCGGATTCCTAAGAACTAACCAATCCGATCTGGCCACCTAACAGCCAATCAGAAGTGCAGGGCCAGAACCCTGCACTTTACCTCAAGCTCATACTTTATTAACTATGGTACATACACAACAGTTACTATCTGATGTCTGCAGCAGGTGGCAGTACCTGCAAAATCTTCAAAAAGTGAAACCTGATATGTTTAGTTGCTGGACTGGATACCACTAGGACCATGATGGGAAACCTATGGCACTTGTGCCACAGGTGACATGCAAAGCCATCCGTGTGGGCAAACTTATCTGCACTGTGGATGCGCGTGCCTCCCAGCTGATTTTTGGCCCATTTGAGGCCTTTTTCAGCCTCCCAGAGGTTCAAGGGAAGCCTCTGCAGCCTTTGCAGGCCAAAAAACAGACTCATTTCATCACTTCCGGTATTTCCGGAAATACCGGAAGTGATGAAATCGGCCTCTCTTTTTTGCCCTCTAAAGGCTGCAGAGGCTTCCCTCAAGCCTCTGGGAGTCTGAAAAGTCCTCAAATGGGCAGAAAATCATCTGAGAGGCACACAGTGCAGGTAAGGGGGCAGGGGAGGGGGATTGCATGCATTGCCTTCCGGGTGCAAGCGCATGCATAATTTTCAGCACAGGAGCCCAAAAAGGTTAGCCACCTACTGCACTAGGGCTTTAGGCCAAACTAGGGAATCTCAGAATTTTAGGCCAAACTAGGGAATCACGAAAGAAAAGGGGGGAAAAAAACCATAGAAGGTGATGCAAATCAGTTATGTTTTGTACCAAGTAAGCTTTATAAATGTGCCCACTTAAATTTAAGGAGTTGATCTCAAGTTGGGAGAATCTTTCTATTTATGAAACCAAGGATAATGAAGGTTTGTTGGGAGGGGGTGGGTTGTATCTGGAATAATGCATTCATTTCTTTTTATATCTCATGGAACTAAAAAGAGTGAATAATAGAATGAGCTCTTGCTATGAGAAAGGGATCTCCTGCCACATGTCAAATATATTTACATTTGACATTACCCATCTGCATTTCCTTAATTGAACCCTTTATGAAAATAGTGCATTTCATTCACGTTTTGTTAACAATGAATATAAATCTCATGCATGAACTAAAAGTTTTGCAGGAAAAAGAATTCATCCACGCAACTATGAACGTGCAGTTAATTCCTGACCTTGTATATTAAGCTGTTATAATTTGAAGACCCAGTTCTATAGCTTTGTCCCTATGACGTCAAGAGTGTATCCAAACTTTTGTTCTTGCTGAAACAAACGATTCACTTCCATTCACAGGCTTGTGCCAGCTGCACATTATCATAATTCAGACTTGAGCGGATATTGGTCTGCCACATTTTCTTGATTTCCTTTCTAAAATACCCTTCATGCCAGTCAATATTTCATATGCAGTATCCAGCATTTTAGATGATTGTGTGAATAGGAATAGTGATCACTTATAAACATTCAGAACCTGAATTATTGATAAGTTTGATTAGAGCCTGTACTACCAGCCAGTAGGGAAGAGTAGTTATCATAGGTTGCAAGGGACCTTGCAGATCTTCTAGTCCAACCCCTACCTAAGGCATTTGTCTGAATACCATCCCAGGCAAATAGTTCTCCAATCTTTTCTTGAAAACTTCCAGTGATAGAACACCTACAACTTCAAAAGGTAAGCTGTTCTACTAAATAATAACTCTCACTGTCAGGAAATTCCTTCTTATTACTTTAATTACTCTGAGCAGTTAAATCATGGCAACTGGACCAAAGTTTACTAAACATATCTGATTCCCTTAGTTTGGGGGTCAGCAACATGTAACTCCAGAGCTACATGCGGCTCTTTGAGCCTTCTCCTGCAGTTCCCTGTTGGATTATCCCATCACTTGCTGGATCTGCCCCTCACCCTCCCCTCATAGTCACTCCTTGCCTGACAAAGGAAGGGTGACAGTGGCGGATGAAAACTTATTCTGTATTCCAGAGTGGGAATGAAGTGCCCCTTTACTTGTATCTTCTTCCAGCCCTTTTTGGTGCTGCACACACCTCGGCCCCTTGGGGAGATGCATGGCTTTTTTCCCCTGAGACAATGGTTGGGCTGGCTGCAGCCAATGCTCTGTGTCATAATGGGCTTCAAGAGGAGGAGGGGATGCCATCTCCCCCATTGTGAAGCATTCTAAATTTAAGTGTGCTGCACAATGCGCTGCAGCGGCATCAGCTGCAGCCAGCCCAGACAGTGTTTCAGAGTGGAGAGAAAGATGCGTGCCTTCCCATATTCCTCTTGTCACCTCCATGGCCTGCTCACTCGAGCTCTTGCAGTGCCTTGTACAACACACTTAAATTTAGTGTGCTTCACAATGGGGGATGTTAAGTTCTGTGCATGGGTGCAAGGATGGAGACGAGCCAGTGAAACAGTGAACTTCAAACTCTTTATTTACATGTGAAACAGCTCAGCTCAATGGCCACGATGGGCCCCTTTATATAGGCAACTCCTAACTTATTTAACCAATGAAAACACAGGGAGCGCTAGCTCCATTAACCAATGGGAGAGGCTCGTTAATAGGCAATCAGATTCTCCTGAACGGACCAATCCGATGTCGCGATTATTGGCCAATCAGAAATGCAGGGCCAGAACCCTGCACTTTGCTTCAAGCTCTTAATAATCTTTATTAAGTATTTATTGATTCACAACAGGGGAGATGGCATCCCCTCTTCCTCCTGGACCCCATTACCATGTGGAACATCAGCTTCAGCCAGCCCAGCCAATGTATCGGGCAGAGAGAAAGTCGCATGTCTCTCCAATGCACTCAGCACCCAGAAGGGTGGGAAGAAGAAGCAAATAGAGGGGAACTCTAGAATACAGAGCGAGTCTCCATCTTCCACCACCACCCTTCCCTTCTCAGGACCAGCAAGGAGTGAGTGGGAGTGGAGGGCAAAGGGCAGGGCCAGCCAGTGATATGTTCAGCTGACAGGGAGCCATAGCAGGGGGACAAAAGAGCTTTATTTATCTGGGAATCTGAAATGATTCTTGATTTAAATCATATGGTAAAAAACACCCAAAGAAGTAGAAAGAACAACATCAGCAAAAAACAAAAACAAAAAACCAACTCTCCCCTGTTTTTGGAAATGGTTCAAGAGGGAACATACACACAAGAAAGAGAGAGAGAGAGAGATAAGAGAGATAAAGAGAGAGAGATGAGACATAGGGATAAAGAGAAATGAGAGAGAAAGAGAGGGAAAAAGAGAGAGAGAAAGAGAGAGAGAGGAGACACACAAAGAGAAAGAAAGAAAAAGAGAGAGAGAGAAAGAGACAGAGAAAGAGGAAAGAGAGAGAGAGAGAGAGAGGAAAGAGAGAGAGAGAGACAAAGACAGAGACAAAGACAAAGACAAAGACAGAGAGAGAGATACCTGTTTCCCAGAAAAAAGAAAATACCAGGAACCACAAAATCTGGGTAGGTGTGGATGGGGGGTCATGTGACTGGGTGGGAATGAGTGACATTGAGTTGGGCATTCCCACCCAGGTTTTGTGGCTCCCAGTGTCTTCTTTTCTGTAGGAAATAGGTCCAAATGGAGGGCTAAAGGTTGCAGACTCCTGCCTTAGTTTTTCATCGTAGAGTTTAGTCTCCAGATACCTTCTCATCATTTTTGCTCTTCTTTGCATTCTTTCTAAGGCCTCGGCATCTTTTTTGTGTCATAGGACCATAACCGGATGTTTAAACAGAGCTGGAACAAGCTTAAATAGGATGAATTATACCTTTCTAACAGGTGATATGGGGACATGCAGGAAAAAAAACCCACAAGTGTTGAAAGCTAAAAAGCCTCATTTGATCACTTTATCATAATCTTCAGTTCAGTTCTGTTATGATGTATGGTTTATAACACTAAAGAACAATAAACTGTGGTCACAGTCAGTCACAAGACTGACATTTGTCCTTTTGAAACCAAATACTGCTCTCTCTTGGACTCAACCACCTCACTCTGCCTCAGAGTAGAACTGTCCTTTGATCTACAGCAGAATCCTGCTTATCATTGAAGAAAAGGGGATGAGGATCAAAGCCAACTAATCCAGAACTACATATTTTATTTTATTTATTTATTTATTTGTCAATCACTTACAAGATACAGGTATAAGAATAAACATAGTTTTGAATATATGAGATGGATACTTATAAGAAAAATCAAAAGAAACAATAGGACAGGGACGGTAGGCACGACTGATGCACTTATGCACTCATTTCTACGGCAAAGACTTTTAACTGTATCAGCTGCAGATTTATAATGAAATGATCATCTGCATACAGCCATGGTCTACTTTTCTACGAGGTTGGCCATGTTAATCATGGTCGATAAAGGGAATGTCACATCTGATCTTTTTTTTTAATTAAAAATTTATTTTTATTGCAATCGTGTGTCGATTAGGTACGTATTTCATGTGGTTACAATTAATAATAATACTCCTCTTATCAATATAACAATATAACAATAGTCACATTCCCATATAAGTAATACCCAATATATTTATTTCACAAACTTCTCTTATTGCATTATAAATACATCTAGTCCATTTTAGCTTGTTTTATTTTCTAACCATTGATAAAACAAATCCCATACCAAAAAAAATATTCAGATTCTTCTTTTTCTTTAACTTCTAATGTTACTCTATTCATTTCTGCACATTCAAATATTTTTTCAATTACTTTTCCCTCTATCGGCATCTGATCTAAGTAATTTCTTTCCTCTTTCAATTTTTTGAAAAAGAAAATCCCACTTTCATCTGCAATAATTCTACTGTACTGGTTTTTTTTTAAAAAAGGGACATCCCATATAGTGTGCAGCTAGCTCTATATCCATTCTTTTTATCACATTTTTCTCCTCTTGAAACAGAGGATCCAAATTCATAATTATGAGATACAGAGCAGGAATTTACAGGTGGTGTTTACATTTCTTTGGATGAGACTTTCACATTGTGTTTCAATGGGCCTTTCACCACTTAATAGCAATTTGTAGGGCAAACAAGATCCTGAAATAAATGTCCATCACAGATATTTAAAACATCCTCCTGAAAATATTTTGAACTAGAAGCCAAGGGATAATGCCATACTTTGTAAATAAAATGATTTCATTTAAATTGGTAATAAAGCTAAATACTTTTAGCATGAGAGTAACAAGAACAGCAGTTGCTGCTGAGATCAACTTGTTCCAATGATATACTACATTTTTCCCAACAAATAATGCTGCAATTCATGTTTATTTTTGAACCAACAACCGATAGTTTTGAATTAACTTTTGAAAATAAATAAGATAAATAAACTTTGAAAGGAAGGAAGGAAGGAAGGAAGGAAGGAAGGAAGGAAGGAAGGAAGGAAGGAAGGAAGGAAGGAAGGAAGGAAGGAGAGGGAGGGAGGGAATTATGAAGGTCTGAGTCTGAGAAACCCCCCCATTTAAAATATGGAGTAAAATTTACTCAATAATAAATACCTTCATATAGCATGATGTGGTTCCTTGCTTATAGTTTCAAAAGCATCTAAAAATCCAATGGTTTCATCCAAATACCCTGTTTCTCCAACAATACGGCCTCCCCCAATAGGAAGCCCCAGCATGTTTTATAGGCATGAAATGAAATTAAGCCCCTCCCCCCAATTAAGGCCTATATTAAAACATGTGAAATGGGGGGGATGGGGGGGCTTGCCGTTAGGAAGTACTTTTGTTGCACACCCAGATATGGTGCTGCCTGCGTTGACCCCGATACGAAGTGCCCTACCAACGCCAAGGTCAACATCCAAGCCGTCGCCGCTCGCCCAAAGATGCAAGGGGGGAAATTAAGTCACCCCCGAAAAGATAGCCTAGCCATTTTTTCGGGGCTCAAAAAAACAAAAAAAGACCCGGCCTTATTATATGAGAAACACAGTAGTGAAATAAACATTACAATAATAAGCTTTTCTCTCTGTGTTTTTCTATCTCTGTCTGTCTCTGTTTCTCTCTCTCTCTCTCCATGTGAAGTCATAATACACATACAAAACATGCCTTTGTATCACAAATTCATTGTAGTAATCCAGATGGAAAGTGATTAAAGTATGAGTGACCATAAAGAATAATGTGGCAGTTATAGGACATTCTATTATTCTGGTGTTTAGATTTCAGGATACTATATTGTATGTCATATGATTATTTATTATAAGTACATAATATAATATTAACAAATCTTCTCTGGCTTTGAAATGAAGTATCTATGCATCGTTTTCCATACTTTTTTGAAACTGGGTTTTACAAAGCAATAATTAAACACAAGTCATTTGAAACCAGGATGAACCTTGTAATTTTTCTTTATTTGTTATATTCACCAGTAAAAGACTTTCCATCAATAAGACCGTAATTTCATAAAACCTTATATTCTATTTCTCATGTTTTCCCTTTCTTTACTGCCATGTGCATGGTGAAGTTTCCTTGCTTAGCTGCACATCTTTCCAAATGGGAGTAAAGGAAAAAGAATGATAAAATATTTTGCCCTTGATGGAGCCTGATCAATGATCTGCATATGCTTCTTGCTTTTTGATCAATAGCGATATCCAGTTGTCCTGACATAGCTATGGCCCAAGTCTCTGATTTGTCCAATTCAGGGCACCTACCTGTTGACCTTATGTCCATATGACTTGTAGAAAGCATTGCTAGCTTGAGCTTTCCAGAAGCACTCATAGGGTACTATCCTTTTTTTCTTTCTTTCTTCGTATCCATTTTGTATTCTCCCCATTCTCTGTTTTCTTCTTCTGTTCCACGTTAAACATATGATGTAAACAGCAGCCACTCTATTGATGTAGCAAGCAGGCAGCTCTGGTCCCCGTGTAATTTAAGTGGAGGATTATTGTGCCTGACTGCACAAAAAGTAGTTTTCTTTTAGGCTTTTGTGCAGCACACAAGCATGCCACACTGTGTAACCAGATATTGTACGTATTTGTAATTTTTTTTTTTAATTGTGCTTTCGGATTTATAAAAATTAGATGAATTTCGTACTAAGGGATTCTGGGTGCTGGATATTTTTCTGGTCTGCATTTTTACAGAATGACTTATACACTCCCTTTCAACATTGAAGCTACTGCGTCTGGATGAATACAAAACTAAGCACAGAAAGCTTTTGGTTTCAAAACTACATATGTGGAATCAGTTACACAGGTTGATATGACAAAACTAAAGAGTTTTCCCTGTTTAAAGAAGAAAATCAAGCAATACCTCATGATCACACACACACACACATATATGGATCTTTGGTCATTCGGGTTTTCTCCCGCGTAAGATTGGAAGTATCTAGGCAACGTTTCGATGAAGTCTCATTCATCATCTTCAGGCTTGGTCTTCAGCTCTGTGCTTCTCAGAGTGATGTGAGCTTGCAGCTGCTTCTTCCTTTTAACTGCTAGTGGGGGGGGTGACTTGATTGGGTGGGGGCTTGGCTGTGTTCTGATTGGGTGGGGGTGTGTTCTCATTGGTTGGGGGTTTGGCTGTGTTCTGATTGGTTGGGGATTAACTGTGTTCTGATTGGCTGGAGGCGTGTTCTGTTCAGGTGGGGGCTTGGTTGTGCTCAGGTTAGTCTTAGTTGCTGGGGGATTTGAGCTGGTGAGCTGTGATCTTGCTGTTTGGCTTTGAGTTCATGGTCATGCTGCATCTTCATGGTGGGGGTCAGTTCGCTTCATGTATGGCTCAGAGGGGTTTGAAGTGGGTAGTGATGCAGCTGCAGTGCGGCTTCTGGTCCGTGGTCATGTTTCATCTTCTGTGTGGGTGTGAATCTGCTTTCTACATGGAAGTGTGGTGGTGGCATCTTGTGTGGCTCTCAGGGGTGTGGGTCTGGTGTCATTCTTCATGTTAGGTACTCGTCTGTTCATGAGAGCGGGTTTCCAAATGGCTGGTAGGCGGGAGGTATCATATCGTTTATTCATGCTGTGTGGGCGTTTTTCTATCTCTATGACTTCTCTGATTATTCTGCTGCTGAAGTGTTCGGTTTTGGCGATAGTTCTGGTATTTTTAAAGTCAATCTCATGTCCTGTGGCTTTGAGGTGTTGGACCAGGGAAGAGGTCGGTTCTTCCTTTATGATTGAGTTCTTATGTTCTTCAATGCGTGCACTTATTCTTCTGTTAGTTTGTCCAATGTATGTGTTGGGGCAGGCAGTGCAAGGGATTTCGTATACTCCTTGATTTTCTTACTCAATTTTGTCCTTAGGGTTTCTTAGGATGGTGGATATCTTTCTGTTTGTGCAGAATGCTGTCTTAATGTTGTATTTTTGGAGGATCTTGCTGATTTTGTCTGTAGTGCCTTTTATATATGGGAGGAGGGCTTTGCCATTCTCTTGTTCTCTGTCTTGGATTTTGGTTGGGGTTTCTTTTTGGATTAGGTGGGTGATCTTCTTTCTTTGGAATCCATTGGCTGTCAGCACACCGGTGAGAGTGTGTAGTTCGGTCTCTAGGTGTTGTAGAAGGAGCACCCATGGGATCACCCCTCTCACCTGTCATCACTAACCTCTACATGGAACATTTTGAAACACAAGCTCTAGAAAAATATGATCACAAATCCAAACTCTGGCTCAGATACATAGATGACACCTTCATAATCTGGCCACACGGGAAAGAAAAACTGAACAACTTCCTCACACACCTCAACAGCCTACACCCCAAAATACAATTCACCATGGAAACAGAAGCTAACAACCAACTTCCCTTCTGGTATACAAAAAATCCAATGGCTCCCTAGGTCACACCATCTACCAGAAGAAAACACATACAAACCGCTATCTACATGCACTCTCACACCACCACCCAGCACAGATCAATTCCGTAGCTGAGACACTCATCTCCAGAACAAAATGCTTAGCCAACGAACAACACCTTTGCATATTTATTCACATATAAAAGCCAGCATAGTTCACTGTAGACATTTAAACACTTGCATCAAGAGTGGTGCTTTTTGCCTTCAATATTGGGACTAGAGTTCAGTGGGACTTGTTCCTGATAGCTGTGTTTAGCACCAAAAACTTGATTAGTGCAGCAGCAGTTAAAGACATTTTTGGCAAATTAAAAATATTCCATTCAGTGTGTTGTAACAATGGTCTTTAAAAAAAAAAAAAAAAAACTACACCAGCTGTTCCTTTCCCCATCGCCTTCTTCACTGCACCCTGCAAATGAAAATTAGTCTTGGGAAAATATCTATTCAGATTGTTGGATGTGTTGAAACTATGATAATTAGTATCCTCGGCTAATGGTTGTGCTGACCTGGAATGTTAGAAGTTGTAGCCTCAGTGTATCCATACGGCCTGATGTTCATGGGCCTGTGGGCCCCACGAGCATAGGAGCTCCATACTATTCGTGATTTTAATCCTTCAATGCACTTTGTATCATATAAATATATTATACATATATTATGCAAATATATGTTTTATTTTATCAACCATTTACATTTTTATTTCTGTGAGTAGTTGTCATAAGGGCCCCAGTACACTGTTTTGCCTGGGGCCATAGTGCTGTTAAGATGGCCCTGGTTGACATGGTTTCTAAATGGGTCCATAGCATTTGTGGGCAAGTTATTCATTCTAAACTAGATTCTTCCTAATTTAAAATAACCAACACTGTCTTTTTCATTAGCAGATATGACCAAGTCTAACCCTAGGAGAACCCAGTCAAGAAAATCTCGAGGTCAGTGTGAGTATCAAAAGAAATATGCCAAAAGTCATTGGGAATGAAATGCAGTTAATAAGCTCCTTTGCAAATTATCTCTAGAAGACTACTACCAGATAGCTGCAACTCAATTTTGTTGAATATCAATTTAATAGATTTAATAAGAATATGTTATGGGAACAATTTATAACTTTTTAAAGAAAATAAAGGGAAAAATATTTTCCATAAAATATCAGACCTATTTATATGCAGGTTTAAAGAATAAATAATTCCCTTCCCCCCAAATTATCAAATATTCCTACTATTTCTTTTTCATACAGTATTTCTATAAGTCTTATGTCTTCTTCAGCACATATTTCCATGTGTAAATGAGCAGAATAAGCTACCATTCGATATTTTTCCACTTACGGTAACATAATTTAGTTATAAATGAGCAATAGTGTCCTAAGCTCTATATTAGTTATACAATGTAAATGTTATTAATATTTGCTACTGTAAAAGCAAATTAAGCATGTAGATTTCACAGATAGCATCACTTGGAGGAGAGAGATATTTTGAAGCAAGAGCTTAGTCTCGAAGCTGATCAAGAACTAGCATATTTAATTAACATTTTTATTTGAACAGTGTAGATATCCCTAATTGTTCAATGAAGGTTTAGAATAAAAATAATTAAATTTGTGCAATAATTTATCTATAAAGTAAAGACCAAAACATCCAGAAGCCATCACATTACAGAGAATAATATTGGATTGTTTTCTCACATATCCTGCCTACAGTTAGTGTATATCTTGTGCATATGTTGCTGTTCCAGCTCAACACATTATCTGAAGATTCTGCACACACAACTAGACATTTAGACTACATAGACAATGGAAAGAGAAAGAAAAAGTGATTAAAAATCACGAAATCCCAGGTTTTTTATAGAAACCACTATGCACATTATAAAGATGTATTAATGATTTATTTATAGCATTTGTTATTCTTGTCTTTAATCTAGGCTGAATTATGAAGCTTTGAAGTAACAGTCAAAGAGACACAGTGCAAAAGGATGAGTGGATTGGAGAAAGAAAAACTCAGACTAGGTGTTTATTTCCACAGTTCTCTGGGCAGTCATTCTGTAGAAGTTGGTAATGGGTCTAAGTTCCTGTTTCCTCTAACTGTGTTTCTAATTGCTCTCCTCTGGAGTAATTGTCACTGTCATTCAAACTTGTCATGATCTGATTGAAAGAAAAATGTAGGCTATATCTTTAGCTTTAGAAGCAGACAGCATGAATTCATCTTCCATCCTTCTTCATGTTGAGGAAGAGGAGGACAAAGTGGAAGAGGAGGAGAAGGAGGATGAAGAGGAAGAGGACTGATATGACTTGATTATATATGTCAGCTTTTAATGACCACATAGATTTTCTCAATGAAAAAATGTAATACAGCAGGGATGTCAAACTGGCAGCCTGAAGGCCAAATGCATCATGTGCAGGCCACACCCACCCCAGCTCCACAAAGAGAAAAAAAACATTGTGAAAGTCACATGACAGCAACATAATGCAGCAAGTTTGAGACCCATGAAATATAGCCTTAAAATGAAAGAAACAAAGGCAAAAGAAACAAGAAAGTCTACAACTCCCCTTAAAATTATGCAGAAATAGCAATTATTCCCCAATGAATATATACACATACATAATACAGAGAGAGAGAGAGAGAGAGACAGAGAGAGACAGAGACAGGTTATTAGGGCATTATTGCATATATGTGGGCACTTCCTCTGATTCTTGTGTTATTATCTGTGTCTCATGCTGAGTCTCCAGCAGCCACATTTCTTCCACTGAACGTAATACCAACCTGACATCCTGTCCATTAAATCGCTGTTCAGTCTGAAGCTTTGCTGCAAAGTCATTGTTTGTTCTTGGGAAACGATTTATTATCAGTGTCCCATGGAGCGGGCTTGGTGAGTTACTTTCTTGGCAGCCAAGGCTCCAAATAGGACAGTGTAGGTCTTCATCAAGGTGGCTCTATGGCTGTTTTCTCTCTTATTCAAAGTTGTTCCTCCAAACAACTTGCATTTTTATTGACACTCTTTTTTTTTTTTAAAACAAATTTTATTAACTTTTTACAGAAAACACAATACACAAACATACAAAACACAAAACATAAACAAAACTAAAAGATCTTTTCTGAAGCTTGTCTGCTCCCGGGTTAAAACTCTTCACACAGACACAAATTCAAACATCATATTCACTTTGTATATCCTTCCATATCTTATTATCATTTTCATTTTTTTATATATATATATAAACCATTTTTATCAATTTTATAAAAACAATGCACAAAAAATCAAGGCATAACCGCTTATAAATTCTTTTCTAGGAAAAAATAATAATAAAAAACCAATAGAACATAACAATTCCAAATTATAATATCAATACTTTATCTATTTAACTTCATATCTTATCCCTACTTCTCCTTTTCATCCAAATTATTTCTTGTTAATTAAAATTTTATTGCCTTTTATCAATATACAAAATCCAAAAAAAAAACCCCATAACAAAACCTTTATATATCCTTTCATATCTTATTACCATTTTCAATAACATTCTTTGTCTGTTCTATTTCCAACTATCCATTCATCTTTTTTCTTTTACTATACTTCTCCTATACACCAATTGGAGTAACGTCTATAACTCATTACCCTAACTTAAAAGTACTTCGTATAACAATTTTTCTTGGGATTCTGTTTAAAAAATTCTAAAATTACATAATAAATTTTATACTCTAAATACACATATAAAAACACAATCTTATATACCCTCCAGAATCCCAATTTTTTATTGAGACTCTTGCTGGATGCAAATGCCTATGTCATTGTGGTTTTGTGCAGTTGTTGGAAAACAAGTATGATAAAGTTTCTCTTCCCTCCCCCCTCTTAAAATCTTTTTGGTCCTGTTGCTGAAAATAGGAATAATATTGTATGAAAGGAACCTGAAGGAGCCGTTAGAGTCCATTGTGTCAGTCCAGCTGCTTCACATATATATTAAAAACCACATTTTAAAATGCCTGGGAAGCTTTCTGCTGTTTGTTTTGTTTTGCAGTCCATTTTTAAACCTTCGTTATTTCCTCTTCTCATTTTCAGAATAGTATATCTATTAACCAAACACGGGGACCAATCCTCAGACAATTTCCAAATTAAACAGAAGCTCATCTTTGCTATAGGAAGGCAGCAGGCAGGCGTCTCAAGCTGGTAACATCATTTCTAGAAAGCAAAATAAAATAAAGCACTAATAATCAGTCTCAACTCAAAACAATTACCTCCTGTTTTGATTCCACTCCCACTCCAAGGTAGGATAATGATTTGCTTGCCACATATCTATCACATGTGTATATTCTCAGGAACTCAATGTAGTGTACAGTGCAGTATTATTCAAATTTTATTCTTGTGACATTTTCTGGGGGCAAGCTAGTTCTCTTTCAAATGCTCTAACTGCTTGGGAACTGCTTCCCTGTGAAGGGGAGTATCTGTGCGAATATTGTACTCCGTTCCAGTAAACATAGCGTTCAATTAGGGAAAAAACGATGAAAGTCTGCTCGCTAAACACAGTTACATTTGTGTCACTTGGTGATAGTGATTCTCCAAAGTTGTCATTTGCTTCATTGTATGGGCAGGCTGTGTTTGCATTTTCTCCATTATTCATGTGCATATGGCATCAAGGCTATATCTCAAATTAGTTATATAGGTAGTCCTCAACTTATGATCACAACTGAGCCCTAAATTTCTGTTGCTAAGTAGTTGTTAAGACAGTTGTTAAGTGTTCGTTACCCCATTTTATGACTTCTGTTGGCACCAGTTTTTAAGTGAATCATTGAAGTTCTTAATTTAATAACAAGATTGTTAAGTGAATCTGGTTTCCCCGTTGACTTTGTTTGTCAGAAGGTTGCAGAAGGGAATTAAATGACTGGAACATTTCAACTGTCATAAATGTGACTTAGTTGTCCAGCATGCAAATGTAAACCGCATGATCATGGGGATTCTGCAAAGGTCATAACTGTGAAAAATGGTCATAAGTCATTTTTTTCAGTGTCGTTGTAACTTTGACCGGTCACTAAATGAACTGTTGTAAATTAAGGACTATCTGTAATCAGAGAAGATGCATCCAAAAAAGTATGAGCTTGGAAAAGCTACATATCAAATTAGCTGTATTTTTTTAAAAAAAAAATGCAAAGTTTTATACAAAGTACAGAAAATACATATGTCCATTAATTGTCATTTATTGTCTGCTTTAAAAATGATGAAAGGAATTCTGGAGTTGGACCAAGTTTCATGCTCTCAATCCTATTCAAGATACTTATTGTTATGGGATGAAAATTCACCCTCTAACCAAATTTTGTAACCACCAGTTCTGTGGGTGTAGCTAGGTGGGCATGGCCATGTGACTGGGTGGGCATGGATTTTTTTTGCAGCAACCCCCTTGTTTTTTGGGCTTTCTGGGCCTCAGGGAAACCTCCTGGGGGCTGTTTTTGCTCCCAGAAAACTTCCCTGGGACTCAGAAAGGAAAAAAAAACTGAGCATGGGAGGAAATGCAGCACCCCCTGCTCTGTTTTGGGGCCTCCTGGGGGGCATTTTTGCTCCCAGGAAGCTTTCTTGGGGCCCAAAAAGGTGAAAAATGGAGGAGGGGCAGGGAAGTGCTGCACCCGCCTCCATTTTTTGCCTTCCTGGGCCTCAGGAAAGCCTCCTGGGCAAAGCAGTAAGCGAGGGGAATCCTGGCACAGGTGATCATAGGAATAGCTGATCGTCGGGAGAGGGGGAAAAGAAATACCTTAAGGAATGACTGGGCGGGAAAGAACGCAGTCAGCAATGCTGGGCATGCACGCAATGTTGTTTATGTGCAATAAGGACTGACTGGGTGGGAGAGGTGAGCAGAGAGGGGCGGGGCCAGCCAGGGACACTATTTGTCAGTTCTTCAAACTGTGCAGAATCATAACAACCAACTCTATAGAAGCGGTCCGAACCGGTAGAATCCCACCCGTGCTTCTAACTTTAAAACAGAGATCTTTTTTTATGAATGCCTGGTGAGGGAGCAAAGCAGGGACAGGACAGATGTAGTATAACACAGAGAGACTCTCTATTTCACTACATAGTTTGACAAATATCCATTTTGGAGAAGCTCTAGATGTGCTCAACTGTGCTATGTATTAATTCTCAAAATGAAATTATATCCTGCTTCCTGGGACTAAATTCAGTTGAACTCAATATGCCCTTCTTCTGAGTAAAGACACAGAAACTCAGCACTCATAAGCCAAGATACCTATCTGAGAGCGTAACAGGTTTCCAACACTTTTTTTTCAAAAGAAAATAATGTCCCATTCACTTCTGAAACCATCATGCTATGGACATATGGAATGCTTGCCATTCAGGTTCTGTCATGCTACTAAATCATTTCCTTGAACTCTTTGAATTTAGAGAATCAGCCATGAGCATAACATCAGTATGGTTCCACAAAGCAGCATGCTAAATTTAAACAATTTAGTCTAGGAATGTTTAAAGAGGCAATCAAAGAATAGGACTGTATGTTCTCCAATGCAGTTTTTTTTCACTATATAGAAATTTATATTTATATACTGGCAGAAATGTATATTTCTGCAAACAACATATACATCAATTTCAGTTGTTATGAATAAAGCCATAATCACATTTGAACTTTCATTCCTGATGACTTTATGGATATAGCACTAAAAATACACCTTATCTCAGCAGAACTCAAGCTAACAGCAGTAACACAACAAAATTCAGGTAGCCCTTAACATACAACCATTCATTTAGCTTTCTGAAGTTACAATGACACTGAAAAGAAATGACTTATGACCTGTCCTCGCACTTACGACTGTCACAGCATCCTCATAGTTATGTGATCAAAATTGGGGAGCTTGGCAACCGTTATGCATTTACAATGGTTGTAGCATCCCTGGATCGTGTGATTGTCATTTGTGATGTTCCCACCTGGCTTCCAGTAAGCAAAGTCATGAAGGAAGCCTGATTCACTTAATAACTGCCTCTTTCATTTAACAACTTCAATGCTTTGCTTAATTGTGTGGGGGGGGGGAGTTGTAAAATTGGATATATCTTGCTTAACAACCACATTTTTGGCAATAAAATTCTGACCTCCATTATGGTCATAATTTGAGGCCTACCTGTAAAATGGTAAAACAAAGTGACAATCTACAGAGTCTGAGATGATATCTTTAAAATCTGGCTGAATTTGACACTTTTTTTTTCCTGAAGAAACTTATATTGAATATTGGCATCATCCTGTACTTTGGGGAGAGAGGTGCACATTCCATAAGGAGGGTACCCCTTCAATAAGTAGGATGCTCACAAGGTTTGGAATCTTAATATTTTGGGGCACCCTCAATGAAATGGCTTCAGGCATGGGTGAAATGAATGGAGACAGTCTTAGTTGGTGAACTTTCAGCTCTTTATTACATAGTGACTTAAAACTTTAATAACAACAACTCTGCCTTATATAGGCAACCTTAATGCGAAATAACCAATAGGGAGCTGTAAGACGCTAGCTCCAAAACCAATAAGAGTCCTTCGTTAAGGGCCAATCGGATTCTCTGAACCCAACCAATCCGATCGAGCCGCTTAACAACCAATCAGAAGTGCAGGGCCAGAACCCTGCACTTTACCCCAAGCTCGCTTTTATTTTAACTATTTACATACATAACACTCAAGTCATCTGTTAAGGCTTTGAGTGTCATTAGTTTGGTTTTGGGAAGGAAAAACCAAAATATTTTGTTTCAGACAATTTTGAGAATCAAAGATTAATCTACCAGTGATTTCAGCCATCATACAGATAATCCTCGACTTACAACAATATTTATATTTATATATATTTGTTTTTATACGTTTCCAAATCCCTTCTTCTTTCAGGGGTTGGCATGTCAATTACGGAACTTTGGCAGCTACGTACCTCTTCTTTTCAACTTGCCATTTGAGTAAGGAGGGGAAGCTGTTGCTTTACAATGGGTTAGATCACATGTATCAAACTCAATCACGTCATTTGATGTATTGTGATGTATCATGACATTTTTTTGCCTGTATGGAGCCGGGGGAGGTGTGGCCTGAGCATGATGCATCCAGTCCACAGGCCGCCAGTTTGACACCCCTGGGTTAGATGGAGAAACAAAACCTCAACGGTTCCACTGAAAACTGTGAGAGCCTGAAACCTTTTCAAGGACATCATAGCAGGGGTGGAGTTGAAGCAGACGGTTCCTGTAATAAAGTGAACTATTTTACATGGACTACATGAGAGGTTGTGGTTTGGCTGGGGAAAGTATTGTTTAATTCTATGAACTGGTGGCTGGGAATCTCAGAGTTAGTTTTGCTTCGACATTACCAAGCAGTGTATTCAATAAACTAATTCTTTTTGGAAATGGAATGAACCTGGAATTATATTTGGATTCTTGCGCTGGATGTTGACAAGTTCGTTTAGTGACTATTCAAAGTTACAATGACACTGAAAAAAGTTTTCAGACTTATAACTGTTATAGCATCCCCATGGTCATGTGAACAAAATTCATTTGACAATCAACTCATATTTATGATGGTTGCAATATCCTGGGGTCATGTGACCCCCTTTTTGAGGCCTTCTGATGAGCAAAGTCGATGGGGAAGCCAGGTTCACTTAGCAACAGTTTGATTAATTTAACAACTACAGTGATTCACATAACTGTGGCAAGAAATAAGAAGGGACAAACCCACTTAACAAGTGCTTCACTTAGCAACATAAATTTTGGGCTCAGTTGTGATCATAAGTTGAGGACTACCTGTAGTCCGAGCTTCTTGTTTAGAACTTGGCTGGATGCAGTTAAAGTTGTATCTGTATTTATGAAAAAATACTCTACTTGGATAAATAACACAGGAATAGATGATAAGATTTTCATTTCTCCCTCTTTGCCACCTGCTGAAGTTATCCCAAACTTCTGGAGCATATTTTTGGTGCTTGGAGGAAGAAAGGTCCTCTGTGAAAATGTTCCCTTTCTGTTCTGCTAAGAAAAGTAGCTCCATTAGTGGAAGATCTTAATTGGATTCCACTTAGAACACTGTATGTAAGATGAATGAATACTAGATAATAATGATTATATATCCTACAGATGTCAGCTCATTTTATAAGGCTGTAAATATATACACCATATGTTGCAATTGGTACTGACAGCTTATTTGGAAGCAGAGCAATATACATCCTGATACGTGCTTAGGATTATAGACTGAAAAGCAAACTACAATTTAACATCTGCAACAATGGCCAGACACCTTCTTTTTATGTCAAAAAAGAAACAGAGTGTTTCCAGGGAAATAAAGAGGAAGTACAGAGGAAGGGTGAGGAATGATGTCACCCACCGTTGATCTGTTCCAAATGCTTATCTTTGTGAGTTTTCAATTCCACCACAACCAAGGCCTTCCTCAGATTCACAGAGCTCAAATTTTCAGCAGTAATCGTACTGAGCTAGGGAATTCTGGGATTTGAAGTCCATCCAACTGGAAGACAGCCTACTTAGGGAACTCTGCATAGGATAAAATATTACGGTGGAAATGGTGGTTTGCTGAGGATACATGGTTAGATGTTAAATAGCTCCTTTGTCCCCAGCTGTACCGCCAATCTCAGTTACCATTCCCCAAAGAGCTTTAATTTTACAAATCAGATGAGGCATCAAGATTCCATTGCCTCACCAAGAGTAACCCAGCCATAGCTGACCAATTGTAAAGAGTATTCAGAGAATTTCTAGATTTTAAAAGAACATGTGACCAGGGGTGAGATGCTGCCGGTATAACAACCAGTTCAGTGATCACATTCTTTGCACGCACATGAACCTGAATGAACCACGCAAGAACAGTAATGTAAAAATCCTTACCCACAACAACAACAACAACAACAACAACAACAATAATAATAATAATAATCTGAATTTATCAGACCTGAATACCCTGATTCTACAAAAAAACACACTACTTGGAACAGTTTATATCCTCCGATGCTACCTGAACAGTTCCTAGGTCCTTGGTTAGGACTTGAGCTGTTGAGCTACCAACCAGCTTCAAAGCCTGTGAATCTCACTAAAGATTTAATAATAATAATAATAATAATAATAATAATAATAATAATAACAACAACAACAACACCTTATTGTCATTGTACAAATATATATATACAGTGTACACATACAATGAAATTCACATACCCAGAGACTCGATCCATTATGCACACACACATGACAAACATACCCCCATCCACCAAAATTCTCCACCCCTTAAATTCAAACACACAAGCATCTACACAACAGACTAATTAAGTCCAACAGCTCAGGGATGGTTGTCCTTAAATTAAGTGCGATTATAGCTCTGGGATAATAACTGTTCAGAAAACATGTGGTCCAGGTTTTAATTGTTCTATATTTTCTGCCAGAAGGCAACAGTTCACAAAGATTGTAAGCAGGATGGGAAGAGTCTCTGAGAATGTTGTGCAACTTCCTCAAATAGCGAGGTATGAAAATGTCAATCAGGGCTGGTAGTTGAAGCCCAATGATATTCTGGGCAGTTTTAATGATTCTCTGTAGAGCTTTTTTGTCCACTACAGAGCTGCTCCCATATCATGCAAGAATGCCATATGTCACTCTCAATGGTGCTGCATTAGTAGGACAGAAGTAGATGCTGAGATAGATTCAGGGGAGTAACACAGTTGAGGAGCGGCAATGGGATGGTCAATACAGCACAGGGACCCACATGATCGTCAGAGCAAACCAATTCCCTCCCAGCTGATCTTCGGAACTGTGGGTTTGCCCAAATCGGTCCAAACCAGCAGAATCCCAACCCTACATGTAATTATTTGCTGTGGTATTGCCTTATTTCAGGTGATTAGGGTAGCCCTCTACAAATGATTTTAAAGACAGTGACAAAAGGAAGCTGCTTTGAGCTAAGTGCAGTTTTCTTCCTGATAATGGTTGTACAGCCCAACTCGATTTAAATTCAAATCCCTGTAGATTAAAACATTTGGATACTAGAATGATGTGCTTTATTTTATCAGGTTTTAATAAGAAAAGGCCTCAATGTAGTTTCTTTTTAAAAGACTAGAGAGCACTTATTCTTCTGGAGATGTTCAGCAGCATGGAATAAATCTGTCCATCACCTGTTTCCATTTAGAGAATCACCCATAACACAAAGACAAGAGATCAGCAGAAACTCATTTGTTTTGGTCTCTTTTCTCTGACCTCCCATGTATTATATAAGGATTGAGTTAATTATCCTTAAATTCTAATAGGTTATCATTATCTCTATCTCTAAACATTCCACTTTCCCTCCATACTTTAATTGCTCAAGGATATAATAAAGCTTTCTCTAATATTTATAGAAATATAGTTTCTATGTTGTAGTCTCTGCCAATTACTTTACTTTGTGTTTTGTCTCTTTGGGCTAATAAGAATAATAATTCCCCACTGCTTTTGTGATGGCCCTTTATGCAGTTCTGGAAAGTTCTAATGTCCCCTGTCTGCCTTCTTCTATATTGAGCATGTCCACTTCTCTTAATATTTTCTCATGGGTCTTATTTTCAATATCTTTTATGACTTCTGATGATGTCCTTTTAATTGCCCCTAATTTGTCTATATCTGAAGATGAGCATGTTGCTCTCAACTAAATGCTGCACACCAAATGAAGTCTAACCAGCACCAAATAGAGGGGGAAATGTGATAGGCACATTAACACAAGCTAAAGCAAATTTGCCATTTTTCCTTGTCAATACAGCATCCTTGTTATTTTCTAGTTGCCAGCCAATCCATGCTTCATGCCTCTTTTTTTCTACAAAGGTAAGTTCTTCCACAACAATTTGAATTCAGCTTGGAATATGTTTTCTAAAGTCTGAAAGACCATATCTTCCTGGTTACATCTACCCAAGTCATCAGAGCAGGGAGGCAGGGAATGTGGCAGGCCCTCTCTCTTAAGGAGATATATCTGGTGGGAACCAAAAGAAAGATGGTGGCTCTCTGTGGTGGGTCCCTCCCTTTGAAACACCATCCTTACAGAGATTAGACTGTCCCTCACTTTAGTCCTCTTTCACAAGACTCTGAACACCTGGTTTTGACAATGGTTCTGAGGAACCCAGAGATGGAGCCCATCAAATGGTTTGTTTGATATCTTGTTGTCACAAGGGAGATGGCAGGGGATGGGTGTTATATTGTATGTTGGGTTTTTATTTTTTGTAAACCATCTAAAGTCACTGAAAATGAATGGGCAACCACATACATTCTGTATTTTAAAAAATACACTCCATTATATTTTGGTATAAGATATATAAGAAAATCACAATTCTCTTAGTTGTGCTTAAGAAATTTGCTGAAATACCTCTACAGCAGTGTTTTTCAACCTTGGCCATTGGAAGGTATGAGGACTTCAGCTCCTAGAAATTACCAGCCAGTATGGAAATTACAGAATTACAGAATTATATGTAATTGGGAAGAGATAGAACACATATTAATATTTGCATGAACTAAGCAGAGGCATGTAGGTTGTGAAGCTGAGGACTATAGTTATATTCTAAGAGACAAGACCAAAAGCAACACTTAAATAGTAGGCAAAATCAATATGAAAAGCGTTGGAAAGAAAAAGTCAAAGGCTCATTTTGATTTAATGTATAGATGATTTACTTTAATGCAATCATCTATATTTTCTCCTATTTCATTAAAAATTACATTTCAGCTATAAATCCTTTAAAAACCCATAGGCAAATATTGGGCATTTCTCATCTAAAGAAAAGCTTGGGATTGTGTTAAATTTTTGCATGCAGTAGACTGCATCATGAAGTTCATTGGAAGTCTTCAGAGCTGAAGAACCAACTGTCCAAATTTTTGTTGCAGATCTGCATCAATGTGGAGTTGAACCTGATGAAATGTAAAGAAGTATCTGTGAAATTGGTTCTCTGCATATTTGAGAAGGGCTATAGACAACATTTTTTGAAATGTGGTATCAATAGGGCTACTTTTTAAAAAATTAGTATAGATAATATTTTATATGTTTCATTCAAAGAAGAATCTTTAGGAGCACAAATATTAGGGATGCCAAGTCCTAGGTAAAGATTTGCTATTATCCATTGGCAAATGATCTGAGCAAATAAGGTCTTTATTAGAAACGGAAACAATGTTTCGCTGCTAAAAGCTAGTCCTTTCCTTACATTCTCAAAAGAAGAATTTGTGAAAAATTTCAGCCAAAACCGTGAACCCAATTTTAATACTTTTAAAAAACATTTAATATTCTAAGACTAAGCATGAGTCATCGAGCTGTCCTCTTACAATGATGGGTACACATTTTGTTTGATACTTTTTCTTAATAACATCACAATATTGACACTTTTTTTTTTTCTAAAAAGGAATGAAAAAAAAAAACCTTCAGCATTGGAGCAGGTGAAGAAACTCTTCTGAATTGGAATTCAACTGTTCTGAACTGGAATTCTTGGATACAAGTTCTGCCTGTGGGTATGTGTTAATATTGTTTCTCTTGTAACTTTCTCAGTTGGTTGGTGCAGGATTCTGAAAATGTTGTTCAGTTTGCTTCCTGATTGGCATCTGGACACCATTTGCATTCTGGCTAAACAGAAATAATTTAGGACTTTAAAAAATGTAGAATATAGAAGAAAGTGGCCCCTGTAAATAAGCCTAGTCTTATTGCAGCTAGCTTCTTTCCTCATTGCCTCACTGTAACCTAAGAAGATAGTTTACTTTAATATTAGTATTAATAGTAATTTATTAATCGTAATATTAATAGTATTAATACTATAGAACTATAAAATTAATTTACTAATTTAGCATTGTTCTCTCTGTAAATTGAGAGGTGTGTGTAAAGAGAATCATTTCCAAGAATGGTTGGTTTTTGTTCATAGAAATGTTCTCAGAACATATGAATGGAGGGGGTAATTTACAAACATTAACTTTCTTCCCCATCTTTCTTCTCTTCCATGCTGTCTATATCCTGAGACCAGAAGAATCTGAAGAACTTTGGCACTTTACCAAATTTGGGGATTTTACTGAACCCGTTTATGTAGCTGTTCAACTGCTTACACAAAGAACTCATAAGTTAAAATGGTTAGTGAACCTGCATGCCTCCCACCCTCAAGTATCTATATGCCCCCAGTATTTTAAAAAGCTTTTAGCAGCTTATACATTGTGTTAAACTGTTCATTTTAACCTATATTTTTAAATTTTGGTTGCCTTTTTTTTTAAATGCCTTGTATATTCACCTGAATGGAAAGATAAGATATAAATTGAATAAACAAATACATTTAAAAAGTTTGGTTTGAAATTGAAAGAACTCCAAGAATAATTATGGCTGAAGTTGCTTGGACACGTATTCATTGTATCTTCATTTACTTTGCATTTGGTGTTGCTACCGCTGTGTATAAATGTGTGTCTGTGTATAATTTGAACATTTACTTATTTCATTAGTGATAAATGTCCACAGTCTCTCTCACAAGTATCCACACATAGATATGTGTTAGCTCCACAAAGTCTTCTCAAGACATTTTTCAAGTTTTCTGTGCCAAAAATAATCTGAAAAGGAATTTAATTTAGGAGTATCTTCAAAATATAGAAATTCAAAAGATCCAGTTGACATGGTCTTAACTCACACTTGGAATAGCTCTTTGCTTTTCTCATACAAAGCTTCTGATTGGGTGCTTCCTTTTGTCAAAGAGGAAACTGCATGAATGTTTCCTGTTTGAATGCTGACATCCAAAAAAGGCCCATGGATCAGATGTATCCTTTCTTTCTTTTGCATAGTCATTAAAACAATCTATTTATCTAACTTTCTCTGGTTTAGACCAAACAGATCATTCTTTTAGATTACATACAGTCAGTCAGTCATATTCTCTTTCTGAAATTTTGTGGCAAATTGCTTAGAAATATTAAATAATACTGATCTTTAATAAGACACTTACTCTCTGGGAACACAGAGAGTCAGTATTTCATTACCATATATATCCTGCTACTTTTATTTTCTTTGAGTAGCACATTCACTTTCTATTGGTGTAATTCAACTAAACTAAAGGGAATGAAAAATTGTAGCTTTGAACAGATGGTTTGGACAGATGACTGACTGACTACAAACCATGACTAGGAAATGACTAAATGTTACTTGCGTTATGCTGAGAATAATTTTCCTGTGCATCATTTCTCTGGATGCCATAGAGCTCTTATCAAAAAACAAAGGTGAAATATGCTTAATATAATAAATTCTATTAGATAGATAGATAGATAGATAGATAGATAGATAGATAGATAGATAGATAGATTGATAGATTCATTTTTATTATATATAATATAATATAATATTCCCAGCTTTTACAGTCCAGAAAATAAATATAGTCAGAAAGGGAAATAAAATAAAGAAAAATCAAACGTTATCATTTCTCAATATCTTTTCTTGTTTGCCTAATTAATCTTTTAAATTTACAGATTTAGCCATTTTGATGAAATGATACAGATTTAGCCATTTTGATACATGGTATTAGGTTGAAAAATTATAAAGATCATCACATTTCAGGATATTCATGCAGGTATGAAGAGTTTTTAGTCTTTCAGTCATGGAAGAAAGTATATGAAACAATGGCCTGTCTCAGAATAAGACAGGTTCATAAATGTCAAAACACTAAATTTAACTCAAGTTAAAAGTGTCAGTTCTTAGTAATTGTCGTGTCCGCAAAAAGACACTCAGAGTCCGTGACTATCATTCAAGCTCTTTATTAAACTGTTGTGAACCGAACCGGCGAAAAGGAAAAAGCCTGCGGCTTTTATCCTTTTCGCTGCGGCGGCCGCGGCCAATGGCAGCAATTCAAGTCTCCCGCTCTTGGAGCGAGCCAATCGCGGGAGACTTCAATCGGGCCAATCAGCGCGGCTCACCTGGCCAATCAGAAATCCCCGCGCCTTAGCCAATCAAGGCGCGGGGATTTCGAGTATTCAAATTCAGGACAGAACACCCCTCCCCTCTTGGTATGGTCCATCACGTAGCGTAGTCACGCAGGTAGGCGGGGCTCCGTCTAGTCCTAGTTGACCTGCGCAACTCAGTTTCAAGCTGTATCTCGGCCGGAGCGGTCATCTTTTTGGCTGCTCCTCCCTCTGTGTGAACCGGCTGGATGATCGGACCGGTTCGTTCTCCGTGGCTCCCGCCTGGGCCTACCGGGTCGGTTGAGCTGCGGGTTTCGCCGCTCCCGCTTGGTTTCTCTGAGTCGGTTGAGCTGGCCAGGTGGTTCTTCTCCAGAGGGGACTCGCGATGGCTGCGTTCCGGTGAGTATTTTTGGATTTTTTCTTGCGCTATTTTATTCGGGTGTTCCCTCCCCCCTTGGTTCGAGTCTTGGGGGTTGAGGTTTGTTGCCGTACGTGACCGGAGCTGGTCGATGTGTCGTTTCCAGGCTCGCCCGTCGGTGGTTTGGAGCCGGTACGACCGTGGACCGGTGATTTGAGTGATGATGGCTGGGATCCATAGGGGGTCCCCCGTCAGATTTTTGGCGTAAACTAAGTCACCGGGGGCAAATGTCCGGTATTTGGAGCTGGAGTCTGGGGGCCGCTCCGGGTTGTAAGTCGGGTGCAACCTGTCGAGTGGGGACCTCAGCTTCCTGCCCATTAACAGTTCGGCTGGGCTTTTGTTGGTAGTGGTGTTCGGGGTGATATTTTGTATGAAGAGGAGTTTGTTGATTTTGTCGTTGATCTCCCCGTGGTCCATTTTCCGGAGGGTTTTTTTAGTAAACTGGACCATCCATTCCGCTCTACCGTTCGCCGCCGGATGCGCCGGTGCTGTTAATGCGTGGCGGATGCCCCTCTCCACCAAGAATCTTTCAAACTCGAGGGAAGTAAACTGGGGCCCGTTATCTGAGACGACGACGTCTGGGAGGCCGTGCGTGGAAAACAGTTTACACAGTTCTTTGATGACGGCCTCCATGGTAGTGGACTTCATGTCGCTTACTTCCAACCAATTGGAGTAAGCGTCGACTGTGATCAGAAAAGTATGCCCATTTGTTGGACCCGCAAAGTCTAAATGGATTCTGGACCAGGGCCCCCTTGGTATTTCCCAGTCCCGGATGGGTGCTGTGGGTGGGCTGGGTCTGGTCTCCTGGCAACGATGGCATTTGGCGACCCATTGCACAATCTGTTTGTCCATCCCTGGCCACCAAGCGTAACTCCTGGCCAGGGCTTTAGTCCTGACGATGCCAGGATGACCCTCATGCAGCATCTCTAAGACCCTCCCTTGTAATCTGTCCGGGATGACTACCCTGTCACCCCACAAGATGCATCCCTTAAGTAGTGAAAGTTCAGTCTGGCGGTTCCTGAACGTTTTAATGGATTCGTCATTGTCCCTTTCAGGCCAACCTTTTTCTAGCCAATGTAGGATTCGTGCCAGACGCTTATCCTTAACAGTCTCTCTGGCAATGTCCGATGCGGTAATGGGTAGGTTCTCAATGCTAAGGGTGTTTGTTGTTGGTGCTGGGTCAGGATCAGAGTCTGGTAAGGGGGAACGGCTTAAAGCGTCCGCGTGCGAAATTTTCTTACCTGGCTTGTGTAACAGTTCGTAGCTGTAGGCTGCCAGGAACTCGGACCACCTTGTCATCCGGGGTGATAAAATGTTCGGGGTGGCTCGGTTTCCGGCGAGGATTCCCAGCAACGGCTTATGGTCTGTCACAATGGTGAACGGGCGGCCATATAGGTATTCGTGGAAACGCTTAACGGCGGCAACTATAGCCAAGGCTTCTTTGTCCAGCTGGCTATAGTTCCGCTCTGGTTTAGTCAGAGTCCTGGAGAAAAAAGCGATGGGTGCTTCCCTTTTGTCGGGGAGGGTATGGCTGAGGACAGCGCCGACGCCGAAAGGTGATGCGTCGCAAGTGACAGCTAAGGGCAAGGTTTCGCTGAATTGCATCAGGACGGCGTCGGAGGTGAGGAGGTCTTTGGTTTTTTGAAAGGCGGCTTGCTCTCGTCTCCCCCAAGTCCAGGTTGCCGCCTTATCCAGGAGTCTATGCAAAGGCTCCGCCGCCGTAGCCTTTTGGGGTAGGAAAACATTATAAAAATTCAGCAACCCTAAGAACGCTTGTAGTTCCGTTTTAGACTTTGGGGTAGGGGCTTCTTTAATGGCTTTCACTTTTTTAATTGTAGGGTGAATGCCATGCCGGTCTAGAAGGTAGCCCAAAAATTCCACTTGCTTTGTGCATAGTTGGCATTTTTCTCGTTTAACTTTAAGTCCTGTCACTTTAAATTTTGTTAAGACCTGTCTGAGTCGGTTTTCTAATTCGGCTTCGTTTGGCACCGCTACTAATACGTCATCAAAATAGGGCACCACCCCCTTGATGCCCTGTAGCAAACGTTCCATCAGGCTTTGAAAGATGCCTGGTGCCACGCTGACTCCGAATTGGAGTCGGTTACACTTGAAGGCCCCCCGATGGGTCACGATGGTCTGGGCTTCCGCCGTTTTCTCATCTACTGGTAACTGCTGATATGCCTGGGCGAGATCGAGCTTGGCAAAGACCTTGCCCCCTCCCAGTGAGTGCAGCAGATGTTGCACGATTGGGACTGGGTAGGCGCTTTGTTGTAATGCGCCATTTAGGGTGGCCTTATAGTCCCCGCAAATTCTCACGGACCCGTCTGGTTTTACTGGGGTCACTATAGGGGTTTCCCATCAGGCATGGTCTATCGGCTGCAACACCCCCTGTTCGACGAGCTTGTTGATCTGCTCGTCGATTTTAGGCTTCAGGGCGAATGGTACCCTCCTAGGTTTAAGCCGCTTGGGGGGAACCTTCGGGTCTAGGTCAAACGAAATAAGGGGCCCCTGGTACTTGCCCAAGCTTCCATCGAAAACTTCCTGGAACTCCTGGGCTAGCCGCTGTTCCCAACCGTCGTCGGCGACGTGGTTGACTCCTGTCAGCGCGATGTCAAGCGGGGCGAACCATTGTAAACCCAGTAGGCTTGGGCGGTCGCGATCGACGATGGTGAGTGGCAGTTGTTCGGTGCGGCCCTTGTAGGTTACATTGAAGCTCTTGGTGCCCAATACCGGGACGCGATTCCCTTGGTAGTCTTTTATGATGATTTTCTGGGTATGAATGTTCCTCTTATGGAGGGTGGGTACAAGCCGCTTAATCTCGCGCCATGCAATCATGGAGAGGTAGGACCCGGAGTTCACTTCCATCTTGCATGGCTGGCCTTCAATATGGACTTCAACGTGTACCTTTCTGGCGCCGTCGGAGATGGCGTGGCCGATGGTCACCGTCTGGTGTGTTTCTTCTTTTCGCCGACCGTCGCTGCCTCTTGAAGATCGCTGGGTACGGTCCCACCGACCGTCCGGTTGGCGCTCTCTGGTCTTGGGCGGGGGGCTTTCCTTCTTCCGGTCGTGTTGTTCCCATCTGGGCGGGCTGCGGGTCTTCTTTTGGCGGCAAATTCGAGCGATGTGACCCCGTCGTTCACAATGCCTACAAATAGAGTCAAAAAATCGGCATTCTGACCTGGGGTGGTCGCCGCCGCACCCGGCACAGTTGGTCCTCGACCTACGACCTCTTCGATTCCGCTGGTCGCCGCGTCCCGTCTGCACGCGATGTATGTCCTCCTCGTCTTCCGACGTGCTGGAGGCTGACTGGAATTCTCCGTAGTGTGCGGTTGATTCACTTCTAGGGTCGACCGACCTTGCCGGGTTGTTGTTTCCGCCCTTTGCGTGAGATCTTCGCATGCTGTCAGCAGACGAGCGGGTTGCCTCTGCGGCTGCGGCTGCGGTGAGGGCGTCTGCTAGGCTGATGTCACCCTTGGCCATAAGTCGGCTCTGGAGTGTAGGGTCCCATAGGCCGAGCACGAATCGGTCTCTTATGAGGCTGTTTAGACCTTCAAACTCGCAGAGTCCTCCTAGGCGCCGCAGCTCGGCGACGAAGTCGCTCAATTTCTCGTCTGGTTTCTGATTTCGGCGGTAAAACTCGTTGCGCCGTATCAGGATGGGGACCTCTGGGGCGTAATGGCGCCGCAGTATAGGCTCGAGGACGTCCCAGTCCATGGCGGTTGCGTCTGCCGGCTTGGCCAATGCTTTGGCCATCTGGAAGACCTCTGGTCCGCAGTGAGTAAGGAAGATGGCGCGTTTTAGCGGGCCCGGGGCGTCCTTCATTCCGGCGCATTCCAAGTACATTCGGAACCGGTCTGAGTACGATTCCCAGTCCTCGTTGGCGGGGTTGAAGGGGGCGGGCGGTGCGATCTTCGCCATCTCTTTCGCTGGAACTGGCTCTTGTTGGACACGGGGTTCGGTTCAGGGTCGGGATCCCACCCTCGTCGCCAGTGTCGTGTCCGCAAAAAGACGCTCAGAGTCCATGACTATCATTCAAGCTCTTTATTAAACTGTTGTGAACCGAACCGGCGAAAAGGAAAAAGCCCGTGGCTTTTATCTTTTTCGCTGCGGCGGCCGCGGCCAATGGCAGCGATTCAAGTCTCCCGCTCTTGGAGCGAGCCAATCGCAGGAGACTTCAATCGGGCCAATCAGCGCGGCTCGCCTAGCCAATCAGAAATCCCCGCGCCTTAGCCAATCAAGGCGCGGGGATTTCGAGTATTCAAATTCAGGACAGAACAGTAATCATACAGACAAATCTTCTCCAAGGTGATATGTCCCCAACCTGGCCCTTCAGGTCTCCCAAGAATGCACCTATCATGTATGTAATTGAGTCCATCCACCTTAATCTCTTCTACTCTTTCCTTCTCTCTTCTCCAGTGCTGCATACTGTAATGATGGGAAAAATCAACCAAGAATTCATGACATGTGAATGTATACTTTCTACTGGACATAAACAGGTAAAGGGTTAACTTATGAGTGACACCCTTTTTTTTTTCTTGAATCAGCAAAGATGATTCTGATACTGAAAGAGAATAAGGCACAAAATTCTTCCCCAGATCCCTCTAGTTAAACAAGTGCTATTTAGGGAAGAATATTCAAATCCCATTGCAGTGCAGGAATATTAGTGCAGGAATATCCTTTGAAATATATTCCCAGCTCAGTCAAGTCTAAGTCTGCAAAGCAAATTAGAGTTCTTCATTTGTATATGCATGTTGCGGTATTTGCAAAAAAAAATTCAGTTGACAACACCAATCCTTTGTTCAGTGAGCACTGGGAATACCCATTGTCTCACTTTCAAATGCTATAATTGTGCATGAGGATGTTTAAGTAAGACAACTGTTCACGTTAATGGATTTGGTCTTCTGAGTTAACTAGAAATCTGGTTCAAATGTGTGGCTATACATTATCAAATATAATGCGTAGACATTTGTAAGATGGTATTTGGTTTTTATTCTGTTGGAAAATGATACTTATAGTAAGAATGCTTTGGGCATTTCTGCAAATTCCACAGATGTTGTACCTAAAAAAAAAAGAATTAATCTTCGTCCTTGTCCTTCCTATAAAATTTGGATAAAACTTCTTTGTATGTAAAAATTCCTAGAGGAAAATCAAAAGTTAACAAACTCTCTGAGTTCTTTGATTTTTCACTTTGCTAGATGAATTTAGCACAATTTACCCACACAAAGTTTGAGAATTTGTGGAGTTTTTAGTATATTACTCTAAATAAATTGTGACATAAGCTAATTTTAATAATAATATTAACTGATCTCTTTCTCCCCCCATTCCTCTCTCCAAAAATATGCAACTGTGCCCTAAATTCTTCTTTATTTTCTTTTAAAATTATTTTTCATACATAGAAAAACATCACACTTTGTGATTACTGTTTCCCACAATTAATTAGAATTGTCATGTATTTGTTGACTTTACAGAGTGATATCAAGGAAGATTATATTTTATTTTTTATTCATTTTATTTGTCAAGTATCTGTTAGATAACAGATATAATTAGAATATGATTATAATTACATGAAATGGGTACATTTACATTTCTATCTTTATAGTCTTGTTAAAAATACAAGAGTGGTTTACCATTGCCTTCTCCCACACAATATAAATAGATGTTTTTGCTATTGTCACTAAAGTGATAATCTGCCTCTGGCATCTTCCTATATTGCTGCTGCTTGCTTTATCTGAGCAGTTTGGATGACCTTCACACCTTGTAATACTGCCAAGAATATGTATTATTGGTGTATACTCTTGAGGTTCTCCACCCACCACCACAATGAGACAGCACAACAGAATATCAGGAAGCAGAAGGAGAACTGGCCACTAATAATCCCTGAACTTCTACTGGTGCAATGGTCCCATTGAAAATTTGGACATTATCATGTATCATTAATTGTTCGAAGAAGAGAGCTAATTTGATCTAGTAGTTAAGGCACCAAGCTCAAAATTGAGTGACCATGAATTCTTGTCCTGACTGAGGCACGAAGTAAGTTTGGTAACCTTGGACTGGTCACACCCCTCAGCCCTAGGAAGGAGGCAATGGAAAACCAATTAAAAAAATCTTGACAAGAAAATTGCAGGGACTGGTCCAGGCAGTCATCAGGAGTAAATGCTGGTTGAAGGCGCACATACACACACACACACACCTATAATGGTTTAAGGAACTGAATGAAATGCTAGTAAGTATGAAGGTGATATTCAGAAATATTTCAATTTAAATATAGGAATTTTAAAATTCTAGAAAATATATTCTTAAAAAGCCACCCTTGTAAGTGTTGAAACTACAGTTTTCTGTTTTGCTTGCCCACAGTTGACTGGTTGGGATGTTTAGGAATTTAGGCCCAGCACATCTGGAATTACTTGGTCAAATAGTTTATTCTCAAAATAAGCTGCTGAGATATTTTCCGTAGAGACATAAATCCCATCTATAGGGCTATTCTGATAGGACATCTGGTATTAGAAAGTTAGTTCAGACAATGTTCCAATTAGGAACAGCCATTTTGTCAAATCAAATATCCCACACAGCATCTTTTGATAAAGCTGAAAGCATGAATACGGATTATTTCAATTTTAGAACGGTCATCAGCTAATGGTTTTCAGAAATTCCAGAGAATATTAGTTTCATTATTTAATATAGCCTGTGAGTTTAATGCTTTGGTTTCCAGATTGTTATTAGGTATGTATTACTGTCCTTTCTGACATTGTGGGCTTCTAACTGACTAAACTAATGCTTTGCAAACTAATGCTTGCTAATGGACAAGTGACCTAGTTGTAAGGACATCATTTCTTTTGTTTTCTCTGCAATTTGTTGTCCAAAAATGTTACAATAATGATAGAAAGTGACATTATTATAAGAGATAAGGATCTGCAACATTATTTTCTGCCTGACCTTTACAGTTACCAGAACAAGCAGCTTTTATTAGCAAAACAGTTCAAGCTTTTTATTACAAAGGATATTTGGCATTATTCCATGAGAGAAATATATAGCTCTTGACAGGGGAAGTTATTAACATTTTTCCCTCTCTTCGCTGGGCTAACATTTCAGTAAAAATAGAATCCTAGAATATTTTAAGATGAAGAAGAAACTTGACTGAGAGAGACAGCAATATTTCATATCTTATACTTTATGAATGCACTAATATACAGTTCTACCTCATTGACAGAAACCTACCTAAAACAAATCAGATGACATATAATGCTCAAGGAGATACATTGATGACCTTAAACCTTATTCCTGCGCATATCCTGGAGAAGGGTATGTGTGTATTTGTGTGTTTGTGTACAATATGTATCAAGCAATTTGCCAGTTTATCTTGATAAAATAATACAGATTAAAAATTAAGAAGAGAAATAACAAGGAATTGTAGAAAATATTTCAATTTGTTTGGACTGACCTGCCATTTCACTACACCTAAATGACACTCTGGTGTCCTTCTTCCTAGATAGGTTGTCTTTTGTCCCACAATAATACCACTGAAAATTCCAGTTTTGCAGTGCTGAATTGGTAAATTCATATACAGCAGATTTTGTTAACTAAAACTGCTACCTGAAATAAAATGATGGCTGCCAATGAAAGAAACTTGTAATAATACAGTGGTTGTGTACTTTCACCACCAAACCCTCAATGTTTCTCATGACATCCTAATTAGGCAAATGATAAAATGAAGTACAACTGTCAATGGATCTGAACATATGTAGAAAGGACACATCAATTGCTTTGCATCCAATTAGAATATTGAATGGAGTAGCAAGAGGTTTTTGTGATCTATTAGAACACATTGAATCTTTTCATATGTATTACTGCCAAGTAAGTCTTCTATATTTAAAGTTTTCAGCCTTTAAAAAAAAATTCTTCCCAGACTTTACATTTCTCCCAGTTTAATTTCAATCTGCTTGTTTTGGCCCAAACAACTGCTTAAGCCCAATTAGATAATTTTAAATCATCTCTTTCTTTTCTAAAATGTTAGGTTTGACATCTGCTGATTTGATTATCGACCCTTTTAGCTGGGTCATTAATAAAAGGGATTATCATATAAAGAAAGTGATGGGGTTGTTTGCAGTTACTATCCATTTAAGCAGTGGATAGAAACCACAAGAAAGGAAGCTTGATATCAAGGATACTTCCTGATGTTAAGAGCTTATCAACAAGTGGAATAGACTGCTTCTTAAAATGCTGATTTTCCCTTTATTGGAGATCTTCAAATAGAAGCTAGATGGATTCTGTCCAAATTACTGTAGCAGAACCTTCAATGAACAGGGTGTTGAATTAAAGGGCTTCTGTGGATCCTTCCAAGAGCCTGATTCTGTGATTCTAAGATCTTCTGAATGTGAAATGCTAACCCAAAGTAAACTTGCCTGATGATTTTTTTTTTTTGAAAAAGATTTTATTAATTTTCTACAAACAAACAAGACAAACAAAACATAAAAACATCAACTCTCATATGTACATCCAATGTGTCAGTTGGTTCATCATTTTTGTGCATTCATTCAGTAGTCTCAATTACAATTATGTTACATAACAACTCATATTGTCAATCCAAACTTATATATCCTAATATCACTTAAAAAAGAAGTTTTTGACTATATTTTTAATCATTCATGCTTTATGAGATAACAATACTTTAAACCAGTTTATTCTATAACAAATCATATAATCATATCAAATCAATCCTAAAAAACCCTTCATAAATATAATGTCAAATAACAAAATAATAGCAAAATAGCAAAATAAAGATATTCCTTACTGTCTAGCATTCTAAATATTCTATTATCGTATTTTATCATCTAGCCATTGACAAAAAAGATCCCAAATTTCATAAAATTGTTTATCCTCTTGCTCTCTAATTTCAAATGTCAATCTACTCATCTCAGCACATTCCAATATTTTCTTAATAATTTCTTCCTGTAATGGTATTTTCTCATTCTTCCAATTTTTAGCAAATACAATCCTAGCCGCTGTTAATACATTTATAATCAGGTACTTCAAATCTTTACTATATATATCAGGTAAAATTCCCAATAAGAAAATCTCTGGTTTCAAGTCTATGTGTTTCTTTGTCATTTTTTCCAACCACATGCGAATTATAGTCCAATATTTTCTAGCATCCTCACAAATCCACCACATATGGTAATACGAGCTGGGTATCTGATGACATTTCCAGTATTTTTCAGATTTGTTCTTAAACATTCTTGCTATTCTTGTCGGGGGAAAGTGCCACCTGTAAAACATCTTATACAAGTTTTCTTTATATGCTGTTGACATTGTCATTTTATAATTTTGAGACCACAATTTCTGCCATTTCTCTAGATGAATCTCATATCCAAAATTCTTCCCCCAAACAATCATAGTTTCTTTGACTTGTTCTTCCTCTAATTTCATTCCCAGTAAATAACCATATAATTTTTTAATCACCTTCTCATCAGTACCCATCAAGATCTTATCTAAATCAGTCTGCTTATCATAGAATCCCTCCGTTTTAGAATCTTCATCATACCTTGAATGTATTTGCGCATATGAAAACCAATTCATCCTTATACCTTGTTCCTCTAAGTTTTGGATCGATTTAAGTTCACCCTTTTCATCCAAGAGTTCCCCATATCTAACTGTTTGTTCCTTCTTATAGGATAGGAAAATGCTTCAATAGTCGATAACCAAACTGGAATTTTCAAATAACATTGTCTTTTTATCTTCTCCCAGTTTAACCACAAAGACTCCCGTATATAATGTCTTCTAAAATAACCCTGTGTTTTAGTTCCCTTATACCATAAAAAAAGCATGCCAGCCCAACAGCAAATCATGCCCTTCTAATGTCAACAATCTATGCTTTCTTAATGTTATCCAATCTTTGACACACATCAAACTTGCAGCTTGATAATACAATTCCCAATTAGGCAGGCCAAAACCTCCTCTAATTCGAGCGTCTTGCAAAAGCTTTAGCTTTATTCTCGCTTTTTTACCTTGCCATATAAACTTCAACATGATTTTATTTAAATCTTCAAAATAGTCTTTTCCAAGCCTAATTGGTATTGTTTGGAACAAAAATAAAATTCTGGGTAAAATATTCATCTTGATTGTTGAAATTCTCCCTATTAATGACAATTGCAAGTTTTCCCACTTCTTCAAATCTGTAGCTATCTGTTGTTTGAGTTTAATATAATTATTCTCTTTTAATGTGCTACATCTTGCTGTCAAATATATCCCCAGATACTTAACCTTATTTATAATTTGGATTTTCAAAAGATCTGCCAGTTCTTCTCTCTGTTTCAATAGCATGTTCTTTGTCAAAATCTTTGTTTTATCTTTATTTATTTTCAAACCAGCCATCTCACCATATGTCTTTTCCAATAACCTTGGAGCTGTTTCTAACGGGTCTTCCAGAATAAAAGCTAAATCATCAGCAAAAGCTTGTAGTTTAAATTCTTCCTTCTTAATTTTCATTCCTTTTATACTTTTATCATCCCTAATATTTCTATTCAACACTTCCAAGGTCAACACAAATAGCAAAAGAGACAGGGGACACCCTTGTCTTGTGCCTTTTCTTATATTAATAAAATCTGTAAGTTCTCCCTCCATCATTACCTTTGCTGTCTGTTTATTATATATGGCTTCGATTGCTTGAATAATTTTTTAGCAAAACCCATCTGTTCCAATAGTAATAACATAAATCTCCAGTTCACGTTGTCAAATGCCTTTTGAGCATCTAAAAATATCAAAGCCATTTGCTTTTCAGGATGAGCCTCATAGTATTCCAAAGTATCCAAGATTACTCTCATATTGTCTCTGATTTGTCTCTTTGGCAGAAATCCATTTTGATCTGGGTGAATAAAATTATTTAAATATTTTTAAGTCTTTCTGCTAAAATTGAAGCAAAGATTTTATAGTCTGCATTCAATAAGGAGATAGGTCTAAAGTTCTTAATTTGCAGTGGGTCAGCCTCTTCTTTTGGAATAAGTGTGATATAAGCCTCTGACCATGTTTTGGGTATCATCTTCTTTAATATAACTTCATTCATGACTTCTAACAATGGGATACTCAATGATTCTTGAAATGTTTTGTAGAATTCTGCCGGAAGCCCATCTGGACCCGGTGCTTTCCCATTGTTTTGTCTCTTAAATGCTTCATTTAATTCCATCATTGTTATATTGCTTTCTAACATTTCTTCAGTCTCTTTAGGTATCTTCGGTAAATTAGCATTCTGCAAATATTGTTTGACTTTTTCCTCATCAATATTCTCTTATTTATATAGTTGCCCATAAAAATCTCGAATAATTTCCTTTTTCTCCTTATTATCATGACAAATTTGGCCTTGATCATCTATTAACTTCAATATTTTTCTTGATTCCTTCTCCTTTCTCAATTTATATGCTAGCCATCTACCTGGTTTATTCGCATCTTCAAAGTAATTCTGTTTAGAATTTCTGATTTTCTGTGCCAATTCTTCTTTCTCTATTAATTCCATTTTATGTTTAATTACATCCAGCTTCAATTTAATATCTTTTTTCTGTGGCATTTTCTGTAATTCTTTTTCAAGTCTTTTATACTCATCTTCCAAGGCCTTAGAAGCTTGCCTTTTCCTAATATTCTTTTTTCTTGTATAATCTATTATCAGACTTCTAGCATATGCCTTCATTGTATCCCAAACATTCTGCATTGAAGTATCTTCTTTTTTATTTTCTCTGGAAAAAAAAGCCAATTCTTTCTCCATCCATTGTATAAAATCTTTCTCCTTTAAAATAGTATTATTTAATGTCCATCTCGATCTTTTTTTTTGTCCCTTCCATTTAATTGTCATTGGGCTATGATCTGCCCAAGTACTTGTTTCAATATTTGTTTCTTGAATATTGGATATTAATTCTGTTGAGATCCAAATCATATCTAATCTGGACCATGATAAATGTCTATTTGAATAAAAAGTATATTTTTAGCTTTAACATTTCTTTCTCTCCAAATATCTTTTAAAGATAGTTCGTCTGTCATTTTAAAAAAAGATTTAGGGAGAGCCTTTCTATTTTGCTTGGTTGTTGTTGCTATATAGTCCAACTTATTGTCCACAATTCCATTAAAGTCTCCCATCATAATTATACTAACATAGTCCAGTCCAGTTATTTTCATGTGTAGCTTTTTATAAAACTCTTCTTGTTTTTCATTCGGAGCATAAATTGCAATCAAGAGTATTTTTATATTATTGTCCATTATTTCCACCATTAATACTCTTCCATCTTCATCAGTGTAGATCAGTTTTGCTGGGATAGCCTCTTTAATGTATAAAACCACTCCTCTTTTCTTACATTGAGTCAAAGAAGTAAATATTTTCCCCAATTTTGGCTGTATTAACAATTGTTCATGTTGTTTTTTAATATGAACTTCTTGTAGACAAATTATATCAAATTTTAATTTCTCTAATTTATGAAAAGTTTTCCTTCTTTTAACAGCTGAATTAAGTCCATTTATATTCATTGTAATCAGTTTTCTTTCTTCCATGATTATGCTTTATATTTAGGTCTAACAGCTCTCGTGGATCTCACTTCACGCTGTTCTTTACTGTCCACCTGTCCACCTACAGCTCCTTTCTCTTTTTCAGTCTCCAGTTGTTCCTCTTGAAACTCAATTAATGAGAGCTCTTTCTCTGCCTCCTCTCTTCTTCTTCCAAAAAATTCTGCATGGAAAAATTCTGCTTTTTCAATTGAATCAATTCTATGTCTCTGCTCTTGCCAGATAAACATTAATCCTTCTGGAATCAGCCATCTATAATTCACTTCGTTTTCCAATAGCATTTTGGTCAGAAATCGATATTCTCTTCTCATCTCTCTCACTCTTCTGGGTATTTGTTTTAAAACCACAATCTCTTTACCTTTGTATTTCAATGTTTTCTCTCTTACCACTTGTAATATTTGTGTTTTGATGGATTTTTTTGGTAAATCTAATATGAACTTCCTTTGATAATTTATTTCTCATCGCATATCTTGTATAAACTCGATATACCTTATCTACTCCATCCATCATCTTTTCCTCTGTAATTTCCAAAGCATCTGCCAAAATTTCTATCATTATCGCAGCCAAATTTTCTCCTTTTTCCTCTTCTATATTTTGAAATCTGAGATAAAATTCTGACCTTTCCATCTCCCACCTCAACATCCCATTTTTTTCTTGTTCAACCACTGTTAATCTACTGTCAATATTTCCAATCTTCTCCTCTCTTTGTTTTCCTTCTTCCTCAATTTTTTGGAATCTCTCCTCACACTTCCCCATCATTTGTTTAATATTTTCCACTTTTTCATCAGTCTTCTCTATTCTTTGTTCAGTGATGTCTGGTTTTATCTTGAGATCTTGGATTCCTTGCATAATCATCTGTAAAGTTACTATTTCTTGTTCTTTATTTTGCTTCAACATTGTCTGAATTAAACGTTGTCCTCCAGCTGGTGGGGAAGCAGAGGTAGAAGTAGAAATGCCAACTGGTATTGGTTTCCTGCTCATTTTAATGCTTCCAAAGCTTCAAATTCTTTTTGACTTTTAATCCAACTGGTAGAGTAGTCAATTATAATCCAAAATGGAAAAGTCCAATTGTAAAAGACCCAAAACCAAAGAAGAAAAAGGAAAGAAGAAAGAAGAAAAATCTTCAGATTCTTCTTGACCCTAATCCAATTACAAAGTAGTCCACCATAAAAAAGGAAAAATAGAAAGGAAAAAAACAAACAAACCCAAAAATGATATTATTGATTAAGAGCAAAAAAAAAGCAAAAGAAAAAAAGAAATTCCTTCAGGTTCTTCACACCTTAATCTCAATAATCAAAAAAGAAAAACAAAGTGGTCCAAAAACATAGATAGAAAAAGCAAAGAAGTCCCAATAAAAATATAGAGAAAAAAGAAAAATAAAAAAAAAACTCTGAGACTTTCCCTTTAAAATAAAAGGCAAAAATAAGAATATTACTAGAATTGAAATTTACAAAAAGGCTGGCGAATGAGGTATATATATATACATACATATACATATACATATACATATACATATACATATACATATACATATACATATACATATATATATATATATATATATATATATAAGAGCACACTGCACTTTATTTATTTATCCAAGGCTCTTATTATGACTCTCTTCTCCAGCAGCTTCAAAGCTAAGCCTCAAGTGTTGAAATATTGATAAGAGTCCAGGAAAACACCTGTAATAATATTTTGCTGTGCTCTCCCTCTATCTTATCACGTTGAAATGTCCTTGAGAAGGAGTCTTCTTACAATTCTTTCCAATTCAAATAAAGTATTTTCAAGCCTCCAGTTAGCAGTGTTGCAATGTTTCTTAATGCTCTTTCCCCCCCCCCCCCCCCGAGCCAGAAAAAAGGAATAATGTATACAAAAAGAAAAAGAAAAAGAAAATAGCTAAAGGGAGCCTCTATCCTAGAAAAAATTAAAAAATCAAAAGGAGCATAAAAATATATATAAGAGAAAATTCAATCCAGTTACCTACAAAGTCACACTTAAGTCCCCAGAAAAAAAGTAAGAAAAAGAGAAAAAAAATCCAAGCCTCAATTTGACATCACTTTAAAAAACGCCGCTCAAACAGTTTTGGTCAAAAAAAAAAAAAGTCTCACAGATTTCTTCTTTGTTCAGGATGCCCTTTCAAACCTCAGCGAATTTACAACACAAAAGGAGTTTCTCACCCAGCCGACACACTTCCTTTCCAGCCACTTTCTTTCCGGAGCTGTCCCGACTTCAGCAGCTATGAGAGCTGCCTCTCCGCTGCCAGCAAAAGGGCTTCTCCCGGATCAAACCAGAGATTTTGCGATATCTCTGGGATCCCAGGACAGTACCCTTCTCAATCCCCATCTCTACGGGACGGTTTAGGTCCGTTGGGACCGACCAGGGACAAAAATATCGGCTGCGATCTCAGAGCCCCAAGATCGCAGCTGTATCGCCGAAACGAAGCTCCGCCTTCCTGCCAACTTGCCTAATGATTTTTGAGTGACTTCTACATTACACTGAGGTCTGGGAACTACATGCCATGATATTCTCAATTGGAATGGAATATTGAATGGAATTTAAATCAACAAAAGATCAATGCATCTGATCAAATGAAGATTTCCCATTACCATTTTGTTGCTTGAAAACAAAAATGAAAAACACTGATCTACCAGTTAACATATACTTTTTGCTCTCTTCTATATTATTTTTTTCTCAATATGGCTGGTTTCTTTTAATGAAGAGTTATACTAAAATTAGAAAAAGAACAAATAAAAACCCTTTTTTCTCTTGCTATATCCATTTGTTGTCTTAATATTCATTACTTTATAGGTGGTAAAATAAGGAAGAAACAAATACATTATTTATAGCTGAATGCCTTTAAATAATACAGAAAATAAATACTATCCTGTACTTGGAAGCATCAGTAGTTGGAATATAGAAATCTTCTGGAAATAAGCTGAACTCAGTAGGGTTATGTTTCTGGAAATGATCGTCTGGGTAAAGGATCGCAAAGAAGTGACTTCATTGACCATTTTGTATGTATCTGTGTTTGCTGGATGGCATAATATTTTCACTTGCATTGGTTTCCTGGCACGAAAATGTTTATAGTGCTCATTAGCTAAGAGGATATCGGCACTGGTCCAATGAACACAGATCTGCCTTCTGATTTTAGCCATTAAATTGCAATGGGATTCAGAGGCTTAACATGGTGGGTGTGAGAATAATAAAGTGGAATTCCATCTTTAGCCCAGTTTCCATGGATGCAGATAAAGGTTATAATGGCAGCTACTAACTAGTTGCCTTTTTAGCTGTATTTCCGATGTAACCTATATATTTTTATGAAAAATATGTGCTTATTTCATTTGCTGGCACTAAAAAGTGTCTCTCAGAGAAACTAATGTATTCATTCTCCTCAGAGGACAAGTTATGTGAGTTCATCATGTTGAAAACAGCCAAGATCTTGGTAGCACCTTAAAAAGTAATCAGTTCATTGAAGTATGATCTTTCATGGATTATAGGCTATTTTTCAATGTATCTATTTAGTGATAGGCAATAACCCTATAAGCTAAAAATAGAAACCATTAGCATGTTACTCAACTCCCAGTAAAGAATCTGTTAATGTAAGTAATTGATTGTAGTGTATCCTTCACCATCAAAAAGTGGTTTCAGAGTTAATTGCAGGTAGTCCTTGACTTACAAGTATAATTGGGACAAAAATTTCTGTTGCTAGGAAAGACAGTTGTTAAGTGAATTTTATGACATTTCTTGCCACAGTTATTAAGCGAATCACTAGTTGTTAAGTCAGTAACATGGTTATTAATATATATGAATCAGGGTGTGTTTCCCCATTAATTTTACTTGTCAGAAAGTCACAAAAGGTGATCAGCAGCCTGGGTTACTGCAGCCATCAGAAATATGAGTCAGTTGTCAAATGACTGAATTTTGATCACATGATCATGGAGATGCTGAAGGGTTCATAAATGTAAAAAATGGTCATAAGTCACTTTTTTCAGTGCTATTGTAACTTCAAATGGTGGCTAAACAAATTGTTGTAAGTCAAGGATTACCTGTATATGAACAAAGCAAGATGACTTAAAACTGCTTTGTTGGAGAATTTCAACAAGCCTCTTGTCTAACTTTCTAAAAAGGGGCTTTTGCTGTAGATGAAACTATCCCAGGCATTATATACTTCCATGCTTTGTGAAAATCATGGGTACTGTAGTCTAAGTATGAACCTATTAAAACTATAAAACTAATAAACCTAATAAGTCCTGTGTGACTACCATCCCTTCATTCTGCGTCAGGATATATTTGGTTTTCTTTTAAATTCATCAGCTTTTTACATGACAGGGAGGGGTTGTTGTTTTTTCCCCTCTTTCCTTTCTCCCTTTTTTTTTCTTTTCTTTTCTTTCCTTTTCTTTTCTTTAGATGGAAGACTCATATTCAAATACCCATTCAACCATGAACTGCCTGGGCAGATTACACTAGCAATAGTTTGCTGTTTGGAAAGAACTAGATGGGATAATCTATTTCATAAAATTATAATAAAAATCTATAAAAAAAAGCATATTGGCCAGAAACATTACAGGAGGAATTATTATCATAAAACCTGCTGCAGCTATGAAAAGTGGACAGAGGGATATTTGTTGCTCGGATTCTTTAGACAATTTAGAATCTCCTTACCATCCTCATCGACTTGAGGCAGAATTTACATAAACATAGCTTAGAAAACAATAAAAGAAACAATAAAGCCTACCATAAAACCATGCTACAGAAAGAAAATGCTATCAAATACAATTAAATTGGGATAACAGGCGATATATAAAAGAGATGCTGGGAAAAAGTATTTTCCAATTTATTTGCCCTTCCCATGTGCTAGATGATGCTTGAAGAATCCTATCTTTGATTTGTGAAACAAGACCTGCCCTGCCCTACTCAACAAAGTCTCTGAGATAAGTATAATCATCTATCATTATCAATAGTGATGCTGCAGGCTGGTTCTTGTCCAAATGTACCCAAATATATGTCTTATAATAAAAAATGTGTTTAGAAATGTGCATTGTGTGAGTAGACCATTTTTTAAAACTGCAGATCAACGCAACAGGATATAAAGAAAACTTGTGGATTGATACTGTGTATGGCAGGTTCTACAGATGATTGATGCATCCATTGAGCTTGGTTTTGAACTGTGACAAGATATTGCAGATACTGAACCTGTCTTTCTTCTGCTGTTCATGGACCATCCAAGAACTGTATTTCCGGGTGACTATGCCGACTTTTGTACCAATTTATTGTTTTTATTCTTTATTGCATCATCACACATTGTATTGATTGCTTCTCAATGATGCCCATCCTTTGGATAACACCAAATAAACAAACAAAAAATGCATGATCTCTGTGGTATGGTATGAGTGACACTGCTAACGACGGGTTCTTCATTATTAAAAGTAATAGCACATTTCTGAAGTCATCCACCTGTATTAGTGTCGATATAGGAATAACAATATTTGGAAGAACCAGGCGTTTTCACTTCTGCTATATTTTTAATCAGAGGATTTTTGTCTTGCTCCTTGTTTACTGTTGATATTTTCTGGCTGATTGGAGAGGAATGACATTTTGACAATTTGCTGGAGCAGCAAGCACTGTACAAACAAAAGGTGCTGATGAAAACTGGGAACCCATTATTATGTAAATTGTGGCTGACTAATACCAATTCCATCTTCCAGTTGCCATCCCCGAAACCAGTTTTACTCAATGATAATAATTTTCATGATTGCAGACTTCAGAGAGATCAGAAATAGGCTTTCATTGTTGCATTTATCTACTCTGGGTACTTGACCCTTAATTAAATTCTGAAACTTTTTATACGATAAAGTAAAATACAGCTGACACTTCTCTTTAAGCAATGAGCATGGAGAAGAAAAGCACCTAGCAGGGTAAAGGTATTTCAGTCTTGCATTTATTCAATAGGAATACATCTATCCAGGAAGTATGTCTTCTGAAAATGAGCTTGACATTTAAAGCAGATAAAAATGTATTCATTAGATTGATAACACTGTTGTTGCACAAGAATATGGATTTCTATTGTTACTATAAGTAAAAACTGCAGACACTCTGTGGATTTATAGAGTATGGATGAACAGATGTACCTACAATATAGCCTATGCTATAAAGAAACTTACTGACAGATTCTTAAAAAAAATAATCAAAGGCGCCATTCTTTGGAAGAAACTTGGATATGGAGAGTGTAAAGTCAAAGTGCTCCAAATCAGGTAAGTAAAGCTTAAAATTCTTTCTAAAAATGAGTATAACATGAAAACATGACAAGCTACTAAAGTACAATGACATGACAGGTTTGTTATTTTTTGTTCTGTTATGTTTGGTGGAATATAAAGAGCCCTTGGGAGTGAAAACGTTTATTAAGGAATTAAATAAGTAACTGCCATAAATAAATGCATTTCAGGTAGTCAAATTATACATATACATTTCCTCGTGTAATAAATGGCATCCTCTATATTAAATACACATGCTGCAGCCTCTTGCTGAATATGCTAGATTATTACACAAAGAGTAATAATCAAGAGGTGGGGATAGGAAGAGTAAGCACCCCAAAATGTGACATTCTTATCTGCAAAGTGTATTTATTATAATTATGTTACCCCAGTCCACCACTGTCATCTTCTGTATGCTCTCTGTATTTAGGGATTCTGAATATTTCAGGCTCCTCCAGATATTTCTGATTCCAACTAATATCAAAACAACATGCAAGTGAATGATGAAGGAATTGTAGCCAATACCATTTAGAAAGCTACAGTTCTCCCACTGCAAAATTAAAAAAAATATATATACTATCACCTTCCTTTGTATGGTTCCTTTGTATGGTTGATGGTTTATGTGAGGTACATCTTACTCAGAACATTAAAAATACTAAACCCTTTTGAAAGATAATTCTGAGCAGATATAACTTGCACTGTGAACATCTTTGGGACCAGTTCAAAATACCAAAATGTGCTATCAAGTCAACTTCTTTTCGAAAATTCCTCTGGACATAAACATGATAGTGTGAAAGATTACTGGATCTGAAAGAAGGTCGAAGTGTTTTGAAATCTGACATTTAATATTTATTTGGATATAACACATTGCTAAGCATTCAGATCACAGAGCCAATGAACTACAAAAAGTAATTACCAGAGTGGATTTCATGAAGAGTAGAAAAACTATTATGTCACATTAAATAACAATTGTAACCTTAATGATGTGTTTGACTATAATACAAACATCTGTCTATGGTTACAGACACTACAATCTACCTTTCAAATTACTCCAGTGGTTTCCTGTTCCCCTGCTCGAATGCTGTACTTTGAAAGACTAGGCAAACATTGTGTGTATGTGTATGGGTGTGAGTGTGAGTGTGAGGGAGAGGGAGAGAGGGGGAGTGAGAGGGAGAGAGAGAGAGAGGCAGAGACAGAGGCAGGGGAGAAGGAAGGAAGGAAGGAGGGAGGGAGGGAGGAAGGAAGGTGTGTGTGTGTGTGTGTGTGTGTGTGTGTGTGTGTGTGTGTGTCATCTATAAAATGCATTATATTCCAACAAATTAAAGTAGCAATAGCACTTAGATTTATACACCACTTCATAGTGTTTTACAGCACTTTCTAAACTTTCTGAATCTTTATTTTATTGACAACATAAGGGTGAAAGGCTTAGACAACCTTGAGCCACTCAAGATCAAACTCTTGGCACTGAGCGGAGTTAGCTTGTAATACTGCATTCTAAACTTTATGTCACCATGGCTCCCTACTAAAGTAATTCATATTTAAGTCCCACCAACTATTTAAACTTAGTTTATTCAAACTAACTTAACCTGTTATTAAATTCAGTGGAATTTTAACAAGATATATATATTAAAATTAGAATCTTGGTTCCTAAGCTTGTAGTATTAAAATAATGATTATTTCTATTATCAATATACCACTTTTGATGATTACCATTTTGGGTAACTGTTCCACTACTTAAATTGACTCTTCTGGCTTGAAAGTAATTATAGAGTACAAAAATAAACACAATAGTTTTATATAAATAGAAGACAGATAGACAGATGGGGACACAGAGAGAGAGAGAGAGAATAGATAGATGATAGATAAGTAGATTGATACGTTAAGTACTGAACATGGATCGGAGTAAATGGAGACAGCCTCTGAATAGTGAACTTTCAGCTCTTTATTTGCATAGTGACTTCTCCACACAACAACAGTGAACTCTGCCTTATGTAGGCAACCCCTGTAAGAATTGTCCAATAACGAGCTATGAACGCCAGCTCTTTTAACCAATAAGAATTCTCTGTTAAGGGCCAATCGGATTCCTCAGAACTAACCAATCCGATCTGGTCGCCTAACAGCCAATCAGAAGTGCAGGGCCAGAACCCTGCACTTTACCTCAAGCTCATACTTTATTAACTATGGTACATACACAACACCTCTTCCCCCTGGCTTCTTAATTACGGTGTAGTTATATAGTCCCTTAGATAGGATGGTTGTCTTTTAACTCTTTCAGATTTTCGTTGGATTGGTTGGTTGCAATCCTGTTGAGGTAGATTGTTGTTTGGCAGTGGTTCTGCTTCTTGCTCAGCTGCAATTTCTTGTGGTGCAAACGTTTCTCCTTCCTGCTCCATTTCCTGAGTATCACTTAGTACGTCGCTCCCTTCGAGCAGGTTCCCTGGAACTTCATCTTCTTCCGTACCTCCCCCCCCCCTCGGTTTGGTCATGGGGAAGTTGTTGACTGGCCGTTGTGAGTCGTGACCGTAATTGGTCGATATGCCGTTTCCACAGTTTATTGTCACAGCATTTCACTACGTAGGATTTGTGGCCGGTCACTCGTACTACTGTCGCCTCTATCCATAACGGGTCGCCCGATAAGTTTCGTGCGTAAATGAGGTCTCCTACCTGGAAGGTGCGACAGCGGCTGCTGGATCCTATTGGCTTTTCCGGTTCATAAGCAGGGTGCAACCGGTCGAGGTGGGAGCGGAGTCTTCGTCGCATCAGTACTTCGGTGGGAGTTCTGCCGGTGACGCTATGTGGAGTTATGTGTTGCAAAAAGAGAATTTGGTTGACCTTGTCATCAATATTGTCATACTCCACTTTTTGCAAGGTCTTTTTAACAAATTGGACCATGCGTTCAGCTCTGCCATTGGTCGCAGGGTGCGCAGGCGAGGTGAGCGCATGGCGGATGTCAGCGAGGTACTGCTCGAACATTAGTGCTGTAAACTGTGGCCCATTATCGGACACCAGGACGTCTGGCAATCCGTGGGTTGCAAAGAGTCTGTTTAGAATCTTGATCACCACCTCGGAGGTCGTAGCCGTCGTACGATGAATTTCTAACCAATTGGAGTATGCGTCGACTGTCAGCAGGAAGGTATATCCTTTGGTTGGCCCCGTGAAATCAAGGTGGATTCTGGACCACGTGGCGTCTCCCATTCAGTAGGCATGGCTTTTGGTGGGGCGTTGCTGACTTGTTGGCAATTGGAACACGCTTTAACCCACTGTTCGATTTGCCGGTCCATGCCCGGCCACCATGCGTAGCTTCGTGCAAGCGCCTTCATTCGCACGATGCCGGGGTGGCCCTCATGCAGAATTCGCAGCAGTGTCTTCCGGAGTCACTCTGGGACAACGACTCTATCGCCCCAGCTGATACAGCCTTTTTGGGAAAAAAGTTCAGTCTGTCGAGATTTGAATGGTGCAAAGTCATCTGGTACTTGGTCCAATGGTCATCCACGTTCTACCCAGCCTAGGACTCGAGCTAGGGTGTGGTCTCGTTTGGTTTCTCTCGCGATGTCTCGGGCGGTCATAGGCGGTGAGTTGAGCGTTTCGATCTGCAACGTGGTTGCTGTTGGTGCCGGATCATCGAGAGTCTCTGGAAGCGGTGCTCGGCTTAATGCGTCGGCGTGGGGAATGGCTTTCCCCGGGCGATATTGCAGCCAATAATTATAAGCAGCTAGGAATTCTGACCATCGGGTCATTCTAGGGGATAATATGTAGGGGGTTGGCTTGTCCCCAGCTATTATCCCTAGCAACGGTTTGTGGTCAGTTATACTGGTAAATGTCCTTCCATACACATATTCATGAAATTTTTTTACAGCTGAAACGATTGCGAGGGCTTCTTTATCAATTTGTCCATAGTTCCGCTCTGCTTGTGAAAGAGTCTTCGAAAAGTATGCAACAGGGGCTTCGTTCCCATTAGGCAGTACATGGCTCAAAATGGCGCCCACCCTGAAAGGCGATGCATCGCAGGTTATAACTAACGGCAAAGTCTCGTTATACTGCATAAGTACAGAGTCAGATGTGAGCAGTTTTTTAACATTCCAGAAAGCTTGCTCTTCCCGGTAACCCCATACCCATAATGCTTTCTTATCTAATAATCGGTGTAACGGTTCAGCGACAGTTGCCTTGTGCGGTAAAAATACATTATAGAAATTAATGAGGCCTAAAAACACCTGGAGATAGGCCTTGTTGCGTGGCCTGGGAGCATTTTTGATCGCTTTTAATTTACTCTCAGTAGGATGAATGCCCTGGCTATCAATCCGGTACCCTAGGAACTCAACATTGTCAGTATACAATTGACATTTATTTTTTTTCACCTTAAGTCCGGCCTCTTGGAATTTTTTTAGAACGCATTTCAAACGGTCCTGTAAGATTTTTTGGGTAGGGGCTGCAATTAATAAGGGACCACGCCCTTGATTCCTTGTAATAACCTTTCTATAAGGCTCTGGAAGATCCCCGGGGCTACACTAACTCCGAATTGCAATTGGGTACATTTAAAGGCACCCCTGTGCATTACAATTGTTTGGACTTGAGCCGTTTTTCCATCCACTGGTAATTGTTGATAACCTTGAGCTAAATCCAATTTAGCGAAAACCTTACCGCCCCCCAAGGAATGGAGGAGGTGCTGCACCACCGGAACTGGATAAGCATTCTGCTGTAGGGCGTGGTTCAAAGTGGCCCGGTAGTCCCCACAAATTCGGATTGACCCGTCTGGCTTAATGGGTGTTACAATAGGGGTTTCCCATGGAGAGTGATCGATGGGCTTCAACACCCCTTGAGCAATTAACTTGTCGAGGTGTTCGTCGATTTTTGCTTTAAGAGCGAATGGAACTCGACGGGGCTTCAAGCAAATGGGAGCTACTTTTGGATCTAGACTGAATGAGATCGGGGTCCCCTTATACTCGCCTAAGATGTCCGCGAAGACGTTGCTGAACTCAGAGATAAGGTCTTCCTCCCACTCACAACCACCGACTCGATTCACACCGGCCACTTCAATGCCGAGTGGCACAAACCATTGGAGGCCTAGTAGGCTAGGCCTATATCTATCGATGACTGTTAGAGGTAAGTACGCTGTATGCTTCTTGAAGGAGACTCGGACTTGACGGGACCCAACAATGGGGATTCGATTTCCTTGGTAGTCCTTGAGGATGAGGCATTGAAATTGGAGGTCTTGGCGTTGAATTGTGGGGATGAGTTGCTTGAGTGTCTTCCAAGACACCATCGAAAGGGATGATCCTGAGTCGACCTCCATGTGGCAAGGCTGGTTCTTGATGGCTATCTTGACTCGGATTTTCTTAGTGTCCAAAGCTGAGGCATGACCGATAGTGATAGTATGGTGAGCCTCTTCTCTTTGCAAAGCTAGATTTCTGTAGGAGTGGTTTACTGGATCTCGCCTTACAGGACGGTTTCCTGTCGATTGGCGATAGTTGGCCCCTTTTGAGTCCTGGCTGAGTCCTGGTAAGCTGCGGCAGACCCAGCCGATGTGGCCTCGTTTCCCGCACTCATGGCAGAGTGCATCGCAGAATTTGCATTCGGCCCTGGCATGGTTGGCTCCACAGCCAGCGCAAGGGCGTAAGGGCTTCGGGCAAGGGTCCCGGTTGGACCACAGTCGATGGATCCCTTCTTCATTGCTGTCTGATGACAAAGAGAGGTCCTCGTGGTGCGTTGTTAATAGCTGCCCTTCTGTGCTAGGTGAGATTTCGCTGGCCAGTGGTGGTACCGGAGTGCGGCTTCGCCGTAGTTGTGCAGCCGACTTTGTGGTCGCCTCCGCAGCCGTGGCTTTGGCGATGGCGTCAGCAAGGCTGATGTCGCCTTTCGCCATCAGCTTGCTTTGCACACCTAGTGCATCTAATCCCAGAACTATTCGATCTCTAAGTGCCTCTTCTAAATCGGCGAACCCGCAGAGGCCCCCTAAATTTCGGAGGTCCGCCACGAAATCGGCCACACTCTCCCCTTTTCGTTGGTTTCTCTGATAGAACTCGTGGCATCTCACAAGTGTAGGCACGGTTGGCGCGTAATGGTCTCTCAGGATGGGTTCGAGGTCGTCCCAGCTCATGGCTTTCACTTCTCGAGGTTTGGCGAGTGCTTTAGCCATCTTAAATATGGCTGGGCCGCAATGCATCAGGAACAGCGCCTTTTTCTTTGCTGGTGTGGCGTTCTTCAAGTTATTCGTCTCGAGAAACATTTGGAAGCGATCCATGTAGGATTCCCAATCCTCTTGGTTTGGATCGAACGGAACGGGTGGTACGATGCCGCCGGACATGGTTCCGTTGTTGGCGTCGTCTATCACGTGCTCGGTATTGCTTCCTGGCTTCTTCAGTTCAGACATCTCCAGATCCCACCCTCGTTGCCAGTGTTAAGTACTGAACATGGGTCGGAGTAAATGGAGACAGCCTCTGAATAGTGAACTTTCAGCTCTTTATTTGCATAGTGACTTCTCCACACAACAACAGTGAACTCTACCTTATGTAGGCAACCCCTGTAAGAATTGTCCAATAACGAGCTATGAACGCTAGCTCTTTTAACCAATAAGAATTCTCTGTTAAGGGCCAATCGGATTCCTCAGAACTAACCAATCTGATCTGGTTGCCTAACAGCCAATCAGAAGTGCAGGGCCAGAACCCTGCACTTTACCTCAAGCTCATACTTTATTAACTATGGTACATACACAACAAGATAGATGATAGATAGATAGATAGATAGATAGATAGATAGATAGATAGATAGATAGATAGATAGATAGAACTTTTTATCCAATTGACTCTATCTCGTTGTGTGATTTTTCACATGAAACCATCTACTAGAAGAGACACCTTCTCAGTTGTTGCCCTGCCAACATTGTCTTTTCGGAGTTATACTTTAAGCTATAATTAGGAGAGAAAAGTATTTTTAAGATATGGCTTGGCATTCTTCATGTATGCACTCATTGTACCATTTAAAATCAGTGAAGCATAAAATGAAATGAAGTTCAAGGTTGAATTTCAGTTTTTTGATAGTTTAGAATCTTTTGTTGTCAACTAGTTTATTTTGTATTATTCCCTGTTGTTTCATAAAGCCCAGGACTTCTCTCTGAATATACTGCTGAACATATAAATTGTGTACTGTTTTACTGAAATCATACTTTCATAAGCTAGTATTTCTAATAGCAATCTTATTCAAAACATTGGACATCTGTAGATACTTCTCACATTTTTGTAATTCAGATTTTCCAAGCTAGTCACCCCAGGTGTGGGCAGTTGAAACCATGATCTCTCTAGGCAGCATGACCCTCTAGGCTGTGTATAATTAAAGTTGTGGTGTTACATATTTGAAAAATTGAAGATGGTCATTTTCATCTTGATTCTAAAAATGATTCTCAGTAGACAACAGCTTCAAAGAGCTCAACATGACATATTTTGTTATTATTTACAAAGCATCTGTATTTATCATCTCAAATATTGTACCTATTACATCAATTTTATGAAACTGGCAGTAATTCAGCATGTTTTATTTTTGTTCAAGAAATGACCACTGATTTTGTATGAAATTTGTTTTTGATTGAATGGAGGAGATGTCACTCATACTTATGTTCTATAAAGAGATGTCTGAAGAAAGGAATTAAAAGGCCATAAAGCTGTATTTTTCTGTGTTGAGTAGTGCACTATTCCTACATTAACATCTTAAGGAATAAGCTTCCTCCTAGCTACAAATTCATTCTTCATAACTCAGAAAGAAATTTGCCCAAAAGTTTTGCTTTTTCTTCAGAGCAAGATAGGATTTTTCACATTCTCTATGGAACCTTTTCAAGCTAGCTAATCCTTGTCTGATTGAGTTTAAGCAATCCAATGACCCATGTTGTTTTAGGCCAGGTTTATGGGTTATACTTCTTTATGTGATTTTTGCCATTTTGTGAGTACCATGCCATAAAAGAAAAAAAAAACAGTATGAAAACTTGGGGCAAAGAAAAAGGAAATTGAAAGGGCTGCTTATTTCAGATTGATATTAGTTGTATATTTCTAAACAGCACAATTTAAAACAGGACTAGTTCCCTCAGTGACTGCTTATAAGTCCGATAAGCTTGAAATGAATCTTGATAAGAGACAGAGTGGCTTGCAGATATCAATTTAACTTGAGTGTAACAAAATGCATCTAAGTCAAATTGCCTTGTGCTTGCATTTTCTTTAAATTAGAGCTTGGAGGGAATTTTTGCAATGCAGATTTTTAAAACTCAGAGTATCCAAGACAATATGAAAACAGTATATTCAAGGTGATGCATTGGGTGTCTTTTTAGTTACAAAGCAAGCTTTCAATGGAACTTAAATGGAGAAACTCAGTGGTAAAACACATCACTTAGTATGAGGGTGGTTCATGATTGTACTTCATTGGATGTGGATTTCTTCAGGCAAAAGGTTAGATTGTCATTCCTTGGAAATACTTTAATCTGGATTTATGCATTGAGCAGAGAGTTGAACTGACTAATTATAGGATTCTATTATTTTGTAAAATGAGGACCTGGAAAGTTTTGGATTTTCTTATAGTCACACTTGGTAGAAAAGTAACTTATATGCTCATAAAATGCCCTAAATTCCCTTATAAATAAGTAAGCAATGGTGATATCTGTATAATGCTGCAATTGGATAGTGACTACATCTATTGCCTACATCTATTTTTATTTTTTTAATGTTATGGTATCTGTGTAAATATTTTGTCTATTACAGGGGTCGACAACCTTTTGGATCTCAGGGCCCACCAAATTCATGCTTTTAAATCCTGAGGACCACTAATATGATTTTTTTTAAAAAGCTAATATATATTTTTTTAATTATATTAAATATAAATTAAAAATATAAATTATATAATATAAAAATTATATATACACATGGGGGACTTACGGTTTGAGCCTTTTTGGTGACGGACAAAATCCACGATTGTGCGTGGTTTTGATCTGTGCTCACTGCCGGAGCGCCCCGAGCCAGCTGGCTTTGGGGCTAAGCCACTCCGTAGAGGTGGTGAAGAGGGGGTAGACTGCCAGTTGGGTCGAGGAGAGCTGAATCTCTTCTCCCCAGCTGGCCAGAACTCCCTTTGCTGAAGGCGGTTGTAGTGGTGGTCAGAAATGGCCACCTCAAAGAAGAATTCGACCAGAAAAGAAAATGCAGGAGGAAGATCAGAAGAGAAAGTTTTGGCTGACTGGGTTAAACTGAAAAAGCAACAACGTAAGGTACCCTGGAATTTAAACTACATTGTTTCCAAAGAAGGTTTTGAAGCAGCGAAGGAGAGAGAGAAGGGAAAGGATTTGATGTTTTTTTTTTCTTCCTCCCTTCCTTATATTGATAGCTAAGAGACTTAATTAAGAAATTGACAAAAATCCACCTTAACATTATTAGGCATTTAAGCTAAAAATAAAATGTCAAAGGGATAATAAAGCTTTTGGGATACTTAAAAACTTTTAAAAGCAGGAAGGGAGAGAAAAAGAATAAAAGGGCAGGATCCGGAAAAATGAAGTAGACTGCCTGGAACTAAAAGGAATTTACAGTGAAACCTTAACAAGATTTCTAAAAGATACACTTCAACTGAAACTTTGTAACAAAATAATAGAACCCCAGGAAGAGAAAGTGGAAAAAAGAAGCAAGAAGAAACAGCTTTGGATTATTTGGATTATTTGGTGATTTTTGGATTTTTGGCTATTGCGTTTAAATGACTAAAATCAATCGTGTGGTTGTTTAAAAGTTTTTAAAATGGCACCACTTCTAGAAGAACTGAAAATGGAACTTAAAAAGTACAAAGAAGATGCACAAGAAGGGAGAGGTTCTTTTGGCTTCGTATTTCAACTCCTAGAAATGAAGATCTGGAAGTATGAGAAACAACAAGAAGCGCTTATAGAACAAGAAGATCTGGACAAAGAAGAAGCCATCTTTAATGATCAAGTAATGTTATGTGGGGGGGGGAAGAAAGGGGGGAAAGAGAGTGAAAAGTCTAAGATTTGAAAAAACAACCAAAAAAAGTATACTTGGAAAAATAATTACAATACTAGAAAGCAACAGAAAAGAGAATTAGAAGTAGAGAGACAAGGGGGGGGAAGGGGAGGGAGAAGAAGGGGGGAGGAAGGAAAGGAAAAGAAGTTATAAAAGACAGAAACAAGATACAGAGAAACAGGGAAAAGGTACAAGGATTGAAAGTATAAGCCTGTTTAGAGATAATGGGTGAAAAATTGATTGAAAAGGGATTCTGCAATGTACATAAGGTAGTATTGTTATATTAGAAATAGAAATATTTTTTAGAAAATATAATGACTAAAATGATGGATAAAATATTTATTGTAATATAGTGGCACATCTAATGAAAGAAAGTGAATGAGCAAATGAAATTAGGAAAGAATGGGAACATCTTAATTATTATTAATGATTTATAAAAATATAAGTGAAAAGAAACATGAAAAAAAGAATTAATTATGGAAAGTTTATAAGTGTTCACAAGGAAGTATGATATTCAATTGAAAAAAAAAAGATGTTTAGATTTTAATGAATATTAATGATAGAATTGAATTGGAATCGAATGAGTGTTTTATTTACATATATATATATATATATATATATATATATATATATATATATATATATATATATATATATATATATATTTCAAGAATATATGTATTTTAAGAATGTACCAAGCAGAATTTGATTGGAAGTTATGTTTTATATTGATTGCTATCATCTTAAAGGTATAAATTGAAATTTAAATAAGAGTTGAATGGATAAAATTAAAATATATAAAGAGGTCATTCTCCAGTTAATAACTACAGGGGAAAATTTGTTTAATGAGAAAAGATAATATGAAATTGAAACAGGACGGACAAAAAGTACAAATATAACAATTTGAATTGAGATAAGAGATAATAAAGTTAAGAAAAATCAAGGGAGGGGAAAAACTATGTAGAAAATGTTAAATAGTAATAAGATAGGGAATAGAATACAAGGATGAACATGAAACTGAGTTTGTGTCTGTATGAAGTGATAACCTGTAATCAGGCTATTCTCAAAGAAAGATATTTTATTTGTATTATGGTTTTTTTTGTGAAAACCCAAATAAAATTTATTTAAAGAAATATATATATACATATATATGGATCTTTGGTTTTTCGGGTTTTCTCCCGCGTAAGATTGGAAGCATCTAGGCAACGTTTCGATGAAGTCTCATTCATCATCTTCAGGCTTGGTCTTCAGCTCTGTGCTTCTCAGAGTGATGTCAGCTTGCAGCTGCTTCTTCCTTTTAACTGCTAGTGGGGGTGTGACTTGATTGGGTGGGGACTTGGCTGTGTTCTCATTGGGTGGGGGTGTTCTCATTGGTTGGGGGTTTGACTGTGTTCTAATTGGTTGGGGGGTTGGCTGTGTTCTGATTGGCTGGAGGCATGTTCTGTTCAGGTGGGGGCTTGGTTGTGCTCAGGTTAGTCTTAGTTGCTGGGGGATTTGAGCTGGTAAGCTGTGATCTTGCTGTTTGGCATCGAGTTCGTGGTCGTGCTGCATCTTCATGGTGGGGGTTAGTTCGCTTCATGTATGGCTCAGAGGGGTTTGAAGTAGGTAGTGATGCAGCTGCAGTGCGGCTTCTGGTCCATGGTTGTGTCTCATCTTCTGTGTGGGTGTGAGGCTGCTTTCTACGTGGAAGTGTGGTGGTGGCATCTTGTGGGGCTCTCAGGGGTGTGGGTCTGGTGTCATTCTTCATGTTAGGTACTCGTCTGTTCATGAGGGCGGGTTTCCAAATGGCTGGTAGGTGGGAGGTATCATATCGTTTATTCATGCTGTGTGGGCGTTTTTCTATCTCTATGGCTTCTCTGATTATTCTGCTGCTGAAGTGTTTGGTTTTGGCGATAGTTCTGGTATTTTTAAAGTCAATCTCATGTCCTGTGGCTTTGACGTGTTGGACCAGGGAAGAGGTCAGTTCTTCCTTTTTGATTGAGTTCTTATGTTCTTCAATGTGTGCACTTATTCTTCTGTTAGTTTGTCCAATGTATGTGGTGAGGCAGGCAGTGCAAGGGATTTCGTATACTCCTTGATTTTCTAACTCAAGTTTTTGGAATGTTTTTGGAAACGAATAATCTAAAGGATGCCACGGCCGGAAAGAAACGGGCGGTATTCCTGACGCACTGCGGGCCAACGGTATTCAAGAGGGCTAAGGCATTAGCAAAACCGGCTGAAGTGAAGACCATAGACTGGGACGTCCTCGAATCGCTACTAAGGGCCCACTATGCACCCACCGTTCCAACGCTCATAAGACGACACGAGTTCTATCAACGGAACCAGCGGAAAGGAGGAAGCATCGCCGATTTCGTTGCAGACCTCCGGAACTTGGGAGGCCTTTGCGAATTCACCGACCTGGAGGAGGCCTTGAGAGACAGAGTAGTCCTCGGGCTAGACGCTCTAAATGTACAGAGCAAAATAATGGCAAAGGGCGACATCACCCTTAAGGACGCCATAGCTGAAGCTACAGCAGCGGAGGCAACCAAGAAGTCGGCTGCCCAACTACACCAAAATCGCACTCACGCCCACCAACCAGCCGGCGAAATTTCACCTAATGCAGAAGGGCAGCTCTCCACGGCCCACCATGAGGACCTCTCTTCGTCGTCAGACAGCGACGAAGAAGAGGTCCATCGCCTGCGGACCGATCGGGAACGACATCCGAAGTCCCAGCAACCGTGCGCAGGCTGCGGGGCCAACCATTTTTGCTCCCACTGCAAATTCCGCAATGCACTCTGCCACGAGTGTGGGAAACGAGGCCACATCAGACGGGTCTGCAGAAGCCTCCTTGGACCCAGCCAGACCTCGAAAGGAACCAATCTCCGCCAATCGACAGGGAATCGCCCTGTAAGGCCAGAACCAGTAAACCACTCCTACGGAAACCAACCCATGAATCGTCTAGCGAGACAAGAAGAGGCTCACCAAACACTCACTATTGGCCATGCCTCTTCATTTGACGCTCAGAAAATTCGGGTCAACGTGAACATTGAAAATCAGCCCTGCCAGATGGAAGTAGACTCGGGATCGTCTCTTTCGATGGTCTCATGGAAGACCCTCAAGCAACTCATCCCCACTATCCAGCGCCAAGACCTTCAATTTCAACGGCTCGTGCTAAAAGACTACCAGGGGAACCGAATTCCAGTTGCAGGATCCAGTCGAGTCCAGGTTACATTCAAGAACCGCACGGCATACTTACCCCTGACGGTGATAGATAAGGACCGGCCTAGCCTGTTGGGCCTACAGTGGTTCGCACCACTCGGCATCGAAGTGGCAGGCATTAATCGAATTGGCGGTCGTGACTGGGAGGAAGACCTCGCCCACGAATTCAAGGACGTCTTTGAGGAAAAGCTAGGTGAGTACAAGGGGACCCCGATATCCTTTAGCCTTAATCCAAAGATAGCTCCCATCCGCCTTAAGCCTCGTCGAGTTCCGTTCGCTCTAAAACCGAAAATCGACGAGCAGCTTGATAAGTTGATTGCCCAGGGAGTTTTAAAGCCAACGGATCACTACCCTTGGGAAACGCCAGATGGCTCCATTAGAATTTGCGGGGACTATCGAGCCACCCTAAACCACGCCCTGCAACAGAACCCATACCCAGTGCCAGTGGTACAGCACCTCCTCCATTCCCTGGGGGGCAGAAAAGTCTTCGCTAAACTAGACTTAGCTCAGGCTTACCAGCAATTGCCGGTTGACGAAACAACGGCCCAGGCACAGACTATCATAGTACACCAAGGTGCCTTTAAGTGTACGCGGCTTCAATTCGGAGTCAGTATAGCCCCAGGGATCTTTCAGAGCCTAATGGAGAGACTATTGCAGGGGATCAAGGGTGTTCTCCCCTATTTCGACGATGTGCTTATTGCTGCCCCCACTCAAAAAATCTTGCGGGAGCGTTTAAGATTGGTATTACAAAAATTTCAGGAAGCAGGCCTGAAAGTCAAAAAAAATAAATGCAAAATGTGTACCGATCGTGTTGAATTCTTAGGGTACCTAACTGACAGTCAGGGTATTCACCCTACTGATAGTAAATTAAGAGCAATAAAAAATGCTCCCAGACCCCAGAACAAGACCGACGTCCAGGCGTTCTTAGGCCTCATCAACTTCTATAATGTTTTCTTGCCGCACAAGGCGACTGTCGCTGAACCGTTACATCGTCTTTTAGATAAAAAAGCAATTTGGGTATGGGGTCACAAAGAAGAGCAGGCATTCTGTAATGTAAAAAAACTAGTGACTTTGGACGCCGTGCTGATGCAGTACAATGAGACTTTGCCAATAAACATAACCTGTGATGCATCGCCTTTTGGAGTGGGCGCCATTTTGAGCCATGTGTTACCTAATGGTAACGAAGCCCCTGTTGCTTACTTCTCAAAGACGCTCTCGAAAACCGAGCGAAATTACAGCCAAATCGATAAGGAAGCCTTGGCGATTGTATCAGCAGTTAAAAGGTTTCATGAGTACGTGTACGGCCGGGTTTTCAACATTGTAACTGACCACAAACCATTGCTGGGTATCATCGCTGGGGACAAGCCAACTCCCTACAGACTTTCTCCCAGAATGACCCGCTGGTCAGAATTCTTGGCTGCCTACAATTATCGGCTACAATATTGTCCCGGTAAAGCCATTCCCCACGCCGACGCGCTGAGCCATACACCGCTCCCTGAAAATATCAACGATCCTGCACCAACGATGACAGCGTTGCAGATCGAGACACTCCACATGCCGCCATTGACTGCCCGTGACATTGCGAGAGAAACAAAATGCAACCCCATCTTGGTGCAAGTCCTCACGTGGGTGGAACGTGGATGGCCATTGGACCAAGTACCAGACGACTTTGCACCATTCAAAAGTCGTCAAACAGTTATTCTCGCTGAAGGGCTGTGTCATCTGGGGTGATAGAGTCGTTATCCCAGAAAGGCTCCAACAGACACTGCTAAGAACCTTGCATGATAGCCACCCTGGCATCGTGTGCATGAAGGGCCTCGCACGAAGCTACGCGTGGTGGCCAGGCATCGATAGACAAATCGAATCATGGGTTAAAACTTGCAAGAGGTTCCAAGAAGTAAGCAACGCTCCACCAAAGGCAACCCCAACCGAATGGGAGATGCCGCGGGGACCCTGGTCCCGCAACCATCTGGACTTTGCTGGGCTGACCAAAGGTCACACGTTTCTACTAACCGTCGACGCCTACTCGAATTGGCTCGAGATTCACCGAATGAGCAGCACAACCACTGACGCATTCATCAAAAGACGAAAGATTTTTTGCAACCCACGGATTACCAGACATTCTGGTATCCGACAACGGGCCCCAATTTACCGCGCTACCTTTTGAGCAGTACCTGGCTGACCGTGGTATTCGACATGCGCTCACTTCACCTGTGCACCCTGCTGCCAACGGTAGGGCTGAGCGCATGGTTCAATTCGTCAAAAAGACTCTCCAAAAGATCGATTAAGACAACATCGATGAAAAAATCAACCGGATCCTTTTCCTGCAGCACATCACACCTCACAGTGTCACCAACAAAACTCCCGCCGAACTGCTAATGGGACGAAAACTCCACTCCCACCTCGATCGGTTATACCCAGCCTACGAACCTGAAAAGCCACTCGGATCCAGCAGCCAATGCCGTACCTTCCAGGTAGGCGATCTAGTATTCGCTAAAAACTTATCGGGCGATCCGCTGTGGGTAGAAGCGACCGTAATCCACGTAACCGGCCCAAGATCATACCTCGTTCAGTGCCCTGATGATAGACTTTGGAAGCGCCACATAGATAAGCTACAATCGCAGCTACCACCTCGCAATTCCGAACTCCCTTTTGACCAAACTGAGGGGGGGGAGATACAGAGGAAAGTGAATTACTATTAGAAGGAAACCTTTTTGAAAGACTGATAATGGAACGGAAACGCAGGAACAGGAACCAGGGACCAGAGTGAATGCACCTTAGGAAATGGCCAGTGATATTGATGACAACAAGAACACAAACTCAGAACCAGAGGCACCCTTACCGTTAAACAACGATCTACCTCAGCAAGAGTGCAGCCAACCACCAGGCACCTTGCGGAAATCGAAAAGACTAATTAAAGAACCGTCCTACCTTAAGAACTATGTAACCGCGCCCCGTGGGCAGAAGCCGGGGGAAAGGGGTGTTGTGAATGCATAATACCAATAAAGTTATCATTGAGCTTGAAGTCTAATGCAGGGTTCTGGCCCTGCACTTCTGATTGGCTGTTAATGGCAGGATCGGATTGGCCCATTCAGGAGCATCCGATTGGCCATTAACAGGCCATTCCCATTGGTTAACGGAGCTAGCGCTCCAGGTTCTCTATTGGTTAAGTAGTTAATGAGTTGCCTATATAAGTAAGGCTAGAGCAGCCCTTGAGCTGAGCTGTCACAATATGTAAATAAAGAGTTTGAAGTTCACTGTTTCTTCCGGCTCGTCTCCATCATTCGCACCCATGCTCTAAACTTAACACTCCCATACATGGCGGCAGCGGCAACAACAGTCCTCTCCCCCAGCGCTTGCTGTCATCTCTCCCCATTTGTTCTCTAGAAATCTTTCTTTGAGAATAGCCTGATCAAGGGTTATCACTTCTTCATACAGACACAAACTCAGTTTCATGTTCTTCTATTCCCTATCTTATTACTATTTAACATTTTCTACATAGTTTTTCCCCTCCATTGATTTTCTCAACTTTATTTTTAATTATCTGCTATCTCAATTCAAATTGTTATATTTGTACTTTTTGTCTGTCCTGTTTCAATTTCATATTATCTTTTCTCATTAAACAAATTGAATTGCTCCCGGCTCTCTCTCTTTCCTCCCCCCTTCCCCTGCACCCATGTGCAGGCAGGAAAGGAAAGGGAGACAGAGACGTGCGCAGCTCTCTGCTTTTCCAGCCCTTGCTGCCTCTCCCAACATCGAAACACAGGCAAAGCCAACACAGCAGTAGTGCCCTGAGTTGCTTGCTTCTCCACTACTGCCTCCTCCTCTTCCTTCAGCACCTCCTTCTCTGGGTAGGGAGATTCTTAACTAACTGAGCATGCTCAGACAACTCAGGGCACTACTGCTGTGGCAGCTTTGCCTGCATCTCTGAGGCTTCGATGTTGGGAGAGGCAGCGAGAGCTGGAAGAGCTGAGAGCTGTGCACAGCTCCACGTGGGCATGGGGGGAGGGGAAGGAAAGAGAGGTGGGAGAAATTCAAAGCTTTAGAAGTAATGGGGCGCTGGGGGTGGGGACTGTTGTTGCCACCGGTGGCATCTGTGGGAGCTGGTTGGTGCATGCATCTCAGGGACCTGACTCCGGGGTCCCTCGAAGAGCTAGGAGGTGAGAGAACTGCGCGGCCCAGATTAATTGCTTTTGGGGGCCATTTCTTCTGCGGCCCACCAAAAATTTTCCATGGCCCACCAGTGGGCCACAGCCCACCAGTTGGCGACCGCTGGTCTATTAGACTGTCACTGAATTCTCTCTCTTCCTCCCTCCTTCTCTCTCTCTCTCCCTCCTCCTCCCCCTCTTTAAAATAAGAAGAATATTTTACACTATGAGGCAAATTTAGCTTTCTTAAGAGACCCATTCCACAAAGCCTCAAAATATAGCCTATGGGACATCTGCAAAAAGGTTATTTTCTTTGGCATTCCTGATCACAACTGCTTCATTTGTTATTCTGCTCCATGTAGCTGTTAAGCTGTACATAGTTTAAGAATGTAAGTTACTTAAAATGAAAACTATAATGTTGTTGTCCTTTGGGTTCTGTATATGCAGGGTTTTAAATAAATACTGGGTCAACACAGTTCTTTCTTGAAACAAAAGCCCTTTCATTATTAGATTAAGTTAACCTTCGGCATTTCTAGGTACCTTTTCTATATTCCAGGAATCTATTACTCCTGCCCTCTGATTAGCTGTATTGCAGATCCTGGGAAATTTTGCAGGTCTCTTGTTTTCTGTATTACTGTATGCAGGGTTTATAAACTGAAACTAAGATTGTTTCTGACAGTTAAGCTAATGCCAGAGATAAGTTTTATTTACTTGATCATTTCATCAAAAAATAGATACTGTATCTGCAATTTATATCTCTAAAATCTAATGAACTATTTATATGTAGCAAAACGTCAATAGACAGATCGGCCTACAGTATTCACCAATATTCACAAATGGTCTCTTGGTTTTGTTACACTTGCAAAGTGAATAATTTGTATGCTGATCTTTAGGATGTTCGTATCTATAAATTAAGGTCAAGTGGGTTGAAGTAAAATTGTTTAATTAAGGTTGACATCTTTAGTCTCCAAACTGCCTGAAGTGTCTTTCAAGAGATAGAACCATAAATACTGTAGGAACTCAAAAGGAGAAACATTTACAGTTCCCTCCCAATGAAGTTTGTTGAACAAAAACTAGAATTAGTAACAAAACACCAGACTTATTAGTTTAATTCAACCTGACAATCTAGAAAAAGAGAAGTTAGCCTTGCCTCTGGGAACGGAGAATTTCCTTAGGAGCGTTCTTGACTGTATCGAATTGGAAAAGGTTACCGTATGATGGGCCATACTAATTAAAGTTCTAAATGCATGATTCCATGACATGATTCCATATTGGTATGGAACCACTAACCAAATTGACTACACATAAAAGCAATAGCAGGATTAGATATAATGTATATGAACACCTACCCAGTTGCCAGAGATGGTATTCAGCAGGTTCTGATCAGTTCTGGAGAACTGGTAGCGGAAATTTTGAGTGGTTCGGAGAACTGGCAAATACTACTTCTGACTGGCCTCACCCCCGTCTATTCTCTGCTTCCTGAGTCCCAGCTGATTGGCTAGGTCTTTTTTTTTTGTTGCCCTGCACAGGAGAACAGAACTGGAAAGCAGGTTAGTGGGGTGGGGAGGGAATGGGATTTTGCAGTATCCATTCCCTGCCATGCCCACCAAACTACACCCACCAAGATGCACCATGGCCACCGAGCCATACCCACAGAACTGGTAGTAAAAATTTTTGAATCCCACTACTGACAGTTGCACGCCTATGCACGCATGTGTACATACATACATACACACACACACACAGAGTGCCAAGAAATCAAACTGAAAATAAATAGAATAGAATAGAGCAACAAATAAGGCACCATCAAGATATAATATGGAATTGTTTAATGATGAGAAAAGTAGGTTGATATGTATCCCTTACTGGCCTTCCATAGCCCTACTCCATAATTTATAATAAGGGAGATATGTTTATGTAAATGTAATGAACTTCCATGTAAGCTACTTCCGTGTAAGCTTTATGCAATAGAAGTAAGCCCTGTTTAAATTGAATATGTAATTATTGAACTACAAAGAAATAAATGGAATAAAAAATAAGTTGATCAATATGCTTAATATAATCATTTGTAAATATTTCATCATTTTCTGTCCCATCATATTAAAGCAATTATAATTCAGTGGCACCGTTTGGATGGCTATATGCAGCCTTGCAGCTTTCACTGACTGCCCTCCCTCCATTCCTAAATTGGTGTCTCAAGTGTGCTCTCTTGGAATGATGGCAGCTATAGTCCATCACAACTGAGCATCTCTAAAACTTTGTGCATTTACTTGGAGGCCTGTATTCAGTCATAAAAATGCATTATTACCCGAATCAAGGAACCATCAACTCCGACAAGCAAGCAAACAGTAAGCAATAGCCTAAACAAGAACTGTTAAGAACATTTCCACAAAACTAATAGTACTTGTACATATAGAACAAATTCCATTCCCTTCTAGCATTGATTATGTTTGCCTATTTGTAATGAAATGTCTGCAAGAAAGCAACCAAGCTCAGAGAACTCCAAGGACCCCATAAATGCATTAAACTTGGAGACACCAGAATATAAACAAGTATCCTCATATCACATAGATATTAATATTTATTTGTTTTTGTTTGTTTGTTTGTTTATTTAAAACATGTATACACTCATCTTTACTCTGGGTGACTAACAATGGTCTTTGCAAGATTGCAAGATTGTTTTTATCTTGGTCAGATTAGACCATTGGTGTCTTAACATCCTTTTAATGTCAAAACTGATCCAAGGAATATATATGCCTCTGAATGTCACAGAAACATATGAGCTCTAGTGGCACAGTTGTAAGAACATAGTATTTCTGTCTGACTCTGCTCACTGCCAAGAGTTTGATCCTGACCAGCTCAAGGCTGACTCAGCCTTTCATCCTTCCTGGGTTGGTAAAATGAGTCAGATTGTAAACCGCTTAGAGCTGGCTGTCAAGCACTATGAAGTGGTATATAAGTCTAAGTGCTATTGCAATTCTTTCCCAATGAAGTTCTTATATTTATCTTTGAAATCCATTGGACATTTTTATGTGTGATTTTCTAACTGTTATTCTGGGGGGGGGGGTGAGTTGGGGAGCTGGGAATCTACCACTGTTCTGTATCATAATTGTCAGGCCATCTGACACCACCTTTCCTAGTTTCTGATGATAAAAAGCAGGGCCTTCATGCAGAATCGTTTCCTGAAGCAACATCTTAGCTGATGTGTTAACCGAACTCAGTTGAAGAATGGTGGATTTCTGTAATATATCTCCACGTGACTTTTGCCTGGGCAGTGTTGCTTTTCTTTTGTTCTTAAGTCATGGTATCAGTGTTATGGAAAAATCCTTAAACACAACTAGCATGTGGAGGCCACGTTGGTGTGGGTGTATATGTATGTAGCTGCAGTTTGTATGGCTAATGTTGCAGGGAAATGAGAAGGTCATTAGTGGTTCCACTCCACTATTACAGACCTCAAGCATAATCTTTACATGCTCTTTGCACCAAGAGGGCTAGAAAAACCAGTATCTTCCCGTCATAATGACTTCCAGTTTACAGCCTTCATTTGTTATATTTTCTCAATCGCTGTTGTGTTGAGATTAACTGCATAAATGGTCTGCAGCTGTCTGTTATGAATTAAGGGAGTTTAATCAAAGTATTTCTAATGTACAGCATAATGATAATACATGGGGGAAGTACTATTTAAGAGATAATGATGGTTTCAGAAGATCACTGTTGTAATGTTTAGTGCATATGCCTTCAGCACTGAATTTGTTGTTGCTCTGAATATGCTTAATGGATCAGTGAAAAGCTGCCTAATGTGGGATTGTTTGATGGGGCTGACAGAGCTGGAATTAGCCCATTGCTGTTTACTGCATACAGCCATTAAGATTAATTGCTGCCAGATAATTTTGACTGTTTTTATCTTCAGGAAAAAGTGTCACTAATGGGTTTATAAATTGGTTCACTATTACTAATAGTTAGGCCAGAATAGTCGGATAGAATGTCAGGCACTCATTCTAAAGATAAAGGTAAAAAAATGGTATAAAGCATTCTATGACTTGCTAGTTTTAAGCGATAATGTTATCTAATAACAGACAGACTGATATATGATGCTCGTTAATGCTATTTCCTGGGCTTTGGGTTGAACCTAATAGATGCTAATAAAGTCTTATTTGATGTCCCATTAAAGAGCTCAATCTGTTTTCTGCATTAATGCACAATGTTGTTTATCACATTTCCAGTGACTAAAACCTAGACTTTCAATCTGTTACATAACTAAACAGTGCAAAGCCCGAAGCGCCTATTTTTTTTGCCTTTGTTTAGCATCTCTGAAGCATTCTATACAGAAATCAAATGTATATCTGTGCATGCCAGTTGAAATATTATATTCTACTTCTTTGCTGTGACAATACTGTGAAAGAACTGAATTGGATTTACTTATGTTGTCTAAATATTATTGTTTAACAGGCCCCGGCACTACATGTTAAGTTTTTGCACTTAGTAAAATTAGAACAGTTTTTCCAAAGCCTCCATTAGTTGATTTATAAGCCTCTTCAGTAATCAAGGGACAGCAGTTCTTACATTAAATTTAGCGCTAAACCTGACTATACACACCCAGGATACAGACTATCTTCAAATGTTCCACATTGTAAAATAGTGTTTTATTAAGATTTTTCATTCCTGATGTTGCTATTTTTCTTTTTCTTTTTTTTTACATAATGACTCATTTTCAAACATCTGGGAAGGACGTAGCACTCTAAATATGTACAGATGCTTGTGAGGGCATGAAAAAAATCATAAGCCTCATTAAATGAACCTGAGGTGGGAAGTAGTTGAAGTAGTTGATGGAAAAGGAAGTGAGAAGTTCAGAAGGGGATTTTTCCCATAGAGTGAAGGGCAATACAAATGATAAAGCAAAGGACAAAATACTATTTCAGCAGATTTTTTTTCAGGTTTTCTTTGACTATTTTCCAATATCAATATTTCAACAATTTTTTAAAATAATGAATGGTACAATAGAAAAACAAGATAGAAAGAACCAATGTGTTAAAAATGCAGGGATATTCATGGGGGAGGGTCAAAAAAGTCCAAATGTCAATCAAGGCTCTGATCAAAACTCCACCACTTTTTTACATGTGTTGCAACATATATTTTTAAAAATGGAAGCCTCTTTGAGTACGTAGTCAATCTTTTTCTGTTTTCCCTGCATAAACTTCTGAAGATACTTTCAATATACAGATGTGTTTCAATTTGATTTTTTTATCATATTATTATTCCTGTCTAATATTTATGGTCTGATAAAATCAATGCCATTAATTTGCATGTTCTTTTCCAATTTCAAATAAATACAGAAAAGTTTCTAGCCCATATTATTAGTTGACCGTTTTCTTCTCCAAACATAGCCATGGCTCATGAATAATTTCTAGTTTTTAAAGGCAACTGAGCCAGTGGTTACTGGGCTACTTGGGAATGCAATATTGTTTCTAGTATTGTCATTTGGGAATGTCTAGTTTAAGCAAAATATTTCAAGAGTTTTTCAAGAAAAGCTAACACCCTCTGGAATACCATCTGTCAACTCACTGCTAAATTATAATAACTTTCTAATGGCTGAGAAAGACAAAGATGTTTTGGAGAGTGTTTCATAAATGAAGGAGCTATGTACTGTGACATAGCTGGTTACGTTAATGTGTAATAGGTGTTCGATTCTTTGTTTATTTAAGGACCACCCCCATAGGATTCCACCCTCCTCTTTTACCAACCCCCATCAATCTGAAGCAGATTCAACCTCAGGATAAATGACTGGCCCAATGTGAATTTCTGAGTGGACAGTGGATTTGAACCTGCACTTCTGCAATGCCAATTCAGTATCTGAAACACTACACCACAGTGCCCTCATCTCTGTTCTGTTTACATTGTTAACTGCCAGGAATCAATTATGGGATTATAGCAGTACAGAAATGGATACATCAATAAACTTAAAGGTGTTGCTTATTAGAAAAGAAGGAAAGCAATCTGCTTGAGATCTAAGACAGATTAACTCTGATTCCAATATTACTATTTTAAGTCTAATTTTCACTGAATTGCAAGGATCTGAAATAATCCTGTTCATTGTAGCAATTGTGAGGCAGTGTTTGCATCATTCTAATCCTTAGTCAAGGTGAGAGGGTGTTTAGCGAGCAGCTGCTGGCCCAGACCTGTGAACTGGATTTCTTATTATTTGTATAATGACAGACTGTGCTTAGTTGAAACCCATAAGTAGATGATCTGAGTTGCTTCAATAAAGTTTCCTGTTACATCTAAACTAGTCTTTCAGTGTGTATTCCAAGTTGAATTTCCCTTAATTTACATTGTTCAGAGCTGTTCATGAACCAGTGCTTTGTTGCCCTTTGTAATTCATTTCCTTGAAATGGGCAAAACACCACTTAAAAGAAAAAGTTTATAGAGAAACTTGCACAAATTTATGGAAAAAATGCAGAAAATTTATCATATTTTGGGGGAAAAAAACTGTCTGCCATCATTGTATATTAGGTAAATTTTCCAATAAAAATCTAGGTTTGAAGAAAGGTGCACAAATATGAATACAAATGTAATTCTAAACTTTAAAAAAAAAAACTTATGCTAGCAGAGAAATTAGACAAACCGAACTTACAGATTCATCTGTCTTTAAAATAAACTGACTGTATTGGATTACAAAAACTCTTGAATCCTCCAGCATTTTTAGTGGAAATTCATATCAAAAGGGCTTCCAATGCTGAGAGAGAGAGAGAGAGACTGTAGATTGAAAGATGATCGATTGATAGATCACGCATGCATACAAATTCTGTGCAGTATAATCTCCCATTTATCTTTGCCTTTGCTTTTTCTACATTTATACTTCACAATATTTGCACTGAAGCTTCAATTTTACATTAAGCAATCCATTTCTGGCAACAACTATAAAGTGAGATTTTATTCCAAACTGACAAAAAAAACCCACAGAGAAAATCAAAACTCTTACAAGATAGGTATCAATGATGCAGGGTTTTAATTTCTCTTCCTATCAACAAAGCATCTATTTGATTTCAAAACCAAACAAAAATCTAGGGGAAAAACAAACTATGACAGTTTTATGTATGAAATCTGGACATTTATTCAACCATTTTAATTCTTACATCACTGTAGTTGCAAAATAATCAATTATTTCACACTATGTGTTTCTTTTCTTGGAATAAATAAGTTATGTAAATATATATTCCACCAACTCATCAACTCAGGAGAATATTATTTCACATTGGAAAAAATAACATTTATAGTAGTAATTTGATAAGGAAACAAGATTGGTGAATTAAATGGCATAATGGTATAAAATGGTATAAAGATGGAGGTGTTATGAGGATGGAAAGTAGGAATTGTTGTATGGCAGAGAATGGGAGCCCCTGGCCTTCCAGATGTTGCTAAATCACAACTGCCCCATTTTATCAACCAAGTTGGTTGGTTTTGCTTGGATTCCTAATTCAGCAACAGTTGGCAGGACTACAGGGTTTTCCCTCATACAGGCATACATAAGATAATAAGCATGTAAATATGAATATGTTTCAGCTTGACAGATGCACATTGGATGGGGTCAGCTCAAGTGATTTTACTGCTATAAGCAAATTAATATTCTACCTGGTTGTTTGTTTATGAAATTTATATGCTGCTAATCTCATTCTGAAAAGAGATTCTGAGCAGCTGTTACTAGATACCTGCATACAGGTGTATTTTTAAGTTTCCTTATATGTACTGCATTTTCCCCAAGGCTCTTCAGTAATAAGCTAGTCTAAGATCTGCAAAGGCTATTCCTAAACATTTACTCTTTGTTTGCTTGTTTGTTTTGCTTATTTCCTGCCTTTGTGATTTTTTTTTTTTTTTACAAACAGCAAACCTATCCAACACACTTTCTTCTTCCTATTTTCCCTACAACAACCCTGTGAGATGAGTTGGTCTTAGAGAGAGTGCTTAACGGTTGATATGAAGGTACATGTCTGATTGTGTCCATTTTGCTATCATAGCCAAGAAAATCTAAGAATACATCTGAGACAGAAAAGTGGAGGAAAAACATTTCCCCCCCCCCAAAAAAAAAAACAAGAAAAGGAGCTCTCCTAAAACAAATCTGTACTTCCTATTTGCCCCAGCCTGAAAATGAGGTGGTATTCAGAGGTGGTATTCAGCAGGTTCTGACCAGTTCTGGAGGACCAATAGCAGAAATTTGGAGTAGTTTGGAGAACTGGCAAATACCACCTCTGAATGGAGATTTTACAGTATCCTTCCCCTGCCATACCCACCAAGCCACAGAACTGGTAGTAAAAAAAATTGAATCCTACCACTGGTCCCTTACTATTTAGATAGAGATGATGTTATCTTCAGCCTGTCCCCAGTCTCCTGAAAAAGCAATCGTCTTGTAAGTTTTACTGCTGTGCAAATAAATGATGTTGTTCCCACCACAGGCACAAATGGAAATAGTCATTCCACCTTATCCAAAATCCTCCTTTGTAATTGGCTGCTCTACATTCTGGCTGGTGTCGTCGTCCCATCCCCCCCACCTACATTCTCTGTCTTCTATTGGGATCCTATCATGAAAGGCAACACTTTGTTTTAACACTTCAATCGTGGAAGCAATGTCACACTCATGATTGTTGTTACTCCTTTTTTTTTTTAACTGAATAAAATCGACAAGAGTTCTGCCAAATTTCCCTTTTACAGAAACATCTCTAAAACTGATGTCTTTTTTTTTTCTTCCCCAATCTACAAAAGGCATGCTGACAAAATGGAAAACAACTGGCACTTGTGTTCCTGGTATATTTGAGATAGGAAAAGAAGGGAAGTTCACCAGTTGAGGGATGTAAATAATTCCAATGCAGAGGGAACACGTGGGACATCATCCCTGGGAAGAGAGTGAAAAGGTTAAAATATGGAAAAAACAGGATTTCTTTAACAGGATTTATTTCCAGCTGATTTACCCAGGCAAGATCAAATGGCTAATGGCTAAAGGGCAGAACTACTCTTAGTTCGCTACTAGACAAGATTGGAAGCTATCATTTTTGTCAAAGGAGAGCTTACAAAGTTTACTCGAACAGTGAACAAACTTCTGTCACTGTCATAGTGAAGTAAGACTGTGTCAACTTTTCTTCACTTAAGGAATCATTCAAAGAGAATATTTCATATACAACAGTACTTTAATCCACACAATTGCAACAAGTAGTAGGCTCTGATGTGCTTTGGGTGGGGGAATGAGTTTTGTAATGTTACTGCACAGATTCCCAAAATTAGGCTTGTCTAAATCCTGTTAATTTCAGAGAGACTTCTGGTTTTTATCCCCAGTATTATTGAGTTCTCTATGTATCAAAATCCATAATTGCAAAATGAGGATTCAGTGAACTTCTATGCAACAGAATTGCATATACAATTCAGATTTTCCCCAGAACAACATTTGTAAAATGATGTCATTAAATTTTAAAACTGATCTGAGAACACTAGTGAACTAATATTGGTAGTTAATACAGATAATTAAATCTTTCCTTTCCCCATCTCTTAAGGAAAATATTACTCTGCAATTAAAACATCAAATAAGGAAGCTTCTCTCTTTCAGATGGTTTAAGGCCAATTCTTTCCAGTCTGCAGCTATTACATGAAACAATTACATAACTTGCTTTTCCTGTAAATTGCCAGAAATGAATTGGTACTTCATTATTAACCTTAAGTATTGAGCAAAACAAAATGAAATATTCCCACTGGCAACAGCAGAAGGAAGTTCAGTCTCTCCCTCGCCTAGTTCTTCCTTCCTGGCATCTCATATCTTAATAATATCTGCTTTTAAAAAATGAATATGAGCCAATTAGACAGAAGCTGCTACTGCTGTTGCTTCATTTTATGCTTCCTCCTCATAAACTTTCAGTTCAGGGCTTCAACACATACCACATACTGTGATCGGCGGGGAGTTGCATATTATGTTCTAAGGCCAACCTTGACTTATGTTTGCCTTTGGAATCTATGCCAATGTGTACAGAATATAGAATAACAAGAATGGACTTAGAAGGGATTCTGTAGATCTTCTGGACCCTCTGCTCTAGCAGCAGTCCCATCCAGACAAAATGGCTGTCCAATTTCTTCTTAACAACTTCCATTGATAGAGCACCCACATCTTCTGGAGCAAAGCCATTCCCACTGATTAATTGTTCCTACTGACAGAAAATGCCTCCTTAATTCTAGGTTAATTCTACTTTGTTAAATTTTCATCCATTACTTCTTGTCTTGCTCTTAGGTGCTTTGGAAAATAGAATGACCTCCTTCTCACTGTGATAGCCCCTCAAATGTTGGAAGACCGCTATCATTTCACCCCTAGTCCTTCACTTTGTTAAACTAGTCATTCCCAATTCCCAGAATTGTTAATTGTGTGGTTTAGCCTCCATTCTTCTAACCATGTTTGCTGCTCTTCTCTGTACTTTTTCTGGCTGTAGTAATTTATTTATTTGTTTATATATTTGTTTGTTAATTTGCTTATTTGTCAAACATGTACAAGATAACAAATATAAGTTTGAATATAAGCAAGGACAAAGGAAGTAAATACAGATAAATGAAAACAGTAAGACAGGGACAGTAAGCGCACTGGTGCACTTATGCACACCCTTTTAAGGACCTCTTAGGAATGGGGTGAGGTCCACAGTAGACAGTTGGAGGTTGAAGCTGTGAGGGATTGAGGCTGTAACAATGGAGTCAGGCAGGGCGTTCCAGGCGTTGACCACTCTGTTGCTGAACTGCATTGGTGAAAATTTGCTAAACTGCATTGGTGTCCCAGGAGAAAAGGCAGCAGGGAGACTGAAGCAGCTATCGGCTGAACCGTGCAATGCTTCACTACTTCTGGAGTGGTTAGCCCAGTTGTTCACAGAAGGCTGCAAATCAAATCAGAATATGAACAATGTTGTGGGCTGTAAGCATTTATAATTTTAACAAACAGAGGATTTTTGCAACTTACTTTCTTTCTTCAAAAACAAAACGGAACCACCAGAGGCAGCCGGAATTCTGATTACTATAATCAATTGCTCCCTATTCCTCCCAGATTCCACAAGGGAGTTTTTTAAAAAGTCAAGAAAATGGCCATGAGCTTGTGATCATAGCTTGCCCCCTTTTTAGATGTCATGCATACTTCTTTAGAATGTGTGCGCTCTCCAATTTAAAACACAGCAAAATGAAAGTAAAACTACTTCTTTGCCTGCTTGCCTGATTGGTGTGACCCTTCCTTCACACCACGCATTTGGGATGTCAGAGATTGAATATTTGATTCATTGTAGGGAAGGTGGTGGTGTTAGGACTGTGAGTATGGATACTGTTCCAACTCTGAGTTTTATACCATCTGGGCTCTCATTCCATCATTCTAGAAGCAGCACCAGCAGCTGGGAGACTCCACTTGGAAGCTATCAGATGTTGGAAATAATGGTTAAAATGTCATTTCCATATTAGAGCATGAATATTCAACTACTTTAAAAATAATCCACCCAACTGTGTCACTAGCAAGATATTAAAATGAGGATGATGTCCCATACATCGGAAGAAACACCTTGTATTTAACATTCATTATGCATTCATCACCATCTGAAAACTTCTTTCAAGATCCATTTTTAAGGTTAACATTTCACTTATCTTTTTTAAAAATATATTTTTATTAATTTTCTTTTGTTACATCATAAAACATCATGGTATCAATAATGTTCTTGGCATCTATACAGGTTTTTAGTTTAAATATCATAATACATTATTTTACATTTGTCTACTACTAAATAACAGCTTTAACTATGATTACTATTCTTATATCTTTATATAATTTACAAAATTTTGTTTGACTTTCTTAAGGGTTGTTTCAATTAACATTTTTGCCTCAGTTCTGTTTGTTAGCCATTTATACCAATTGTTCCAAATTGAAAAGAATTCAGAGTCGTCTTTTTCTTTCAATTTCATTGTTAACATATTAATCTCAACACTTTCTGTTGCTTTGTGTATTATTAGTTCTTCTAACATTCCACTTATCTTTTGGCATCTCAGTTTTATACTCTTTCCTATAACCCAGCAGTTCTGGTAACAATATAGATGTCATGGGACAAGAAAAAGTTGGAACTGGGAGCATCTGATGTGGATGACACATCTCACCCGGAACAGGGGCTGAAGATGATGCTATCTCAGGCCCTCCAGCATTGGGGGAAGTGGTCGACCTGATAGGGAGCTGCCTGTTTTCACAGGGAAGGGTTGGCTGTAGATGGGCAGTGGCAATGAGAGTCAACAGAACCTCTCTGACAAGGAAGACTTGCCCACCCACCAATCCACAGGTGCAGAGAGTGGAATGGAGGGAAGCTCAGAGGAGGTCTGCAAGACTGCTCACAAGGACACTGCACCAGCCCTTCTTACAGGGAACACCTGGCTCAGGGTGATTTAACCAGAGTCTGGGGAAAGGTGTGTTTGTTAAGAACAATCAGTGTGTTTCAGCACTCTCTCCCCTGATTTTTGAAAACCTTGACTTGTGGAATTTGACTCATGTTTCAGCCTTTGGATTTGCATACCTTGCTTTGTGGACTCTGACTTCAGATTGTGGTTTAATGGACCTTATTTTGCATTCTGCATCTAGTTTGTGGACTTAAGACTTTCTTCTTGTTTGGAGGCTTGGTTCTGGTGATTAGTGAATCCAGCTGGTGGGACTGGGTTAAATTGACTGTGGGTGGTTGTTTTGTGTGGGAAGGTGGAGTAGAGGTTTACCAACAGGTCTGAAGAGTCCTCTGTTGTGGTTTAGTGGTACAGTAAAAAACTTTATTGGTGCCTAAAGACTTTACCCAGGTCACAGTAAAAGTCTTGATCATGATCTGGGTCCAACCAAAATATTTCCATTTAAAGCTTACTGAAAGATTGAATGTTCCTTTATTGGAAATGGCCCTACTTTGTAGAATCAACAGCATAAAATAAATGCATCTTCCCAATGAAGATGCCATTTCATATTCACCCCTATTTAACACCTGTCATAATTTGGGTTAACACTTGTGAGCCACTTTTACATTCCTCCTTTGCCAGTGGCATTAAATCTGCAGAAGTGGAAATGCTGTGACAAGGCAGTGAATGCCACTTCCAAAAGAATGACAAATTACATTTTGCCAGAAGGATAATCTACAGATTATTTCCATAGAATGGGATTCTTGGAATATCTTGTCTCCCACTTCCAGATAATGAGAATCCTGGCATGATCAGATAAAGAAACCCAAATACAAAACTGCTCATTCTTAACGAAATGGAAATTTCTACCATGACAAGCATTAAAACATTTTTAAAATACATTTTAAAAGATCATTGGCCATAGAATGCAAGTGTGGCCCTTTAATAATTATCTCCCCAATGCCCGTGTTCCTTTTTTTCAAGACCACATGCTGAGTGGAAGACTAGTGTGATTTATGAGTGTGGCTTCTTCAAAGAATATTGCTACTCTATTAGTCATATCAAAATGTTGCAAAATGAAACTCCCTGCTTCTTTCTAGTCCATCTAGTTTATTTCTTTCAGAAAGCATATGTCTAGTTTTTCTTTTGTTTCTGATCATGATTAGGAAAGAGCCCTTAGGGCACATCTGGGTGTGTCTGGCTGTGTTTAAATACCCCAATATCCTCTCCATGCACAGAACTCCTTTCTCAGAGACTTTGAAAAAAAACAAGAATCACAGGCCTAGAGATTTATTGATTCTTAACCAGGAGGTTGTGGAAACTAGGAATAACTATTCAGGATCGCAGCTTACCATTCTCCATATAAAATATATTTTGGGGAGGGAAACAAGGAGAAAGAGGGAGGGAGAACAAAACCTGATAGATTGGTTTGGTCTGTTTTAGAAAAATGACACATAATGCCCCCAAACTGCACATGGAGGCCAAAATAGAGTTGGTGAGTAGATATAATATACAGGGGAATAGATGTCATATGCCTAGAAGCACTGCCTCCCAGTTGAAGCTGCCCTTTTCTGCCCATTAATGGGCAAAATCTGCATTCCAGCAAAGCTACCTTCTGCAGTAAGATTATTCAAAATGGTATGCACATTGCTTTAGGCTTCAACTAAAATATTCACAGCATTCCTCCTTTGTTTAAATCAGCTGATGTTTTTCATGTACAATCCAGTATTTTCAAGTTCCTGAACCATGAGTGTTATTTCTATAGTTTCTCAGTATTTTCATGGCAAAGATGCTGTCCTAGGTAAACACTTAACAGTAGTTACTGGCCTTTTCTATACATATCAAAGAGCAAAAGTAGTAAAAAAAAAAAATAGCACAATGCAGCTCCGCACCTTATTCCCAATGAATTAGCCATAACACATTGTGCTGTTTTCTGATTTAGAATGATCTATGAACTCAACTGTATTGCTTACATATGAATCAAGTCAACATGGCTGGTTTGACAAAAATAACAATAATTGATATGAGGAGTCCTTGGTGTTCTCTAAACTTGGTTGTTTTCTTGCAGATGTTTCATTATCCAAACTACTGAATGAAACATCTGCAAGAAAACAACCAAGCTCAGAGAACACAAAGGATCCCTCATTTCAACCCTGAGTTACAAATATTAACTTTATCAAAACAATTGATAGCTTAGTTACTTTGTTTAAACCCAGCAAATGAATCCTTCATCTGGCAGTCAAATAGAGCCTTAATAGTGTTCTGTAAACTAAAGAAGGCAATTGGTAAATTATTAGATAGGTAGTAATTTAGCATCTTTTGGACAATTTTATATATTTAGATTTTGAAATCTAAATAGGATGTCTAACTCCAAGGATACACTAACTGAGTTGGTTCATATGAGTGTGTCCATGTATGTCAATCTTCTCAGGCAGATGATAGCAATAACACTTAAGGCAATGTTTAAAGTCTTCACCATGCTTGAGATTTAATTTATTTTGAGCTAATAAATTATCCCCTCTCAGAAGTTGGTGAGAACTATTCACAGAAATATTTTGAAAATGAAACGACATGTGCCGTAATGCATCCAATTGAATCTAGAAGCAATTTGCAAATTGTGCAGTTTGCGCAGTTTGTAGCACAGGGTGGTTAGGAAACGTAAGTGAAGGCAGGCAAGGAGGTCAGAAGGGCTGCTCATGGGAATTGTGGGGTGGCATTAATGGAAGTTTGCCCCATTTCAGTGTACGTCGGATTGTTGGATAATTACTTTTACGCTACAATGTTTAACAAATGCCCTTATTTGAAGGCCAGATCCATTTTCTCTACAGATGGAAAAAGCTGTACGTGGAAGGGGAGGGAAAGTTTCTGAGTGTGTGTGTATGTGTATCTGCCAGTAGAGAAAGGAGGAAAGAGTGCACGTGTGTGTATATGTGCGTGTGTGTGTGTGTGCATGAGTGAGTGTGTATGGAATTTATAGAGCTGTAATCAAGGAAGTGAAGAACAGATCTGGTTCGCTTTGGTTGGTCAGGTGAACTGAAGCACAAAGACCCCCTTCATCCAGAAAAGGACTGTATATTACAGTAGCATGCCTATAAGAAATCTTTTTTCAGGCTATCAATTATTATATTTGAACACTGCATCCTGGCTCTAGGGAGCCCTTAGCAAGCTGTAGCAAAAATCAATCCAGTTTTACAACTTTTACCTTGGCAGTTCTCCAGCTCTTTATCTATTTCACCCAGTAATTTAAAGATGCCGTATCTCTTTCCATGGCATAGATATATTCAGAGGCATGGCATGTCCTTGATATTAATAATAACTCTCACCAAACATGTTGTGTTTAGAATAATTTGGTTGGACAGATATTCACTCAGTGAGTGCTTTTATCCCACCAGTCTAATCCCTTTGGTCTACTCTAAGGTAAAGCCCTGTGCTCAATCCCAGATTTAAAAGAAATAGAACATGAGAACTGTTTATTTTATTTTCTTCTTTCTTGCATTTGTATTTTGCCCTTTTTCTTAAAATTCCAAGGGCTACATGAATGAAATATCCAAATCTATTCTTATAATGTTAACATAAACTGAACTAATTAGCTAAATAAACAACCCTGTGAGGTAGACTAGGCTGAAAATGAGAATAATTAACTGCTCAAAAGCATTAAGGGAGTGAGCAGCTGTTACCATGCTAATGGGTTTCACTCAGGGAGATTTTGTGTGGTGTTCTCTGCCACTTAGGTAAGGTATACATGGAAAATGTGGTTGCTTGTATCCTCCATGATCCAAGAAAACAATTCGGTAAAATAGTTGTGATATTTTTCTTCACATGCCACATGCCACTTTGCTTGCATCCATCACATGTCTAGATTTCATGGGAAGGATCTCAGGGATTGATTTTAAAGTCAGTGACATTGTTCTCTAGAAAGGTGACTTTCTTTCCAGATGGCAATAAAATATGGCTAACAAATACTTGCTACATTAGTTTAGACTCTACAAATACCAGATGCTAGACTTCAGCTTCATCTGAACTAAGAAGGTATCAGCATAAAAATAGAAAATACAGCTTACAGTTTCTCATTGAATCAAGCTGGCATTTATTACAGATTTCTGTCTTAAAGAAAAGTGTATCTCAATCATTTCTTGAAATTACAGCACTAGTCAGAAACTGATGGCGATTCCTTTTAATGAAAGGCATTTGTTTTAAGAGCTGCTGATGTGAGCACTATTTATGGGGCAACCAGTTTTGATGACTAGAAAATAAAATGTGGCTAAACAAGGAAAATACAGATCTCCTTTACAATAGATAAACGAAAGGGCAACTTATATATGGTAACAGAAGAAATGAAGATATCAAGATCTGAAACGCTAAACGTAGAGCTCGGTCAAATTCAACTTTTTGAAAGGACCACAATTTAAAATTTTGTTACAGAGAGAATTGACCCTGGTGATGAATATCTCCAGGTGAAAAACAGGCACATCTTGTATTCATCCTCAGGTACCTAGAAGAGTTAAGCAATCTCTGAACTTGTGAATGTCTTTTCAATAATTGATATTTGAATGCATTAAAAAATTTCCATATTAATTGTTCTGTGGGCACTGAATATGAGTCAATAGAGCTTCCGTGCTACAAAAAAAGGTGTGTATTACCAAAAGTGTTACTGTTTTTTCACTTTTGCTAGAGGTCACAATTGCTGCCCGGTTAAAATGCATACAGTCACAGCTGTGCAGTTAAGAATACTGCACCAAGATCTGCTATGCTGATATGAAGGACCAACAGAAGTCTGGAGACAAATTTCAACCATCCGTCCATGGTTGGCACCTGGGAACGGAAGAAATAAGGTAAGACTTTGATGATTGGACTTTTATTTTTATAAAGGAAGAGAACAAATATGCTTTAAAAGGGATTCCCTAACACTACTACTGCTCTTAATAAGGATAATCTTCCTTCTCCTCCTCATTCTCCTCCTCCTCATAATCATCATCATCACCTCTTCTTCAAGTTAATTGCACTATTCTAGCTATCGCAAAAAAGTTGACATGTGACTTGAAATTTTAGCTCTCTGACAACATTTTCAGCTTCCTTCATCCTTCCTCACTTAATTGTGTCTTCCTAAAAGACTTGACACTGTGACCTTATTTTATAAAAGCAAGGAAAAGCAAAAACACCACAGTCCTTCCTTCTTATAAGCAGAAGGGGAAATAAAAGCATTTAAAAAGGAAAAATGTGGGAAATTTACCAGGAAATTCAATATTTAAAAAAGAAATCTATGCAGTCATATGTGTTACCATGGGAAAATATTATTATCCTACTCTGCATTGAATTACTGTGCAATTGTCATCCTTAGGGACTATAATAATGCTTTAAATGATGGTAATTAATATACATCAGTATTTAGGATTTGAATAAAGATTGAAAAAATGCAACAGCAAAAAAAAAATGAACATTAGTGGTCATCAAGATTTGGATGCTGTGAAAGCTATACTGATTATTGTAAAAGCAACAATGCTTAAAGTATACGAAAAAGGATATCAGCAAAAATGATACTGTAGAAAGGACAAGATTCATAGACTCAAAATAGCCTTCAATCTGTGTTCTCTATTTATTGTTCTTTAAATGCCACCTCTTACTGAGGTTGGTGACCACTGATATCATTTGTTCTTTGGATTTGTCTGTACTAATTTTGAGGCATTGATTATTTTCTTAGGGAAATACAGAAGAGGTGGTGTGGTAGCAGCTTTTCTGACTAACACATTTTATTAAAAGGCATAAGCTTTCATGAGCTGTAGCTCACTTATCACAAAAATGTATACCTTTAAATAAAATTTGTTAATCAGAAAAGCTGCTACGAGATTTTTCTTAATTTTGTCTACCATAGTCTCATATGATTCCTACAATGTTTGGGAAAATGTAATGCAGTAGTTTCCCATTGCCTTCCATGTGGCTATTTCACTACATATCAATGTATTCCTTCAGTGCCAGTGTATATATTCCACTATAATTGTTCCCTTCCATCCATTGTTGCTATTGGTATTGCTCTCTAATTGGGCATTTTTCTTTATAGGTAGCATAACTCACTAAGTCACAATAGTCTCCTTGGACATATGTAGCATTTTTGTCTAATCAGTAAGATATCTCAGATTCATTTGTACTTTATTTCAGTCTTTGTCCAGACTACAGTGACAATGACCACAGCAGAGTAACATTAATTTCTTAGCCTTTTTCCTAACATCAGGTATAGTGTCTATATCATTGTATATTCTGCTAATATTGTTAATTGGCCATTTTTTTTTTTTACTGAACACGCTTACTAACCATTACATTTTATGGCCCTTTTATCATCTGCAACTTCATAGATATACCTTAGAGTCTAAAGTTCAGCTCTACATTTAGAAATATGTTAAAATTAAGCTTGCAGCAGACTAAGTGGAACCTAATGCATCAACCATATATGAAATATAATTCTGGATCTTCTAGAAATGATGAAGATGGGGTTTATTTCTGGTGGAAGAGTCTCAGGGTAATATTTTGTGAAAGTGTTTGTATCTTTGCAGTGTTACCATGCTTAAAAGAATACAATGAATAAGTGAGTGAGAAAAAAATGCCAAACCAGTGTATGCCTAGTTGCTAAATGTTAATGGTCCAAAGGAACATCTGAATGTGGTATACAGATTTGTATTTATTTATTATGGTCATCTACTCCAGAAGACTCTGGAGATGGACAAAGAGGATCCTAGACAATGACTTAATGATAGACAATAGCAGTTAATGTGAGAAGTTGTTCTCAAAGTGTGAAGTAGTTAGTTAAGTGAGGGAAGGTGTCACCAGAGCAAATGGTTGGTTAATAAATCCACAGTTAATGTAAAATACCTGCAACATGACCAAGGAGATTTATAGTCTCATCTGTTTCTGTGGGAAGAGTGACACTGTATAAAACACATATTCATCCCCGACTTGAGCACAACAAAAACAAGCACAAATTTAAAAATTTTAAAGGCACCCAACACTCTTAAAATGTGGAATTCTCCAACTTTACTTAGTTTTCAAAATTCCCTTTGTGAAAATTAGGTCAATTTCAAAAACAGCCTAGATCTTTTAGTATCTCTGCCAATTCTACCATGTGATCACAACATTTGCCATGATATCCTATATACAATTATGAGGTCTTGAGAAGAACCTCCATGATTTCATCATTTTCACCTCAAGAAAATCCCTTGATTATAGAGCTATCATACCTAGACTGAAAAACACAAAAAAAGTTAAGATTCCTGTTAATCTTATCCAATTGCCTGGATACATGTAAACTTATTTGAGATTACTTGCAGTCCCAAATAGTGAAATGGTTGTTTACCTTTAACTTGTTTATACATGTTGCAGGATTCCTATGATATTGTCCTTATTACCATGTTTTTGGTGAATTAAAAAAAATCCAAGTATTCAGGAAAATAAATGGCAAGGAAGGAAATAGTCCGACTGATAATAAAACTCATCTATGCTCTTGGTTTATAGGTACACTTGTGAGGTAGAAGCGCTAAGGGCCAACGAATCCATCAGCAAGGCAGCTGGAGGCAAGTTGCAGGGAAGATAAATAAGAAATTGTTAAATTAGCATCTTGCTGTAAGCCTTCTTCTCTGCTGGCTCTGCTGAAAAAGGGAAAAGTGTAGGTAGACAGTCACTGGGATGGAGAACAAGACAAAGCCATATCCTCCTTTCTGACACCATAGCAACTATCTCTGGTTCTCCTCTGAAGTGTGTTCTCCTCTGACTTGACTTTAAATCTGACTATAGAAGAATTCAGGGTCATAATAATTTGTCTTCTACTGAAGCCAATCAATACATGTTGCAGAACTTAATAAATATTCATATTCTAAACCAAAGACTTGTCAACTTCAGCAATAACATTCTAGTCTTAGGTAATGCTTTGCTGCTGGTTCCTAGCCGGTACAGTGTAAATTTTACCAGTGAAATAAAATGGGCTGCAGGTGTATGGTTGTAAATAAGGCTGAACTGAATTTTCCTGACACTTTTTTGTAGATAAATTAAAAAAAAAACACAATATTTTTTAATTAAAAGAACTAGAATCTTAGTCTCCTTTTTCTTACAGTAATTTGCATCAGAGCCATAAGCTTGGGAGAAAAGGTTACATCTTAAGGCTAATCATTTGCAGGACCTTAGAGAGGGTTTGAGATGTTGGCTCAAACATGCCCTGCTGCTTTTGCTGCAGCATAGAAAATCTGGGAAATCAAATGATGCACATCACCAGACAGAATGGACTTTCCCCATCTAACACTGCTCACACCTGCCAGCCTTCTTGAAATTAGATCAGATTCACTGTATTGCTTATTTTATTTTATTTTATTTTATTTTATTTTATTTTATTTTATTTTATTTTATTTTATTTTATTTTATTTTATTTTATTTTATTTTATTTTATTTTATTTTATTTTATTTTATTTTATTTTATTTTATTTTATTTTATTTTATTTTATTTTATTTTATTTTATTTTATTTTATTTTATTTTATTTTATTTTATTTTATTTTATTTTATTTTATTTTATTTTATTTTATTATTTATTGCTTTTCTTTCTTTTTAGTTTTTTTACCAGGAGAAGGTAGGGGACATGACAAAGCCAGCCATGGTTGGAGGTGGGAATGTAGAAGCTGAGCTGCTATATGTCACATGTCAGTCCGTATGTACCTGCTAATGAGGCTGACATGTTGGGACGAAGCAACCCAATTTGCATTTACCATGAAAGTGAGACATTAGCTGTATGAATACTAAGAGGTCCAGATGTGCCCCCAGCAAGACTGCCACCTCTGAGAAGTTGCTGCATATTGACACCAGATTTTGAGGAATGCTATTGGCTAGTGCTGAATGGCCGAGCCAGACAAAGCTGGAGAAGTATCCATGCTACAGGAGAGCTGGATCATTCATTAACAATGAAAAGTATAGCTAGATCTTGTCCATTCAGCATTGCTTCAACACTCATTCTTTCTCTTAAACCATTCTACTGAGTAAGGAAACAATATTGCTAGCGAAGGTTAGTACAGTAATCCATCTTTGATGCTGTTGTTTGGGGGAGGAAAAAGCCACTGCTTGGGAAAACATGTTAGTGGTTCAGTGCTCTAACCTCAAAATTAAAAACATAGATGTAACAGGTAAGAGTACTGGAGAAAAAAAATCTGAAATGAAAGCAGGTAAAGAAATGCAATACCACTTCTGCACTCAGCAAATGTGGAGGAGTGTTTTGAGTTAAGCAGCTACACAAAATCATCTGTGATCAGGCTCTTTCTACACAGACATCTCCAAGCCATGACCCGGTCCCAGTTACAGCATCTGAAAACACAGAGGGATACTGAAGTGAACATGGATTGATATTTGGCGCTCCCTTGCTCCATTTTATAGAGGATGGGATCATGATGAAGTTTAGTTCCAACTCACTAACTAACTATAGCAGAATTTCTTGCTATCCTTTGGCTGGTATACGAATGGTTAAGCCCATTCCCTAGCCAGCCACTTGCAAAGGAAGAGCTTTCATAATGATTGGAAAACAAGATAAAAGAGCATGTTCACAATCCTCTCTGCATTGAAAGAAGATGGTATATAATAGTCTCCTTTATTCGCTTCCACACTAGTCAGAGGCTATTCTGGAGATTGAGAAGCATGTGAATCCAACCGAGTCTGAGAAAAGACTACCTAGACCTGATTTTAGGGGGAAGGGGATGCACACAGAAAGGAAATGTTTCAAATATGCTCCATTTTAACTGGATTGCTATACCCATGTCTGAGAACTTTTACAGTTTCCAAGTTTTCATGAATATATTTATATTGATATGTGTATGTGTATGTCCTGATTTTGTGAGTTACATGGAGTTTGACAACAAATTAGCTTGTTGCTCTAAACACAAGCACTTTATAACAAGTCAAGTTGTCTATTATAAACACAAGGTCTTTTTGTTCAAAGCAATCTGTCTGCATGAAGTGGAAGCAGATTGAAGTACGAAGAAGAAATACTTCACTGAACATCATCTTACAAATCCCTATCTGAAAGCTTTGAGATATCTGGACCTCTACATTAAATTATGTCAAGGTGGGGGTGAAAAGATACTTCATTTTCCAGACAAGCCTCAACCATGAATGTTGCATAACTTGTGGCTGCATTAATATCATGGCTTTGGAATTTGGAATTAACAAATGCTTGGATGCTAGTGTAATCTACTCAGTTTAATCTCAACATTCCTTTGCTCACTTTTCTGTCTTCCAGAATCTGACCAATATTCTTGTCTTCAGGCCATTCTCATGATTGAAAAAGAATGCAACCATTTTATTGTATTGTGTGCTAGTTATGCTATGACATTAAAACAAGAGAAGGAACAACAAGAATAGTAAGAGATCCAAGAAATAGTTGTAAATGTGAACAAATGATTCTAGAGAAGAGGATTTCAAATATCTAAAGACACCAGAAACCAGAACAAGAGCCCAGGAATGAAAATTATAGGACAGAAGATTTCATGAAGGAAAACTGCTGCATGTTAAGACCTCTATGAATGGATCAGTCTTTCTTAAAGCACCAGATTTGCCTTCACTAAATAAATTCAAGCAGATATTGGTTTGAGGAACATTGATTTAAACTCCTTTTAGCTTTATTATTTTTAAATTATAGTTATTTTGTCCTTTTCCTTTCTGAGTTGAAGGAAAGCCTTCACATACCATCACATCTGCAGATGATGCCATTAGAAGTGGATGTGCAGTTGATGACTGGTGAGTTGGAGGTTGTTTGATCTTTATGCATATACCAGTGTAGGAAATTAGCACCAACCCCTCTCCTAGAAAAATGAAATATCCTAGGAAATATTAAAAAGGCAGAATATTCCTCCTAAAAAGAGTAGAAACTCAGAAGCAGAAACTTGTCCACGAAGCAGATGCTCACCCCCACCTTTATTAATGGGGGGGCCATTAAGGCCTGGGCCGGAATATTTTACATAACAAAGATCCTCAGGTAGAGCTATAATAGGAATTGCCCAAAGCCCTTTCATTACATCATCATCCAGCAAGGCTCAACTAAGCCTGGCACTTAGGACAGTCTACAGAGTTGCCCCTGCATGACCCCATGGGAGTCTGACAACCAATCAGAATACAAGCTCAAAGGGACTCTCAGCATCTCAGCCCTCCCTTCTTTTCCTTCACCCTGTTTACTTCGGAGCTCCAGGCCATATGGTCCTGTCCAGCATTAAACCATCTTTCCAAACAGCCTCCATGTTCCAACACCAGTACATATAAAATCAAGAGCAGGAGTGTTGTTTGGAAGGAGAGCATCTATAGCCAGTCCTATTGCTTTTACTCAATGTTGAGCACTTAAGTTAATTTCCTCATTTTTCAATTGCTTGCTGTTACTATCCCACTTTTTTCTTATCAGCCTAATCTATGTAGCAATGGAACTTTTTTTTCCTAGTAGGCAAGACAAATTCCTGAGTGAATGTGACCTGCTCACATCTGCTGCAAGTTCTGGCAAGCATCAATACCACAGGAGTGTGCAATTTTAATTGATATTATATTCCCCAGAGCAAAAGTACAGGCAGCTGAGCTCAGCCAGTTAAGGGTGATATGGCCAATAAATGTAGGCTGGCAGATCTGGACTGCAAAAATCTATATGACTATTAAATGTTAGTGTAAAGCTTTAAGTCTTTCTTTGCTGCCATTGAGTGGCCATTCAGATTTTTTCAGACAAAATCTGGTCACCTTAATTTTTATTTTTCTTACTTTCCCAGTGTTATTTTCTTCTTGTTGCTAACCAGTTTTTTTTATAATTCTTTGGAAAACATGGATGAAGGGACAAGATCCTGAAACAACCTTAAAATCAAAGAGTGACAAAATCTGCAGAATTGGACAAAAGATAAGAAGAAATACTGTGCATATATGGCCAATTCATCATTGGGTGCAATAGGAAGAGGTTATACAAAACATATAATGCATATAGATACTATTCAAAATCATCTTTTGATTTTCTATAAGAAGACAATGCCCATTAGATAAGTTTGCATGCTTACTTTTCTACTACATTGTTTCCATCCTATTACCAACTATGGCAGTGTTTTCTCAATTGTGGCAGCTTGAAGATGTGGGACTTCAACTCTCAGAATTTATTTATTTTATTTATTTATTTTTGTCAATTGCTTACAAGATAATAGGTATAAGTAAAAACATAATTATGAATACATGGATACATATAAGAAAAATAAAAGAAATAAAAGAAACAGCCAGCCTTGCTGGCTGACAAATTCTGGAAGTTAGAATCCACACTACTTCAAGTTTCCAAGGTTGAGAAACACTTACATATGGAAATAGGATTTAGGACTGCCACATATTGAAGAAACACAGGACAGAATTATAGAACACAACCATTTTATTTGTGCTGATCCTTATTTTCCATTAGGAGTTTTTCGTGTTATATGGTTCTGAGAATGAATGTTCATCTCTTGAGTTGTTTACCGGCAGTAATACAAATTATTAGGAAATGCCAGGTTTTTCATCTATCAGATGAAAAGAGTATTTGTATTTTGATAGGAATCCCCCTGTTGTAACAACGGTTCCTTGTGTTCATTCTAACAGATATTTTTCTGCATAATATCTCTTGTTACAAGTTCAGTTGGAGAAATAAAGGTAAACAGTGATAGCCTTAAAGATAATCACAGGGGAATCCATGGGAAAAACTGCTAAGTGAATCCTTCATCTTTCATCTTATGTGGCTCTCCTTATTCTGCACATTAATAGAATCAAGGAAGCATGAAGAACATAAAACTATAATGCTTGCAGCTTGCAACTTGCAACTTTAAAATTGAGATGTTTTATTCCCCTGGCTTGTATTCAGTTGGGTAAATCATCCATCACATGGTCCATCACTTGATATGCCTTTTTGCTGCATGAGACAAAGGGCAATATGAAGTCCTTTGCTCTCCATATTTGAAAACTACTGATGCCATTTGAATCTTACTTCATTACTCAGTTAAGACTAGCATCTTCTACTAAACCTGAGCAAAACTGCTTGGAATTCTGGGAGTTGAAGTTCACAGGTCTTAAAAGTTGCCAAGATTGGACATCCTTTATATAGATAGCTATCCTAAAATGAGAAAAACAAACCAGGAAAAGGACGTACAAAGAACATGGTAAAAATATAAAGATGGCGCCACCCATCTTGACTTTGTTCACCAGTTTTGTATCAGAGGAAGGGACACAGATTCTTTTTCCCTCACAGATGGACCGGGCCTTGACAATTTACCATTATGTTTCACGATGGTTTTGCACTTCATAGTCTGGGCATTGTATTTCCCAATATTTTTATGTGAGATGAGAAGGTTGTAATACAGTAAGGAATATGTCTCAGCGGCTTAGCAACCATAAAATCCCCCTTAGTGTGTGAGGATCAAGGGTTAGCTTAGGCCACTCTTTTGAGCTTCCATTCATACTGCAACCCTGCAGGCCTATTAATGCAGCTTGACATAGCTTCACCACAGAAATAAATCTGCAACTGAAATTCTCTTACTGGTTGTATATTGTGCCTGCTGTGAAAGTATTAGAAGATTTCCCCCTCCCTCTTCGGTGACCTTAGAAACTGTGGCATTTTTTTTTTTTTTTTTTTTACAGAAGATTCAGCCAAAGCTGATGAGAAGATACTTTCGGGGATTTTTTTTTTTTTATCAAAAACACTTCTGGAGGGAGGAGGAACAGCTTTCTGAACTTCTTAAGAATTGCTAGCTAATAGGATGCTCCCTTTGATAACATATGTACAGTACAGTGCAGCTGAGCGTAAATCAAGCTGAAAAGATGCTCACTTTGTCTCTCCTTATTTATAAGCATTTTTGTTTGGTTAGCAGATGTTTCTTTGGTAATGTAACATCCTTTATAATCTGTGCTTGTATTAATTTACTGGCAGAAAAAAGTCAGTGTAGTGTGCCGTACCTACTTGTACACATACCATCGATAGACATGTAATCTATGCTGTATAGAGAAACATGTGTAGATTTTGAATTTGGTTTGTCTCATGGCACCTGCACTCTTATTCCAATTGATGCCAGAAAAAAAGATATTTGAAATCAGAAATGTGAGCAGCACTTAAGGATTCAGAATTTAGCCATCCCAAAAAATCAAAAGTTAATTAAACATTCTTCTCATCAGCCAATAAAATAATCAACCGACCAATAATTTGAGAAAAAAATGTATATTTTTCAAAGTTTTCTTGAGTACTGACATTCCTATTTAATCTGACTGAAATAGTGATATTGAAAAGCTTCAGCAGAATGCCTATTTTCATACAGGATGGAAATAATAGTTACATGTCTATGTTTAAGCAAGGGAACAACGTGTAGAAAGTAGGATTTTGACAGGCTAAATCTGGGTATTAAATAACTGTCAGTGGTTCCTGTTCATTCTGTTTTCACTGGTCTGTGATTAGGTAAGATGAGTGCTTGTGAAGTTTGTTCAGATGTTCTCATCTCTGAACTACTTAGACAAAGGAGAAATCCTGTCCAAAATTACAAAGAACTCTAGCTTAGGCATATTGTATTTTGTCACAAGAACCTCCCTTCATTCCTAATGTATCTGCTGATTCTCTGTATAAATACCAAAAAACAGTTCCACAATACACTAACACCTTAAGGCTTCCAAAATGATGTTGTACATTACTCTTGGAAAGGGTTGGGTTTGTTATTTTTTACTTAAAAAGCATTGTATCAATAAAACGTTGGAGAAAAACAATTAAACAGACTGCCAACCGGAGTAGAGGGGTAAATGTGCTGGACTAGGAGGTAGAATAGCTCGATTCTAATTCTCCTTTAATCATAACAGCTAGAAATGAAGTGACTTTGGGATAGCCATTCTCTTTCAGGTTTAAACTGGGAAGTCAAAAAAATCAGTATTTTAACCACAAAGGAGCACCACAGTAGATTATAGTCTATAATTCAGAGTTGTACTTTAAGATAGGCAGCCATATGGTTCTAATAAACAAATTTCAATGAATTTGTTTATTTATTAGAACAAATTAAGATTTATTCATTTCATTCAATTCCAGCTGGTAATAATGTCAATAAAGCTAACCTGTAGAAATAAATCACAGAAACATAATAAATATAACAAGCAGTTAAAACACTTAGGAATGTATTTATTGTATTGCTTCATTTAGATCAGGAGTCCCCAAACTTGGCAACTTTGAGACTTGTGGACTTCAACTCCCAGAATTCTCCAGCCAGCATGATTAGCTGAGGAATTCTGGGAGTTGAAGTCCACAAATTTTAAAGTTGCCAAGTTTGGAGACCTCTGATTTAGATTTATAACTAAACTCTACTTTTCATGAACCAGAAATAGTTTATAAAGCGCATTTGTAATTTAAAGGATATATGCTTTGAGCATCCATATTCAACATTTGAATATACTGTAGAAGTATCTATGGGGATTCACAGTTATCCAGGTCATAGTTGTTCCAAAGGTGCTTTTTCAAAAGGTAACTAGACTTTCTTGTTTTTCTTTGGAGATGTGGCCTCAGCAACTCTCTAAAACAAGGGTCTTCAAACTTAGCAAGTTTAAGACTTGTGGACTTCAACTCCCAGAATTCCTCAGCTAACATGACTGGAGGAGGAATTCTGGGAGTTGAAGTCCACAAACCTGCTCTAAAAGAATGCAAATGACCAACTATCTGCAAGGAATATAAATCCTTCCATTCTCCACTATCCAATCAGAGCTGAAGAAGCTTCTTGGATGTGAAGTGAAACTTCTTCAAAGAAAAACAAGAAAGTCCAGTTGCCTCTGGAAAAAGCACCTTTGGTACTGTAGAAGTAGTTCAATCCAGTAAAAGTTTACATCAACGCAGGAAACTGAGAAGAATTATGGCACAGATATAATTTGGATATTGAAAAGAAAAGTGAAGCTGCCAGTGAAGGTTTCCAACTATGTCCTTTAACAGTTCTGCAGAATCTCAGTTGTAAGTCATTTTGATCTGCAGTCAATTCCTGTCCATCAACAAGTAAATTCACAAGTAGGAGTTTACTCTTTAGGAGCCCTCGTTTTAGTTCCTCAGGCAGGTACTTAACTTCTAATTTCTGGCTGGTCCTGTATTTTAAGAATGTGTGAACTCTGGGATAGAACTATTATTTTAAAACTTCAAATGTATACCCTTGACCACTATAAAAAGACAAAGTATAAGAAAAACAAAAACAAAATTAATACAATTAAAATCAAAACCCAAATTACAAAATATTAAATAATCAGCAATTAAGAGTTTGGCAAAGTATTTCTAAATATTGGGGGAATGTAAGCCAAACATACTTTCCTAGGAACCACAATCGACAGCCTAGCACCAGAAGGGGAAACATCCTTTTTCTGCCTGATAATTCAACCAAGGAGAGGGAAAAGAAACATTTTTTAGAAGAGCCTCCCCTGGTGAACTGGTAGGCTCTTCCAAAGATGTTTCTCCTCCCACTCCCTAGTTGAACTGCCAGGTAGGAATCACATCACAGAGCTGGTGATCCCATAGATCAGGGGTAAGGAAACTTGGCTCTTTTATCACTTATGGACTTCAACTCCCAAAATTCCTGAGTGAGCCATAAAAGCTTCCCCATCCCTGGCCTACTGTTTTTTTCAGTTGTGGGGGAAATCAATTTTTGACTTGAATGGGACTGTTTAATATACAAATGTAGAACATATGTATATATAATATACATACATTTGTATATTAAACAGTCCCATTCAAGTCAAAAATTGATTTCCCCCACAACTGAAAAACCAGTAGGCCAGGGATGGGGAACCTTTTATGGCCCACTCAGGAATTTTGGGAGTTGAAATCCATAAGTGATAAAAGAGCCAAGTTTCCCTACCCATAGATAATCAAATCTTAAGCTATTTAGGATTTTAAAAGCTATGGCTAGTAGGCATCTGGCAACTAGTGCACACCTTTTTGTAGAGGGTTATATGATACAAATATCTTGCCCTAATTAAAGTATTTTATACCATCTGCAAGTTAGCATTGCAGTGGTCAAGATGGGTTGCGACCAAGGCATAGATAACTGCTTCTAGGTTGACTGACTCAGGAAGAGTCACAATTGTTATACTACCTGTAAGTGTGCAAACTTACAAACTCATTAAATCTACCACCTGCAAATCTGATGACAGCTGGGTGTCAAAGAATGTCCCACACTGCAAATAATTTACCTGCCTTTTCTGGAGGAGTAAAAGCCTATCCAAAACAGGCTTCATCTCGGTCCAAAAACCAGTTTCTTCTTTAAAACAGCAATTCCAGATTTAATTTGAGATTGAAGAGCCACAACCAAGATTATTGTTAGGTAAGGGAAATCCAGGTCCAGAGCAGAACTGTTATTTGAGAAAGCATCAGACATGACTCTCCCTAATTTCATGAAGATAAAGGGAGGGAGGGAAGTGCATTCAGACTTGCATGATTCTGTTATACTTGTATTTATAAGTTTGGAACCTAATCTGGCTTACCTTGAAGGGCTGAAAAGATGATACTCAGGATTCCTTAGATGGAAACAAAGAATTAGTCTCATCATCAGGCAGAATTCACCATTCACCTTTTATAGGAGATTCATGTTGATATTAAAGATGTGGGAAACCCGTGAAATGCAATAGGCCAAAGCTCCAGCTACTGAGATGGAACCAACTGTCAAAACAAGAAGGTCTAGAACCACTGCAAAGCTAAGTTTCCAAGGCCCATCCCACAAGAAGACATCACTGATAACAGGACTGATGATTCCAAACACAGATGAGACATCTAAGACAACTAGCAGTGTCACATTTTCCTCAACTAATTTCAAGCATGTTGTCTGCTAAGGTGATGAATCCCAAACCCTAGATAAAGCCCTGATTGACATGGATCAGATAATAATAACAACAACAACAACAACAATAATAATAATAATAATAATAATAATAATAATAATAATAATAATAATAATAATAATATATTCAGTCACTTTTTCAAAGAATAAAATGTCTAAATCTTCCTAATAGTAGGAAAGAGTATCCAAGTCAAAATGATGCTTTTTCAATAGAGTCTTGTATCCTTTGAGTCCTTGGTATTCTTTGAGCTTGATTGCTTGCTTGCAGATGTTTCACTAAGAAACATCATTACATTATCTTGTTTGATAGCGAAACATCTGTAAGAAAACAACCAAGCTCAGAGACCATAAAGGACTCCACAATTCAATTCTGAGCTATATAGATTCTCATATACTGATAACACATCCCACACTTGAAGTGGCACAAGACCAGTTCCTACCTCACCAATTTAATCAGCCAAGAAGGACAGTTAAAGAAAGCATACCTCTATATGTTCATGTCCTTGAGATCTGCAAGTTGAACAGAATCCATATATTCCTAACGTAGGTTTGACAAGATTACCTTTCTATGACCTGTCCAGAACTGGACTCCAAGGCAAGATGAATCGAATTGACTTTATCTGCAAATTGCTCACATTGTGATTCTAATTCCTTCAGCTCTTCTCTTCCAACTTCTTGATGGAGAAAAATAGCACACTGCCTTGTTCTGCAAAGACATAATGGAGGCAGAAAAGCAGGTCCTGTTCACTATACCTAAAACCACAGGGTACAAATTCAATTGAGAGAAGGCCTACTTGGATGAATATTTTGTCCAATATGTGACAAGAGTTCCTCCATTGGCACTTTAATTTTATACTAGTCCATGTCTTGTGTTCTCAACACCCTGGTAAAACAATGTAACAAACAACCTGGATCATTTTTGTATTCCACAGACCAATCAGGACTTCAATAAGATTACTAGCTAAGGTAGAACATTCCCCAACCACATTTAGAAAACTATCCAGATCCACAGAAACCACAGTCCTACCATTTTAAGTAGCTCTCCACTCTTTCACAGGTTTAGAGAAGTTGCCAATCTAAAATTGTCCAAAGAATAATCTCTCTACAACAATGAAGATACAGAGTATTTCTATTTCCAGAATCAAACCACCATCAGCTGAATAAAAGACCAAATACAGTACAGGTCTGTATATTAACTGGAACAGATCTATGATTCTCAGGGCAATCTCTGTGAAATCCTCCATAACTAGAAGGATTGGCATGCATAAGTGCACCAACGTGCCTACCGTCTCTGTTCTATTGTTTCTTTTTATTTTTCTTATATGTATCCATTTCATGTATCCATAACTATGTTTATACTTATACCTGTCATCTTATAATAGCTTGACAAAATAAGTAAATAAACAAACAAACAAACTTCAGCCCTTCTTTTATAAAAGAGATTTCCCAAAGAAGAACAGGGCATTTTATTTTTACATGCCAGTGTACTTCCTAGCTTTTATAAAGCTGTCTCTTCTTCAATAAAAATAAGTGTCATGCTTATAGGGAGAGAACCTAGGGTGATGGGCAAGGTCCATTTATTTTATTCCATGGTACTAAAGATAACTAATAGAATCCATTGCAGTCTTCTCTTCCAGATCTTGGAATACAAGATTATACAGTAACCCAAACCAGGAAGGGCAAAATATAATAATTACAGATAAACTAATACTGTGAGGTTCAGTTAGAGGAAATGATACCAACAAGGGTGAACTGTGTCTCCATCATGCAAAAAGGGCATCTAGATCAATGTGCGGAGTTTCTTGGGGGTGCAGCTTATGTTTTGGGGCATCACAGATCATCTCAAGCTTTGCCCATGAGTCTGTGTAGCGGCAATATTGCTGCTGCCAAATGTTCCTCAAGTGTTCTTCCATGGGTTCAGTAAGCTTCTTACTCTTTCTGAGGTCATAGGCTTTCGGAGGTATTGCGGCTTCTCCAGAGGTTTGGACATCTAAAGGTGGTTGTTGGGAACCAGGCTCCACATTTACAACAAGGGTGGGTGGAGGATTCTGGTCTTCTGGTACATCAGAGACATCTGTCATGGCTGAGGAAGTTTCCATGATTCGAATTGGTGAAGGAAGAATTTTGGAAAATTTTAGTGGTTTTCCATGCAATTCCCTTTTTTGTACTAGGGTGTGCAGGTAGCAGATAGTGGAATTGCTGCTGGATTTAATACTTGAGCACATAGGTGGCACTGCAGAGTCTGGGTGATGCTAGCACAGCACAGAGTATGGCTGCTTCCAGGGTGCGTTGTGAGCTTGCAACACAAGGGGGCGCAAGAGGTTGCATCATGAAATCTGAAGACTAGAGGCCTGAATGCAGAAATATACTTAGCGTAGTCTGAAGACTTGAGGGCAGAACACAGAAATATGCCTATTATTGTCACTTGTTTCACAAGGTGGTAGCAGAGGGTCAGGAAGATGCTGTTGCTATGCCCGTGTCAGGTTGCAGTTACTCTTGGGACCTTTGAATTAAATTGATTAAATTGTCTACAATGGTTTCAATGGAGAAACACTCTGGTCAATATTTGAGAAACTGTGTAAAAAAAATCAAAATCTGGGAAATTTCTCCTTCATGTAGCTGTGGGCTGCATTGCTTATGTCTCACTTCTTTGTGGAAGAAAAAAGAGGTGGGAGAATTTCCTGCCTACTCTTGAAAAAAGGGGGAAATGGTAAGAATTCTTTAACTTCACTGTAAATTTCTTCTTGACCACCAGATTGAGTCTGATTTTTCTCTTTAGGGGGGTGAGCCTCGTGACTATGAAGTTTGCTGATTGCCCAAAGGAATTTATTGCCTACTTCAGGTGGTACTGTAAGCTAATAGTTGAGTGTCAGCCGATTTCGCTGGAAGAGAAAAATTCATTAGGAAAAATACTTCAGTAAGTTGCATGCACTGTAGCCGTGTTATGCTTTTAATTTTTTAGTAAAGATAGGAGGAGATGAAGAAAATTAGGCATTTAAACAAAGGAAATTGCTCCTGAATCAGCCTTGTGACTTGGGGGAAGGAATGTGTTCCATTGCCTTGAAGATGGTCCTTCACTAATAATTTATGACCCCCAATAAATCAGCCAGAGTGGTTGTAAAATAGCTGGAAAGGCCTCCTTTATTGCCTCTTTGAAGCAGTCGAGAGCATAAGAAATGCAAAGCCTTTCCTTTTAGCAATACATGCAAGATTTCTCAAATCTTTGTTGCATTTGGGAAAGGGTTTGTAACTGGAGAGAGACATAGATGGGGAATACCTGGCCCCTTCCTTCAATTCCAAACAGGCTGTAAAGTTACTTTGGCCAACAATGGAAGACGCAGATTAAGCCAGAGAATAGGATGTTTGAAAGTCTCTTGCGTACATGGAGAAGGGGTGGTGGTGGATCGGTTACTGGTTCTCTTTGTTTGTAGCATGTGGAGGAATTCCAACCCCTCCCACCATCCACAGCATGTAAAGAGTTCCAATACTCACAGACAGAGACGATGGGGAAATGCAGGTTTAGATTAACATTACATATTCACTCCTGGCTTCAATATTACTTTGCTTTATCACAAATCCAAATTAACAATCTTATATATAAATGTGCCTCAGGAGATCATCTTTTACTTTTCTGTCTTCTGCACAGAGGTGGATTTGAAGCTGTACAGATGCAGATAGATAACTCAACAAGATGTCCATAACAAATTACATTTATTGGTTCATCAGGTATCCTCATAACTCACGTTTGTGATGAAGTTCTTCTTTAATGACCAATCCTTTGTATATCTGCCTTGTAGTAAAAGATGGTTATCTCCTAACCCATCTCGTAGCAATAGAAAGAAGCTGCCATGAGTTAGGGAGTTCAGGCAAGAATGAGGAAAACCTCCCCCAACCCCTTGAGGGTCAATTTAGTGACCAAGATGATTACAGGATTACAGATGTGGCCATGTGACATGAACTACATTTCCCAGGATACCTTTAACTACATTTACCATGAAGGGATAGCTACCCCTTAAAGGGATAGCTCATAATTCCTAAGTAACTATCCAATTCCCATAGACTGGCTGGGACAGCACACAGTTCACTTTCACCTGATGTTCTCCATGTCCCCAGCTTTGTGACCTGGAAATCTTTCTCTTTGGCTTGTCAAAATCAAGATGTCCACTACCTGGTGAAAATGAATTAGTGTTTTTGTATCTCTCTGCCTCCATTTAATGGCAGCCCGGATACTCCATGCCTATTTTCTGTCCTGTTTTCACTAGAAGATAGGAGGAGAGGAGCAGGAAGAGGAAGAAAATAGTCAGAAGTACCTCTCTGGGTGTCAGGCCCCTGTTGGAATCTGAATCCAAGGAAGAACATGAACAGTTGACAGGGAGTGGGATTGTGGCTCCATTGGCTGTGGAGGAAACTGGGGAAGGGCAAAGTCTGGCTGCTCAGAGCAGGGAAGAGGTAGAACAAGGGAAAGGGAGTTCAGAGGAAGACCCAGGCCCATCTCCTCTTCATCCTAAGGCACACAGGGAGGAACAAAGAAGAGAGCAACGTGGGCTGCATGGCTTATGGGGGAAGAAATGGCCCTGATTCCCTTCATTAGGCACACCTGGGAATGAGAATTTAAGAGATGCAGGCTGAGAGCAATGTCTGCGGGGAACAAACATGAGTTTATCTTGTGTTGACTTTAGTTATCTGTGTTCCTGGCATTCTTCCAACTGGGTTGAATTACTGCCATTCCTTCATGTCAGGAATTCCTTCTCTTGCCCTGCCAGACAAATTACATCATCTTGCCTTGATTGGACTTATGGTTACAGTTTTTGTTGACAACATTTTGGACTTAAATCTCTGCAGCTAAAGGCTATTCCTGGGAGAGTTTTTCTCCAGCCCAGAAGATAACCAGGACATTGGGGGCAAAGTTGGAGCAAATAACAGAACTCCTACTGATTATTTGACTGTATTGCCTTTGTGTCACACCCCAGGTCATCACACTGGGCTCCATTTCCTGCACGTTCTGCTGTGCTGCTCAGATAATAAGTTGCCAATGCCACCATCACATATCTATAAAATCTAGAAAGAACTGGGAACTAGAATTTACACTTCCATCAAGCATTGTTATCTGTCTTACATTTGGCAAACCAAAACTATGAAATCCACATTGAATCAAAGTTATATCTACAGAAGTACTTTTGGTATAAGACTAATTTTGCATGTTGATATGAAAAAATAGTGAAAATTTGTATAGATGGATGGAAGAAGACAGGAAGGAGGATAAGAGTGAAGCAAATGGGTTCACAGAAGAGCAATAGGGAAGAATAACAAAATAGAAGAAATTAAGTCCTGCAAGAAAAGCTTAGCAAAACAATCTTTTTAGCCTTGAGAAAAAAATATTGGAGAAAAGGCTGTAATAGGATTCATATAGGAGAATGGGAGAAAGAAGGGAAATATTATGTCATCCAACATCTTGGAGGATGGGAATAATGTCTTAAATTACAGAATAGTCTGGCTGAAAATATAGCATAGAAGGGGAATCGATATGCAAGGCAACTGGTGAATTCCTTTTTATTGGTTGCGGTCAAACAAAGGATGGACTATCACCTACTGGAAATGGCTTTAATTTGAAGAAGTGCACTTTGTAGGACAGTGAAGTGACAACTGAAAATGAATGAGGATGTTAAGCATCAGTCTTATCTTTCCAAAAGTTGTACCAGGCACAGATTTCGAAAGCTTCAGTAGGAAAGGGAAATACGGTTGTTACCAAAGGGGATGGAGGAACCTACAGTTACTGTTATATGTTAAATGCAAATTCATTTAGAGTGAGATAAAGCTTCATACTTTTTACTTTTTTTGTTCTGTTTGTTTTGCACAAATGTCTTGAATCCTTTTGTTGGGAGGTGGGGATGGCAGGATGGATAATTTTCATCTGGATTAGCCTGGTCATCTGTTTGCCTCTAACCTTGAAAGAACTAGCACTAGAAGTTATGAATGAAGCTATGTCAAAGAAGATGATACCCAAAACATGGTCAGAGGCTTATATTACACTTATTCCAAAAGAAGAGGCTGACCCACTGCAAATTAAGAACTATAGACCTATTTCTTTATTAAATGCAGATTATAAAATCTTTGCCTCAATTTTAGCAGAAAGACTTAAAAAATACTTAAATAATTTTATTCACCCAGATCAAAATGGATTTTTGCCAAAGAGACAACTTAGAGACAATATGAGAGTAATCTTGGATACTTTGGTATATTATGAGGCACACTCTGAAAAGCAAATGGCTTTGATATTCCTAGATGCTCAAAAGGCATTTGACAATGTGAACTGGAGATTTATGTTATTATTATTGGAACAGATGGGTTTTGCCAGAAAATTTATCCAAGCAATAGAAGCCATATACAATAAACAGACAGCAAAGGTAATGATGGAGGGAGAACTTACAGATTCTATTAATATAAGAAAAGGCACAAGACAAAGATGTCCCCTATCTCCTTTGCTATTTGTATTGACTTTGGAAGTGTTGAATAGAAATATTAGAGATGATAAAAGCATAAAAGGAATGAAAATTAAAAAGGAAGAATTTAAACTGCAAGCCTTTGCTGATGATTTAGCCTTTATTTTGGAAGATCCATTAGAAACAGCTCCGAAGTTATTGGAAAAGATAGAGATATACAGTGAGGTGGCTGGTTTGAAAATAAATAAAGATAAAACGAAGATTTTGACAAAGAACATGCTACTGAGACAGAGAGAAGAACTGGCAGACCTGTTGAAAATCCAAGTTACGAATAAGGTCAAGTATCTGGGGATACACTTGACAGCAAGATGTAGCACATTAAAAGAGAATAATTATATTAAACTTAAACAACAGATAGCTTTAGATTTGAAGAAATGGGAAAACTTACAATTGTCATTAATAGGGAGAATTTCAACAATTAAGATGAATATTTTACCCAGAATTCTATTTCTGTTTCAAACAATACCAATTAGGCTTGGAAAAGACTATTTTGAAGAAAGAACTAGCACTATGGTATAATGAGGTGATCTGTAAACCAACCCTGGCTTTTAACAGTAAATGGGAAATGTAGCAGTCTTGGGATGCAATATCTCTTCATCAAATACTTTTCTAAAGATTAGGGCAATGGGAGAGACGGGGGGAAAATATCACCATATTTTCTTTATCTGTCCTTGCTGGTACTTTAACTTGTATTGCAAGTTAATGTAAATAAGAGACAGAAAAATGGTGGACATTTTTGGGCACTCTCAAATATGTTTAGAAAAATAATTCAATATAGGGCTTTATTTTAGGGGAGCTGGGGGAAGGAATGAGGTGAAGATACTAAATAGTTCCTTCAACAAAAGTTCTTTCAACAAAATGAACATATCTATTTTTCTTCACAATATTAATTAGGTATATTTATCATATTAACCTGATATCATTAACTGAAAGATGAAACAAGAATAGTGTTGATCCTAGCATATCCTATAATTGCCTTACAGGATTGTTTAGGATTTAGAATGAGATAATGTACAAGAAGTTTTGATCAGTGATAGAACATGGGTGCTAAGTTGGTTGGTTCTACTTGTACTTACATATGCTATTCAGCATTGATTTGTATATCATTAACATCTGTGGGGAAGCCATCAAATGGATAGTTTGGATGATAGTTTTTCATACTACTTTTGGCCGCTGAAGATGCTAAAATGCAATATATAATAGAACACTCATAACCCTTCATCTTTGGAAGACCATTGTAAAGCACCTGTAATATAACTTTTCCTGAACCTTAGCCTACAATCAGTATCCAAAGTCCAAACCAAACAAGGATATGATTGGTTTGGCCTTTATTATTAATTGTTGGACTGCCATATATTTTAGATCATGCTTCTTTTACATACATTTGCTCTCCCTAAAATTCTTCAGTGAAGTCCATTTTTATGTTCCATGTATTTTTCAGATAAATTAAAATCAAAATTCAAAATAAAATAAAATCTGGTTCAAACATAGGTAACACATAATATTCTGTGGGAATGGGCCAATATATTCCAAAAGTATAATGCTATACAACAGGACAAAGATGCAGATATTGTACCCATGTTAGAAAAGGTTACAGATCCTTTCCATAAAGAAGTTCCCAATTTCCTGATTGTATCTGCTACATTAAAAAAAAAACTAGGATATTTTCCACATCCTAATTCTCCTGAAGATGTAAGAGATTTGGGAGAGCAGGAGGGATATTTACAAATAATTGACTTTTCTCAAGAAAAATCACATGACTTCAGTGAATCCTTGCCAAGCTTTAAATGGTTGCCTTTTAGGGTGGTAATCATGCTTTTTATTATGGTTGTACCAGATTGTGGCATTCTGGATTATATGTATCATGTTGATGAATATTTGACTATTTGTTTTCTGTAGTGTTTTCTTCCTAATAGATGTGAAACATAATAAAAATTATACACTTTGATATCTGACTAAATACATCCATTTTCAGATTAACTGTGAATAAAACTGAGCATAAATTTTACACAAGCTCATTTGGGAAAGTATTGTTTAGCTGGATTTTTAACTACTAACCATTGCCACAAGCTTTGGAGGGAGTGATCATCCACTTGAACATTATAGTTTGGTGGCTTAATAATAATTTTCAGGAAACAAAGCCCTGCCTTACCTTATTGTTTACCTTCACTTAGCAGCATTGCAGATAAAGAAACCTAGAGAAAAGGTAGTTATTTGTTCTGAAGACTATTTCTAAAGATTGCTCATGTGATGAGAACTCTCTACTGTTCTTCTGCCTAAATTCACTCTTATGATACCATCCACCAAAAAGAGAGGAAAAAACAATCATCTTAAGGATTGTCTTTAGTACAGTATATTGGTATGAAGCAGTGTTCTCCAATATGTTAGATATGAATTGATTGTCCTGAGCAATTGTGGCTAGGATTTTTATTTGTTGAAATTCAGTGTGTGTGTAAGAAATTAGGTACAAAGATTTATGCCATTAGTTTGTATCATTTAGCATCAACTCAGTGGATCTAAGCTCATATTTAATATTTAAGACTTTTGAGTAGATGATCCCACCTGAAAATCAGTTAATAATAATTAATAATAATTTATTAAATTCATGAGCTGTCTGATTCCCAGTGATTTTGAGCAGATTTACAAATCGTTAAATGATATTTCAAAAGAAGTTAAAACAAGCTAGTTAATTAGTTATAGCAGGTTAGCTCATGTTGACAGTAAACTTCTGAGATCTTCTCTAAGTCTTTTTCACAAGACCAAGGCTTCAGGCCTGGAAATATACATGAAAACCATGTTTTAAAAATGTCATTAAAGGACATTTTAAAAGATGAGCATCCTATCCTAAAGGATATGGGTGTGCATTTTCCATTGTTTCATTTGGGTGGGTCCTCATTTATATCACTTAAACCGATAGCTGAATTGTATCCCAGAATCTGTCATTGTTTCATCTAATGCATTCTAATTCAAAGAAAAGAGAAAGGTGGGGCTTTTTGCTCCCGCCCCCAAAAGGTTAACCTCTTCAGTGCTTATTATAACTACAGTAGTGGCTTCGTTAATCGATGCCACTAGGTTAAAAGTGCTCAGCTGTATGATTTGTCTGTTTCATTTTTGGGGGGTCTTTGTTGTCAAAAAATTTTCATTCCCCTTTTTCTTTGAAATGCAGAGCAGCATGCTTTCTCTTGCTCGCAATTTTTGAAAGCAAAATGTAAATCATTGGGATGTATTTTCTTTGCTTCAAACACTTCCTCTTAGGAAAAAAAGGTCACCCTTCGATATCAGGGTAGATTTGGGGTATTTTGTCACAAAAATTAAGCTGGGTTATTCAGAAATTGCCTATAGGAACATCACCAAATATAAAACATTGCCATGAAGATTTCTATCATATATTTATATTGTTTCAGCCATGGAATAAACTATTGCTAATCTCAGCAATGGTGACTGGATGTATGTATGAACATACCCACTACTGAAAAGACACAGGAGACTTTCTTGGCAAAAATCTATTTATTTCCCTCTTATTCTCAAATATCAGGCAGAATCTGTATCTTTCTCTCTTGAGTTTTTGCAACCCCATGTTTAAGATGGTTCCGTTTCCCATGCAGAGTTTTCATCAGCAGATTTGATATATGGATTGAGATCAATTTTTTCTTATGGCAAATCTATATGTTATTCTACTTCTTCATTTGGTACTGTTTGCTGAGTGGCTTCTACTTGGGAGCAAAGGTCACTATCTTGCTGCTGGAGCAGGCAAGTAATATTTTACTCCTCATAAGGGTAGTGAGAGATATTAAATCACACTTGACATACCTGAAGCAAAGCAACTTCATCCATATTTTATCCACTGTAAATTTAATACCACAGCACTTTTTAGGGTGATGTATTTATTAACTGGCTGGGGATGAACACTACAGAAATTCAGTTTGTTCAGGAAAATAAAATGAAGACACCCTGACAAGTTTATAAAGTAAGCACAATAGCTATTTATTAGTTTTTAAATACATAGAGGGCCTAAATGTTTTTAGCAGGAGTTGCCCAATAAGTAGATAAAACTTCCCAAATCATCTCTGCTTGCTTTCCTTTGGAATTTTAATGAAGTTTCATCTTTATTTTTAAAATGCTGCCTTAGCTTCCATCAGCATAAACTCTACTTTTTTATGGAAATAAATATCTAAAGGGCATAGATAAAACACATTGGGGTTGCGAGTGGGGAAGAATTGTGGTCCCGGTCTCATATTAAATTCTTACAAATCATTTCCCCACCCTTCTCCCTATGGAAATTTGTTTTATTATTATTTTTTAAATCCTCCCAATAAATCGAAACAGGTTTTGAAGGCAAAGACTGCCTTGCAGTTAGTGAATCACTTTTCATTTGGTAGTGTTTGACTCAGGCTAATCTCTTAGACTTATAAATTACAGTATGTTCTTCTCTGTATCTTCTATTGAGTTCTATGGACTGAAGAACCAAAACCCTGGGCAGTGTCTCGAATGTCTAAAGTCAGCTGGCAGACTGCACAATCAAAAATGTGAAAAATATTGTCAGATAAAATAGGGGAAGAAGTTTGCTGCCCTCTTGTTTCAAATGCAATATCTCAGGGGTGTGAAACTCACATCATCATGGCAGCATCATGTGATGTATTAGGACTTTTTCTCCTTTTGCTAAACCAGGTGTGGGCATGGCCAGCACATGACACATCCAGCCCACAGCCCGCGCATTTGACAGCCCTGGAATATCTAGTACATGAAGGTGGAAGACATTTTTTTTTAATGAGCTATAATCCATATTTTCTGATAATGATTTGTTGGTATATGGATTGTTAGCTAAGGATGATATTTACATGGCTCTTTTCATTATGTTTTCCCCTATAATCATGAAGCAGGGGGTGTATTTCAGAATTAATTTCTGTCAGATGTTGTCTTATGCTTGCTTCTGTTTCACTGCTCTGCAGTAACAGACTGCCATGAACTGTGGGCAGGTAGAATGCTTGGTAAAATAAAAGTGTGTGCAAGACAATGCCTCAAGGTCACCCAGCTGGAAGGAGGGAGCTGCATATGAAATGGGCTTGGATTGATTGTTATGAAAACATCTTGCCTAGACCTGACTGGTTACAATGGGGTAGTCAATGAGAGACAGTTAAGAGATGAAAAAGTAGAAGTTAGAGGTTTTGTCATATGATTCTCATATCTGGCTATGTAATACTGCAATAAACTTGAACTCTAATACAATACATTTCTCTAATATAATACATTTCTCAAAAAATGGAGCCAAGTATTGTTACTTTTTAGAGGTTTAAGCTGTGGCATGTACACTTTCTGGCAAAACTATGAATACGGACGCAAGTATTTTATCTTTAAAGATCTTCCCAATTCTATCTGATGTCAAGGCTCATCATTCATAACATAAGGTTTTATCAGAAAGAAATGAAAACTTATTTGATAGTGGTCCAATCCGTTCTCTTTCCCTTTCTATGTCTCTTTCTCCCAGACCCAACGCTGCTACAGATTGTAACAGAAAGCAACCATAAAGAATATTTCCCCCCTTGAAATGAAAGCATTTATATACTTGTTCTCTGAGGCTCCTTACAGGGAATAAAACTTCACTGAACACTCCCTAAAGAGCATTTGAAACATTTGGGTGGGAAGGTAGCATTCTTTCTTTTTTCCTGTGATAGTTCTGAAAAGAGAGAAAACGAAAGAACTAAGCAAAAACGATCTGACCTTCCATCTTTTCTGTCATGCTTCCAATTATATTCATTATTTGTTTCCCCAGGACATTGCAAAACACCGAACAATTATATTTTCCACCTTTTGTTCTGTCCCCTCATTTGGAGGCTTAATTTTATAGATACATAAATATCAAACTGGAATGGGATGGGGGATAGAAAAAGAACCAAAACATCAGCTGCCTCCCCTATGAACTGGGGAGTCTCAGTACATAATGAGTGTTGTATAAACAAGAGGACCAAAAAAAAAAACCCCACCTGATGGTGAAAGGCAGCTTTAGTGAAAGCTTCATTTACCTTGGAAAGTCTGTTAGGCAATTCTTTCTCAAGATTCATGAAAAACCTGTCTCAATTTTCACTGTTTTGTGTGGACAAACATGCTCTTTCATTGCCTCCCTTTCAGGCTCAGATCATATCTACAAGTTCACTTGTCACAATTCATTATCCCAGTGTGTGAGTCCTACTCTTCAACTCCTCAGAATTGTATCTTTCTTCTATTCCTCTTCATCTCTGCCTGTCTGCAATAACTTCTCTTTTCTTTTATATTTATTTCTCTGCAATCTTCCTTTATAACCATTAAAATCTATTTCTTTCCATCGATATCTTAAAAAAAAAACAACCCAAAACAATCTCAAAAATAGGTTGCACAGCTGGTAGGAAAAGCTCAACAATTTTACTTTTAACAGGATTGATCAGTTCATCAGAATTCAATGGAACATGCTGCAAACAAGAATAACAAATATTATTCTTATAATATTGATATCCTAAATTGTAATTGACTTTGGTGCAAAAGTTATATTTTCTTTATTTCTAATATTCCAACTAATGTAAGCAATGGAACATCAATAAGTTTAATTAGACTATATAAATATATTGTATCAAAATAATATAATCAATTAAGATTTACAACAATATAATACACAAGGGAAAATAGAATTCATTGGAACTTCCTTCTGACCAGTATATAGGTAGTCCTCAACTTATGACTACAGTTGACACCATAATTTCTGTTGCTAAGCAAAGTGACTGTTAGGTGAGTCATGCATGAGTTTATTACCTTTTTTCACAGTTGTTAAGCAAATCACTGCAATTGTAAAGTGAATCATGGGATCTTTAAGCAAATCCAGTTTCCTCATTGACCTTGCTTGTCAAAAGCTGACTGAGAAGGTTGCATGTGGGAATCACATTACTCTGGGACTCTGGGAAGTAAATTGAGGACTACCTGTAGAACAGCCTTTTCCTCCCAATGTGCTATGTTGGTCTATGAATGCCATACTAGATACAGGTCTTCGGTACTGCATTACCAGCACATTCAGATTTCCAATTTGGAAAAGACATCCTATATGAAATATCCTAAACCAGGGGTGTCAAACTCAAGGCCTGTGAGCTGCATCCAGCTGGCAGGGTGCTTCGATCTGGCCTGTGGGGCAGCTCTCGGAAACAGTAAAGGACCAGCCCATGGAGCCTCTGCAGAAATGGAGTTCAGGAGGGCCCCACGAGCACCCCCCAGCTCCATTTGTGTTGTCAGAGGGCTGTAAGAGGCCATCGTGACTGAAAACAGAGCTGAAGGTGCACATAGTCCCGTTCCCCCCCCCCCCGGGCTCCATTTTTGTTGGCAGAGGGCTAGTAAAACAAACTAAAAGCAAAACAAAACAAAAGGATAAATGTTTTCCCTTTTGCATTTGAGCATTCAAAAAGAGACAGGAAAGGAGAAAGGGAAGCAGGAAAAAAAAGAAAAAGAAGGAAAGATGGGTAGAGAGCAAGGAAGGAAAAATAAGGAAAGAGGGGAAGAAGAAGGGAGAATGAGGAGGGAAGGAAAAAAAGAAGGAAGGAGGGAGGGACGGAAGGAAAGAAGGAGATTATAATAAGAGGGAGGGAGGATCTGAGGGAAGTAATGCCTGAGTACTTGGCTACCACAGGTGCCCCCGAAATGAGTGACGTCAAGATGGCCATCCACCCACCCCACCCACTTCCACTCCCGCCCCCCCCAAGGTCAAACATAACCCTGATATAGCCCTCAATGAAATCAAGTTTAACATCCCTGTCCTAAATATTCATATGGTACTTTAGAAGGGTTTATAGCTGAAAATGCAGAGTCCTTTCACAAGAAGGAGATGTCAATCTCTTTCAGTATCTCAAGACAGAATTTTAGAACTGAAAACAGACTTGGAGAGGAAACATTTATATTTACCATTTTATGGAAGAGAACTGTTAGGTTTGAGCATGGGCGAGAAAGAATGGAGACAAGTTTCTGAACGGTGAACTTCAGCTTTTTATTTACATGGTGACTTGCTCATTTAACATCAGTAGAACCCGCCTTATATAGGCAAACCTTGTAATGTTTAACCAATAACAAGCTAAGAACACTAGCTTGTATAACCAATGAACTCTCTGTTAAGGGCCAATCGGATTCCCCGGAACGGGCCAATCCGGTCCGGCCGCTTAACAGCCAATCAGAAGTGCAGGGCCAGAACCCTGCATTTACTCCAAGCTCACACTTTATTAATTATATTGCATACACAACAAGAACTACAATAACTAGTGTAATGATGGGAAAGAGAGGAGAAACCTGTATTCTCCTTTCATTAAAAAAAACATTATTGAACTACAAAGAACCACCTTTGTGTATTTTTTGTTTCAAAACTTCTGGAAACTATTTTTTTTCCCAGAAATTATGATTTTTTACTACTAAGGCTGGAGGGTGCTTCGGAGTCTAGAAAAAAGGTAAATTGAGATTTGCATCCAGACACAAGGTTTTAACTTAGCCTCTTCTAACCTAGGCCACCTCATATTCAGTATAAAAATCTTGAAATGAAAATATCTCACATAAATATCCATTTCAGTCTCCATAAAGCCCTTCAGCGAAGGAGTGGCAAGGAAATTGATTCTGAATGTTTCATCGAGAGTCAGTTTCTCTGAGTCATTGTGAAGCTTGCCAAGCTTGCCATCACTGCGATGAAAAAGAAACACCTCAGAGAAAGCTCTAATAACAAGTATGATATGATATGAATTTAGCATTCAGAATCAATAAGGCCTGATTCTTCTTTAAGCTAAGCTTTTGCAATTTTTTTTAAATTTTTGTCTGATCCTACCCTGGTAGAGATTCACTGGAAACTCAATTTTCTACATAATTAGATAAATGAGCAGCCTTGGAAACAATGATATTTGGTGGTGGCTCGCATAATTTATATTTCTGAACAAAAACCTTTCTTTTCTTGGTCTGATCACACATTTTTATATTTCTATCTTGTGATTATGTTGTTACCACTTTGCATGCTTTATGAAAATAAATCTATTTGTAATGAGTTAACAGATAACAGATAATCAGAGTTGGAAAGGATCTTGTAGGTCATCTAGTCCAACCCCCCCACTCAAGCGGGAGACCCTACACCATATCTGACAAATGGCAGTCCAATCTCTTCTTGAAAGTCTCAAATGATGGCGCTCCCACAACTTCCGAGGGCAAGCTGCTACATTGGTTGATTTTCACACTATCAGAAAGTTTCTCCCTATTTCCAGGTTAAATCTCTCCTTGTTCAGTTTCCATCCATTATTCCTTGTCTGGCCTACAGGCACTTTATAGCTACAATTAAATACTTCATAGAAGGCTGGCATTTCTTTTTTTCTGTTTTGTTTTATTCACTTATTTATATCTGACCTTTATTACTTTATAAGCAACTCAAGGTGGTGAACATATCTAATACTCCTTCCTCCTCCTTTCCCCCCAGCAAAACCCCTGTGAGGTGGATTGGGCTGAGGCAGACCCGGATTCTTTGACCTCTTTGAAGTGCAACAGGACAAATTTCCCTTCACTGTATCAACATGCCATGGACCAAGAAGCACGGCGGGGAGGAGAGCTACTGGACTCTGCATAGAGTCATTGGATGGAAGTTCCCAGTTCCCACTATCGCCCGTATTTGAATGCAATGGGATACCGAATGACGACAGTCAGATTGCAACACCTGAGGTCATAAGTAGCATGCCTCACCTACAGCACCTGGCTCATCACTTCCTGATAGGTCACTAAATTGACTCTTGAAGGGTGGGGGAGGTTTTCCTCATTCTTTCTCTGAACTCTCTAACTCATGGCAGCTTCTTTCTATTGCTACGAGATGGGTTAGGAGATAACCATCTTTTACTACAAGGTAGATATACAAAGAATTGGTCATTAAAGAAGAACTTCATCACAAACGTGAGTTATGAGGATACCTGATGAACCAATAAATGTAATTTGTTATGGACGTCTTGTTGAGTTATCTCTCTTAATCTGTACAGCTTCAAATCCACCTTTGTGGAGAAGGCAGAAAAATAAACTGTGAGTGATGCATGAAGATGTGTCTGGACTCTGAATGGGAAAGAAGAATCCTGTGCATCTAACCATCTAGCAGGAGGGGAAGGAACACTTCAGAAGGCTCTCATTGAGTAAGGCTGCTATGGAAAGGAACTAGTATTGGTTCCTCCTTTCATTTTTTCCTATTCGGCTTTCAAAAGCTCTACCCTGGAGGACTGGTTCCTGAGTGGTCTTGCTGGAAGGGTCATTTGAGAGCTTTAAGGCCAGAGAGCACATTCTTCATTTTGGCTATGTTTTGTTTGCTAACTTCAAGAGATAGATGACATGTTTGGCTCAGGTTTTGCCCTTCATGTATCTTTTAAGACTGTGAGCTGGATACATTACAGCATCCTTTGCAGGTCCCGAGAACTATCTTTCAATCCTGACTGGAGTGGGTGGTGAAATACAGTGGGAGGTGGCTAGCTGAACAGTTGTACTACTAAATTACAGTCTGTCCAAGGAGAGTAATTCCTTGTTTCAGCAGCAGATACTAGTACCAAATACTGTAAACCTCGAGCTCCCTGAAATGGGCTGTCATATCAAGCACCATAAATTACATCAGTCAAATATTCCATCAGTCATGCCAGAATCTTACACTGGGATGAATAGCCTGCTTGGGGGGAAATCACAATAGCTGAATGGTTGATTTCTTTTCCGTTCACCTTCTCTGTCAGCTCACAAGGCGGCATTGCTGGAAGTTTAGTTAATCATAACATGAAGTTTAACATCTGCGTCTTTGCAACTGTCTTGAATATGTAGAATTTGTGCCTTACTACGGACCCTGAACCTGCTCAGTAAAGGAGCTTCTTTTTGAATTGGAACATTCTTAAATTTTTGACTTTGTCAACAAATCCTTTATGGCAGAAGAGGTAAAGTTTTGGGGACAAGAACTAAATTACAAAATATCTCCCAGGTTTAAATAAAAATAATATTTAATGTTATAAATTTGGCTTTGTTTTGTTTTGTTCAAAAGTAATTTTATAGAAAGAGTGCATTTGTCTTTTTTTTCCTTTTTCATGTGATCCCTACAGGATTATTTTCAAATACACTTGTGAGTAAGCCAGTTATAAAAACTCAGCAGCCAAACATATTAGTATTTGCCTTGTGTCATAATGAAATATAAACTGCATTGGTCCGATCCATGCTTAATCACACATTTCATCAAAACAAAGAATAGAAGGGATCTGCTATATACTTAAGATTGCAATTTTATTCCTACTTATCTGGAGGTGAATTGGAGTGAGACTGATACCTGTTATTTGCCTTTTCATTACATTAAAGTACATTTGATAGAATATGTTTCACTAAGCTCACTGGGAACTTTTCTTGAGCTAGAATTGTACTACTGCTGCTGCTGCTACTGCTACTATTATTGTTGTTGTTGTTGTTATTATTATTATTATTAATTATCACTAAGAACTGTTAATCTTCTTATCACCCCTTATCACCCATCTCCTCCCACTTGTATCCTTAAGATTATATTGACTGTTTCCTAGTATGATTTGATTGCTTATTATACCCTATGACTATCATTAAGTGTTGTACCTTATGATTCTTGACGAATGTATCTTTTCTTTTATGTATACTGAGAGTATTTGCACCAATACAAATTCCTTGTGTGTCCAACCACACTTGGCCAATAAAGAATTCTGTTCTATTCTATTCTAAGAACTAAACCTTTTGTTTGTTATTACTGGGATACAACAATTGCAGTAAATAGAAAACCCTAACTCAAATAAGAAAACTGCAGAAATGTCTCTGATGAAAGATTTTGGACTGAGTTAGTGGTGTAAAAGACAGTAAGAGAAATAACATGCTGAAATGTTGGGAATTATACAGGAATATTTAATGTGGATACTGGAGGCCAATTATCCAATCTTATATTCTATTGTATTGTTCTGATATTGTAGCTTATTATGACATTATCCCTTCAGATGTACCTTATTAAAAGAAAGTATTAAGCCTGCATGGATGCAAAAATCAGTGTTCAGACAAGTACCAAATGTGCAAGCCAGATCACCAACATAGTTCTCATCAGTAGCTTATTTGTCCCTGACCTTCTTGACAGTTTTTATTACATACAAAGATAGATTCATTGAGGGATCCCTATGTTAATACCTAGTTATCCGGAAGGGAAAAAAACTGCAAAGAATACATTCATAATTCAGATAAAAATCTGGTCCAGAGTAAGTTTTGCATTCGTATTTTAGAGAGATAAAACATAATTTATTCTCAATATCTTTTTCTCCATTTTTGCTAGTTTGGGGATGATGAAAAGAAAAGGGACCTGGCATAAGAAAAATATAGAAAAGGGGGTTGAGAATCTACTAGGAAGGATGGAGGGACTGCAAAAAATAAGGGGATCAGATCCTACCTTATACAACCAAAATATTTTTCATTAGTACAAAGACTTCATTGGAAGCAAGTCCCTGGGTATCTACAAGTTCCTTTACCTCCAGATCAGATTAGAAAAACAATGGTGTACCTATACAGATGATAACTTGACTATTACATTTGAAACTCTCATTGCTTCCTCAGGGAGTTCATAGCTTACTCCCTCAGGGAGTTCATTCTTACTCACAATCCCTCCACTGCTTGTTTTGCCAAGCAAGTCTGAGAGATGGATTAAAAAGGTCAAGCACAGGTTCATGCAAAAAAGCCATTTAAAGAGTTGCCTTGAGATTGTGGGATGTGGAGATCAATCTATGTAGTTGCTGGAGAAAATCATGGAGAAAGTCTGTCCATGGGGTCACTAGAGTCTAAAATGACTTGATGACACATAAGGGAGGGAGGGAGGGAGGGAGGGAGGGAGGGAGGGAGGGAGGGAGGAAGGAAGGAAGGAAGGAAGGAAGGAAGGAAGGAAGGAAGGAAGGAAGGAAGGAAGGAAGGAAGGAAGGAAGGAAGGAAGGAAGGAAGGAAGGTTGTTTTCTAATGATTAAAGCGCATCAATGGAAACTCTTAAGGATAATGATGCCAATGGCATCCCTGAGTGCATCTCTTTCTTTTTCAGGATCTCATTGATTCCATCTGACCATGACTTTCTCAGTCCTCTTGGCAGATTCCCTCTTACTCCATATATCATTTTGCAACTCATCTTCATTCATTCTCACTTCACATAACATCTCAACATACTTCTTTCTTATGGTCATCACTTTTGTAGTCAACCAACATTCATTCTCGATCTTACTTCTGCTGGCAACACATGCTTCTTAAGTACCTATTCCTACTGCCTGTTTCTACTCATCTATCCAACTCTCACTTCCATTTAACATACACATTACTCAAGGACATACTAAAGAGCAAAACATGTAGCTTCACATATCCTGCTTAGCATAAAGCTGAATTGTATTTCCCAAACTGCTTATTTACACTTCTCAGGCCATCTCAATCAAAATTCTTCTTTGGTAAATCATTCTATAGTTAACACTTAATTATTTTATACTAATTTAAGTGTGTTGTTAGTATTAATCTGTCAAAATGTAATCACATTGGGAGATACTGTCCAAAAAGGACCCATGCTTTCTATAATCCATAGTTCTTTTCTTCCTGTCCCCTTAGCCTCTGTTTATTGGAGAGTTAAATGAATGCATTTTGTACATTTTATAACAGCTTAGTTTTTGCTAGTGAAAGGTGAAGTTATTCTAATATTTTTGATTTATTTTAATCTTTTGAAGCTACTAATCAAAAGATTAGAGAAAGAATATCTTTTAATTAATTTCAAACCCTGGACTGAGTATTAAATAGAAACATGAAATAAAAATTTCCAATTGGAAAGGCTGGTAACTGAAGAGTGTCCTCTGTCTCTTGAGGATTACTATTTAATTTTAAACATTGATTTGAAATAAATGATAGCAGAATCCCAAAGGAAAAACCTTATTTCAGCTGTAAACAAAGAGCAATGGATAATAATGAAATATATAACATTCTCCTTGTGGATTTTTAAAATACTTTGTTGAATAAAAAATACTATGGGAATACCTCTTATCATTATTTGCAGACAAAAAAATGTATACACACACACACATCATTTCTGGGTTTGTGTTCAAAGACATTAATCATTAACTGATTGGTTTAAAAAATGGTATACATGAGAATGTTCGTATTTAGAATCAATGGGAAAATTCCCTATAGTTGCAGCTGTCCCTAATTTAAAAAAAGCAAAATAATAACTGATCCCAAACTCTGCATACAGTACTAGCAAATGGAATTGGTCAAAGAGCTTTGAAGAAAGTCATGACATTACAGCTTACCTTCCAGTATACACTATTCTAGAAATAAACAGTGAATATGTCATTTATGAATTCAGCTTCAAGACGCCATAATCCACAATTTTCAAACTAATGAGCATGATCCACTCATCTGGATAATTTAGCTATCCAGAAAACAGAAGGTGGAGGAGCAGGAACTAGAGGACCAAGAGATAGAGAAGTAAAATACAGATACATTATCTACTTTAAAATTCTGATACAGCTTGCGGTTGTTTAAACATATCAAAATATAAATTAGGAAGATGCTCAGAAGTCAAAATTCATGTCAAGCCACACACAAAAGGAAAATTTGTAGTTAACATCTCAGCTTTTGAAAATAAAATAGAAAGTAGATAGATTTGCACCTGTACAAAAATACAAAAATCTCTCAGATTCCATTACTGGTATTCATGTTTGCATTTAAATGAAAAGGAGGGTATTATATCTTTGGGAAGTGACATTCCAGATCAAAATCTCATAGAATAAATGCACGTGTCTACCATGTGTGGTTTAGCTCCAGGCAAATGTTTGGTTTCCAGCTGTGACCTGATAGACAAATTATGTTAATTGAATGAAACTGAACTATGCAATTAATGATGGCCCTTTGACTTATGATAGCTTTCCTTTGTTGCCCTTCATGGTGAAAAATAATTCTCAAGTGTTGTATATAAGCCATAAACTACAGTGCTTATTGAAAGTTAATTATGTATTTGCAGCCATACAACAAATACTCTTTTCATCCTTTTTGTACTATTCACCTTCTGAGGGGTTCTTGGTGATCTCTAAGCTGGGTTGTTTTCTTGCAGACATTTCATTACACAAAGTAGGTAACATCATCAATGCTAGTGAGGAGTGAGTTCAGTTTATTTGGGGCTTGCTTTGTTAGTGTTGATGGGGATGGTCTTTGGGGTTCTTTGCTTGGGATGTTTACTGTTGGCTTGTTTGGCAGCTCCATGATGTTAATCTTGGAGTTCAGTTATGCTCATCTGGATGCTGATTGTTGGTGGAGAGGTGTTTTGGTCTTTTTGTTCCCTTTTGGACTTGTTGATTATTTCTTTTGCAAAGTATATAGATATTATTTATGTCTGTATGCAGGGGTGAAATGCTACCAGTTCTGTCCATCTCTATAGAACTGGTAGCTCTGAAGAATAGCAGACACAGAACCAGTTCTGTGTCTGCTGCTGTTTGGCTCACCCGCCCACCCGGGCTTTTACCTGTCCTTTATTTCCTGCTTTTTCAACCTCAGCTACTTTGCGCAGCACAGTTGAGGCTGAAAAAGCAGGGGAAAAGTGCTTTTTCAAATGCTGTGCACTCACACACAGTGCTTATCAGCTGCCCGGGCAGCACAGCTTTAGATACACGCACATGTAATCACCGAATCGGTAGTAACACCAGTTGAATCTTACCCCTGTCTATATGTCTATTGGTGGCTAATTTATCAGAATGCCAGACTTCTAGAAATTGGACTAGACTTGGTTACTGTTTCCCAACTATAATTATGGTTAAGTCTGTCCATATGTTGTGAAATTAAGAACATCTCAGAAATCACAATAAACTACTACAGCACAGCACACAAGCCACTAAAACATCCGAAATAAACCAAAAAACCCAGCAGTCCCAGAGGAAAAAACAGCAGTCATCTACAACATTCAATGTAATGGACTGCAACAACCACCAGAAACAGGTAGAAGACTGGCAAAATGCATTCATGAACACCAACTAGCAGTCAGAAGACATGATAAAAACTCTTTAATTTCACAACATATGGACAGATTTAACCATAGTCTTGATGGGAAACTAGACCAAGCCAAGTCTAAAAATGCTAAGGAATTTTTAGAACCCTGGCACTCTGACAAATTATCCATAATAGATACATAGACATAAACAGTATCTATATAATATAATATCACATCTATACAAATCAAAATCTATACACTATGCAAAAGAATCAACAAGCCAAAAGGGAAACAAAACACCTCCTCACTAGTAATCAACACCCAGGTAAGCATAAACTTCAAGATTAATGTCAGAACTATCTTCAATTCACCATACCCTCCATACCTCCCACAATTCATTTTTATTTAGGAAGGAAGGAAGGAAGAAAAGATCTGCAGACAATAAAAAGTCAATAACTTTTCTATAATATATAAAAGAAGTTGTTTGGTGTGTGGGGAGGTCTAAATTTTAATAAAGATATGTAGTTGTGCCTTTGGGTCATTCTTGACTCCTGGAGATTTCCTGGATAAATCCCTCCAGTTTTCTTGGCAAGCTTTCAGAAGTGATTCTCCTATGCCTTCTTCCTATGGCTGAAAAAGAGTGAATTGCCTAAAGCCACCCAGCTGGCTTTATGCATAAAGTAAGACTAGTTTCCTTCCATTTTCCCAGCTTCTAGCCCAAGGTCATCTTTACATCAACAGGCTCTTGATAGTTTTCCTGAAATATCCACCTAAACCATGTCAATCCTGGAAGTCAACAACAAAGAAAACTACTTTAATGTAAAGAAACTACTTATTGCCAAGTCAAAACCAAGATGATTAAGATTTCACCAGTAACTACTGTAGCTTTTCATTTTTAAGTTCCCAAAAGTTTTGTTGTTTGTTTGTTTGTTATTGTTCTTAATGTATTTGTTTTCTAATTACTCTTTTTATCAGTTTAATCCCACAAAATCTAGGTCTGATCAATCCACATGAAAGTGAATGTGGAACACCAAGGAGTTATACTTACTACACAGGTCCTGCTATTCACCTTGTAGTAGAGAAAAATTTCAAAAGTAAGGTGATCTGCAAAAGATTTCTAAGACTGGTGCTAATTACTTAGTTAATTACAGCACTGAATGAACATTCTTTATCTGCAATGCCTATACCGGAATGAGTAAGAGGTAATTGATGCTGTATAGAAATGGCAACAACAACAAAATTTTAAAACCAAGAGATTTGTGCCAGTAAATATTGGCAACAGCTAAATGGAAATTATAGTCTTAAAGTGCATAATAAAATAGATCTGGAGGCTGTGCAGTGTAGTATACAAACCTAATAGTTAGAAACAATTAATACAGCTGCAAAATCTATAGTTCTTTAATCTGTTTTTAATCATTGACATGGATGGTTGCCTAAGAAATTTAGTTTGAAGAATATTACAAAACACTGAATATTCACTGGAGATGCTACTAACATGCAGTCTTATGGAACACATTTAGAAGATATTGATTTTTAAAAATTATTTAAAACTATCAAAATGTATAGTATGGATTGCATCACAGTTTGAGATAAGAATTGTTTAACACGAGAGTGGGCATGCAGAGAATTTCCATGTAGAGACACCATTGTAGATCAATGAGGCCACTATATTTCATTGGCCTCCTAAACTTCTCAGATGCCTGCTTGAAAAAAGTCAAGTAATGTAAACAAATCTTAAATATATGCTACCAATTAGCAAAATCAAATCATAAAAGAAACCATTTGACAACATTTTGGTTTGGCACCAATTATAGAGAAGATGCGAGAAGGCCAACTCTGCTGGTACAGACATGTCCAGAGAGAGCACCTTCCACCATCGCCAAGACTGCCTACCAATTAAAAGTCAATGGTCAGTGACCTCATGGGTATGCAAAACAGAAATTGCAAGATACCATTGAACAAAGATATGCAAGCTGTGAGCCTCCACCCTGGAAATGCAGTTGACCATGCAAAGTGGTTTTTCATGATCCAAAAAGTGGACCCTACACCTGTGGGAATATGCTAGGAAGAAGGAAGGGGAGGGGGAGGGGAGGAGGAAAAGGAGGAGGAGGAGGAGAGGAAGAGGAGGAAGAGGGAGGAGGAGGAGGAAGAAGAAGAAGAAGAAGTTCTTGGAGCTGTCCATGGTTTAGAACAAATGAAACCAAGATCAAATGCATTCTCATCAAAGTGGTACAATTTGCAGCTCAATAAATGTTCTTCCAAATTTTGAAAAATGGGTAGATACGTTTTTGATATGAATTCATGATTGTGTGGAAGTAAAAATGAATGGAGTTCAGAAAGGGAATACTAAAAGTTTTAAACCTAATTTTATGTGTCCAAAATATTTAGATCAGAAAAGTAAAGAGCAAATGACACTGTAAATACTCTTTCCAACCCTCCAAATTAACTAATTTTGTGTGAATAATCTAACCTACAATTAGATTATTCCTTTTGATTTGCTCAGTATTCCTTTTTTAAAAAGTCTTAAGAGCATTGCATACATTTTATGGCAAAGAACCCAGAATAGAGTGACAGCCATATCTAAACTATAATGATAAATCACAAAATCTCATTATTTTTTCACACCAATCCCTTATGAAAGCAAGTGCTATTTACTGATATGCAAGGTTATTTAGAGTGGTTTTCCAAAGAGAGGAAAGCTGAACTACCATTTGAACTGATGTGGAATATAGTTTACCTTGTTTGTTTGCATACATACTTGGAAATCATTCTTTAGAATTTTTTTTAAGATTTTGGTTTTATGAAATTTGCTGCTTCCATGAAATTTGGATTGTTTTTGTTATTATTGTTGGTCACACAGTCAGCCAGATGTTTAGATTTTTATATATCTATTGAATCCTTCTCAAGGATCTTGGATAGGCAGATATTATTCTTTGATGGGGATAAAAGTATAACTCTCTTTTATAATTGACTGATATGGCAAATTTATCAGTGTCAATGCCAATGGTATTCCAGATTGTTTGGGAGAGCACCCAAGGAATCTATTACTATTGGTTCTACCTTTGCTTTCTTTCACCACATTTGTTCTACTTCTGCTTGTAGCTGTTTGTGTTTAGTGATTTTCTCCTGTTCTTTTTCTTCTATTCTGCTGCTGTCCTCAGGTACTACAACGTCTTTATTTTTCTTTTTGACAATTATTAAGTCTAGGGTTCTATATTGTGTATTTGAACTCTAAAATCCCAGAGAACTTTAGTTTCTTCATTTTTGATTACTTTGTCTATTTTGTGATCTCGCTAGTTCTTGCTTGCAGGCAAATGATATTTCTTGCAGACCTTCCAATGCACCATTGTTGCTACTTTTTCATGTTGTTGTTTGTACTCAATCTGTGCAATATTCTTGCAACAGCTAACTAGTTGGTCCACAGTTTTTCAGCTTCTTTGCAGTGCCAGCATTTGTTGTCAGTTACTGTCTTCTCAAGTCTGGCTTTGTATGCATTTGTTATTAAGGCTTGTTCCCTCTTTCTTCAATTCTCTTCCTCTTTGACATTGCCAAGTCTTGTTGTTATTGTCTGCTTTTTTTTTCTTTGTATGTAATATTTGTCCTGTAATATTTGTAATACTCCTCCATGTAAGACAGAGATTTGGCCCCTCACAGTCAAAGTAAAATGTGTGATTACTGCATAGACAAAAGTACACAATCAGACACACACAAATGCACACACTCAAAATCCATATATTCCATATATCCATACTGTAAGAGCAGAGTCACTAATACTTTTCAGTTAACATTGCAATAGCTACTGGTGCAAATATGTAGTCAGAACTGGCATGTTACAGCTTACTCTGAGTGCCAGTTTGATGTAGTGGTTAAGGCATTAGACTAGAAATTGGGAGTTCTAGTTCTGGCTTGGTCATACACAACCTCAGGCTAGTCACACTCTCTTAGACCTTGGAAGGAGACAATGGTGAACCACTTCTGAAAAACATGGCCAAGAAAACTGCAGGGACATGTCCAACAATCTCCAAGAATCAGACACAATTAAGCAGAAAAGGCAAAAAAAGCTTACTATCATTCTCAGATGTCTCAAAACCAGGCAGCATCTTGGATTCTAACTCTGGTTTATATCCAAGATAGCTAAAGAATCCAGAAGGCCAACTCATGTTTGGTTGCACAACACCTAGATGAGAGGATGTGATTCAGTCTAACAATATGCCTCCCAATCACCCTGTGAAAGAATGTGGACAAATCTTGAATGAAGTAATTAGCTATTTCTCCATCAGAAGACTTGAAAGAAAAAAAGTACAGTTTAGTAAAAACATAAACATCATTGTACCCAATCTAGCACCAATGCTTGTGTTTCTGCATCTCTCACATGTAAGAATTCTTTAATTATTTTTTGGAGTTTAGGAATTCTGAAAAATAGCTTTGCCTAATTCTATGAGTTCCATTCCTGTACAATAGCATTCCCTCAATCACCCCAAATATGACTTAAGGGCATCCATTTTGGTGTTTGTCTTTAGTAAGACAAACACCAAAGTCTTGTTGCACTTCTAACATACCACCTTAATTGTAGCAGAAGCTTTCACGGTCAAGAGCCTACTGTGTCTGAAGATCACAACAAATCTTTGGCCACAATAAATTTGTAGCCTTTACGAGATCATAGGCTTCATTCATCTGTTGCAAAAACAATTATGGACCTCAGGTTTACACAGCATGCCTTTATCTCGGGACTGTCCTTATCTTTCCCCCTGTTTATTTGTCTCCAGATCCGAAGCAAATAAAATCAGCATTTCTGATGATATTTTTTAAATGCAATCTTCCAAACACAGATGGAATGAGACATGAAGACATATGCATGAACATCATGCACACACACAGACATACACTTAAACACATTCCTTTACTGGTGGGTTTTTAATTCTGCAGATCTGTATCTTTCTGTGTTGGTTTAAATATTGGTTTTACTTTCTAGCACATCTGGTTTAATATGCTTTGGTCATGGGAATCAGAGCATAAAGGGCTTCAATAAATATATAAATCAAGCCGCATTAAGATATATACAGGTTGACTAAGAATTCCATCCTTGAAGATGAGTTGTGGCAATCTGGGCAATTGTCTTTTGAATAACTTCAGCCCTGTGACTTAGATTCTATTGTTCCTTTAAAATGAATACCCAGAAGAGGGCACTAATGATTCAACCATCTGCAGTCTCAGGTAAAGTCATTCTTCCCCACCCCCAAGATACAATTCCTTCCTGGGTACAATTTGTTCTTGTCTTTGCCTCCAGGGAAAATCAACCCAAGATGTCCTTCTCATTTACCTGTTAATTATTAGAAGAATATGTTCTGTCTAATTCTTTCTTTCCTTTGTTTTTTTCTTTTCTTTTCTTTTCTTTTTTGTTCTTTTCTTTCTTTCTTTCTTTCTTTCTTTCTTTCTTTCTTTCTTTCTTTCTTTCTTTCTTTCTTTCTTTCTTTCTTTCCAGGAGCATCTCCAAGCTCAGATGTTGCAGCAATGTGACTGATCACGTAATAATGTCATCTTCATGATGTCATCTTTTGAAGCAAACCCCAGTTTTAACACATGAAACTGGATTTTCCTTCTCTTCCATGTTCCAAAGGGGGGGAAAAAACCATGAAGTATTCTCATACTTCATCACCCACTGTATATTCTCTGAATACAATTCATCTTTGCTTGTGGAAAAAATAAAAATCTAAAATGATAACATAGTCTTATGGAAATGCTTTGACTAACAGCTTTTTGGAAGCTCTTAATTCTAAAACATTGATATGTTTGCAAAAGACATGGCTCCTCCCTTACATTATTCCTCCCTTTCAATCATCACCGTGCACATGTTTCATTGCCCTGTAAGAGCACTGAAAGAACATTTCCCCACTTTAGTTATAAAGTACAGGCCTTTGAGGAAGGAGGTGTTATGCACTATACTTTAAATAAACCCCACTGCTGCCCCAATCATCAAGTTTTTAAAAATTCCATTTAAATTATTTGCTGACTAAAATCTCGGTTCTTGCAATTTAGCAATCCCATTTCTGCAGTATAATCAATAAACCTGGTTAGCCAGCAATAATGAATTGAATGTTAAAGAAAGAAATATCTAAAAACAGAAAAAGAGGGTGGGGTTTTTTTTTATTTTTAATTATTTCCAGTTGTACAGCTTCAAGTAGAAATCATCCCAAAACAACACACTTTCTTCCTTGTTGCATCCTAATTAATACTCCTATAATGAGCTTTCTCCAGATAGCCAAATCCTTAATCAGCCCTATCAAAAACTATGTCTGCTCAAAGAAAGACTTGTGTTAATTCTGCTTAATTCCTGACATTGGTTAAGCACCATTAATACTCCATAATTTCATTGTGCATTGTTGTAATTGTATCAGCATATATCTTCACAGCTAGCAAAAGCTCTGCAGACTGTTGGTAAAAAAAAAAAAAATCAGCCATGTGATGCCCTCACTTAGTGCCTATCTTCCATCACTGGCCAGACCTCCTTGACATCCCCCCCCCCCACAGTCAGTAGCCTAAGCAGGTATTAATAATAGCCTCCTTTTTAAAATTGCACTGCTCTAAATGGTCTTTAAGGGACCCGGTAGTAATCTCTAGATTCCTATATTTTAGCCGGAATGCAGGACAGAGGAATTAATAAGAGTTCTTTTCTGTGTAAACTGCTCCCTGCTCTAAGGCTATATCCTCATGTCAGGGCGCTAAGAGAATTTTAAATGCACAGATGAATTGTTTGTGTTGCAAAAGCGAAACAGGGGCAAAGGCTAAGAGACTTGAGAAAATTGAAAGACTGCCAGGGAACGCCAGGATGCAAATAGCAACAAAACAGGGATAAATGCTCCTGTTCACATATGCAGGAGTACTGCGGGAGGGAAAGGGACGGAAGGCGGGAGGGAGGAAAGGAAGGAGGGAGGGGGGAAAAGGTTATTAATTTTCACCAGGCTGTATCTTACAGCTGGTAGCTCAGCATCAGTTTTTGGTGTAATGAAAATGGTCTGAGCAGAAGATAAATGGTTCATAAAGTGGACTATTTAGATGCAATCGAGGCTCAATCTGGCCAGTGACTAATCACGTCCCCCCAGTAAAGCTGAATTCTTCTAACAGACTTTTTTTTTTTTTTCCTCCTGCTGTACTAGTGAATTGTAGTTGGGTCTAAGTTCAAGGCAGGCAGAGAATTATCTTGATTTATTAGTGCGCTGCCTGGCTGTGCCACTCACCCGGCTGTGGCGTTGTGGGCGCCTGCCCTGTTGCTGCTGGAGTGTAATTTTTACTGTTCCCCTGTGACTAGTCCCTAGCATCATTTTCAGCCGTGAGAAAAATGGCTTGCTTTTGCACCTGTAATTTTTCTTCTTTTGCTGCTGAAGGTATATAATATATCTCTAAAGTGCGTAATAAGTTTCTGAAAAACGTGTTTTTAAAAGAAATTGATTCCAGTGGTTTATAAGCTTGAGCAAGGCCACATCGGGAAATGCATCAGATTGGAAAGGTAAGCCTGGCTGGAAAAGGGAGTCATTTGTTCCCTCATCCACCACACCTAAAGTCCTCCATCAGCATGACACCCATTGAGGCAGGTCACCATTTTGCAGAGGCCCAACCCTGATCAAATCAATGTGAGGCTTTGCTTTTATTTAGTCTAATTGACTTAGAAGTTCCAGCCATGAAAACAACAAAGTGTGTATCATTAACATTCCTTTATTTTATTATATTTTATTTTTAGATGGTAGGTGATAGATTTGGTAGATAGATAGATAGATAGATAGATAGATAGATAGATAGATAGATAGATAGATAGATAGATAGATAGATAGATGAAAAACAGAGAGAAAGAGATGATTGACAGATAAAGAAAGGTCAATTCAAGATAGTGAACATATTTAATAGTCCTGCCTCTTTTGCTTAATTCCATTTACAGTAGTGACTGCCTCTTTTAGTGATTGTTAACAGTTATGACAGTAATGAAAAAGTATCTTGATGACCAATTCTCACATTTATGATTTTGTTAAATCTCTAAAGTGAAGGAAATCTGAAGTAAAATCATAAGCATAGACTGAGTTTCACTTACCAATCCCTTCACTTATTGACTAAATTTCTGGTCCCAATGAGTCACTAAATGAGGGCTACTCATATAGACAGCTCAGTTGTGGCATTATTATTTGTAGCACATGGATAACTAAGACATTTCTATCATGAAGATCACCGAGTGCATCAGCATTCCCCAAAGTTCAGGTCTGGAGGCCCAGTGCAGGGGGGAAGAAGGGAAGGTTTTGTGCAAAGGGCAGATGCACACACTGAGCTTTATTTGCATGAGTGGTAGGCACATGCACCACTCATACAATTGGGGCTGCGAGCACTGACACCCACTGCGTGTGCTAGTCAGACTGTGTACATACAGCACTGACTCAGCAGCCCAGTTGTGAATAGGCCATGACCCTGTAGTGGAGCCCAAAGGTTGGGGACCCCTGTAGCACATAATGGGAAGATGCTTTCCATCCCCATCATTTTCAAAGACTCCTGATTGCTTCCAAGAGTCGCAAGGTCATTTTAATTCAATTCCATTGATATAGCACCTTAATTTTCCAACTTCTTCTTAATATTTACTAATAAAGGGAATCTACCAGATTCTTGATAAAAATATAATAAATTAGTTTCATTATTTTCCACAGGACCTTCTAAACCTTCAAATTCAACACATAGAGTGAACAGTCGTAATGTTTTATCTTACCCGTGGCCAAAAGGATTTCAAAATTCATTAGGTGTTGACTTTCGTGTAAATGCTCATATACCTAGAAAATGTGGTAGGTTGTCCTCAAATACTTTGAAATATACAAATGACTTTGCCATCCCCCAATATGTGATTGTGTCCTTTGTCTGAAAAATAGAGAAAAATGTCTGTCAGTATTCACACACAAATGTACATTCACTGAACACTGAAGATTTAGTCTAACTGCTAGACAAATATACAGAGATATAAACATGAAGATATAAATACGTTTCTGTGTGTTCTGAGTGCATGAGCTTCATTGGCTTGTCTTCTTCCAAAGGATTTGTAAAACAAAAAAATCAGTTCTCAAGCTACATATTACTATAAGCACCATATTATCAACATTTCAGTTCCATATTTTTTTTTTAAGAGTAAGCAGAAAGTATTGAGATCTCATGCATGTGTGGAATTCATTATTTCAAAGCTGACCTTTCAGGATCCCCTTTATTATCCAGTACGGAGACCCTTTGCTCTTTCCATTGTCAAGAGCTCTCCTCTTTCAACAGTGCTGGATTCTATAAGGCAGAATAAAAGCGGGGGGGGGGGGAACGCGGACATCTTCTCTTCTTTTTGAGTCATGATCACATTCAGTACATATTAAATAGCTCCCAACCCCACAACACATTCATCCACCTTGCCTAAAACAATTTGACATCTTCTGCTAACTTGCAAGTTTAGTGCAAACAATGCATTCCAATGGGAAGACAATGGGGATATCACTTAGAAGAAAAGAGATATTATGTAAAGAAGGACCAAAACATTCATATCTTAAGTAGAAAGAGGTCTGCAATGCATTTAGATATGTAGGCTTTCAAATGCTTTCCAAGATGGGTATACATTTTTCCTTAGTGACTGAAGAGTTTAAAATGATTGAATTTCCTGATTACATTTCTAGATCACTGGAGCAGCAACAATTAGGTTCTAAAGCACTAAGATGATCCTGCTAAGCTATTAAAAGTGTTCCTGTCCCCCTAGCCTCACATCCACATCCCTGATAGGAAAGCCAGAAGAATCCAGTTGTTTTTTATTGCCATCTTTCAAAAGTATATCAATGACTTATGCCCTTTTTGGCCATTTTATAATGAGTTTAATGCATCATATCTCCACTAGCCAATTAATTCTCCAGTAGACTCAAGACAACTGGCAAAAAAAAAAAAAAAACCACCCCCATATAGAAAGACATTCTCCCCTGGCCAAGAACTTGAATACGTCACAACATTCAGATTTAGTCAAGCAGTATTGACTAAATACTAATTCGGCAGTTCAGCGGTTCAAATCCCTAGCAGCACATAACAGAGTGAGCTCCCGTTACTTGTCCCAGCTTCTGCCAACCTAGCAGTTTGAAAGCATGTAAAGTAGAAAAATTGGGACCACTTTGGTGGGAAGGTAACAGTGTTCCGTGCGCCTTCGTTGTTTGGTCATGCCAGTCATATGACCACAGAGACATCTTTGGACAGTGCTGGCTCTTCAGCTTTGTAACGGAGATGAACACCACCCCCTAGAGCCAGAAACAACTAGCACATATGTGCGAGGGGAACCTTTACCTTTACCATTATTGACTAAATAAGAAATATAGGAAGAAGTGGATAGCAAGCCAAGTGTCTCCTTCAAACCCCTTACAAGTGTTCCTTTTATAATCTATACATTCAAAGTCTTTTCCTCATTCTTTCTCCTTATGAACAATATACATACAGGAAACATATCTCTACAAACTACCAGAGTGTTCCCAAATTATAGAGAATTTGGGTTTTCCTTGAATGTTCTTCATTGGACCCATATTTTCTGTTGGTCAGACATAAGTAGTGTAAGCCTATGTGTAACAATCTCCATATAACTTTTCTGGGTTCATCTTCTCTACCCCATCCAATGTGGATATCTTCCACCCTGGGGAGTTCTGGGCATGCTACATTTCTGTGATGTGATGCATTGAACGTGTTTCTCCAATACAGCCTCAGTCTTTGAGGATAGGTTTGTCCAAATAATTATCATTTCCAGGAAAATCTTGGAGACCTCTTCTGAAAGATTTTAAAATAAAGTTTAATTAGATGGCATCACTATATGATTTTTTTTGTGGGGGGGGGTATGGAATGATATTTTTGTTACTATTCATTTTCCCATGGATGTTTGCATTCTTGTGAATGGTGGTTGTTTTAAACATGTTATGTGGCATCGAAAGCTTTTTTTTTTTTTTGAAACAAATTTTATTAATTTTAAAGACAAACAACACATCATTAACCATTAAGTACATAAAACCTCTTAACATTATAAATTTTTACAAGTCGGATAAAACATTATTTTTATACAACATAATTCTAATTTATCCCATTTCCATATGGACACATAAATATCTTTCAGCAAATTTCTCATTATTTCTCTTTACTCTTATTCAATTTCATTTCTTTTCTATATTTATCCATTTTATAGTCATCATATTCATTTCTTTCTGATTTGTTTATAATTACATTCCTCCAAGGTTTTATTAATTCTTTTTTTTTTTTTAAAGATTTTTAACAATTTTACAGAAGACACAATACAGAAACATACAAAACACAAAACATAAACAAAACTAAAAGATTTTTTCTGAAGATTGTCTGATCCCGGGTTAAAACTCTTCACACAGACACAAATTCAAATATCATATTCACCCCATATATCCTTCCATATCTTATTATCATTTTTTTATATATATATATATATAAAAACCATTTTTATAAAAACAATGCACAAAGAATCAAGGCATAACCGCTTATAAATTCTTTTCTAGGAAAAAATAATAGTAAAAAACCAATAGAGCATAACAATTCCAAATTATAGTATCAATACTTTATCTATTTAACTTCATATCTTATCCCTACTTCTCCTTTTCATCCAAATTATTTCTTGTTAATTAAAATTTTATTGCCTTTTATCAATATACAAAATCCCAAAAAAAAAAAAAAACCATAACAAAGCCTTTATATATCCTTCCATATCTTATTACCATTTTCAATAACATTCTTTGTCTGTTCTATTTCCAACTATCCATTCATCTTTTTTCTTTTACTATACTTCTCCTATACACCAATTGGAGTAACATCTATAACTCATTACCCTAACTTAAAAGTACCTCATGCAACAATTTTTCTTGGGATTCTGTTTAAAAGATTCTAAAATTACATAATGAATTTTATACTCTAAATATACATATAAAAACACAAACCTATGTACCCTCCAGAATCCCTCTCTTATCCTAAATTAAATTCACCCATTGTCTCTAAATAAACTTTTTTTCTTTAGATCTTGCTTCCCCCCACCAAGTCCTCTCCTCCCCCCCTTTCTCTCCTGCTTATTCTTCTCCTTGCCCTTTTTACCCCTTTGTTTTTTCTCCTCTCTTTTTCCACTCCTTTTCCTTTGCTTTCTAACCTTGCCTCCACCTTTTCGCTCATTTTTCTCTCCTTTGGTTGTTTTTACAATTCTTAAAATCCCCTTTTTCTTATCCTTTTTCTCCTCCTCTCCGGAAGGGACCCATTGTTCATCAAAGATGGCTTCTTCTTCCTCTTCTTCCTTGTCCCAGTCCTTCTGCTGCGTAATCAACTTTTCATAAGTACATAACGCCATTTCCAAGAATTGAAACAAAGCGCCCAAAGTATCTTCCTTTTTATATTTTTGATATTCAGTCTTTAGATCATCCACAAACAATGCCATTATGAAGAGAGAAACTTTTCCCAAAACAACCACAAGTATTTTTAATCAAAAACAATTAAAAAAAAAATTCCAAAAGTTAATACTTTTCTTCCTTCTTCTCTTTCTCTTTCTGGGGTTAATGTTTAGTCAAAGAGGTCCAATTACCATATATCTTTCTTTGGGATTCTAGGCAATCTCCTCCTTTTTCAGCTTCTGCTCCAATTTTTTTTTCCTCTCCCTTCCCACTTAAAATGTCAATTTTAAATAATCAGAAATCCATACCTCCAACAAGGGTTTCCAATTTCTTAAATTTTTCAATGTCCAAAAATCCTTTTGTTCCTTAGCTTCAACTCTCAAAACAATTCACTTTCGATTTCCAATATATCCAAACATTTCTGCTGTTTCCATGGGGTGGGAGAGTGAAGAAAAAACGAAAGTTCCCTTTAACAGCTTCTCCGCCGCTTTCGCTCTTCTTAGGGATACAATGTATCCTCCAGCAATTCAAACAGCTCAGTTCCAGGCAATTTAAAGGATGTTACTTGACCCGGCTCAGACAGCACTTTCACTCTTCTTACTTCCTCCAGCGCAATCTTACCCGGTTGCTGGCTTCTTCGTGGCGGCCATTGCTGACCGCCGCTCCACCGCCTTGGGAAAAAGGGGTTTTTCTGGAGAAGGGGGGGGTCTGCGACACCCCCACCTCCCTGTCCAACTCCCCTCTCTCTTCAGCTGTCCCTACAGGGCAGCCATATCCCCCTGACCCATCTGGGTCGGGGGTACCTCGACGGCTAGCACAGCAGGAATTGCGAGCTGTCGCGAATTCCTGCTGCCCCGAAGCCACGCGAAACCGGAAACCTCCTTGGCATCGAAAGCTTTTGATGTGGATGATATAAAATAAACAAATAAATAAACCTTGCCTCATCTATTTTTTTTTTAAACAAACAAAAATAAATTGCAGTGACATTGTAAGAATAGAATGCTACTAATTGTTGCAGAGGGACTTGTTGAATCAGGAGGAGTCACATAGATAATTAATCTTTACATAGGCACAAGAGGACAAGATCCAACCCCTTCCCCCCACTGAATGCTGTTGAGTGTTATCTAAGCTAAGATTCCTATGAAATAGGCATGAGCAATAAAGTAGCTAATAGAACTATTAATGTGTGGATCTGGTTGTTCATACCTGATACATCAATGCAACCACCAGAATTCAAGAGGCTTTTTCTCTCAAGTTGGAACACTGGGGTTTTTCATTCACCATGAGTAGCAGCAATTTTAACCACAGTTATCAGAAAGTGCCGGGGAAGAGGAACTTGCTGCATGTAGACTATGACTTTTGAGCTATTATATCTTCAAGCAATTGGTGGTTAGTCGGGTTATTATTTTATGAGACAAACAGATTGTGAGTGGAAGAACAGGGCAAGAAATGGAGAAAAGATATTCTTGATATTCTTGATAATATTGTACATATAGTTGTTAAGTATGTCTATAACATAAAAAAAACAAAATGAAAATCTTGAAGAACTTACTGTATACCGAATCAGACTATTGGACTATTCAGGTCTGGGAGGAGGAGGAGGAGGAGGAGGAGGAGGAGGAGGAGGAGGAGGAGGAGGAGGAGGAGGAGGAGGAGGAGGAGGAGGAGATGCCACTAGTGTTATTGACATGTTTACCTTTCCTTCCCAAGATACATCGAGGATTAAATCTCAATCAGCCTAGATGTAAACAGTTTGTATCTAGATAAACAGACTTTATCTATTTCACTGACAAATGCAGTCCAGTTTGACTAATTGCTTTTCTTAAAATAATTAATTGCCTTGTGTTACTTTTCTATTTGCTGGCAAAAATAAACCTGCTGTTGTTTTTTAACTGTTTGAAAGACAATAAAGTGTTAGCTTGTGGAATGTTGATTTCAATTCACCAGACTTCCTATGAATTTACGAACTGTTTCATAACATTTTCTGGCATCATATAATGGCAGTCTTTAGGCAGAAATCCAGTGTATGTTTAATTACATAATAAATACAGTATTTACATGACCTGTGGACTACATCAGGAATTTTATCTCTCCTTTTTTTCCAAGGACTTTTCTAGAATGACATTCTTTTTATTTCTTCTGCTAAATGAAATATCATACTCTAAGTTCATAAAGGGAAATCCCCCTACTGTAAATGTTAGGGGAATACAACTCAAACCACCTTTAACAAAACTTTTGACACTGATGTGATTTGAGGGGGGAAGCTGCCTGGATGACACAGTGAAGTTTATGATATTGTTTCCTGGCTTTTAAATCTGCTCTAATGTATATGCGGGTGTTTTCCCTTAGATTATCATTGATGCCCCTAAAGAAATTCTGCTCCAAATACAATTGGCTGGTTCATTTCTTAAGCAATAAAGAGCAAAGAGGGGTGCTGCTGAATAAGCAAGCTTTTCTCTTTGAAAAGCCCACTTGTTAAGCCCTATAACACTTCAGTTGATATTTCTGCAGTGCAAACACGATAGTGGAAAATTAAGTTGTCCCAGCAAATTCAGTTTCAGAGAAATTTGTTATGAATAAAATGCTGCTGCTGGCTTTAGAACATTAAATTTCTCCACCAAATAATATCTTAGAAATACCACTTCAGAAGAAATCAGCTCTAAATAATTGATAAATTTGGTTTGTTTGGAAACCTTTTGACCCCTGTAATAGAAAGTAAAAACACATTTCAGTTATTAAAGTCACATATATTCCCTCTGGTAGGAGAAGCTTTTAATTTTAAACTCAGCTCTGTTGGGGCCATTTGATAAAGCTAGGAAAAACCTTTTCAACTGCTGCTGGAGGATTCAGATCAGCTTCCCTTGAGAAAATGCAAAAGATAAACTTGTAGCTTTTCATTTTTAACACATAAAGAAACTTCAGAGATTTTAAACATCAAGAACTATTGGAACTGAAAGACAGACTTTTCATCATTCTTTCTCTTCTCATCTTCTCCTCCCTCTTCCCTCAAAATAATTTTATATTCTCTTCTTGTTGTACTGTTGCATTTTTTAAAATGTGGAGGTCTAAGCTGGCTAATTTATGCTACTTGAGCCTCCATAAATATTCGGTTAATTCATATTGTAACAAAGTATATTTATTATTACCAAAATAAATATACCAACAACTGAAAACCTTCAAAATAGACTTGCTAGCAAAATAGAAGCGCAAACTCTTTTTTCTAAAAATACACTTACCTAAGTTATGAATGCAATACATTAATCCATATGATAAAGCCATCGGTAATCTATGATAAAGCGTTTGAAATGTTCTCAGACTAGCTTTTAATTATATACATTTATTTAGCTAGTAACTGTAACACAATCAAAGAAAAAATATTTTTTAACATTTTCATTTTGAACAATTACCTTCTAGATGAAGTAAGTGGGATTTGAATACAGTAATGTTTTCACAGGTAGGTTAAAATATGCTCTGGTAAAATCTAGTGGAATACTGATAGTATCTAGAAGTTAGATATGAGATATGGCTCAGTATTTGTAAACAGCAATGGATCATGCCCAATATTTCCTAGTCGAACCACAGACAACTACAATGTTCTAATACATATCGATTTTACAGAAGACAATGTTGAAAAGCACTATGCAATCTAAAACCATCTCCATTTATTGGACCGCATGGAATATGTGCCTACTTCTTAAAAAAGCTATCCACTGCCATAGCCAAACCTCTAAGCAAAAACTTTGAAAAAATCTTTCAGGACCAGTTCCTTGCCAAACCTATGGTCATTAGCCATGGTCATCCCCATCTTCAAAAAGGGGGACTCCAGTCTAATTGAAAATTACAGATCAATCAGAACTTCCGATTTGTCGGCTTCGCCAGCAGCAGGATTTCGCGATCCTGCGTGATCCCTGCCGCGCTAGCCATTTTGGTGCCTCTGATCCGGACGGGTTTGGAGGCTAAGGCTACCTTGCAGAGGCAGCCGAAGATAAGGGGAACTGGTGAGGGGTTTGGGGGTGTTGCAGACCCCCTCCCCAGCTGGCAAAACCCCCTTTTCTCAAGGCGGTTGAGCGGCGGTCTGCAATGGCCGCCACAAAGAAGCCGGCAGCTGGATAAGACTGAGCAGGAGGAAGAGGGGAGAAAGTTTACAAGAGAAAGTTTTTTGGCTGATCCAGGATTTTAAGAGGCGTTTAATCCTGAGAACTATGACTTTTTGAAAAATACTTTGTTTCCAGAGGAGGATTTCAAGCGGCAAAATTGAGGTGCTGAAAGGAAAGTTTACTCTCCTTCCCTATGGAATTAACAAATGGCCATTGAGAAATGTGTTGTTTTTTATAAAAGGTAAAAACTTGGCTTCTTGTTATAAGTGGGAAGGCAGAGGACAAAAAAAAATATTAAGATCTTGCTGGAGGAGATGCCTTGAAGATCTTGAGACTAGAAATTGATTGCAACAAGGCTGTAAAATACAGATTGGGCTTTTTTTCTTTTCCCTTTTACTGATACCACCCCAGGAAGAAAAAGCGAGAACTTTGTGCGTTGTTTGGACTGATTGATGTCTCTGGGACTTTGAGGAATTGTTTTAACTTTTGAAACATTTTGGTTGCTCTAAGAAGAACAAAGAATGGCTTTATCTGATGATGAACTTAGAAAGGAATATCAAGAAAGTAAGGACACTGTGAAAGAAGCTTTCCTTTCTTTAGAAATGGCGCTTGCTATTTATCAGCAAACACAACAACAGATGGAGGAAATAGAAGGAGAAGAAGAAAAAGAAGAAGAAGACGCCATCTTCAGTGAATCTAAAAAATTAATTAAGAGAGAAAGGAGAAAGGAAGGAAGGAAAATGAAGGACTTAAGACTTAAAAAAACACTTAAGAAAGGAAAAAATAAGATGCAAAACCAACTTAATGTTACTGAGCAAAAGGAGAAAGGATTACAACAGAAAAGGAAAGCTAAAAAGGCGGAGGTTAGTGGGGGGGGTAAAAAGGCCAGGGGGAATAAGAAAGGAAGGGAAAAGGGAGGGAAAAGCCACAAAGGTATGAAACAAGATGGGAAAAAAGGATTTTTTTTTAGGGATAAAGGGTAAGGTATAATTTCTTTAAAAAAGAAGCTTCTGCAAGGTACATAAGATGGTACTATGTATTAGAAATAGAAAACTAGAATGTTATAAGAATTAATAAAAGATTAAAATATTGAAATGTTTAGTAATGATAGATTTTAAAATTTAATAAAATTGTAGCACTTGTTTTCTGAAATAGACAATCGGAATGTTATAAGAGTTCATATTTAGATTTATTATCTAATTATATTAATTATTATGAATTTATTATTATTTTTTCTTTGAAGGTTAGTAGGTAGAATGTACTAAGCAGAATCAGATTGGGTATTAGGTGTTATTTTAAATATTAACTTAGGGGGAGGATAGAAAGGCATCATACTTTGATTAGTGATTTCAGGAGAAATTCTTTTATTTTTCTTACTATAGGGAATGAGATAAATGGATAATTTGGAAAGAATGGACAAAAAATACAAATACAATGATTTAAATTAAAATGAATTAAATAAAATAGAAATAAGAAGAATGAAAAGCGGGGAGAAGTTATATAGAAGATATAGAATGGTAAATAAGATAGGTAATGGTATATAAGATGAGCACGAATTTAATTGAAGTCCATACAAAGAGAGGTAATCTGGGGCCAAACTACTTTCTTAAAAGAAGTTTTATATTTTTGTGTTTTGTGTATCTATGTTTTGCTTGAGAATTAATAAAACCTCAGAGGAATGTTGGATGAGAATAATGGTAATCATGTCAGAGAGGAATGAAGATAATGACTATAAACTGGATAAATATAGAAAATAATAATAGTAACAATGAAATTGAATACGAAAAGAGAAATAATGAGAAATTTGTTAAGAGATATCTATATTTTTATATTGAAATGGTGTAAAATAGAATTATGTTGCATAAAATAATATTCTATTTGACTTGTAAAATTAATAATGGAAAGAGGTTTTATGTACTTAATGGTTAATGATGGTTTGTTTGTCTTTAAAATCAATAAAATTTGTTCCAAAAAAAAAATAGAAAATTACAGACCAATCTCTTTATGCTGCATCACCTGTAAAGTCATGGAATCAATTATTAACCAATCCATTATCCTCCACTTAAAGACAAACAACCTACTCTCTAACAAACAATTTGGTTTCAGAAAAAAACTATTCTTGAATCTGCAACTCTTACACTGCAAAAACATGGACTACACAACTTGATCAGGGCAAAGCAATTGATGCAATTTACATAGACCTCTGTAAAGCCTTTGGTTCAGTGGTACACAACAAACTACTCCTAAAACTAAAATCTTATGGTATCTCTGGATACCTGCATAACTGGATAAAAGCATTTCTGTCAAACAGACAACAAATGCTCAAAATTGGGAGCGTCCTATCAAATCCTGTACCTGTCAACAGTGGTGTCCCCCAAGGCAGCATTCTAGGACCAACTCTTCATATTCTACATAAATGACCTCTGTGATCATGTTAAGAGCAACTGCATTCTTTTCGTTGATGATGTAAAGCTATTCAACATCACCAACAATACTGCTACCCTTCAAAAAGAGCTGGACTATGTGTCAGAATGGTCAAACAAATGGCAACTTCAAATCTCAACAAATAAATGCTCTGTCCTACATATTGGCAAAAAAAATCAGAAAATAAAATACAAGCTGAATAGTCAATGATGATGACACAAACTTTGTCAAGGACCTTGGAGCACTCATTTCAAATGATCTAAGTGCTAGAGCACACTGTAACTACACAGCCAAAAAGGCGCTAAGAGTTGTTAACATAATCCTGCATCACTTTTTCTCCAGTAATATCACACTACTAACTAGAGCATACAAAACATTTGCTAGACCAATACTTGAATACAGGTCATTAGTCTGGAACCCGCCTTACGTATCTGATATTAATACAGTTGAGAAAGTCCAGAAATATTTCACAAGAAGAGTTCTCCACTCCTCTACTCGTAGAAGAATACCTTATGCCACCAGACTTGAAATTTTAGACCTAGACAACCTAGAACCATGCCGCCTTCAGTCCGATCTAAGTATAGTATATAAAATCATACATTGCAATATCCTACCTGTCAATGAATACTTCAGCTTCAACCACAACAATACAAGAGCTCACAATAGATACAAACTCAAGGTAAACTGCTCCAAACTTGATTGCAGGAAATACGACTTCAGCAACAGAGTGGTCAATGTCTGGAATACTCTACCTGACTCTGGGGTTTCTTTATCAAACCCCAAAAACTTTAACCTTAGGCTGCCTACTGTTGACCTCACCCCTTTCCTAAGAGGTCTGTTGGGGGCGTGCATAAGTGCACCAACGTGCCTACAGTCCCTGTCCTATTGTTTCTTTTTTTTCTTATTCATATCCATTTCATGTATTCATAACTATGTTTATACTTATACCTGTCATCTTATAATTGCTTGACAAAATAAATAAATAAATATTCAATTTATTTCAACTTTTTTCATTCCTTTCCATTCTCAGGACTTAAGCATAGCATTGTATGTCTCATGGTCCATTCTGCAGCCACAGGGGTTTCTTTAGGTACATTATTTGTTTGCAGAAAACTGGTGGCAAAAGGATATTACTGACTTCCATTGATTTAAGGGCTGGCTTTATGCATAACACCAAACTGTCTGATGTCTGTTGCTTCCTTCCATCCACCAAACCAGAAAGGTCATCTGGAAGCAGTAGGGGTTCTGCTTCTTGAAACGTTCCCAACAGAGACTGTTAATATGGAAGCATTTGTCTGCAGAGAGAAGGTCAGAGTACTTTCCCTGCTCACTCAGTAGAAAATATCTAGTCATTTGCTCATATTTTTAACTATAGTAAAGGTTTCACCAAACCTATGAAATGTGAAAGAGGAATCTCAAATTAAACAGACTGTTTAATTGTGAGAAAATTCACTTTTATTAGCCTTCTTCAAATCTGAACAATCCAAAGTGCAGTTTGCATAGCCTCAATGTATTGCATTAAGATATTGTTCAATACTTCATTGTTGAACTAACTTGAGCAAGAGAAACTCTTCCACATTTCATCCTGATAGATGTGGGTAAATTCTGGCCTATCACACCAATTAGAATTTTATTTGCTTTTTATTTCTTGCTGCAATGGTACATTCTATTCCTGTCGGACAAAAAGTATTAAGTTCCAATCACTCAAGCCTGTACACAAGAATCTAGTCAACTGACAGGACTAAATTGATGCTTGATAAGAGTCAACAGAATTCAGAGGGGGAGGCTAGCTGGACATTTGAGGGAATGTAATGACTCCAGACTGATTCCTCTCTTGACTCTGCTCCCAGGCTCTCCCTCTTCTTTTCCTACAATCCCTGGTGTTATTTCTTGGCACATTTCTTTGTACAGTCTATTGAGAAATTTCTCAAACAATAGGATTCTTGAAAACTATCCACAGTATTTATATAAATAGTAGTTATCGTTTAAAAAAAAAACCAGTAAAGATATTTAAGAAAAGACTTGGTAGCAACTTGTCTGGGATGATATAGGACAGAAGGCAATGCATGATGGGGGGCTTCCATGCCCCTGCACATGTGTGTGTGACCCCCCTCATGTGCCACACATCTGCGCATACATGCGCGATTCCCCCCTCGTGCGCTGTGCATCTTTGTGCCTGCATGCATGTCTCCCCCAAACACACACCCTCCGCCCCCTGTGCATGCACACCAGATACCCAACAATCAGCTGTCAGGCGGCGGCACGCACACACATGTGCAGTGGGGCTCTTCCGGGTGACCTCTCGCATGCTGGGGGAAATGGCTCTGCGTGCCACTTCCAATACACATGGCATAGGTTCGCCAACATGGATATACGATCTCCTGCTTGAGCAGGGCGTTGGCCTAGAAGACCTCCAAGATCTCTTCAACTCTGTTCTTCTGCTAAGTCACCACATCAAACTTGATGATGTAGACATCATAGATACGTGTATTGACAATTCTCTGGTACAGCAAAGAGGTGGATTCTGATTGCCTTCATTACACCTTCCACATGTTCTTATTATATCCTATTTCCTCATTTTAAAAAGGCAAGCATAAAGATTCTTTTCTCATATTAAAAATACCAGTGTGTTCAAGGAGAGCGTTCTAGTCGATCTAGATGATCTGATGTGATTAAAAGTAACATTGCGTACAATTTTAAAAATAGAAGTAGCAAGGATTGCTCTGTCTCTTATTTCTGGTGATGCCCAGAAATTGCCAACCATGCCCCATGCAATCTTTGGAATGCACAAAAGGTTAGTTTGGTCCTTTATCATAAAAAGTTTGCTCATTTTTATGCATTAACTACTGCTATTGCTGCTTGGTCCTATTTGTCAATGCTTGCAGAAAGGAAAGCAAGCAAGCTGTTGACCACAACAATGGACACTTAAAGCCACTGAAACACCTCTGGTTGTCAGTGGCTCTTCTGCTGAAATGTGGATCTTGGCACTTACATGTTCCTAGGACCATTCTCTTCTTCCCATTTACCAAGTCAAATATTTCTAAAGATTTTTCTACTGGAGGGTTTCAAATGAAATGATCAGAGACATGGGTAGCATTTTTTTTAAAACATTGCAGGGATGTAAAATGAAAATGACCACCAAGAGGAAACATGATGGCAGTCATCTCTGCAGGTTTATATTAAATCATATTCATATTTCTCAGACTGATAAGCAGGTGGCAAAATCATTCTCAAATTGCCTTTGATTTTCAACTTAAATACATCAAAATGTATGACGACACATGGAAAATGTCTTTTATGGTAAAATCTACAAAACTGTAGATTTTGGGGGCACAAATGTGATGTACAAACAATGCAAAAAAAGAATGCATTACATTCTCACTATATTTGATAATGGAATAGAATAGATGTGTGTATTATGTGCAAATATAACATGATGTGGAGCCATCCATTCCTATCAAAAATACCCACAGAAGAACTACAAGGGAATTGGCAAGTACATTTTTAAAAAATCGTTGAGGTGAAGGAGCAAAACCACAAGCGAAAAGTCCACATGCAGAAACAGATATTCAAGACTTCTGCTGACTTTTCAAGGTGTCCGTCAAATGCCATGGTCCATAATAAGAAAAGGCATCATAACATCTAGCAAAATCCATAATGGGCAAATATAAATCTCTCAGTGAATGGACATTATTGACAAAGCATGAATTGGGCATGTGATCTGCATGAGGGCTGGAGTCTGTGTGCGAGAGGCAGAGGTGGGATTCTACCAGTTTGCACCTATTCGCTAGAATTGGTTGTTAACATTCTAAACAGTTCAGAGAACTGGTTGTTAGAAGAAATTACTGGCCTAATCCTGTAAGGAAGGCAGGAAGGAAACATTCTGGTGTTGCTTACAGAAACTGCCTCTCCATTAACCCTTATTACATTCTTGGCAGGATTAGACTTCCTCTCTCAGGAATTCTCTGGAGTTTTTCCCCCCTCCTTTGTTGGTACTTTGCTTGTGTGGAGTGACCATTCAAAGTTACAATGGCACTGAAAAAAGTGACTTATGACCATTTTTCACACTTACGACTATTGCAGCATCCCCACAGTCATGAGAGGCCAGCGAGGAGATGTGGGCCTCGATGTGAGTGATATTGAGTTGGCCACACTCAGCCAATAACATGACCACCAAGCCATGTCCACCCAGTCACATGACCACCAAGCCACACCCACCACCTAAGCCACACCCACAGAACCAGATGTTAAAAAAATTGAATCCCACGCCTGACGAGAGGCATATCATTTGGTTCCACAAGTAGATCACCCAAAATAGTGGTTTCATCCCTGGGCTGGGCAAATTTGGCAGATAAAATTATTATGAATTTTAATTTTCTCATTTTTCTGTGAAAGTGGGAAAAAAAGGCAGACATTGCATTCCTAACAATAAATATCTACTTCATTGTGGAATGTACAAATAATTCTGCCTTTTTCCTCTAAAATGTACAATATGGGATTCAAACATATGAACTGTTGAAATCTTTTTTAAGAAAATTGGAAGAAAAGAAATCAAAACATTTTCTGACAGTAAAACTGTAAGCCTACTAGATAGCATTGCATGTAGAAATGTGAAAATAAACCACTAAGAAGCACATAGCTCAGGTTTCACCCCCATTTGCTATAGTCTGCTAATTTCCTCCACCCCCTGTTACTCATTGCAGGTTAAAATACTTACAGTGTAGTGTAGATTACTATAATTAACAGGTTAAACACATGACAACATTACTTTTTTCCTCTTAATGTTCTCCTGAATCCTTATAGTGTTAGCTTTAACATAGAATAATAACTTCAGCCAAGGCAGAAATTACCTCTGTGGGATTTTTAATTGTGACTGAGTTTCTCTTTTCTGCAGTAATGCTGAAGAAATGAAAGTTGGTAAATAAAGCAATCTAGCTGAGCTCTGTATCTGTAAACTATTAATTTTAAAGCTTCATTTGTCATGTACCAATGAATGCACAAGACAAAGCTAATACAACCAGCCTTTTACTTAGACAGGGAATAATGCTGTGGAAACAGTGGCTGCATATATGGATGACAAGAAGGCATGGTTTTTCCTGACAAGATTGAGGTTAACTTCAGGTTTTACAAATCACACCTTCCCTCCCATTGCTCATTCCAAAGTGCCACCTTTTCTTCTAGATTAATCACAATTTAGCATTAATTCACATCGTAATTTACCTGGCTTAAGATCTCTTGAAATATATGGGCTTTGTAAGTTGGCTTGTTTAGAAATAAAACATTATTAATTACAAGTTTGTCAAGGCCAAATGATAGAACAATCTGCACATAATGTTGTATGCAAGCAACCTACCCTTGTGGGTAGGCCCAAACAGATATTTTATTGTTGATGCCTATATCACAAGAACCTCGGAATACTATTTGGAATGGTATACATAGACCTGGAATGGACTCAAAGTTAGAATGTCTCTGTACTCCGGTGGGACTTCTTCCCTTTCAGCCAATGGTTCCACCATACCTAATCAAAACATGGAAGATGTTGTTCCCATGGTGGGATTCAAATTTTTTTTACTGCCAGCTCTGTGGGCATAACTTGGTAGCAGGGGAAGGATACTGCAAAATCTCCATTCCCTCCCCACTCCTGGGGGAAAGTTACTGCAAAATCTCCATTCCTCCCCACCCCACTAACCTGTTTTCCAGCTCTGTTCTCCTGTGTAGGGTAACATAAGAAGACCCCGCCAATCAGCTGGGACTCGGGAGGCAGCGAATAGATGGGGACAGGGGCAGTCAGAGGTGGTATTTGCCAGTTCTCCGAATTACTTAAAATTTCTGCTACCGGTTCTCCAGAACTGGTCAGAAGCTACTGAATACCATCTGTGCATTATTCCATATTTTGTTTGACAGCTACATTACAAGAAAAAGATCAGGGGAGGCTAGTCTTAGGACTTTTGATCTCTTCTACATTAAGTGTCCTAGTGTGTCCCTTGGTTCACTGATATGTGGAGCTTCTCGCTGTCTTAAAAAGTTAAGATTTTTTTGCCAGAAAAAATGCTGTGATTTAATTATACGCTTGATTAGGAACTGAGAATTTAGGTGGCTTCCCATGTCTGTCATTTCTGTGATCACCCTTCTTTCTAAAAACCAAGGAGCCATGGCACCTTCCACTGGGTTTCAAGCAGTGGATTTGACAAATGAGTCATTTGTCCCTCACACAAATCTGATGTGATGAGAAGAAAAGCAAGGATGAGAAAAACACCCATTTCCTTTTGTTTTTAATGTTCCCCCAATGGCATGGGAATTATGGTCATAGTAGGAAACTGAAGTTTAAGTCTGCTTTCAGGCACAAAAACTCACTAAGTAACTGGCTGATCACACTGTATCCAAATTGCCCCACAGGATAGGATATATAACATATAACACTCAAGCAAATAAAAATATATCCCAACATGAGGTTTGCCCAAATTTTAAATGAAATGTGTATACATAAATCAACTGCATTGAAGTGTTCATTTCATAAACATATGTCTCATATCTAAATACTGATAACTGACAACCTGAGGTTTTATGTTATGTACACAAACACGTGTGCACGCACATATCTTTGTTTTTTTGAAAAAAAAAATCATATACCAAGTCTTTATAGCATAGTTAACATAAGAACTGCAATTAACATACTGTCAAAGGATCAACTAACTACTACTGATAAGCTTCATTTAACTAATTTGAGAAGTGGAAGTTTTTTTTTTCCAGGAAGGTAGCTTGTTTCCTTATTTCCTTTCAAGTGAGCCAACTCCTGTGACCTGTATTTAAAAGGGCTCTTTGTAATTAAGGCAGCGAGTCTCCAAGTGAACTGTTCTCACAGTGGGAGGAAAGGGAAAATAAAGGAGGGAGGGGAGAGGAACAGCCTGACATTGCTTAACTAAGCGATCGGCATTCAGCCAATCCTTTCTACTTCTGGCCAGATGGACTAGCAAGGGCCTTTGACGATGTCTTCCTCCATTGGCTCCTTATCCATTTTATGGACCACCAAGTCTATTAAGATCTTGGTCACTGGCCCTCTCAGAGGGCACAGTCCCGTTTTCAGTGACTGCCCACAGACAACCAGAAACTGATCAGCCATGTTATATCAATAACATTCTCACACCGGGTTGTGTAAATTGATCTTTTACAATTTCTCTCGGTGACAGTCTCGGTAACCCACAAGATAAATCATTCCTCCTGTAGCTTTTTTTATTGATTGCTGGGACCTATGTAAAAATTACACTGCTCCAGCTGTGAGGGGAACATCCTCATAAAAGAAGGCTTTCTATTTAAAATCAAAAATTATGTTTAGGGGAGGCTCAAGCACCGTGTTTATTTTCCTCAAGCTGCTAGACTCCTGGAATTTAACTTGGACACAGAGCATTTGGAAAGTAAGAACCAAGTAGGGTTTTAGAATTAAAATGAGGTACATCCTAAAAATGCCAATGGGGGTAAGGAGAGAAAGGGGGGCACATGATCCCCTTTAGAAACTCTTTATGAAAAGTATGGCAGTCCTAATAACAAGTCATCCATCCAAAACAATGATGGAGAAGAAATACAGCAACAGAATCAGCTGGGACATTTCGGCAATCACTTGTACTCTAAACATAGCATAAACTTTGCTTTTTACAGTTTAATGCTGTAATAGGACTATGACTGGAAAACTCCTGTAAATGTACAGGTAGTCCTTGACTTACAACAGTTCATTTAGTGACTGTTCAAAGTTACAACTGCACTGAGAAAAATGACTTAGGATTGTTTTTCACACTTATGACCCTTGCCGTATTCCAGGGCCACTTGATCAAAATTCAGATGTTTAGCAACTTGTTCATATTTATGATGGTTGCTGTGTCCCAGGGTCCTGTGATCAACTTTCACAATCTTCTGACAAGCAGAGTCAATGGGGAAGATGGATTCACTTAACAACGCCATTGCTAACTTAACAATTGCAATTATTCATGTAACAACTGTGGCAAGAAAAGTTGTAAAATGGAAAAAAAATCACTTTAACAATGTTTCACTGAACAACAGAAATTTTGGGCTCTATTGTGGTTGTAAGTCAAGGACTCTTGTGTATGTAGAGCAGAAACATGTGAAAAACGTGCTGTTTTTTAAACAGTAATATCCCATCTATCATCTATTTGACAAGAAAGGATCCAGCGTGTTGTATCGAGGTTGACTCAGCCTTCCATCCTTCCAAGGTGGGTAAAATGAGGACCCAAATTTTGGGAGGTAATATGCTGACTCTGTAAAATGAGAGGGCTGTAAAGCACTGTAAAGCGGTGTATAAGTTTTATTGCTATTGCTATTTTCTCCCAAATATAATCTGCTACACATACAGAGTTCTAATTGCTGGATGGTCCTGAATAATCTATGGGTGTTTACCTATACCTGTGATGGCAAATATATGGCATGTGTGCCGGAAGTGGCATGCAGAGCCATTTCTGCCAGGATGCAAGCCATCACCCAGAATAGATCCACTGAGCATGCACATACACCTCCCGCCAGCTAGCTGATTGTCAGGTATCTTCCGGGCATGCATGGGGGATAGGGGCATGCAGGAGATGCATGTGCATGCACAGGAGGGTGAGGCATGCGGGGGTCATGTGCATAGGGGGTGGGGCACACATGCACAGCGGGGTGGGGGCACATCGGTGTGCACATTCGCAGGGGGTGGGGGTGTGACACATGCATTGCATTATGGGTACAAAAGTCCAGGCATACATGCACTTTTGGCATGTGATGACGAAAAGGTAAGCCATCACTGATCTATACAATATATAGAAAAATATTCTTAAACATGGAGATCCCATCATTATGGGCTTGATCTCTTTTTGGAAGCATTATAGAGATAACTAATGAAGATTGGACAACTATTTAGCCCTACGGTGCTACAGAATACTGGGATATCATGGGATATTAATTAACCAGATTAAGTCATATTTATACAGTATTTATTTTTATTTTAAATATTAGGCATAGATCATTCAGAATGCTATAGCTAGTGATTTATCAACTTAACATTTATGTGTCAAACACAGATCACAGTTTTATCAATCTGATGATCCTAAGGAAGTTTACTTGTATTCATTTCTCTCTTGGACTATTGTGAATGAATAATACCAATAAAGTTATCTTGAGCTTGAAGTCAAGTGCAGGGTTCTGGCCCTGCACTTCTGATTGGCTGTTAAGGGCAGGATCGGATTGGTCCGTTCAGGAGCATCTGATTGGCCATTAACAGGCCATTCCCATTGGTTAATGGAGCTAGCGCTCCAGGTTTGCTATTGGTTGAATAGTTAATAAATTGCCTATATAAGGAAGGCTATAGCAGCCCTCCAGTTTGAGCTGTCACAATATGTAAATAAAGAATTTGAAGTTCACTGTTCTACCGACTCATCTCCATCTTTCGTACCCATGCTCCAGACTTAACACTGGCGACGAAGGTGGGATTGAATGACATCCGAGCCAACTAAGACAACTAAGCACGTGGCTGAAGTGCACAACGGCGGAACTATGTCCAGCAGTGTAGTACCACCCGCTCCGTTCGATCCAGCTCAAGAGGACTGGGAGTCCTACTTGGATCATTTTCAAATGTTTTTGGAAACGAATAATCTGAAGGATGCCACAACCAGGAAGAAACAGGCAGTATTCCTAACGCACTGCAGCCCGACGGTATTCAAAACAGCCAAGGCATTAGCGAAACTGGCTGAAGTGAAGGCCATGGACTGGGACGTCCTCGAACCATTGCTAAGGGCCCATTATGCACCAACCGTTCCAACACTCATGAGACAACACGATTCTATCAAAGGAACCAGCGGAAAGGAGAAAGCGTCGCCGATTTCGTTGCAGACCTCCGGAACTTGGGAGGCCTTTACGATTTCACCGACCTAGAAGAGGCCTTGAGAGACCGAATAGTCCTCGGGCTAGACGCTCTAAAAGGGCGACATCACCCTTAAAGACGCCATAGTTGAAGCTACAGCAGCGGAGGCGACCAAGAAGTCGGCTGCCCAACTCCGCTGAAATCGTGCTCCAGCACACCCACCGGCCAGTGAAGTTTCACCTAACGCAAAAGGGCACCTGAAGACAGCCCATCATGAGGACCTCTCTTCATCATCAGACAGCGACGAAGAAGAGGTCCATCACCTGCGGTCCGATCGGGACCGATACCCAAAGTCCAGCAACCGTGCGCTGGCTGCAGGGCCAACCATTACCGCTCCGATTGCAAATTCCGCGACGCGCTCTGCCATGAGTGCAGGAAACGAGGCCACATCGGACAGGTCTGCCGAAGCCTCCTCGGACCCAGCCAGACCTCGAAAGGAACCAATCTTCACCAATTGACAGGGAATCGCCCTGTAGGGTGAGAACCAGTAAATCACTCCTACAGAAACCGACCCGTGAGTCATCTAGCGAGACGGGAAGAGGCCCACCAAACACTCATTATTGGCCATGCCTCTTTGCTAGACGCTAAGAAAATTCGAGTCAACGTGAACATTGAAAATCGGCCCTGCCAAATGGAAGTTGACTCAGGATCGTCTCTTTCAATGGTCTCATGGAAGACCCTCAAGCAACTCATCCCCGCTATCCGGCGCCAAGACCTTCAATTCCAAAGGCTCATGTTAAAGGACTACCAGGGGAACTGAATTCCAGTCGCAGGATCCAGTCGAGTCTGGGTTGCATTCAAGAACCACACGGCATAAATACCCCTGACGGTAATCGATAAGGACCGGCCAAGTCTGTTAGGCCTGCAATGGTTCGCACCACTCGGCATTGAAGTGGCAGACATTAACCAAATCAGCGGCAGTGACTGGGAGGAAGACCTCACCCACGAATTCAGGGACATTTTTGAGGAAAAGCTAGGCGAGTACAAGGGGACCCCGATATCCTTTAGCCTTAATCCAAAGATAGCTCCCATCCGCCTTAAGCCTCGTCGAGTTCCATTCGCTCTAAAACCGAAAATCGACAAGCAGCTTGATAAGTTGATTGCCCAGGGAGTCTTCAAGCCAACTGACCACTCCCCATGGGAAACGCCGATTGTGACACCAATTAAGCCGGACAGTTCAATTAGAGTTTGTGGGGACTACCAAGCCACCCTAAACCATGCCCTGCAACAGAACCCATATCCGGTGCCGGTGGTACAACACCCCCTCCATTCCCTGGGGGGGCGGAAAAGTCTTCGCTAAACTAGACTTAGCTCAGGCTTATCAGCAACTGCCGGTTGATGAAAAAACGGCACAGGCACAGACTATCGTAACACACCGAGGTGCCTTTAAGTGCATGCGACTCCAATTCGGAGTCAGTGTAGCCCCAGGGATCTTTCAGAGCCTAATGGAGAGACTATTGCAGGAGATCAAGGGTGTTGTCCCCTATTTTGATGATGTGCTCATTGCTGCCCCCACTCCAAAAATCTTACGGGAGTGTTTAAGACTGGTATTACAAAAATTCCAAGAAGCAGGCCTGAAAGTCAAAAAAAATAAGTGCAAACTGTATACCGATCATGTTGAATTCTTAGGGTACTTAATTGACAGTCAGGGTATTCACCCTACCGATAGCAAATTGAGAGCAATAAAAAACGCTCCCAGACCGCAGAACAAGACCGACCTCCAGGCGTTCTTAGGCCTCATCAATTTCTATAATGTATTCTTGCCGCAAAAGGCGACTGTCGTTGAACCTTTACATCATCTATTAGATAAAAAAGCAATTTGGGTATGGGGTCACAAAGAAGAGCAGGCGTTCCGTAATGTGAAAAAACTACTGACTTCGGACGCCGTACTAATGCAGTACAATGAGACTTTGCCAATAAACATTACATGTGATGCATCGCCCTTTGGAGTGGGCGCCATTTTGAGCCATGTGTTACCTAACGGTAACGAAGCCCCTGTTGCTTACTTCTCAAAGACGCTCTCGAAAACCGAGTGAAATTACAGCCAGATCGATAAAGAAGCCCTGGCGATTGTATCACTGTTAAAAGATTTCATGAGTACGTGTATGGCTGGGTTTTCACCATTGTAACTGACCACAAACTATTGCTGGGGATCATCGCTGGGGACAAGCCAACTCCCTACAGACTTTCTCCCAGAATGACCCGCTGGTCAGAATTCTTGGCTGCCTACAATTATCAGCTACAATATCATCCCGGTAAAGCCATTCCCCACACCGACACGCTGAGCCGTACACCGCTCCCTGAAACTATCAACGATCCTGCACCAACGATGACAGCGTTGCAGATCGAGACACTCCATACGCCGCCATTAACTGCCGTGACATCGCGAGAGAAACAAAACACGACCCCATCTTGGCACAAGTCCTCACATGGGTGGAACGCGGATGGCCATTGGACCAAGTACCAGACGACTTTGCACCATTCAAAAGTCGTCAAACAAGTTGTTATCGCAAAAGGGCTGTATCATCTGGGGTGATAGAGTCGTTATCCCAGAACGACTCCAACAAACACTGCTAAGAACCTTGCACGATGGCCACCCTGGCATCATGCGCATGAAGGGCCTCGCACAAAGCTACGCATGGTGGCCAGGCATCGACAGACAAATCGAATCGTGGGTTAAAACTTGCAAGAGATGCCAAGAAGTAAGCAACGCTCCACCAAAGGCAACCCCAACCGAATGGGAGATGCCGCGGGGACCCTGGTCCCGCATCCATCTGGACTTTGCTGGGCCAGCCAAAGGCCACACGTTTTTGCTAACCATCGACGCCTACTCAAATTGGCTCGAGATTCACCGAATGAGCAACACGACCACTGACGCGGTCATCAAAAGACTGGAAAGACTTTTTGCAACCCACGGATTACCAGACGTTCTGGTATCCAACAACGGGCCCCAATTTACCGCGCTGTCTTTTGAGCAGTACCTGGCTGACCGCGGTATTTGACATGCGCTCACTTCGCCTGCGCACCCTGCTGCCAACGGTAGGGCTGAGCATGGTACAATTCATCAAAAGGACTCTCCAAAAGATAGACTACGACAACATCGATGAGAAAATCAACTGGATCTTTTTCCTGCAGCACATCACACCTCACAGCGTCACCAACAAAACTCCCGCCAAGCTGCTAATGGGACAAAAGCTCCGCTCCCACCTCGATCGGTTACACCCAGCCTACGAACTGGAAAAGCCACTCGGATCCAAGCAGCCGATGCCGTACCTTCCAGGTAGGCGATTTAGTATTCGCTAAAAACTTATCGGGTGATCCGTTGTGGGTAGAGGCGACCTTAATTCGCATAACCAGCCCAAGATCATACCTCGTTCAGTGCCCTGACGACAGACTTTGGAAGCGCCACATAGATGAACTACGATCGCGGCTACCGTCTCGCACTTCCGAACTCCCTTATGACCAAACTGAGGGGGAGGGAGATACAGAGGAAAGCGAATTACAATTAGAGGGAAACCTTTTCGAAGAGACTGATAATGGAACTGAAATGCAGGAACAGGAACCAGGGACCAGAGTGAGTTCACCTCAGGGAGTGGCCAGTGATATTGGTGACGATGGGAACGCGAACTTGGAACCAGAGGCACCCCACCGTTAAACAATGATCTACCTCAGCAGAAGTGCAGCCAACCGCCAGGCACTTTGCGAAAATCGAAAAGACTAATAAAACAGCCGTCCTACCTGAAGGACTATGTAACCGCGCCCCATGGGCAGAAGCCGGGGGAAAGGGGTGTTGTGAATGAATAATACCAATAAAGTTATCTTGAGCTTGAAGTCAAGTGCAGGGTTCTGGCCCTGCACTTCTGATTGGCTGTTAATGGCAGGATCGGATTGGTCCATTCAGGAGCATCTGATTGGCCATTAACAGGCCATTCCCATTGGTTAACGGAGCTAGCGCTCCAGGTTTGCTGTTGGTTGAATAGTTAATAAGTTGCCTCTATAAGGAAGGCTATAGCAGCCCTCCAGTTTGAGCTGTCACAATATGTAAATAAAGAGTTTGAAGTTCACTGTTTCTACTGGCTCGTCTCCATCATTCGCACCCATGCTCCAGACTTAACATGGACCATGACAAACAACCCATTTTTCTCTCACTAACAGTTCATGGCTATAATCCTATGTGAAAATTTTGAAACAACAAAGGCGTTTCCCCATGTGAACATTTCTAAACAGCAATATGTTTGCACTCAACACATTTATTGATTAAAGGGCAGGATCCATAAAAGTCAATAAAATCAGTGCAGACTACTCTTTTCCAGACTGGGCCAACAATTGAGAAGGTAACTGCTGCACACACTTTCGTATCGGAAGATACCTGAAACAAGGCTTCTTAAATTGATTTGAAAGTATATGTATTAATATACAGAAAGAAGCAGCTCTTCTGGTACTGTAGCTGCAAGCCATGAAATATTCTTCTTTATTTAGCAGGTGTCTTATTAGTTACATAAAGAGCTAAGAATTATCCCAGTGTGATGGGTCTCATGTTGGTTTCTCTTTCAATTATGAATGTTGGATACCTAGAGCTAATTTTAGCCAACATGCCCTTCGCTTTTTTTTTTGTATTCAGCATTATGGTAACTCTTAAATTACTCCTGGGAATCCGCAGTGGGGAAAATAACATTTTCTTTTCACTACCTCTTTCCAATCCCAACTCTAATAAAATACAGATCTCATTTCAGAGATCAGCTGAGATAATTCTACACACAATAGTTTTAGCATTAGAAAGCATTATGAATAGTAAACTAAAGCAGAGCACTTGGTGGTCTGGCATGCAGAAAAAAATATCAAGCTACCTGTGAAGAGGAAGTCATTAAACCATAGAGAGAAATTATGAGTTATTTTCCTTCAAAGTACCTTGTTAGAGTTTAAGCATCAGAAGGTCACTTGGGTAGAACAATAACAAGGTCTGAGGCTAAAGACCAGAAAAAATGCTTAACCTAGGATCTTTAGGTCAATCATAAGGAAATGAGCCAGAAGAAAGTACTAGTGACAATCCAGGAGAAAGAAAAATCCAATCCAAAGATTTGCAGGAAAAAACTAGCTGTCAACTAATAACAGGTTTTTGGATAGAAATGGTATCTGGCATAGGACAATACCTCTTACAAAATTCGTTTTGAAGTGTGGATGCTTCGGAGGTAATATTAATGCTACTAAGCAGAAATTTGTCCTTCAAGAGATATAGATATTCACTCACACATTCTTTTAAAAATAGGCACACTGCTAATTGGTTAGTGGGGATAGCACATATACATATGAAAAACATATATATTTAAAAATAAGTGAACATTTATGTACAACAGTATGAAGAGAATTTTATACATGCAAAGGATGTTTTCCATTATTAATATGAGAAGAACTATTAAGTAAAAGGACTTAAGTGTTAAAGACATTAACTCAATTTCTGCTTGTAAAACTGCTATTTTACCATAGTCTAGTCCTAATTATGTTTTGCATGATTTGAACTCGTCTGAATTCCTGGTGACTACATAATCATGTCCCTGCAGTTTTCTTGACCACATTCTCAGAAGTGGTTTGCCATCATCTTCCTCCTAGACCTGAGAGGCAGACTGATTGGCCCAATGTGACCAAGAAGGCTTTGTGCCTAAGGCAGGACTAGAACTCACAATCTCCCAGTTTCTATCTTGATGTCCTAACCACTACACTAAACTGACCCCGTAACCATATGTATTGGCAGTTCTTATTCATACCAACAACAATTCAAACTACGCTTTTGGACTTCCGGTTTGCCAGGCTTCGGCAGCGGCAGGGATTCGCGTTCTTGCGCGATCCCTGTTGCGCTAGCCGTCTTGGTGCCTCCGATTCTGACAGGTCTGGGGGCTAAGGCTGCCCCATCGAGGCAGCCGAAGACAGGGGATCTGAAGAGGGGTTTGGGGGTATCACAGACCCCCTCCCAAGCTGGCAAAACCCCCTTCTCTCAAGGTGGTGGAGAGGCGGTCTTCAATGGCCACCACAAAGAAGCCGGCAGCTGGGTAAGATTGCGCAGGAGGAAGAGGGAGAAAGTTTTGAAGAGAAAGGGTTTTTTGGCTGAACCAGGACTTTAAGATATATTCACCATCCTGAAAACTATGACTTTTTGAACGACACTTTGTTTCCTGAGGAGATTTTCAAAGTGGAGAATTTGAGGTGCTGAAAGGGAAAGTTTACTCTCCTTCCCAACGGAATTAACAAATGGACATTGAGAAACCTGTCTTTTTATAGAAGGTTAAAATTTGGCTCTTTGTTACAAGTGGAAAGGGAGAGGACAAAAAAAAATATTAAGATCTTATTGGAGGAGATGACTTGAAGATTTTGAGATTAGAAATTAATTGTATTGAGGCTTTAAAATACAGATTGGGCTCTTTTTCTTTTCTTTTAACTAATACTATCCCAGGAAGAGAAAGTGAGAACTTTGTGCTCTGTTTGGACTGATTGATGACTCTGGGACTTTGGGGAACTGTTTTAACTTCTGAAACATCTTGGTTGTTTTAAGAAGAAGAAGAGGTGGGGGGGGGGGAAGGTTTATAATGGCTTTACCTGATGATGAACTTAGAAAGGAATATGGAAAAATAAAGAAAGAAGGCAAGGACGCTGTGGAAGAAGCTTTTCATTTCTTAGAAATGGCGCTTGCTATTTGTCAGCAAACACAACAACAGATGGAGGAAGAAGAAGAAGAAGAAGAAGAAGAAGAAGAAGAAGAAGAAGAAGAAGAAGAAGAAGAAGAAGAAGAAGAAGAAGAAGAAGAAGAAGAAGATGCCATCTTTAATGAATCTAAAAGATTGATCAAGAAAGAAAGGAGAAAGAGAAGGAGGAAAATGAAGAAGTTAAGATTTAAAAAAACACCCAAGAAAGAGAAAAATAAGATGCAAAATCAACCAATGTTAGAAAGCAAAAGGAAAAAGGAATGCAGCAGAGAGGGGAAGCTAAAAAGGCAGAGGTTAGGAGACGGGGGGGGGGGGGGAGGCCAGGTGGGATAAGAAAGGAAGGGAAAAGGGGGAAAAAAGCCACAAAGGTATGAAACAAGATGGGAAAAAGGGAATTTTTTTTAGGAATAAAGGGTAATGTATAATCTTTTTTTTTTTAAAGAAGATTCTGCAAGGTATATAAGATGGTATATAAGAATTAATAAAAGATTAAAATATTAAAATGTTTAGTAATGATAGACTTTAAAATTTAATAAAATATTAAAGGGAATGTCTAAAATATTGAGTTTAATTATAGAGTTAAATTGATTATTGTGTTGATGTTATTATAAACTTATTATTGCAGCATTTGTTTTTGAAATAGATAATTGGAATGTTATAATATTTAATATTTAGATTTATTATCTAATTATATATTTAATCATTTTAGATTTACTTTTTTTTTTCTTTTTAAAATTTAGTAGGTAGAATGTACTAAGCAGAATTAGATTGAGAACTAGGAGTTATTTTAAATGTTAATTTAGGGGGACGATAAAAAGGCATCATACTTTGATTAGTGATTTCAGGAAAAATCTTTTTTTTTTACTATAGGGAATGAGATAAATGGATAATTTGAAAAGAATGGACAAAAGATACAAGTATAATGATTTAAATTAAAATGAAATAAATAAAATAGAATTAAGAAGAGTGTAAAGCGGGGAGAAGCTATATAGAAGATATAGAATGGTAAATAAGATAGGTAATGATATATAAGATGAGCATGAATTTAATTGAAGTCCATATAAAGAGAGGTAATCTGCGGCCAAGCTACTTTCTAAAAAGAAATTTTATGTTTTTGTGTTTTGTGTGTTTATGTTTGTTTGAGAATTAATAAAACCTTGGAGGAATGTTAGATGAGAATAACAGTAAACAAGTCAGAGAGAAATGAAGTTGATGACTATAAAATGGATAAATATGGGGAAAAAATAACAATAATAATAATAATGAAATTGAATAAGAGTAAAGAGAAATAATGAGAGATTTGTTAAAGGATATTTGTGTGTCCATGTAGAAATGAGGTAAAATAGAATTATGTTTGTGTAAAATGGTGTTTTATCTGACTTGTAAAAAATTATAATGGAAAGAGGCTTTATGTACTCAATGGTTGATGATGGTTTGTTTATCTTTAAAATTAATAAAATTTGTTTCAAAAAAAACCAATTCAAACTATGCTTTATTATGAACATTTGTTTTCCATGTTTTTATTTACTTACATTTTCCTATAAGCAATGAGATGGATTGCAGAGTTTTGTGGTAACACACTTTCCTACAATACTTTCCTGAAAGTATTTGTTACTGCCTTTGGAATGTTTAAAGAAAAGGTTTTTAATTGATTTTACAGTTATTTTAATTGGATAATCCTAAATGGGAATCCACATTGGTACTCTCCAGATATGTTAAGACAGGGCTGTCAAACTCTCAGTCTGTGGGCTGGATACGTCATGTGCTGGCCATGCCCACACCCAATTTAGCAAAGTTGGGGGAAAGTCCTGATACATCACATGATGCTGCCATGATGATGTAAGTTTGACCGCCCTTTGTTAAGACTTCTCTTCCAGATTTCCTGGATAAAAATTTCAATGACTTTTTGTGAGTTTACAGAAGAATTCTAAGAAGTTCAACTTAAGAGAAAGTGACTGAAAGAACTGTTAATCACTGCATTAGTTGTCCAGCTCCTGAGTATCAAAACCACAGCTAGACTTTCCAACAGTTGACTAGGGGAAAGTTTTTATCATAAAACCTTGCCTTCCACTGGAGCCAAGATGGTATTGAATTAGCAACTCCTGAAATGAGCCTCCCAGTCTCTCATCTCTCTGCTCAGTCCTTTGACCTAAAAATGCCATCCAGAGACAAGAAAAGAACTGGGCTTACCCAGAGGTGAGATTCTATCAGTTCAGACCAGTTCTATAGAACCGGTTGTTACGATTCTGCGCAGTTCAGAGAACCAGCAAATTGTACCACTAGCTGGTCCCTCCCTACCCACCCTGCCCAGGAGGCTTCCCTGAGGCCCAATCAGGGGTAGTAGTATTCAGGGGGTTGGAGGAGGGAGAAGTGGCCTGAGAGCAGAGCTGAACCTTCCTTTGGATTTTACCCACCTAGGAAGGATGAAAGGCTGAATCAACCTTGAGCCTAGTGAGATTCGATCTGCCAAATTGCCAAATTACAGCCAGTTGGCTGCAGCAGAAGTAGCTTGCAGTACTGCATTCTAACCACTGTGCCGCTGAGGCTCTTGTAATGCTAATGTGTTAATGTGATCAATTTTATTTTGCACTGTCAATTTTAAATCTGAATATGGATAAATTCAATAATTTATAATTGATTATTATATATTTTAAACCATATAATATTAAAAGCACCTTCCCAAATATGTAGCTGAGGATATAATATTCTCTAAGTCCTACACTGCACTGGAATAATTACAATGTGGTGTTTATTTGATATATATGGTAATTTTTTAGCCAATTAACTTTATATTAAATCAGGTTCATTTCCAAGGTTTAGTGGGACTTTTAATGATACTGTTCTTCATGCAGTTTACCTAGGCTTCAGTGTATTCGTTAGGGATATTTTAGCTGGATTAACACCCTAAAAGAAAATGAAGATAAAAGGGTAAAACAACTCTTCAGTGTATTATTATTAGAGAGGTGAACTCTAATTTCTTTAATGGGCACTAATCTAAGAGGTTGTGCAGATCTTTAAAGGGGCATTTCACTTCATTGCAAGCTTGTGTGCGACCCACTTTGAAACCAAACCACAAGGCATGGCCAATTTTCTAACTAGGAGAGAGATCAAGCAAGGAATGTTGCATTTGGATCTAAAATATCAAAGGAAAGTTACAGCATTTATTTATTTATTTGTTTTATTTTGTCAAGCAATTATAAGATGACAGGTATAAGTATAAATATAGTTATGAATACATGAAATGGATACATATAAGAAAAAGAAACTATAGGACAGGGACGGTAGGCCAGTTGGTGCATGCCCCCTACAGACCTCTTAGGAAAGGGGTGAGGTCAATAATAGACAGTCTAAGTCTAAGTTGGGGTTTGGGGAAGAAACCACAGAGTCAAGTAGAATATTCCAGATATTGACCACTCTGTTGCTGAAGTCGTATTTCCTGCAATCAAGTTTGGTGCACATTATATTTACCTACCAGCATTATATTTACCGATCAGCAGCTTCTTAAAGAAACTGCAGCTTTCCCGCATCCTTATAAAAATAAGTGCTTCCAGGTTTTTCGGTTCCACGTGGCTTCGGTGGCAGCAGGAATTTGCAACCGTTCGCGATTCCTGTTGCGCTTGCCGCTGAGGTGCTCCCGATCCAAATGGATCTGGGGGATATGGCTGCCCTGTAGAGGCAGCTGAAGAGAAAGGGGAGGCAGACAGGGGGTTGGGGGTGTCGCAGACCCCTCCTCGTCTGGAAAAACCTCTTTTATCTGAGGTGGTGGAGCGGCAGTCAGTAATGGCCACCACGAAGAAGCCTGCAACTGGGTAAGATTGTGCTGGAGGAAGCAGGAAAAGTGAAAGTACTGGCTGAGCTGGGTCAATCAACATCTCTCAAACTCTCTGGAACTGAATTGTTTGAATTGAAGATAAGAAGATCGGAAAGCGGTGGAGAAAGCTGTCAAAGGGAAACTTTTTTTTTCTTCACTCTCCCACCCCATAGAAACAGCAGATGAAGATTTGAAATTTATTTGGGCACTGAAGGTGAATTATTTTGAAAGTTAAAGCCAAGGGACAAAAGACTCTTTGGACATTGGACTTAATAATTTAAGAAATCGGAAAACCCTTATTGGAGGTATGGATTTCTGATCATTTAAAAATTGTTGTTGTAAGGGGGAAGGGAGAGGAAAAAAATTGGAGCAGAAGTTGAAAAAGGAGGAGATTGCCTAGAATTCTAAAGAAAGATATATGGTAATTGGACCTCTTTGATTAAACAGTAACCCCAGAAAGAGAAGTAGAAGAAGGAAAAAAAAGTATTAACTTTTGGAATCTTTTTTGAATTATTCTTGATTAAAAATACTTGGGTGGTTATTCTTGATAGTTTTGGGAAAAGTTTCTCTTTATATGATGGCATCGCTTGTGGATGAATTAAAAACTGAACATCAAAAATATAAAAAGGAAGAACAAGATGGAAAAGATACTTTGGGCACTTTATTTCAATTTTTAGAAATGGTGTTATGCACTTATGAAAAGTTGACTATGCAGCAGAACAACTGGGACAATGAAGAAGAGGAAGAAGAAGCTGTTAAGTTCTGTGCATGGCGCAAGAAATGGAGACGAGTCGATGAACAGTGAACTTCAACTCTTTATTTAACATGGTGCAACAGTTCTAAAAACGGCCACAACAGCCCCCTTTATATAGGCAAGCTCTTGGGTATTTAGCCAATGAAAACACAGGAACGTTAGCTCTTTTAACCAATGAGAAAGGCTCATTAATAGCCAATCAGATTCTCCTGAACGGACCAATCCGATATCGCTATTATCAGCCAATCAGAAGTGCAGGGCCAGAACCCTGCACTTTACATTAAGGTTTCAACAATCTTTATTCAAGCACTTTTATTAATTCACAACACCCCTTCCCCCTGGGTTCCATTTAAGGGGTGCGGTAACGTAGTCTTTGAGGTAGGCAGGTTGTTTTGATTGTCTATTTGATTTACGTTGTCCTCCCGGTATTTGTCTAGAGTCTTGTTGGGGTAGGATGTTTTCTGGTGAACAGGGTGCCTCTGGTTCTGTATCTAAACTTCCGTTACCACTAATGTCCTCAGTATCCCTTTGAGGCAAGTTTACCCCTGTCCCCGATCCTTCTTCACATGTTGTGTCTGAGCAGTCATTTCTTCCGCTTGTGCTTTCCACCGTTTCAAACTCAGCCTCCTCGGCGTCTCCTCCCCCCTCAGTTTGGAAATCACCGGAATCACAGACCCCAGACTGCAGCCTTGAATGCAGCTGATCAATATGGCGCTTCCATATTCTATCGTCGCGACATTTCACTCGGTACGATCTGGGTCCGGTTACTTGGATTACAGTTGCCTCGACCCACAATGGGTCGCCATAAAAGTTTCTTGTGAAAACCAAGTCGCCTACCTGGAAATTACGGCATTTCCCGCTGGATCCGTGTGGTTTTTCAGGTCCGTACGATGGGTGTAGTCGGTCAAGGTGGGAGCGGAGCTTTCATCCCATCAATAACTCAGCGGGAGTTTTGTTGGTGACGCTGTGTGGAGTAATGTGCTGCAAAAGGAGTATCCAGTTAATCTTGTCTTCGATATCGCCATAGTCCATTTTATGTAGAGTTCTTATGACGAATTGTACCATGCGCTCGGCCCTTCCATTGGCCGCAGGATGCGCCGGTGAAGTTAGCGCATGGCGAATACCGCGGTCCGCCAGATACTGTTCAAAAGAAAGTGCGGTAAACTGGGGCCCGTTGTCGGATACCAAAACGTCCGGTAGTCCGTGTGTTGCAAATAATCTGTCCAATTTTCTGATGACTGATTTGGTTGTTGTATTTTTCATCTCATGGATTTTGAGCCAGTTTGAGTAGGCATCCACTGTTAATAAAAATGTGTGTCCATTCGTAGGTCCCGCAAAGTCCAGATGAATACGGGACCATGGTCCCCTGGGTGTTTCCCATTCTGTTGGGGTTGCTTTCGGTGGGGCATTGCTGACTTCCTGGCATTTGTGACAAGTCTATACCCAGGCTTCGATCTGCTTGTCTAAGCCCGGCCACCACGCATAGCTTTGTGCGAGTGCTTTCATGCGCACGATGCCAGGGTGGCCATCGTGCAAGGTTCTCAGTACCGCTCGCTGTAACCACTCTGGGACAATGACTCTATTGCCCCAAATGATGCAGCCTTTCTGGGAAAACAGTTCCGTCTGTCAACTTTTGAAGGGAACGTAGTTGTCAGGGATTTGGTCCAATGGCCATCCACGCTCTACCCAGCTGAGGACACGTGCTAAAATGGGATCGCGTTTAGTTTCAATCGTGATATCGCGAGCTGTCAACGGCGGTTTTTGGAGTGTCTCGATCTGCAGTGTTGTGACGGTCAGAGCAGGGTCATCAACAGTTTCTGGAAGTGGTGCACGGCTCAATGCGTCAGTGTGGGGAATGGCTTTCCCCGGGCGGTGTTGCAACTTATAATTATAGGCAGCCAAGAATTCTGACCAGCGAGTCATTCTGAGAGATAATATATAAGGGGTTGGTTTATCTCCCGCTATTATTCCCAGTAAAGCTTTGTGGTCAGTTATTATAATGAAAGCTCGCCCATAAATATATTCATGAAATTGTTTAACAGCAGATACAATAGCAAGAGTTTCCTTATCGATTTGACTGTAATTGCGTTCTGCTTTTGATAGCGTTTTTGAAAAATAGGCAACAGGGGCTTCACTTCCGTTTGGTAAAACGTGGCTCAAAATGGCGCCCACTCCGAATGGTGATGCATCACATGTAACCGTTAAAGGCAAAGTCTCATTATACTGCATCAAAACAGCATCGGAGGTCAATAGGGTTTTTACTTGTCGAAACGCATGTTCCTCTCGGTGCCCCCAAACCCAGGGTGCTTTTTTGTCCAATAAACGATGTAAGGGTTCGGCTACGGTTGCTTTGTGAGGCAGAAAGACATTATAAAAATTGATAAGGCCTAGGAAAGCTTGGAGATCAGCCTTATTGCGGGGTTTTGGGGCGTTTTTGATTGCCCTAAGTTTGCTATCGGTGGGGTGAATGCCTTGTTTATCTATTAAATATCTTAAAAATTCTACTCGATCCGTACATAGTTGACACTTGTTTTTTTTAACTTTGAGACCCGAGTCTTTAAATCTCTGAAGAACCAACCCCAGGCGCTCCCTTAGTATTTCTTGAGTCGGAGCAGCAATTAAAACGTCATCAAAATAGGAGACAATGCCTTTTATCCCTTGTAATAGTCTTTCCATCAAACTTTGAAAGATTCCCGGGGCCACGCTTACTCCGAATTGGAGTCGGTTACATTTAAACGCACCTCAGTGCATAACGATCATTTGGGCCTCTGCCGTTTTTTTGTCTACAGGCAGTTGTTGGTATGCCTGGGCTAGATCTAGTTTAACGAAGACTTTTCCGCCCCCCCAGGGAATGGAGAAGGTGTTGCACCACTGGTACCGGGTAAGCGTTTTGCTGCAGGGCATGATTCAGGGTTGCTCGATAGTCCCCACAAATTCTTAACAATCCATCCGGCTTGATGGGTGTCACAATCAGGGTTTCCCAGGGAGAATGGTCAGTTGGTTCTAACACCCCCTGGGTTATTAATTTATCAAGCTGCTCGTCAATCTTTGGTTTAAGGGCAAATGGAACTCGACGAGGCTTAAGGTGGATGGGAGCTATTTCAGGGTTGAGGTTAAATGATATCAGGGTCCCCTTGTACTCGCCTAGTTTATCTGCAAAGATGTCCTGGAATTCTTGGACGAGAGCCTCTTCCCAGTCATTGCTGGTGGTTCGGTGAATGCCGGCTACTTCAATTCCAAGTGGAGTGAACCATTGGAGGCCTAACAAGCTAGGCCGATCCCTGTCGACTACAGTCAAGGATAGAGATGCGGTACGATTTTTAAATGAGACACAGACTTGGCTGGATCCAACAACTGGAATTCGATTTCCCTAATAATCTTTGAGTATGATTCTTTGGAATCGGAGGTCTTGTCGCCGGACAGTAGGGATGAGTTGCTTGAGGGTCTTCCAGGAAACCATCGAGAGGGACGATCCTGAATCGACTTCCATCATACAAGGCTGGTTTTCGATGGCCACCTTCACCCAGATCTTCTTGGCGTCCAGTGATGAGGCATGACCAATCGTAATAGTTTGGTGCGCTTCTTCTCACTTCATTGAGTGGTTGAGGTTTGTTTCTGTAGGAGTGGCTGTTCCATTGGTGGTTCAAGGGTTCTCGCTTTACAGGATGGCTTCCTGTAGATTGGCGATAGTTAGCCCCCCTTGGGGGCTGGCTGGGTCCTTGTTTGCTTCTACAGACCCGTCCGATGTGGCCTCTTTTCCTGCACACATGGCAGAGCACGTCGAGGAATTTGCAGTCTGATCGGGGGTGGTTTGCCCCACAACCAGTGCATTGGTACTGCGATCTCTGGCGTTGGTCTCGTTCAGACCGGAGCCGGTTGACCTCTTCTTCATCGCTTTCCGATGACGATTCAAGGTCCTCGTGGTGGGCTGTCATTGTCTGTTCTTCTAAATGAGGTGAAACTTCGCTGGCGAGTTGGTGAAGTGGGGCGTGGGTGCGGCGCATTCGGGCAGCCGACTTCCTGGTTGCTTCTGCTGCAGTAGCGTCAGCGATGGCATCTGTAAGGCTAATGTCACCTTTCACCATCAGCTTACTCTGCACGCTGGGTGCATCTAATCCCAGAACTATTCGGTCTCTCAGGGCTTCTTCGAGATCGGCAAACCCACATAGGCCTCCCAGATTCCAGAGATCAGCTATGAAATCAGCAACACTTTCGCCCTTCCGCTGATCTCTCTGGTAAAATTCATGCCTTCTAATGAACGTTGGTACGGTTGGTGCATAGTGGGCCCTTAGCAGGGGTTCGAGGAGGTCCCAGTCCATGGACTTCACTTCTACTGGTTTCGCTAGTGCCTTGGCCATCTTGAATATGGTCAGTCTGCAATGAGTTAGGAATACCGCCCGTTTCTTTCCGGTAGTGGCATCCTTCAAATTGTTGGTTTCCAGAAACATCTGGAAGCGATCCATATATGAGTCCCAGTCTTCCTGTGCCGGGTCGAATGGAGCAGGTGGTATGATGCTGCCGGACATGGTTCCGCTGTTGGTGCATTTCAGCCACGTGCTCAGTTATCGCTCTGTAGTGTTTAGTCAGCTCTGACGTCTCCACATCCCATCCTCGTCGCCAGTGTTAAGTTCTGTGCGTGGCGCAACTCTTTATTTAACATAGTGCAACAGTTCTAAAAATGGCCACAACAGCCCCCTTTATATAGGCAAGCTCTTGGGTATTTAGCCAATGAAAACACAGGAACGTTAGCTCTATAACCAATGAGAAAGGCTCATTAATAGCCAATCAGATTCTCCTGAACGGACCAATCCGATATCGCTATTATCGGCCAATCAGAAGTGCAGGGCCAGAACCCTGCACTTTAGTTCAGGTTTCAACAACCTTTATTCAAGCACTTTTATTAATTCACAACAGAAGCCATCTTCGATGAACAATGGGTTTTTTCTGGGGGGGAGGAGAAAGAGGATAAGAAAAAGGGGATTTTAAGGTTTGAAAAAACAAACAAAAAAGAGAAAAATGAGATGAAAGGTGGATGCAAGGTTAGAAAACAATGGAAAGGGAGTAAGAAAAGGGAGGAGGAGAGACAAAGGGGTAAAAATGGCAAGGAGAAGAATAAGCAAGAAAGAAAGGCGGGGAGGAGAAGCCTTAATGGTGGGAAGCAAGATTTAAAGAAAAAAAGCTTATTTAGAGACAATGGGTGAATCTAATTGAAAAAAAAAAGGGGATTCTGGAAGGTACATAAGATTGTGTCTTTATATGTGTATTTAGAGTAAAATGCTTAAGATATAAATGAATATTAATATATACGTTTAGTTTTTTTTTTAAGGATATGGATAGTGCTTATATAGGATTTTATTTAGTTATTGCTGGGTTTTTACCTTCTTTATAAAATTTATTGTGTAATTTTAGAATGTACTAAACAGAATCCCAAGATAAATTGTTATATGAAGTAATTTTAAGTAAGACAATGAGTTAAAGGCGTCACTCCAATCAGTGTATAGGAGAAGTATACTAAAAGAAAGAAGATGAATGGATAGTTGGAAATAGAACAGACAAAGAATGATATTGGAAATGATAATGATATGGAAGGATATATAAAGTGAATGTGATGTTTGAATTTGTGTCTGTGTGAAGAGTTTCAACCCGGGATCAAGCAGACTTCAGAAAAGATGTTTTAGGTTTGTTTGTTTGTTTTCTATGTTCTGTGTTTTGTATGTTTATGAAAGGCAATAAAATTTTAATAAGCAAGAAATATAATTTGGATAACTAGAATGAAAAGGAGAAGTCAGGATAAGATATGAAGTTAAATAGATAACGTAAATATTGATATTACACTTTGGAATTATTTTGTATGTTCTATTGGCTTTCTTCTTTAATTTTTTTTTCTTTTAGAAAAGATTTTTCAAGTTGTTATGCCTGGATTATTTGTGTATTGTTTTTGTAAAATTAATAAAATTTGTTTAATAAAAAAAAAGTGCTTCCAATAAAAAAAAAGAATATTTATAGTTTGGTATTGGTGCTCTCTGAATTTGGTTGTTTCATGGAGACATTTCATTACCCAGACTAGGTAACAGCATCAATGCAGTTTGGATAATGAAACATCTGCAAGAAACAGCCAAGCTCAGAGATCACCAAGGACCCCTCAAACATGTGTTTTTATGCGTTTAAAGAAGCAGCCATAGGTGGGGAAGTCTTACAAAATGTAGAGGAAGAGGAAGAAGAAATTTCTCTGGTATCTCTAGAGACCTGACTTGTTTCTCGTTTCCTGTTGTTTGCAGACCAATCCTCATAAGCTAATCCTTAGCTAAGAATTTGTTAGATTTGGACAAACATTTTTCAAACAATATTTGTTCTTTGCTTTAGTTAATGATATTTGGAGTTATTTCTTTCTGACTGGAAGCAATGACTAGAATGTTGAGCGTTTGATATTGATGTGAATTCACAAAAGTAAATGAATAATTTGTCATTATGGTTATTATTGCTTCAATTGTTACTGAGCCATAAGCAGCTTCCGACCTGCATGTTAGATGAATCCCCAAAAGGTTCTGCAGACGTTTTTCTTTTAATTTTCCCAAAATATTAGCTTTTTTTTAATTGTGAAGAATTGTTCTCCTCTGTGTAGTAGTATCTTTGCAAGTTTCTACCAAGCTGCTGGCTTTCCTATTTTATATCTTCAATTTCTTATGTGTTAGTACACAGCAGTGTTGTGCCATTACTGAAATAATTCATCACTGGGAAATTTTTAATTGCTATCCAATTATCTGGTATTCTAAACTTTAAAAAATTGGCCTAGAAGCAGAGTAGGTACCACTGATTTTAATTCAAATTGCTTTTGAGTAATTACATATAGGATCAAATATCAGAATTTATAGTGGATAATCACTGTGTTGATAAAAACGATTTCTGAAACTGAGAAATCAATTGACATTTTTAATAAATGCACATCTTATAATCTGGTCCCATACAAATTAAATAATATTTCAGTACAGAATATTTGGGGGCTTATAAAGAGGGTTAGATAACTTAATTCAGAATCTATTATCAATAGCCTTTTGTTAAGTTTCAGTGGTAGCATCCCAGAGGAAATCCATATTGTAATGAAAATGCTTATTATAATGCTCAATAAAGGAGAATATATGTAGTGCAGGATTGAACTATTGAATCCTTGGTGCCCTCTTGTTTTCTTGTAAACATTTCATTACCCAATTAGATAGCATCTTCAGTGCTTAGAAGGGAGTGGGGTTTGTTCTCTATTTACAGTGACTTGCCCTATCAATGCTGGTGGGGTGTTTGTTCCTTGGTACCTTCTTGATTTGGCAATTGTTTATTGTTTCGTTGTTTTCTGAGTTGATAGTTCCTTGGTTAGACTATTGCTTATCATTTTATTCTGTTTAGTGTTGCTCCTGGCATTAATCTCTGCTTATCTAGCTGTTAATTCCTGCCCAAGAGATTATTCTGGTCTTTTGTTTCCTTTTTAGCTTTTTTATTGTCTCATTTGAATGGTGTACAAATGTTGTTTATCTCTATGTGCCTGTTGATGTCTAGGAATTCCCTACTGTTCCCATTTTCAAACACTAAACCTTCCAAAGTTTGCAACTTTGAAACACAATCATTTTAACTGTATAAATGGTGAGAAGAGGTCTGATTTAGAGTTTGGTCCATTTGAAGGTAAGGATATCTTTTGAATATGTTTTGAAAGCTTAGTCTCCTCTTCTTTTTTCCCTTTATCTTTTAGTGATCTAGATCACTAGTCAATCAAACTGTCATGGTCAGCACTGGCTAGTGATGGCTTTTAAAATTTTGAAGCAAACAAGGATTTTCATAGTTTTTCTTGCCAAACATTAAACTATGCATGTAAAGCAATGGGGGAGCAAGCACTTTAAAATACAAATACATAATCTGAGAAAGAAATTAGAAAAGCCGTATTCCAAAGAATATTATTATAAGCTGTATAGTATGCAATTTAATACTGAGATTTTTCAGTTACACCATGTTCAGTTTTAAGCAGATTGATTCATCATGCTTATTATCACCTATTTAAACTCAAGTAAACTAACCTTCTCAAACTAACCAAGCACTAAAACGTTAATATAAATGGTATGCCTATTTTAATTGCATGACACAGCTCATGTAATTTAATGCTAGTAAGATCCCTTGCTTATAAACAGAAAACATATTTCACTAGCTTGTATATACAGTATAATGTGAACTGGAAATATAATTTCCTCAATAAACTTCATCATCTTCCATGTGTTTGCAGACTTGGTGGTGAAAAAATGTTAGACATGTAACAGCTGTGCATCTGTAAAATATCCAGTTAATTTTATATACATATGCACATGCACAAAAAGGAACACATGATGTATATCAATATAGTAAACTCTTTATTTCAATTTAGTTGTGCCAAAAAGATCAATACAAACTACCTAGATCATGACCATGATGGAATTATTTCTTCACCGAGATGGACGGGAAACATCTATGACATTTTCATTAGTCGAGAAGGCAGAAACATCTGGTTCCTTAGTTCATCTCATCAGCAGAAGAGTCTGTAGCTGATTAAACCACCCCTCAATAGTAGGGGTTACCATAATCAATGAGAATTACAAAACATGGTTTCAAGGGACTGGTGTTAATTTGGCTTGCCAAAATAATATGTAATTTTTAAAGGAGTGTGTGTCAATTAGTTGTATAATTTGATATGATATGATTGGCTTTGCACAAGGAAAAACAGAACAGAGTTTGTTATTGGTCTATGCAGTTCAAGAAATAAAAGGTGCCACTTAATAGTACACAGTTTGAATTTGCAGCTTGAAAATCTAGTTCAAGATCTAATTACAATGGAATTTTTTTCCTCAAAAGCTAAAAGTATTCATTTTTTTCTTCAGAAAAGAAATATTATTTTGATTACCATGCTATTAATTCTTGATCTGTTATTATTTGGTCATCACTTTAATCAATTTGGTTATTTGGATTTTATTATTTTGTGTATCATCAGGGCTTTAGTTAAGTGAAATTGTGAAACTATTAATAATAGCACTGTGCTCTTCATGAGCAACCTACAGGTCTCACATTCAGGTTTTCATTCATATCTTATTAACTTTTCTTTCCACTCTGAGTATGTATTTTGCATTTGGTGACTAAATCTGTGTTCAGGTCAACCATTAAGAAAGTGTTAGGTGTGTCCAAACTCTATTGAATTTAGAGTGCCTAATTGTGAAGCTTTAAATGGCCTTTGAAATATTTGCATTTCTCTGACCAGTGTTTGTTAAAATGGATATATAATAATTTAAACAATATAAAGCATTCTAGTAAATTTCCTCCTCATAACTTGACAGGATTGTATAAATGATCAAATTAGGCCAGGTGACAGTTTAATCATTTATTTGGAATATAGACTTGATAGATTTATACTTGCATTCTATGGATTCTAGTATTTTTATAAAGGAATATCTATTTTCTAAAATAAATTATCTATTTTCTTCAACCCCATTAGCAATTTTGTCAGGAACTTTCATTTTCCTCTTAGTCATCTATTTCCTTCCATTATAATTTTTCTCATAGAAGAATAGTTTTACCTACCCTTGACTTTTTTGGTCACTTATTCTAGTTACACATATCTTTGTAATCCATTATTCTAATATGGTTACACTATAGATATTAAAAGCATGGCACATAAACTGCATGCTTTCCAAAATATAATAATATATAATTAAAGCAGAAGGGACATCAAGACAGGCATTAAATGGACAAAGTATCACCATAATTTAGTGAAGGGTACTAATGGAGGAGCCAAGCTGATCTAATGGTTGAAGTGCTGGACTGGGAATGAGGAGGTTTGAATTCTAATCCTACGTTAGGCATGAAAGCTTAATAAGGGAATTTAGGCCAAACAATTTTTCTCAAGATTAATTTGAAGCCATCAGGAAAAAAAACCATTGGAGTAATTGCCGACTTATTTTTATAAATCCAAACCTACATGTTGTTAAAATTGTAACTGTAGGGATGCATAAAATCAAAAGCAGATAATGGCCCAAATTATATGTGAAGTATACTTTGCTTCTCAGACTTTGGAAGTTAGTATGTTTTGTCTTGCAACAATGTCTGGAGAATCTCTAGCTACGTAATAATACATGCTTAAGAATAGCTCTTTGCTTAAATGTTAAAAAAAGGTCCTTGTGGCATCTGATCAATTAATGTACTATGAATGTAATCTTATGGATTGGATTTGCATGCATGTGCATCTTTAAGGTGGAACATAATACATTTTGCTATGAAGACCAATCAAGGTATTAACCAAATAGTTTTTAATTGATCCATTTTTAAACAGACAAATAAAATAATGTAAAATAAAAATAAACAATTTACCATATGCAAAACAAAAAGAAAAAACTGTGTGCAACTTAACATAAAAAACAAACAAAATGTAATTGCAACTACATTGCATTCCAAGTTCACCTGACATTGTAAATCTTCAAAAAGAAAATTAAGCTTTTAATATTCAAAAAGTTTCCCAGAAGGAGAAATTATATGACATTTTCTGAACCAAATGTATAATTTTCTCAAAAATAGCTAAAGCACAAACCTCTGAAATCCAGACTTTATGCCTGGATTATTATTTTGCAATTATAACATTTTGTTCAGAATATGTTATATTTCAAGTAGTCAAGCATATAGTTCAGTACAGTATCTTTAAAAACAATTTTCTCAATTATAGACATTTTTATTAAATTGTACATTGGATGGTTGAATTGTATCATTTTAATTCTTTGAAATACAAGCATTCTTTTGGACAGACAATTTGGCATTGGATGTCTTTAGTATTTCCTTTTGCTGGTTCAAATTATAATAAAAATGCATTCTTTCATTGGATTGGTGGTGGATCTCTAAAGTAATGAGATTTTGACCAAAAAATTACTTGTTGGCAAATGGTGGCAATTGGTATTATAGTTGCCATAAAGGCATTTCAGGGGCAGAAAGGAAAGTGGAGGACTAGAAGATGTCCTTTATATCTAATGGCTAGACAGCATCTTTCTCCAACTTGAGAATAAATGCTTAATGCTGGACCAAACAATATTTCTGAAGCACAAGAAGAAGAAACTGTGTGTGTGTAGGAGATTCTGAAATATGTATCATGTAATAGAGATTGTTTTTGTTCAGTTGCTAAGTCATTTTCAATTCTTTGTGACCCCAGGCACCATAGTACACCAGGCTCCCTCTCCTCCACTGTTTCTTGCAGTCTGCCAAAACTCATGCCCACTATGTCAATGACACTATCTAACCATCTCATCTTCTCTTCTTCTTTTGCCTTCAACCTTTTCCAACATCAGGGTCTTTTCCAATGAGTCAACTCTTATTAGGTGGCCAAAGTATTTGAGCTTCAGCCTCAATATCTGTCCTTCCAAAGAACATTAGGGTTGGGTTTTTTTTAGGATTGATTGGTTTGATTTTCTTGCAGTCCAAGGACTCTTAAGAGTCTTCTCCAACACAGTTATTAGAAGGCAAACACTCAAATCAAATATCCTTTCTGGACTTTCTGAAGTAAGCTATAACAGGAAGATAAGGAGAGATGCAAAAACCAACCAGCTCATCCATCTCCAAGCATGGATGCGATGTCCTGAAGAATAGAATAGAACAATAACAGAGTTTTGGAAGGAACTTTCAATCTTCTACTCCAACCACCTACTCAGGCAGGAAACCCGATACCATTTCAGTCAAATGGTTGTCAATCTCTTTTTAAAAACGTCTAGTGTTGGTGCACAACAACTTCTGGAGACAAGTTGCCCTGCTAATCATTTGTTCTAACAGTCAGAAAAAAAAAATCTCCTTGGTTCTAAGTTGCTTCTCTCCTTATTTAGTTTCCATCCATTGCTTCTTGTCTTGCCTTCAGGTGCTTTGGAGAATAGGTTGATCCTCCTTTTCCTTGTGGCAGCCCCTTAGATATTGGAAGACTGCTATCATGTCACTCCTGGTCCTTCTTTTCATTAAACTAGATACATTCAATTCTTGCAGACATACCCAATTCCTGAAATTAGCAGGAATTGGATATTAGCAGATACAGTATTATCAGCATCAGTTCTTCAACTTCAAGTGTATTGATACCTAAATGGATGTAACTTAAAAAAGACCCACAGCTCACCTTGAAGATTCCAGTCAAACAAACCAAATTATGCTCTTCTATTTATTTATTCATTCCTTCATTCAATGTGTGACTCACTGCAGTCTACTAGGACTCCTGGCAGCTTAACAAATATACAGGACATAAAATATCCATGGCAAATATAAATAATGAATCAATACATAAATAGCAATCCCACAACAAAACAATTGCTATATAAAAACCTAGACAGCAGCTGTTCACTCTGCAAAGGCATTTTGGAAGAGCTCTGCCTTCAGCACCTGCCAAAACAAATACATAGAAAGGGCCAACCTGATCTCAGTCAAGACGCTGATCAAAAGAGCAGGATATGCCACTAAAAATTAATGCCTCCAAGGTTTATTCTCTCCCACTACACAAACACACACACATACACACAAACAAATATAAATATAAATAAAGTACTACCAAAAGCTGTCCCCAGGCCAATCATGTTGCTCAGGTCAAATGCATTCCTGAAGGAACCTAATGCCAAGTTCATGAGGCTTTGTAACTGAACATTTCTGTGCTATATTAGCATACTCCAAACTCTTGCAACTGATTGGTCCGGATGGACAGCGACCTGATTGGTTGAGACCCCGGCCATGATTGAAGCACTAGGAATCTACCTCGATTGGCTGCGTCAATCACGGGAGATTCAAAGCGCTGCCATTGGCCGCCAAGCCACGAGCCAGCCTTATATGAGGGGCTAGCGCGACTTGTATTCTTCAGACTATTCTAATCCTAAATAAAGAGCTGAACTCACTAAGATGGTCTCACGTCTCCTTCGAGCCGATCCACCCCAGATCTAACACTGGTGACGAGGATGGGATCGTGAGACAAGGAGACCATCCAGCACATGGCGAAGTGGCACACATCGGCAGGCAACATGGCCAGCAGCAACTCGCCACCCGCACCCTTCAACCCTGCTACAGAGGACTGGGAATCCTATATTGATAGGTTCCAGATGTTCCTCGAGAGTAGCAACCTTAAAGATACCAACGGCCACAAGAAACGAGCCATGTTTCTCACACACTGCAGGCCCACAGTGTTTAAGATGGCCAAAGCCTTGGCCAAACCAGAAGACATCAAGACCATGGAGTGGGGCGACCTCGAGCCCCTATTACGAAGCCACTACGCCCCCATCGTACCCATCCTCATCCGGCGGCACGATTTCTACAGGTGGGATCAACGCAAGGGTGAGGGGCTTGGCGATTTCATGGCAGCGCTACGAGACTTGGGCAGCCTATGCGACTTTGCTGATCTGGACGAGGCACTATGAGACCGCGTCATCCTGGGACTCCGAGACCCCGTCCTCCAAAGCCGCATCATGCAAAGGGCGACATCTCCCTCGCCGATGCCCTTACTGAGGCCGCAGCAGCTGAGGCGGCCAAGAAATCAGCAGCTCGGATGCGACAATTGAGCATCACAACACGACCGGTGGCTGGCGAGATGTCCTTGACCCTGAGAGGCAACCTGAAGCTGACCACTGGGACACAACCACACACCATGGTGACATCGACTCCTTCTCAGAGACCGAGGACGAGGAGGAGGAGGTCCACCACCTTCAAGCAGCGCGGGAGTGATGGGAACCACGAGGTCGTAAGTCGAGGTTCCAATGCGCTGACTGCAGAGGCAATCACCCCCATTCGGACTGCCATTTTCTCGATGCCATCTGCCGGCATTGTGAGAAATGGGGGCACATCGCCAAGGTGTGCCGAAATAAAAGGCACTACAGCCCGCGATGATGAGAGGGCAGCCCCAGGCAATGAGATGGCAGCCACCTACGGCGAGAGAGCACCCCCACCAGACACCGAGATCACCAGATGGAGAGCCGCTGGAGCCGAGAGGGTCGGAACAGGCGGCTCCATGAGGCAAGACAAAGGGAGGAAACACACCAAACCATCATCATCAGCCATTCCTTCACAAGTGATGCCAGGAAAGTATACGTGACGGTGGGGATAGAAGACCAGCCATGTGACATGGAGGTGGACTCCGGGTCCTTCCTCTCCATGGTCTCATGGTGCACCATCAAGTGCCTGGCACCCACCATCCGCCACCATGAACTAGAAGACCAAACACTGACTCTCAAAGACTACCAGGGAAACCTCATCCCTGTAGTCGGCAGAGACCATTTCAAAATCACCTTCAAGGGCCACACCGAAGTGCTACCCCTGACGATCATCGACCGAGATCGGCCGAGCCTATTGGGGGGACTGCAGTGGTTCGCACCCCTGGGCATCGAAGTAATCAGCATCCACCACATCAGAGAGACGGACTGGGAAAAGGCGCTCATGAGGGACTTCCAGGAAGTCTTCGATGACAGCCTAGGCAAGTACCGGGGGTCCCCTATCTCATTCAATATAGACCCGAGCATCGCACTAATCTGCCTTAAGCCAAGGCGAGTGCCATTTGCACTCAAGCCCAAAATTGATGAGCAGCTAGACAAGCTCATCGCGCAAGGGGTGCTGGAACCAATCGATCACACCCAGTGGGAGACCCCCATAGTCACCCCCATCAAACCAGATGGGTCCGTGAGAATCTGTGGTGACTACAAGGCCACCCTGAACCACGCGCTCCAACAAAGCGCATACCCGGTCCCAGTAGTACAGCACCTTCTGCACTCACTGGGGGGAAGCCAGATTTTCACTAAACTTGACCTGGCACAAGCCTACCAGCAACTGCCAATCGACACCACAACCACCGAAGCCCAGACCATCGTAACACACCGGGGGGCTTTCCGTTGCAACCGGCTCCAATTTGGAGTCAGTGCAGCACCCGGGGTCTTCCAAAGCCTCATGGAAAGACTCTTCCAAGGCATAGAGGGGGTGGTGCCCTACTTTGATAACATGCTGGTGGCTGCGAAAAACAAAAAGCAACTGGAAGCCCGGTTGAGGGAGGTACTGAAGAAATTCAGAGACTCGGGACTCAAAGTTAAAAAAGGGAAATGCCAACTACGGGCAGAGAGGGTTGAATTTCTAGGGTACCTCCTAGACAAACAAGGGATCCACCCCACGGAAAAGAAACTGAGAGCCATAAGGGAAGCGACACGACCCAAAAACAAAATGGAGCTACAGGCTTTCTTGGGACTGTTAAATTTTTACAATGTCTTCCTACCCCAAAAGGCGACCGGGGCAGAACCACTGCATAGGCTGTTAGACAAAACAGCCACCTGGACCTGGGGAGTGCGGGAAGAGAGCACCTTCACCAATACAAAGAACCTGCTAACATCTGACGCGGTACTAATCCAGTACAGCGAGACCGTGCCATTAACGGTAACATGCGACGCATCGCCTTTCGGGATCAGCCACCAGCTTCTGGATGGGAAGGAAGCACCCATCGCTTTCTCATCAAGGACACTTTCAAAACCAGAGAGAAATTACAGCCAGCTCTACAAAGAGGCTCTAGCAGTCGTCGCCGGCGTCAAGAAATTTCATGAATACCTTTATGGTAGGATTTTTAAAATCATCACAGATCACAAGCCACTGCTAGTGATCCTGGCAGGAAATAAGGCCACACCAAACATTCTATCACCAAGAATGACAAGGTGGTCCGAATTCCTAGCAGCATACAACTACCAGCTGGTACACCAACCAGGCAAAGACATCGCCCACGCAGACGCCCTGAGCCACTCACCCCTGCCCAACCTGGAAGATGACCCAGCACGCACGACAAAAGTACTTCAAATAGAAACAATATGCAACCCGCTCATGACCGTGCCAGACATTGCCAGAGAAACAAATAAAGACAAGCGGCTGGTGCGAGTCTTGAGCTGGGTTGGAAAAGGGTGGCCGGAAGGGAACAGGGACGAACTATTCAGACCCTTCCAAAACAGATAAACTGAACTTTTTACCGAGAAGGGCTGTATACTTTGGGGAGACAGAGTAATCATGGAAACATTACAGGAAAGGGTGTTGGGGATGCTGCATGAGGGACACCCGGGGATGGTCAAAATGCAAAGCCTGGCCAGAAGTTACGCATGGTGGCCGGGAATGGATAAACAGATCAAAACCTGGGTAACCAAATGCAATCAATGCCAAGAATCCAGACCAAATCCTCCCACCGCCCCAACCCGAGAATGGGAAATGCCAAGAGGCCTGTGGTCTAGGATTCACATAGACTTCACAGGGCCAACCAAGGGGCACATGTACCTTACCACAGTAGACGCTTACTCCAACTGGCTGGAGGTAAGCACCATGAAGTCTACCACAACAGAGGCGGTAATAAAAAAAACTGAGTAAACTCTTTGCCACACACGGCCTGCCAGATGTACTAATGTCGGACAACGGACCCCAGTTCACCGCACTAGCATTCGAACAATTTCTGGCAGGCCAAGGCATACGCCATGCATTCACCGTGCCCACATATCCGGCAGCGAACAGGCAGGCGGAACACATGGTCTAATACACAAAGAAAGCCATCCAGAGAATAGAAGCAGCCAACATACAAGACAAAATCAATAAAATGCTCCTCATTCAACACATCACACCTAGCGCAACCACAAATAGAAGCCAGGCAGAACTAATGATGTGAAGGGAACTACGGAAAAAACCCCGGGCTCCTCCAGCAAACACAGAAAATTTAACATAGGAGACACAGTATACGCAAAAAATTTCTCAGGGGAACCACTCTGGGTACCAGCAACGATCACCCAAATAACCGGCCCCTTATCATACCGATTAGAGACAAGCGACGGAAAAAACTGGAAACGGCATATCAACCAACTAAGGTAAAGATTAGCCATCACCAACAACCATACACCCGAGCAAGAAACTAAAAGGGGGGGGGGGGGGGAACGGCAAGCGTTAAAGAAAGAGTCGAAGGGAACCTCCTAGCGCAAGCAGAAAACCCCTCACCCAGAACAAATAAACCACAAATAAACCGGTCCTACTCACCAGTAATCACAGGACCAACGGGACACGAATCCCCAGAATCTTCACCTGGAAGGAGCAGTCAAGCCAGTTCAACCAGCCCGGAAAGATCCAGCGGGAACAACAGATGCAGCAGCTCAACCAGCCCGGGTAGACTGGGAAGGAGCTACCAAGAAAGGCCCGGCTCACCCTTCCAGGTGGCTTCATCCCAGGGAACCAGAACAACAGAGAATCCCCCCGAAACGGTCAATGACCACGCTGGAACTGAACTGCGCAGGTCAACTAGGAAGGTACGAAGCCCTGCCTACCTGTGCGACTATGTCACGACACACCGACAGATGAAACCAAGAGGGGAGGGGTGTGCTATATTAGCATACTCCAAACCCTCGCAGCTGATTGGTCCGGACAGACAGCGACCTGATTGGTCGAGACCCCGGCCGTAATTGGAGCGCTAGGAATCTACCGCGATTGGCTGCGTCGATCACGGGAGATTCAAAGCGCTGCCATTGGCCACAGAGCTGCGAGCCCCTATATGAGGGGCTGCCGCAGCTTATATTCTTCAGACTATTCTAATCCTAAATAAAGAGCTAAACTCACTAAGATGGTCTCGCGTCTCCTTTGAGCCGATCCACCCCAGATCTAACAATTTCATTTGAAGGTCTGTTCATGCCAATGTGGGGCCCAAAGCACAGGTTTAATGTGACCTAATAAGGCATTTTGAATCAATTGCCTTAATTCTGCATGAACTTCGTATGGAGTGCACTGCAGTAGTCCAATGAAGAGGATATGAATTACAGCAGGCAGCCTTCTGCATTTGTTCTAGCCACAATTTGCACATGAACTTTGGGTAAAAGTCCCACTGACCATGGCCTTTACTTACACATCAGCAATAGCTATGGATTTAGGAAGAACATATATGCCAGACAGAATTATAATGGTCCTAGATATCAATTTATCCCATCCTGAAACAATCAATGATCTTTCCAAAAGAGTCAAGCTATTGTTAAGCAATATCTAAACTCAAGACATACATTTCTATGATATTATTTTGAACTGGCCCTATGTCCTGTATCACCACTTTCAGGGCCAAAGGTTAACATTCTAGTCCTAGGTATCCTTTTGAATGGCAGAGAAACTATACGGATAATAATACAATTAGGGATAATGCAACAATAATAAAAAATATCTGCCAGCAGCATTGACCTAAAAGTCACTCATATGAGGCATTCTCAGTACATTAAGGCATATTATAAATGTTTATATAGCCACAGTAAAGATAAATTTTACTTTTACCCCAAGGAGTTTATTAATTCAATAAAATAGTTTTTAAAAATCAGGGTTAGAATGTGGGTTAACAGAAGCACTTACAATTTTAAATTGAGAAGCCAAAACAATAAACTTCTAAGTCAAGGGATATGCTTAGATATCAGGTTGTAAATACAGTAGTAATACACTGTATGATTGGACAGGCTTAAACCTGGCAGCATCCCAGAGAGCAGTGGAGGACAGAGACGGATGGAGAAGCGTGGTGGTTAAATCTTCGCAGGCGCCCCAACGACCTCAAAAGAGGTCACGGGATAGGTGAGGTGAGGAGTAATACACAGTCCTATGAATTTCTTTAAACTTCATCTCTAAGTACTATCTTTTCCATTGGCCACTCAGATCTTTTCTTTTTTCCAAGAAGCTGGTAAAACTGAAAATGGAATCAGTCTTTATTGTGTGGGCAAATTCAGGAGCACTTCAACAGATTGCCTAAAATAAAGGCAGGGAGAAAATGGTGTGCCGAAATAAAAAATATATAAATGTTTTGATAGATTCCACTGCCTCTTTTCTTTCTAGAACTTTAGCAGGAAACATTTTTGCAGAATGCCTTATTTTATAGCAGGTACTAATATTTGAGTTAGGAGTGATATGGTGGCCGAGAAGTGGAGCTCTTGCCTCACAATCAGGAGGCAGATATTTCTGTCTGAGCATACTGAGAATATATCTTCTGCACAATACTCTGCACTGGCAACAGGAAAGGCATCCAGCCATTTGCACACTCTACTAGCTCCATTCAGTTGCTCAGACTCCACCCCACAAGGGATTATGGGGTCATTAAAAGGTGATGATAATGACTAATCTTTGATTTACAACCATTTGCTCAATGTTCAGATTAATAACGTCTTCTCAAAACATCAGCTATGGCCTAAATTTGAACTTTTGACTATAGCTCTGCTCCCATGGTCACATGATTGCAATTCAGTCACTTGGCAACCAACTCTTACTTACAACTGGTTGCAACATCCTGTTGCAAAACCTGCTATTGGTTAAGCTGGATTTGCACTTATGACCATGTGACTTGACTTATGACTGGAATAGAAATGGTCATAAAATCAGGTCCAGTCATGTGATGACTCAACTCACAACTGCAATGACTTATGATTAAAATTCCAGTCCAATTGCGGTTGTAAGTGAAGGACTACCTGAAGTAATATTAGTAATAGTAAATGCTGTTAGGGATAACATTGTTTACCCTAACTGGTTTAGGTAAAATAATAAATATGTTATCATGGTTTGTGTCTGTAACTTTAACTGTAAGAATGTAATTTAGGGAGTGGTTGTAAAAGCACCATAAAAGAAGCAAGGCACGGCAGCTTGCTCTCTCTGGCTTGATGATCCCTAATTAGGCAATTGGTCTAGGCCAGATATAACTTATAGTGTAAATCAGCTGGCATGTTTTAATTCAGATCCACATCAATGTCATTGGCAATCATTAAAAAGAATTTTAAGATATCTTAAAGGAACAATGAATCATGCATTGTATATAGAACCAAAGGGTAATTTGAGCCTTAGTGCCTATGCAGATGCAAGTTTTGCAACTGACATAAACACTAGAAAATCAACATCTGGGATGGCTATATTATTTGGTAAGACACTAATAGGGTGGAGGTCAATCAGACAACAGCATATCAGCTTGTCCATGATGGAAGCAGAATTTTCATGTCTGTCATTACTATGCACTGACTTAATTTTGTACAAACAGTTATTATTAGACATGGGTATAACTGTTAAAGATTCCATTATTATGTATGAGGACAACCAAGGAGCCATAAAGTTAGCTACTAATATTGCTGTAAAAACTAGATCAAAGCATACTGATTTAAGATACTTAAATGTTAGAGAATCTGTAAAGAATGGGCTAATTAAATTGGAATACTGCATGACAGAAGAAAACATTGCAGACCAATTTACAAAAGCTCAAGGAGTAATTAAGTTTAAAGAGAGTTGTAACAAATATGATTTGAAGATGTAAATAGTTTTTGTATTATTATTACCTAAAAGGGGAGAATGTTAGGGATAACATTGTTTACCCTAACTGGTTTAGGTAAAATAATAAATATGTTATCATGGTTTGTTAGTTAAAGTGTCTGTAACTTTAACTGTAAGAATGTAATTAAGGGAGTGGTTGTAAAAGCACCATAAAAGAAGCAAGGCATGGCAGCTTGCTCTCTCTGGCTTGATGATCCCAAATTACTGTTTAGACTGAAGACTGAGTTTTTCCCCTACTGGAACGGGAGAGAGAAAGGACTGTTGATTTATCAACTGTGAGAAGACTAATTTATTGTAAGTGAACTGACATTGGATATTCTACACGGACTTTGCTAATTGAATATCCTTGAATGGACTGACTAAAACAATACATGACTAATGGACTATTATTTTGACTATGCTATAAAACTCTAAGTGGAATAAACTATATTTTTGATAACACAAGCGTATCTGTTATTTTTACTGTATGTTAACTAACATACAAACTTATCTCACACATTTATCTGTATGCCTAACTGACTAACGCTGCACATTCTGTTTAGCTTGTCTCCTTAACCCTGGTTGGGGAACCCAGGCTTAACAAATGCTATTAATAATAAACAAATACTATTAATAATAATATTAGTAAATACTAATAGTGGTAGATGACTCAAAGTCAAGTTCACCCTTAATTATAGAAGCTCACTGAATGAATTCAGGCCAATCTTTATCTATCAACTCCCCATGGAGACCAAAGATACACAGGCAGTTATTATTACAAGGTTATCTTAAAAGAATCTTGCAAATCTGAATGTGATTTTTCTCTCCCTCCCTTGATGATCATCAGAATTAGGGAGGGCTGTGTTTGTTTCTCAGATTACATTTCTATCCCAGATTCAGATTGTTTTTATTTGATATTGCCTTGGTTGCAGTTTTTCCTTCTGTTCATTACATTATTCCTCAAACTGAATTATATAAGATAAATTTTCAGGAGGAGGGGAGGAGAGATAAATGGCAGAGCAAGTGCTACACAGTCTTCCTTAAGTTCCTAAAGAGAAATCAGCACATAAATCTAATAAATGCACTTCAGCAATCATTGTTATTTTTTTAAAACACTGAGGCACCAATTTTCCAAAGATTTTTTTTTTAAAAAAAATACTGATGCTCTGTGTGAGGCCTGAGGCTAGTTTAGAGATGCCAAAGAGCTTAGTGCATCATAATTATTCTATATTCCACCGAAATTCACGACAAATAATTCAGCCAATTTTGCTGAATTGCTGCCATATTTCACTGGCACAATCTGGAAGAGGACGCCACTCACAAAAAGAGTTCACGGGACATAGTTTCTCAATTCTTTTTCAAAGGAAAGAATATAAACACACACACACACCCCAAAAAATACACTAGCAGCTTCAGTACAGTGATCCAGAGATGACTCATTGACATATTACTTCTTATGCAAAATGCACTTATACAATATTCTAAGTCTCATCATATAACAACCAGTGGGAAGAAAGGAATTGCAATGAAACCTCACTTTCATATGTAGCTGGCATCTTAAATTTTGTGCATCACCTTAGAATAGAGTTTTCATTCATTTCGTATACTTGTTCTTATTCAGTGAGAGCAGATTGGTTTAATGGCTAAGGTAGTAAGCTAGAAACCAGGAAACCAGGTAACTAGGCCGATCTTACTCAAGAAGGCTGGCTGGCTGACTTTGGGCCAGTAACTCTTTTTTCAGCCCATAACATGAAGCTTGAGTGACAAGCTGGTCAGTCAATTCCTGCAGCAACCAATTGGATAAACACTAAGGTAACCTGGAAATAAATATAAATATTACCACACACATAAACACACATACCACACACACACAAAACCAGATAAGCTAAGCCTAAGGCTGTGTTAACAGAATCTTACACGTCTGATAGTACAAATCTCCTGCCATCTCTTTTTATAGCCTGATATGTTACGGAGATGCCTTTATGAGTATCTTTCTTTGCCTATTATACAACTACAGGTTATGCCCTTATTATCTTATTACTCCCTAGGCAGCAGCTCTTCCTCCTGCCCCCCTCCCCAGGTCATTTGCATATACTATTACATATGCCTTGTTAATATTATAATATATACTTAGTGAATTATCTATCAGAAGAAAATTTAGGAACCATGGCAATCTTTGCAACTCCTTCATTTGCATAAGGGCAGGGCAATCTGATAAGCCTTTCGCATCTAAGCTTAGAAAGACTTGCAGCTATTACATCTGAGCCATCACAAAACTTGGGTCAGGGATCACAAAAAAGTTGGAATATATATCGATCCTTGTTATGTCCTGAGCATGGGTGCAAGGAACGGAGACGAGACATCGAACGGTGACTTCAACTCTTTACTGTAAAATAAGAACAGAGCAAATACTTGGGCAGCAGCAGCTCTTTTATAGAGCTGGCTGCTGTCAAAACAACCAATGATTTGAGTTTACCGCTTTCACAAGCATCCAATCAGAGGGGCCCATTAACAGCCAATCAGACTGGCCAAAAACGACCAATCACGACTCGCTATTCGCAGGCCAATGAGAAGTGCAGGATTACAAGCCTGCTGTAAAGTAAAGCTGTTTAGGGTTGTATCGCTGCGTTGGCTTAGTCCATAACACCCCTCCCCTCTAGGTTCCGTCTGAGGGGTGGGGTGATGTATTCTCGTAAATAGGCAGGTCGCTTCACCTGTCTGCTTGACTTGTGCTGTTCCACCGGTCTCTGTCCTGGCTCTGGTTCCGGTGGGCTGCTAGCTGGGTTGGATGGTGAAAATTGTGGCCTTGGGCTGCTTTCCCTGCTTACGGCAGTGCTGTCTTCCGGGTTCCCTGGATCTGTTTCCATTGCAGTGCTGTCACGCGGTGAGGCCACTCCCTGACTCAGTTCTCCTTCTGACGGTGAGTATTCCCTGGTTGGTTGTGTAGACTGTTGGGTTTCGATTGTTATTTCTTCTTCGGCCTCCTCAATGTTCCTCCCCCCCCCCAGCTAGAGATTCCAGGGCTGAGATAGGACTGGGTGCTAATCTGGAACGGAGTTGGTCTATGTGGCGTTTCCACTTCTTACCATCTGTAGTTTGTAAGCAATAGGATCGGGGTCCCGTAAGTTGCATTATGGTAGCGGGGATCCACAATGGGTCACCCGAGAAGTTTTTCACAAACACGAGGTCACCTTCCTGGAATGACCGACACTTGCTGCTGGATCCTGGGGGTTGTTCTGGCGTGTAGTTTTGGTGGAGGCGATCAAGATGCGAGCAAAGTTTCTGGCCCATCAGGAGTTCAGCTGGGGTTCTGTTCGTGGTACTGTTTGGGGTTATGTGCTGGAGGAGAAGCATCCGGTTTATTTTGTCGTCAATGTCGCCGTGGTCCATTTTGTGCAAAGTCTTTTTTACAAATTGAACCATTCGCTCAGCCCTACCATTGGCCACAGGGTGAGCTGGTGATGATAAGGCATGGCGGATGCCCCGATCTGCCAGGTACTGTTTGAATGGCAGGGCAGTGAATTGGGGGCCATTATCGGAGACCAGGACATCCGGCAATCCGTGGGTAGCGAATAGCTTATTCAGCTTTTTAGTGACCGCCTCTGTGGTGGTGCTTTTCATCTTGTGGACTTCGAGCCAGTTAGAATAGGCATCCACTGTTAGGAGGAAAGTGTGTCCTCTTGTGGGTCCCGCAAAATCGATGTGGATACAATTGCGGATACAATAGCGAGAGCCTCTTTATCAAGTTGACTATAGTTCCTTTTGGTCTTAGACAAAGTTCTCGAAAAGAACTCAATAGGTGCCTCATTCCCATTTGGTAGGACATGGCTTAAAATGGCTCCCACTCCAAATGGTGAGGCGTCACAGGTAACCGTCAAAGGTAGAGTCTCGTTGTATTGCATTAATACAGCATCAGAGGTTAAGAGGTCTTTTACTTGTTGGAATGCCCTTTCTTCACGCCGTCCCCAGACCCAGGAAGCCTTTTTGTCAAGAAGTCTATGTAGGGGCTCGGCTACGCTCGCCTTCTGGGGCAAGAAGATGTTATAAAAGTTAATGAGTCCCAGGAAGGCTTGGAGGTCTGTCTTATTTCTAGGTCTCGGGGCGTTTTTGATTGTGGTTAGTTTTTTTTTGGTGGGGTGGATTCCCTGTCTGTCGAGAAGGTATCCCAGGAACTCCACTCTCTCCGTACAAAGTTGACACTTGCCCCTTTTTACCTTCAGACCAGCGTCTTTAAATTTCTGTAGAACTTTTCTGAGTCATTGTACTAATAACTCTTTTATGGGGGCAGCTATTAGGACGTCGTCAAAATAAGGCACGACGCCTTTTATGCCTTGTAATAGTCTCTCCATTAAACTTTGGAAAATGCCAGGTGCCACGCTTACTCCAAATTGGAGTCTATTGCACTTGAAGGCGCCTCTATGTGTAACTATTGTCTGGGCTTCTGCAGTTGTCGTGTCTACAGGTAGTTGCTGGTACGACTGAGCTAAGTCCAATTTCGCAAATATTTTTCTGCCACCCAGGGAATGAAGAAGGTATTGGACCACCGGTACTTGGTAAGCGCTCTGTTGAAGAGCATGATTTAGGGTGGCCCGGTAATCCCCACAAATTTTTAATGAACCATCTGGCTTCATGGGCGTTACTATTGGAGTTTCCCAGCGGGCATGATCAATCGGTTCCAATACACCCCAGGCTATCAGTTTATCTAGCCGCTCATCGATCTTTGGCTTTAGGGCAAAAGGCACCCGACGAGGCTTAAGCCGAATGGGAGCTACATCGGGGCTGAGATTAAATGATATAGGGATCCCCTTGTACTTGCCTAATGTTCCTGTGAACACATCCTGGAATTCCTGGATGAGAGCCTCTTCCCAGTCATCGCTTCTGGTTTGGTGTATGCCGGCTAGTTCAATCCCGAGTGGGGCGAACCACTGTAACCCTAACAAACTGGGTCGGTCACGATCGACGACAGTTAGGGGAAGCGTCGCGGTGCGGTCATTGAAGGATACTTGGACGTGGCTGGAACCGACAACTGGAATTCTGTTTCCCTGGTAGTCTTTTAGGATGACTCGTTGAATGCTGAGGTCCTGGCGGCAGATGTCAGATATCAGCTGTTTGAGGGTTTTCCAGGATACCATCGATAGGGATGATCCCAAATTGACTTCCATCACGCACGGTCAATTCTCAATAGTAACCCTTACGCAGATCTTTCTTGCATCGAACGATGAAGCGTGGCCGATAATAATGGTTTGGTGGGCCTCTTCTCATCTTGTTGAAGAAGCAGGTGCTCGATTTCTGTAGTAGTAGTGGTTGTTCCATTGGTGGTTCAGGCGGTCCCGATTCTCAGGAGGTTTGCCTGTCTCCCGACGGAGGTTGTTCTCCCTTCGGTTGGGACTGGACTCTCACTTGCTTCTGCAGACTTTCTTTTCCCGCAGGTACGGCAGAGTGCTTTGAGGAATTTGCAGTCCGATCGCGGGTGGTTTGCCCCGCAACCAGCACATTGGTGCGGACGTCTCTGGTTCCTTTGCTCTCGTACCGAGCGGAGCTGGCTGACCTCCTCTTCCTCACTGTCTGAGGATGACTCAGGTCTTCATGGTGGGTGGTGATAGCGTGCTTCTCAGCAGTGAGTGGGCTATCATTAGCGAGTTGGTGAAGTGGTGCGTTCGCTCGGCGCATTCGAGTGGCTGACTTCCTGGTTGCTTCTGTGGCAGTAGCGTCAGTGATGACATCTGTAAGGCTGATGTCTCCTTTCGCCATAAGTTTACTCTGCACTTGTGGTGCATTTAATCCCAGAACTATGCGGTCTCTTAGGGCTTCCTCAAGGTTTGCAAAACCACAAAGGCCTCCTAGGTTCCGGAGGTCAGCTACGAAATCCCCAACGCTCTCGTCCTTCCCTCTGGTAAAACTCGTGTCTTCGTATCAGTGTAGGTACTGCGGGTGCGTAATGGGCCCGGAGGATTGGGGCGAGGGTATCCCAATCCATGATCTTCACTTCTGCCGGTTTTCCCAGTGCTTTAGCCATTTTGAAAATGGCAGGGCCACAAAGAGTCAGGAACACCACTCGTTTCTTGCCAGGCATAGCATCTTTTAAATTGTTGGTCTCTAGGAACATCTGGAAGTGATCTATATATGAGTCTCAGTCTTCGGTTGCTGGGTCGAATGGTACGGGTGGTATGGCGCCGCTGGTCATCTTGCCGTTTGTTGCATGCGCTCTTCAGCCACGTGCTCTGTCTTGTTCGATGCGTACTTAGCTCTATCATCTCCGTATCCCATCCTCGTCGCCAGTGTTATGTCCTGAGCATGGGCGCAAGGAACGGAGACGAGACATCGAACGGTGACTTCAACTCTTTATTGTAAAATAAGAACAGAGCAAATACTTGGGCAGCAGCAGCTCTTTTATAGAACTGGCTGCTGTCAAAACAACCAATGATTTGAGTTTACCGCTTTCACAAGCGTCCAATCAGAGGGGCCCGTTAACAGCTAATCAGACTGGCCAAAAACAACCAATCACAACTCGCTATTCGCGGGCCAATGAGAAGTGCAGGATTACAAGCCTGCTGTAAAGTAAAGCTGTTTAGGGTTGTATCGCTGCATTGGCTTAGTCCATAACAATCCTAGTCTTCTAGCTTTACCACACCTGAAGCTATTGTATAAGTTGTCCAGCACTGGAGGAGAACAGTGTACATCTCACCGTCCACACATCAAAAGCACATAAATTCCAGTTGCGAGTCCTTTCAGGCATGCTTTTTTGTTGTTTAACCTTTCATATTTGTCTATCAATCAAAACAAATGTGAATTGTTTTCCTTAGCAAAATATGTTCCTTAACAAAATATGATCCGGTAAGCTGGATCAGAAGCTGAGAGTGAAGAGGTATAAATAAATAAATTCTCCAGGCTGCCACCCAAGAAGGGGTGGAGTGAAATCTGGTGAAGAAGAAGGAAAAAGAGAAAAAAGAGAACAGGACAAATGAAAGGGGAAAAAAAGAAATTTCCCATGGATTTCTGAGAACTCGAAGCAAACTTCCCAGACGTTGCTGGGCAAAAGTGAAACAGGGTCCAACTCTGAACGCTGGGAGGATATTGAGTGGGGGTTTTGTGTGTTGCTTTGGCGCTGCCCCTTATCAGAGGCAGCGGATTGGGGCAAGTACAAAAGCAGGAAGAGAGTCAGGATGTTCCTGTGAGCCACTTGCGGTGTGGGAAAAAGGCAGTTGCCGTGCTCTGTTTTAGCAAAGAAAACCACAACAGTCTCCTGGATGCCTTCAAGTTGAGCAAATTTATTATGGCAGAAGATTTCATGATGCCCATCCTCAAGCAGTCTCCAGCTTCTCATTCCAAGAAGAAGCCCCGTCTGGATCGAGCCACGATTAGCGCCCCTTTGGGGGATTTTTGACGTACAATGCACATTGGCCATGGAGGCGATGCTTTTGGAGACACATCGTTCCTCAGCAACCATGGGGGTGCCAAGACCAATGTTAGATAAGCCAAAGGACAGATGAGGAATTTCACAATATTTACCAAATTTATTAGATTAAAGCATGCCTAACTGTGTACTGGAGAAAATGTAATGAGTTTCAGTAGAAATATAACGATGCTAAAACTGTGTGAAGAAAATGGGTTAATATAACAGGGTTAGTCTTCATATATAATACCTTTAAAATGGCTGCATACATGTGGCTCCCATCTTAATCTTCCAATATGCTAACTATTATTTAGTGATGACTGTTTCTCTAAGCACATCAAAGAAACTAAGAAGCATGATTATTTTGTCTTTTATAAAATTACCTAGATCTTTGTAAGCAAGATTTTAGGGTTTCTGCAGAAGAAAAGAAATATTCTGGCTAGGCCTATTATTGTTTTCTATACATAGTACAGAGGAAAGCACATTGTGGGAGTTGAAGAACTATGCTGGAGGTCCATGATTCAAATTGCATTCCAAAAAGGACCATTAAAGGATAGATTGGGTTGACTGCAAAAAAATGGATGATATTTTTAAGTCAGAAAAATCACAATATAACATGCAAGTTTTCAGGAAAAAAAATAACCATTATGAAAACCAAACATGAACTTTGTTGTCTTTTTGGAACTAAATCTTTAATAATTTCTTAATACTGCTACCCTGAAGGAATATTCAGAATAATTCTAAAGCCATACAGGAATTGTCTCACCTTGATTCTAATTGAAGATACCATATTCACATTGCCAAAAAGATAAATATTCAGATACACAGTTAACTTAAATTTGTGAGTACAAATTAAAAAACCATTTAAACAGAAATGATTTTAGTGGCACTAATGACAGACTGTCAGCTCATGAAGCTTGGATAGGTGAGATGCCGCCATGACAGTTACTTGAACATCTCTGTTGAATTAGTAAAAATGGGACTGAACTTAGAACTATGTGGGCATAGTCAAAAAAGAGGAACATGTGAATGAATTAACCTACTGAAATAGATGTTTCATGTATATTCATTATGTTTACACCATATCTGAATGGAGATCTCTCAAGCAGAACAAATGGCAACCATGCCTTAATTCCAATTTATTCCATAGTTTCGAATTTATAATTTCAAAGATGTATACTGATAAAGGTAAATATTTATGTTCATAATATATACTGAATCAAAGCATATATATTTTAAGCTAATATTCTTCCATACTTTCCCAGAAAGTGATTGAAATGACTAAAAGGTACATGGAAACATATGTCTATATTACAAATATGTTTACATCACATTGAAAAGCTTGCAGAAGCTAGGTAATTTTAAACAAAACATGTTGCTTTTTGTGGCATGTTAAATATTATTGTCCATGTTTCCCTGCCAACTAAGGCTGATGTGATATGACCAACCTCAGTAGTTTCAAAGTTCTCAGGATTTTGATAAATGCTCTATCACAAGATCACATTTCCAAGTTTGTAACAGTACCGTTAGTCTGTGTTCAAATATACATTTGCTAGGCATCCAAGACAATTACATTTCAACAGTCTAATGTTATGGGCTCTGCTCTGTAGTATGCTAATGTTGCCTTGACATATATTTTACAGGGAATTAAATGCTTATAGTAATGGCCCTTAATTGAACTATTAAGTAATGCAATTAAAAGGGTTTCCCACCCATATTCATAAAGACTGAAAATAACAAGGCAACACACATATAGAAAATGTAATTTCAAGTCCCCATACAAATAAGAGATTGGGTTTTTTTCTTTTCATTCTTACTAACTGTTGAATTTTAAACAGTATAAAATAAACGGGAGATACAGTTCTATGTATAACTACTCAGAGGTAAGTTTCATTGTGTCCAGTGTGTATAGTACTGGAACATAATATATAATATTTATATATTACAGGTGATATGGTAAAAAGAGGTGGAGCTTTCATGGACTCATTCCATATTTTTTTACTACCCCTCCATACACATTCCTTGATTAAACTGTGATATTAATATCTCAAAGGGTGAATAACTAAATAGTTGACCGGGCAGTAATCATATTAACCATATGCAAGGTTTTTTAATTGAAAATTTAAAAAAACTAAGTGTTTTGCTCTGTCCTTATGCACTGTTTGGGGAAATATGAGTCTGCCATATGCCTCAAAGTCCATGGATGGCATTGATGGAATCTTTACCCTCTAAAAAAGAAGTCCTCAATTCCCAGTTCCGGTCTGTGGCCTGTTAGAAACACACACACACACCCCAGTCCATGAAAAAATTGTCTTCCATGAAACTGGTCCCTGGTGCCAAAAGGGTTGGGGACAGTTGCTGTAAAACATTGCTGAGATTCAACAGTAAGCATAGCAGACAGAATGGAAAAGCTGTGGGATTATATTTGAAATAAACTTGAGCTTTTGCTTCCTTCCTGCTTCTGCTTAGCATGTCCATTGCCTTTCGTAGTGCATGAAAATGACGTCCTCCGTCCATACCCATAAGTACCAGGGAAACAATATGGTACAGATAATCCTCATGTGATCATAACTGGAGTGTACAACTCCATCATTATATGAAGCAGTCACTAGGTGAAACTGCAATTCTGCTTATGTTCTTACTTCAGCTTTTCTTTGCTTTACAGACCAGCAGAAGTTGTCAATGTGAGGATTGATCATAAAGTTACGTTCCACAACCACTCTAACTGAGAACATTTGCCATACAAGGGAATGGCTAAACAAGGACTTCCTGCATATATTTGGGAAAGAAAGTGATAGCTGACTGCAACAGCCAATCCAACCAGACTCAGGCCAGCCAATGGTTCATGGAGATTTTCTCTGCCAAATTTATTGTGCTCTAAGCTCTTGTAAATAGATCACAACAGGACTAAAATAACTCGCAACTTCTAGAAAGGGGTGGGAACTTCACCATTCATGCCCTCCTTGTTTCATCAATCTCCCATCTCTCTATAAAATATGTTAATATTATCAGTAGATTCAGTTGAATTTCTGACACAGTGCAAAGTATTCTAGATATTCAATTAAGTCAACTAGGAATCATGGTTTATCATAGGCACACATAAAAGAGTTCTCATCCTAGGAGGTGTTTCAAAACATTGATGTTAACTTAGAGTAGTACATTTTTACTTGTTTATTTATTTGAATAATTTATATGGCCATTTCCTTACTCCCATGATTCTAGGCAGCTAACAAACAATTAAAACTATAATAATCCAGATAAAAATGAGCACTATAAATAGCATTAAAGAATGTGATGAAGATCCTCAAGAAATGTACATCTATAGTCATATAAACAACTCATCTCATCCTGGCTCAATGCCTGAAGAAATAACCAAATTATTTTAAAAATTTAAAATAGTAATTTCATTAAAAATTATACTTACAATGATTAAAAAACAAATACAAACTGAAAAACTGAAAGAAGAAATAGAAGGTGCGGGGGGGGGAAAGAACACAGAAAAAATAGAAAATAAAGAATAAGAACATAGTAATGAAAAACAAAGGAAATATGTTTAAAAAATTACTTCCTTCTTCACTGCAAGCATAAACTTTAAATTTTAGTAGTGTATCAAATCTTGAAATAAAACAAATATCTGTTTTTCTCATATCACATTTCAGGCACTTTGCAACTGACTTGCATTTACAATTGGTTGCAGTATCCTGTGATCACATGATTGCATTTTGTCCATTTTCTGATGAACAGCCCCCATTGGATAAACTGGATTTGGGCTTAATAACCATGTTATTTGCTTAACAACTATGATCATAAAGACAGTCATAAAAATGAGTCATGTGGTGAGTTGACTTACAACCACAATGACTCAGGATCAAAATTCTGTGCTCAATTGTAATCATAAATTGAAGACTATCTTTCTTTATACTTATATTTAAAACTTCTTTCCTCAAGCATTGAAAGAAATTCACCCGACGTTTTTAGATTTGTAGGTCCAAAGATTTCTAATAGTTGAAAAAGCAGTTAAAAAGTAATTTCCAAAAGTGATTAGAAAAGGAATTATGAAAATCCAGTATCCTTTTAAAGAATTTCCCTCATCTTCCAGAGCTCTAAACCTGTCAATAATGTCTGTCTTGCCGTGTCCTCAAAAAGAAAAAAAACCCTGTGTGGATTATTTATGGACAATCCCAATTTGCATTTTTTTTACAAAGGAATTACAAAGAGTGGGGTCTCCTCACCAGTTCTTTAGTCTCTTGCAATTGTCAGCTCCTCTTTTAGCAGAGTCATCTTCAGTTTGCTATTTCTTCCCCACTTGTTAGAACTTTTCAGAATCAGGGCCATCTTAACCTCAAGGGGAATCATTTTCATAGGACAGGTGCTATGTAGAAAAGGCATGCCTTTGGGTTCCACTGGAGAACACTGCTTCAGGGAAAGGAATTGGAACATGCCCACCCTACAGGTGGACACACTTGATGAGGCCAGTCCTAGAAATAACCTGTTCCTATACCATACAGAATATAGAAAGCATCTACTTTCATCTAAAAATGAATTTAAAAATGATGCAATATTCAATACAATTCCCACGATGAAGGAAGGGATAGAGAAAATGTCATAAATCACAGAGATGGCAACTGCCCCATTTGGTAGAGAAAACCACCACAACAAAAAATTCTAAAAAACTGGGACTCTTACATGGCCTTTTCTCTGAAAGGAGAAAAACAGTATGAAGATTTATAAGTTAAAGGATTGAAAAAGAAATGGAACAAACAAGGGGTTGAAGGGACTTGTATAATGTCTAAAAAGGAGAAGAAATATAAGATCATAGTTATGTGTTGACAAGAAGGTGGGAAGTAATTATATTTCATAACTTTAATTTATTCTCTATTTTCTTTTTTTGCACCTTTTTTCTTTAGTTTTGACTTTTAACTGTATGTAAAATTCTCAATAAATATAAATAATAAAAATGATGCAATATTTCTCTCTGATTTCATGACAAATTATAATAATACACAGAATATCATTATCATTAATAAATGATAATGATATTCTGTGTATTATTATAATATATTTAGAAACTTAATATTTGATGGATGTGTAACATCTATATATAGCCTTGGAACATTTCCCAATTATTGTACTTTACTGAGATCCTTATTAAAATAGGCCACAATCCATTAATAAGTCAAAAGTGTCATTGGGAGCATTCATTGTGTGTGTTTTTTCTAGCCTTGTTAGTAATTTTGTTTATTGATTTGTGTGTCCAAGTCCATTTTTGATGCCTGATTACTGCCTGGACTTTCTCTTTTTTCAGAAGTGGTACCATTAGTACTTTTGGTACTTTTGCAAGGCCAAGAGAAATTGATTCAAGGTTGCCTAGTAAACTCATGGCCAATTTATACCATATATCTTTGGATAGCTATATTTATTTAAATTTCTTAACATTCATCTTATTTATATTTTCTCTAATGAGCCCAAAATGGCACATATGACTTTATTCTGAATTTTTATCATATATATATTAATGAAAGCAAAGATTTGCTAAGAATTAGTAAATAATACTGAATCAACTACTGAGTTCCACAGCATTTGTGACTTGAACTTTGGTTTCTCCTACTCCAATCCAACTTTAACCAACTATTTGAAGCCTAGATTGTAAACATATGATATCTCATTCTAGTTAAACTTACTATTTGTCCTTGTGACTTGAAGGAGAACATTCAATGCATACACGATATATTGTATTCAGTATCAAAGGAGGAAAACACCCAACTATATACAATGTGGTTGTATATTAACTCTCCAAAGGAACATTCTGGGGCTCTAGAAACTTATCTCAGAAGTATGCCTCCAGACAAAGAATCTTAATAATCTGAAAAATTGACAATAACTGTGCCTCATTCAGAGAATTTTAGAAGTGGTCAAGACAATATCATCATTTGTAATCCTACTGCCTTTCCCACCATTTTTGATCCAAGAAAAATATGTTAAGGGTGGAAAACTTGGAACTCTCCACCTCATCTAGTAATCTCCCCAGGTCTGGATGCTTCCAAAGCCCCAACAAACAAAATGATAATGAATTAGAATCAGAAGTTTGGACCAATTAAATTTTCCATTCATCTTGCAGACTGGAAAAAACAATATCCGAGAGTTAAGTGATGACTCATGGAAAAAATATCTATAGAACTCTTCCCTTACTGAATGGTTTGGCCAGACAACAGGAAAGTTTCACAGAGTGGTTGGAAATGAGCTGGAGACAATGTAACCATGAACTTATTTAAATAAAGGTTCAAACCTTAAGACCAGGATAGTTGCAGACAATTAAGACATTTACAGCTACTGTTACACTTGTGGAGATTTCTCATTTTATTCTATTCACCACATTGTCGATCTTAAGCCTGCGGGTAGCAAGCAGACATAATGCCATCTTTCAAGCTGTTTTGGGCAATGATACAGCAATCAGGGCAACAGTAATAGTGGCACTACACAGAGAAGGGAATCCACAGTAGAGCTTGGCATATACAACTAAATGTATGGCACAATTCCAATGCTTGGAGAATAATTACATCACATATTCATTAAGCCTTGATCTAGCTTCTGCTTCAAAGAAAAAAATGCATGGAAGGACTTAAAGTTGGAAGGCATCCCAAAAATTACATGTTAGAAAACTCTACAATTCCTCAGGCTTAATATGTACTTTCCTATGAATGTTTACTCATTTAACTGTCCAATGAATGGATGATCTCCGACATATTGTCCGCATTTCTAGGATGCACATTTCTTCTTCCTATTAAGTTATTTCTCTCATTGTTTTTAAAAGTTGGTATCCTCATTTTTTCATCTTAGCAATTTGATCCCACTATTTAGAAATAACAATTCCAACAAAATATGCCTTTGCAGACTCAATGTTGATATTGTAACTACTTCCCAGGAACCATCTGTAATGAAAATAAAGTATCTAAATTACACATCATGATCAGAGGTGCTATTCGACCAGTTCGTACCTATTCGGGTGAACTGATAGCGGTTGTTTGGCATGGGTCGCTGAACCGGTGGCAATCCCTGGCCCCCAACCCGGTTGCCCAGTCGCTCACTTGCGATTGCTCTCCTAGCTTTCCATTCCCCACATCCTCTTTCTCCCGGGGGAAAAGGAAGAAAGGCATGGACGCTGCAGGTATCGCTTTCCCCATGTGAGTTAAAGTGTTGGGAGTGAGAAAGAGTGTGGTCTGATAGAGGGGGTGGGGGTGAATCGAGCCTTGAAGCACTTTTGCAACTTAAAAGAAATGCATTTTGGAAACAGGTCTTTTAAAAACTTCTCCAAGGATTCCCATGGATGCTGCAAGTATCGCTTTCCCCTTGTTAGTTAAAGTGCTGGAGTGAGAAAGAGTGCGGTCTGACAGAGGGGGTGGGGGAATCCACTCAAGCTTTGGAGAAATTTAAAGGAGCTGCTTCCAAAATGCTTGTCTGTTAAGTGCTCTGTGTGTGTGTGTGTGTGAGAGAGAGAGAGAGAGAGAGAGAGAGAGAGAGAGAGAGGAGAGAGGAGAGAGAGAGAGAGAGAGAGAGAGAGAGAGAGAGAGAGAGAGAGAGAGAGAGAAAGAAAGAAAGAAAGAAAGAAAGAAAGAAAGAAAGAAAGAAAGAAAGAAAGAAAGAAAGAAAGAGGAAGGTAGAGAAAGAAAGAAAAAAATAGAAAGAGAGAGAGAGAGATAAAACTCTGTGCTATTATTTTTAATTGTTCCATTGTTTGTCATGGGTTAATATTTTGCACGGTCCCTACACCTAGAGTGATTTTTCTGCCTTTCTTTTGCCCAGGGATACCACATATTTTTCAGGGTTTACATGCATTCAATGTCAATAGTCCAGAGCATAAAATACACATGTGTTTAACAAGAGTTGAAAGGGACCTTGGAGGTCTTCTAGTCCAACCCCCAGCTCAGGCAAGAAAACCGAGGATGCCAAACTCTGAGTAAAAATCCTGGGAAAGGTGTCAGAATAATACTTACAATGGAACTTGGGGTGAACCGTATACCATTTCAGAGAAAAGGCTGTCCAGTCTTTTCTTTAAAACTTCCAGTGATTGAGCACCCAGAACTTCTGGAGACAGGCAGTTCCACTGGTTAATTGTTCTCACTGTCTGGAAGTTTCTCCTTAGTTTTAGGTTGCTTCTCTCTGTTCAGTTTCTATCCATTGCTTCTTGTTTGCATTCTGCTTCTTTGGAAAATACATTGTCCCCCTTTCTTTGTAGCAGCCCCTTAAAAGCCTGTTGTATATCACACTCTTGGGCAAAGCATGTGAGCCATTTCCTCCTTTCAGTGGTCCATGAAATCGCATATAGTATGCAGATAATAAAGTCAAAAAAGCTGAACAACATTTTTACAGAACTATAGATAAGTTGAGGCTGGATGACAAGGAATGGCTGGGAGGGGAGGGCCAAGTGAGGCACCTTTTGATGTGAGTGACATTGAGTTGGCCATGCCCACCCAATAAGCCATGCCCACAAAACTGGTAGTAAAAAAAATTGAATTCCATCACTGAACATGATGATAAGGATAATCACCTCATTGTACAACTAAACCACAAGAGAAGATGACAACAAAAAATACACAACCACACAAGATGTATTTATGCAAAATTTCAAAAGAAGTGTTTGAATTGATATGGACAAGTACCTGCAAATCATCTCAAATAACTCAGTTTATCTCCATTTCAAAATCATTTCAGTTGTCTCCTTCCTAATGAAAATTAATTGACTACCAACTTTTTTCTTCAGGTTTGACTACTTAAGCAGGAGGATAATTAGATTCTCAACATTCATCTGGAATAGTTCTTGAGGCTCAAGAAAGAGCAGAAAATCAAATTTAAAGCTGTCATCTTTAACAGTCACTAGACACAGTATAGTGCCAGTATGTGTCTAGTACTCTAGGGTAACATTTCCAGTCTGACCCTTTTCACATGTCTAAACTTCAACTCCCAGAATTCTCAGCTGTGGCCCTGTAGCACACTAGGCTACTCTTGACAACTGGTCTGAGTTTTGAAGCTCTGGACGAATGGCTCTAAGTGCTACCAGTCCTTATGCCAATTAAACTAATAAAATCTGTATATATCCAAACCAAGCCTATCCATTTATGATTTTCTTAAGATCTTCCTCAGAATGGCAAACTCTTTCATGAAATGCCATTGAAGAAGTTCAAATTCTCAGGAGGTCAATCTTCTATTTAAAATTCCCCATGAAATTGAAATAACTGCTTTGTACATTAAAACCATGTCATCCCGCCCCCCTCTTCTCCATTTCTTGAATGAAGAGCTGTATATGCTGGAAAATACTAATTGTCCTGAATTCTTGGAAGGGTTCATGTTTGCTAATTCCTGTTGAAGCATCCACTGGGAAATGTGCCAGCCTCTGGGAGAAATGTACCCTATAGAACAATTGGTCTCTGGCTTTGCTCCTACCCTGACACCTTTCCCTCCAAGTGGATTGCAAGCCAAGTGCTCATTCGTTCCCACGGAAGGTTATCCAAGATCTCAGGGGAAAGGAACTGTGCCATTTTGGCTCCACTTTCTTTTAAGCCTACCTCCCCCATTTCCTCCTACACTGTCACAGAGGAGAGAACAGGGACAGTTGTTATCAACACCTCTGCACACCTCCTACTGCTCTATTCACACTCTGGTTATTTCTTTGATGGCAGGAGACCACATATATACATCTGTAAAAAAGAGAAGAGGTGATTTGCTCTCCTCTCCTCTCCCCACCCCCAGAAATATATCAGTGCCTTATGCATCCATGCTGCCCTCCCCCTTACAAATCCCTTTTGTGCTACACAAATCTACAAGGAGCAAACTAACATGAAGAGTGAAAGATAGGACAGGAATCCACAAACCCACCTGGCAGCAGTTTTGTCAACAGCTGCCACCTCAAAACATAAAGCAGAAGCTGCTACCAAATGCTTCAGTCAACATTCGTGTTCTTCCTTCTTAAATATTGTTTCTGAGAAAATGATCCCAAGCCCTTCTCCATTTGAGATAGATGTGGCTAGATCTCAAAGATGAAAATGAGGCCCAGAAGCTTTCTAAAATGTTCTTGTCATGCCCCTGGTGGACTAACTCTGAGGAAGAGGAGGAACAGCCAACAAGGAGTGGAAGTGTGGCTCCAGAGGTGGTGGAGGAGGCTGGGGAAAGGCAGAAGCCGGCTGAGCAGTCAGAGGAGGACCCAGGCCCTCCCCTATCCATCCTAGGGCCCGCAAGGAGGAGATGATCAGGGTAAAATGTGGTCTACTTGGGAGGAGATGGCCATGATCCTCTTCATGGGTTACAGGTGTGACATTTGCATAAGAGTTTGGACCTGCATGCTTACAGAAGCTGGAGACAAATTAGTGTTTTATTCCTAAAGAAGGTTTATCTTGGTTGGCGTTCTTCCAATGGACTGTGCCTGGTTATCTTCCTGAAGTTGGCAATTATCTATCCTGGTCTGTCGTGGAACTTTATTCAGTGCGGTTTGGTTTTGGTTTTTGCTTCGTTATCGGCTCTTTAAATTTGAACTGTGTTTCTTTCCTTTCACATGTTATTTTGAAAATAGTTCACTCTTCCACTGAACAATTTGTGAAAAAAAAAAAGTGAAGCCAAGTTGAAGGCATTAAAGGACTTTTAACTATATTTTGGTTTTTGTTATATTTCTGATATACTCTGGGTCATCGCAGTTCTCAGCACATTATTTCAGCAAAATGCTTGACTGTAGTTCCTTCATCTTAGTTGTTCTGTTGTAGAAGGAGAGCTGTATTAGTTCACAATCACAAAAGAAGAATCAACAGGTGCCTGGTAGCACATTTTCCAGCTAACACTTTTTTCTTAAAAAGCAGAGGATCTCATGAGTTGTACCTATTCCCAAATTTCACAGGAACAAGTCACTTTTAGGGGCTTACAGTATGAACTACGTTTTTGGCTGTTGTTTGGTTCATGAAGGGGTTGGTGGTCATCAGAGATGGTGTGTAGACAAAAGTTTCAGCCCATTCCCCTCTCTTCAATCTCTGTAAATCCACTTTATTCATTTATCATCCAAATTGGTCAAAAAGTATGTTGGGCTTGCTCAACAGTTTGCTGTCCAATTTCAAAAGAAGTTCGATATCATATATATCCCAGAGGGCCATCAGCTGAACTTGGGGCTACACTAGACATGACATTATTGTGTGAATGTGATTAACATGTATATCAGCCTTCCCCAAGGCTGTCAGCATTCTGCATCGATAAACTAAGCAGCAGTATTGCCTCTGGCAGCCTTCAGCAAAAAAGTGAAGGAAGATTTGCACTTTTTGAGCCTTTCACTGTATAATTTCACCCGCATCAAGAAGCAAAATATAAGAAGCTACTTTATTTTATTTGGAATTTTATTTATTGCACTTTATTCACAGATTTAGATGCTGCCAATTCCAAATGGCTCTGGGCAGCTTACTATATGCATTGGTTTAGGAATGTTCTCTCTATACCCAAGTTATTCCGAGAGATGAATCGATTTTAACATTTTTATCAGTAGCATCAATCTTGTTAACCCTATATATTGAATAAATGAGTGGGTAAAAATGCTACATCGAAAACTCTAGATTTCCTGATTTGAATTTCCTAATATTTGGATTTACAGTATCTGTGGTCACTTAACAAATTATAAATGGCTATACCGAATCCCTGGCAGAGAGCAAGCCAGAGGCTATTCAGAGGTTATAGTAAACATAAACATTGTCTGTGTGCATTAAGGAATTGGAGATGATTTACTAATGTAAGTAGTACCAAACATTAGAAGGATGGGGGCGGGGTGAGGGAATGGAAAACAACATTACACATTCAGTTTCAGATCATTTGGGGCACTTTTTTCCTGTGTGACAATACTTGAAATGCATGTGAAACAATTTGATAATTTAATGTATGTTAAATTAAAATCTTTGTGCCAGGGTCCATTTCTATTGAAAGTTAACAATAATAATAACAAGAAATCACCTTTTTTTTCAAGGCTAGAAAGGAATAAAAGCAAAAAGGGAGAGGATGTCTAACTCTTGGGGTGTGTGGGGGGGGGGTGTATCCTTAAAAATACTTCACATAATTGTTCCTTTTCTGAGTTTTTTTTTCTGAGGGATTATATTGTATGCAGGCAATTAAAAATGAAGTAAACATCAGCCGATGGTCTTAAAACATACTTCATCCAAAGAAAAGCATTGTTCCCCAACTATTGATTTGTTCAAAATCGAAGCTGGGTTTCTTTCAACTTTTAATTGAATGTTACTTGGAACATATCTACTATTTTATTTATCTATCAAATTTATGTTCTATCTTTGCTTTAGGAGTTCATATGTAGCATTCATAGTTTCCACTTTTGTGACCACAACACTTCTGAGAGAGTTAATGGACAAGACTATCCAATTCACCAAGTGAACTTCTTTGGCTGAAAGTAATCTTGAATTTGGACATCTTCAGATTCACCTAAAAGTTGAAGAAATGTTGAAGAAATTACCATTAAGGGAATAATTACAAGGGGAAAGCAAAACAGTGAAAAAATCAGAAGCTTTGCATGAGCAGTTCCTCAATTCAAACTCTGGTATTTCTTGTTCAAAGTTCAAAGAGCACATGAGGAAAAAACCTTCAGTCTTGGATAGATAATGTCAGAATTTAAAAAAATACTCAGGCCAGTGGACTATTAAAATTTATTTACCTTGCTTATATGCCATCCATTCATGAAAGCTCTGGCAGCTCACATTCTCAATATAAAATAACATAAAACATTTATACATACAACATATATACAAAAAAATAACAAAAGATAAAAATCTACGACATATTAATGGCATTCCCCAGTGAACCAACATCAGTTATAAATACCATCTCTGCCAATGGAACATATGAGTTTTTACTTTTCTGCTAAAGGAATCTCTGCTGAAAGAGAGTGGTAATATCCCATTTTCAAAGTGGCAACCTTGTAAGGGATCTAGACGTTCACTCTACTTCCTTGATCTGAGTAGATAGGCAGCTGAAATCAAAAGAACACATTCCCTTTTGTAGCCAGATCTGGAGCTACATACGGTCTTTAGTGTAACAGATATTGTATCTAGAAAATGAGTAGCAAAGGTTGTTGTATTACCTTAACAGTTAACATTTTATTATTCATCTTTAAATGGTGCAAGACTGTTTATTATTATCCTCTGGGAAACCACAGTCCAAAATTTAATAAAGAGAGGGTTCTAATAATGTAAAACAGGAAAACAATACACAATTGAGAGGTTGAAAAAATGCACCAAATAATTATAAAGGTCATCAGATTCTCTATACCCTCTACTGGAAGTGCAATCCATTTTCTCTGATGAACATACAATCAATATTTACTGAAATGGATAGTCTACAAATACATCATTGCACGGAAATAGTTGTCTCTGGATTATTTTTTTTGTGTGGGAATGTGTATTTAGATTTAATGCCAGGCTTAATCTGCACACATGATTACCAGTGCTATGACATGCCCTAACATGAGGACAGAAACTATAGACTTTGAGTGAAAGTGGACATGGGATGCTGGCTGCTGCCTATCTTCAAGTCCATACTTTACCATCCCATAATTTATAAGAGACGTATGCAGAGCCTCTCAAGAAAGAGAAATCAGCTGAGCACACAAGAGGACACTAATCAAAGGCTTGGATGATTTGGAAATTGTTTGGTAAACATTGATGGGAATGAGTTAAAGTGAAATGCTGAAAAAGTAGTGATTTGCTAGATGTTTGCACATCATATGTATAACTGATATATAATGGCAGAATGTGGTTGAGGCCCTTGGATTTGGTAGGAAGTACACAGTTTACAAAAAGATTGATGCTTTCAGCTTTTTGAAGCTTTACAAAGACATGCCCAAATGTATGTTTAGTTGAATTTCTTGTCAGAAACTTTACTAACCAGTCATGCACATAGGTGTGACTGTGAAATGTGAAAAAATGAGACAGTTTCTGTATGTGATCCTTGCTCAGTCCTGTAACTCTTCTCTCATCCAGCCTGATCCTTCTCCTATTTACTCAGAGGCAGTTCCAATGAAATGACTTAGGACATCCACATGGAACCTGGAAGCCATTGCCTTAAACTCCCTAAAAGATTCCAGGACCCATTTGTGCATCTCTTTTGGAACCTAATCAGAGGCAACTTAAATCTTGCCAACAATGCCCACATTAGTAATTGCAGAATAATAAACATGACAGGGAAATGCAGATGAATGGAACATCCAGTGTAAGTCCTATTCGAGGGGATTGGCCTCTGGAATTTTGAGCATAATGGGGCTGTGTGTTTATTCCTCCAGCAACTGCATAATGTGACTGATTTACAGGAGTTTAACTGAAGTGTTAATCTGACAGTGACGGAGAGCTTCTCACTGGCAGAATCACTTACACTATCATATTAGTTGCCTCCTCTATTAAAGCTGTGTGGCCGATAATTGGAATGCTTTTATGTCTAGTGGTACTGACAAGGCTCTCTTCAGGCCACAGATGGGCGGTCTGGCTTGCTACACAGCTGAACAGTGGCAAATAATTGAGACTGAACGAGTATTGTTCTCGTTGTGCTGGAGAGCAAGGACAGTTCAAGGCAAAGGGAGTCTCAGTGCTGGGTAGGCTACCTACTGGCACGTAGGAAAATCAGACAGAGCTGATACCGGGTTGGGAGGACAATTAAATTCCTTTGCACCAACGTGTTGGTGGACAGATGAGTTTCCACTTGGCAGAGCTTTATGATCTTTAAGGTAGACTGAACTAATAGATTGGTGTGGAGCCCACTGAAGTTAGGAAAGGATGAGAAAGCCAGCCGCAATACATCTGAACTACAGGTTTCTCATATGCTCCACGTCATGCTGGGTTTTTATAGCTCCTGGCTTTCAAAAAGCTTGTTTCAAAGAGGTTTGCGCTAGACTGGGCATGCAGTTTTGCTCTGCAGATATTGTCGCTACCGATTTAGTGGAATGCAATTAGGAAGCCTAAATTAAGTGGTAATGGAGAACCAGCTCTTGAAACTGGGGTTTCCACGGCAACCACTGCTTACAATACAGCCTTCAGTTAGTTTTCCTACTTTATCTGCAAAATGCATAATTGAGCTTTAAAACAGCTTTGTACTGAAAAGCACACTGTAAACAACTGTTTGCCAGGAGAGTTTTACACTGTCTTTTATATGCAACAAACTATCAAATAAAAATTTTAAAAATAGCTTGCCCACGCTAATAAATGAGATTAATAAAAAGAAACGCATGCAACACAGAATGCTAAAGCACCCCAGAAACTGATCTCTTATTTTTTGCTTTTCCATTTTATGTTTGAAAAAGCTGGTTGCCATTGATTTGTCTGTTCTCTCTCTCTCTTTCTGTTTTAACCAAGAAAAAGGTGCTTTATAATTTCCTTTAATTTTAAGTGGCAGGGTTGTGTATCAAGCCGTTTATCTATAAGAGGCCTTTGACCTTTCCATGCAAATGTTGCCTTCTGTCACTCATGCGTGCGGGCAGTTTTACAAAGCTTTTGATACGGAGATAAATTAGCAATGGGAAGGAATCAGGAAGGCTTAGGGGGAAAAAGGCATTCTTTTTTTAAAAAACCCTCAATAGTTTTTTCAAAAAAAAAAATTCATTCTCTACTGTTGCTTTCCCAAGACACACACATGCACTCTTCTCTTGAAGAAACATTCTGAAACGAAGACTAAAAGATAGCAGTCTCTTTCTTATTGATGTTTGGCAGAGGGCTGTTATATCATTGGTGGCTTCTCATGTCAGATACAGTCTCTGTATAGTCAGAGAGCGGCAGAGGGTTTGACCTTCACAGCACGAGTTTACCTTCATCAATGCTACTCAAACCTGCAGGCAACCTAAGCCATTCAAAATTGTCTCAACACTGACCCACTCGTACAAAACTTGGAGGCACTGATTTATTGAAAAGAAAAACAAAATAATATCACAACCCAGTTTGTCCTCACGGGCAGTTTCAGTTGTGATAGATAGCTAATAAAGTACACATGTCCTCAGAAAATGTGGGAAATAGACTTTTTCATCTATATTTGTCTTTATTCTACCCCATAAGAAAGTGTCTCTGCCTGTCTAGGCACTCCTGGCAATAACATCCAAATGTTTTATATTTTATTTTAAAGAAACAAAGTCAAGTAGACATGGTAAGTAAAAAAAAACACAACATATTAATCCTCAACCAGAAAAATAATCCCAGAAGGATTGGCCAACAACAACAACAACAACAACAAGTTTCCCGAATGAAGTTTTAAAAGGCAGTGGGTGAGAAAGAAAATCAGATTTCTTTGGAGGAAAATATTCCATAATTTGAGTACCACACTAAGGAATCCTCTCCAAGAATTTAATAATAAAGACTTGCTTCTGCCAGTGATTAGTCTTTGATATTTTGCGGAATGTTATGGAGAGATGTGATGCACTAACCACTGCAGGCGACCAAATTAATTAGTAAGCTCATTTGTAAGGCATTTGTTTGCCATAAGACTTTATTATTTCCAGATAAAAGCAGCAGCAAAAGCTTTAAAGATGGCTTTTCCAAGAGGCCTCTAAGTGAGGCAAGCACCTCAATTATTCTGCTTAAAAATAACTGTAGAAGAGACAAGAAAAGGGGCTGATACATTCACTCTCTTGTTTCTTACACAATATCTGCTGCCTTGGCCCTCTCCCAGATGTTCCTGGAAGAAATGCAGATCCCAGAATGTGGAGGACTTTAGCAGCCCTGGTTGCCTGCATTTTATCGAAGGAGGAAAGACACGCTGAAATGATTTTCTTCTGGCACCAGCCTGTCCTGTGATAAACATCCATTCAACTGCACTTGGCAAATCTTTCAGACCACCCCCCGACCCCCCAAAAAGTAGTGTAAATGAATATCTTTCCATGTTCCAAAATAATGGCATTTTTCCCCCAACCAAAAGTGTGTTCAATAGATTTGCTTTCTCTGAAAGATTGTGTCTGAATTTAGGGCAGTGGTGACTAGGGTAGCAGAGTCCAACTGGGGACCAAGCCGGGTCTGCACTAGTGCTGATAGTATCTCCTGTGCAGTAGGGGTCTCTGCAGAACTATACAAATAGCTCCACATGGCCTTTGCAGCATCTGCAAGATAATGTGATGCTCTTCTGCCAAGTGTCACTGTCAGGTTCCACTCCAGTGCTCTGGCTGTGTGTGTGTAAGAGAGAGGAGGAGGGATAAATATTCCATAAGACCCAAATGGAGTGAAGGTTTCCTTCCTCAATTTAGGATAGAAAATACCATGTTTTCTTATTATTATTTATTTATCATATGGCACATCATACATGGACTAGCAATATATATTAACATTTTATCTAGATTAGTAGAACATAATTATACAGGGCTGCCAACTCTCACGCAATCAGCGTGAGACTCACGCAATTCAATCAATTTTGACTGTCTCACTCTGATAAACAAAATCTCACGCTAAACCCCCAAAATCATGGAATGTACAAAAATATCCCTACATTCTCTGATTATATTCCGAATATTCCCCTTAGCTTAGGAGAAGGATGAGCTCCCAGCGCCGCCCCGCCCTGCCCAGCCACCCCGCCCTGCCCAGCCACCCCACCGCGCCTCTTTTCCCACCTTAATCCTTCTGCCGGCGTCCCGTAACTGTCACGATGCCGATCATTATCGCTTCAGGAAAGCGAAGAGCAGGAGGCTTCTTCGCCGCCCGGGGCGCTCGCAGCCACTTTGCCCCGCCCTCTCCCTCTCTGCAATGTCCTCTGGGACAAGCCAGCTGCCCTAGGCTTTCCAAAGAAGGACACGAGGGGGCTGGCAAAGCCTCTTTACAGCCTCGGCCAGTAATAACAATGGTAAGCAAAGCCAACGGAGTGGCTTCCATTTAACCCTTTGGTGTTTAAATCTTTGGTGATGTTTCTTTATTTTCTCTGGCTGGATTTCTGACCCAGGGGAGAAAGACCATTTAAAAGAGCAAAAAGGACAGAAAGAACACCAAGAAAGAATGGGACAACCCCCCCCCCCCAAAAAAAAGAGATCCAACACAACTCTGAATAAAATTATTATTATTTTAAATTTTATTATTATTATAATTATTATTACCACCCCTTTACATGCCTTATGCTCTCTTTTAGCTGATCCAAAAGAGTCTTCCCAAACCAGCAAGGCGAGAAGCGCGCCAGGCTGATCTATAAAGGGGCTGGGCAGCTTTTTTGCAAAATACTTAATAGAAAGGTTGGAGGACTGACAGGATTACATCTCTGGCAGTGGATGAAGGAATCACTTTTTCCTCTTTCTCCTTTGAGTTTAAATCCTAGGTCTCCATGCACCAGATCGACAGGACTGTACTACATTATTATCATATTTTCAAACCCTTAGATAAGGACTCAATAAGGACTTTTTTTGATGCCAGTAGGCTTCTCAGCCCCAAATTGGGATAGCCCTGACTCAACTAGAACATATTCTAATCTTAACACAATTTACCATCCAAAGAGCAGTAAGACCATTAAGTTCAGAATCTAAACTTACCCAATAAATAATATACTGTTTCCTCACTGTGCTCAAGCTTCAGAATACAGTAGATGAGTTTTACAGTTAACAATATGTATATTTATATGAAGCACTCATTATTTGATTAAATGTTTAGTTTATACATGTCTGAAATTATGAACCTCTATTTCAGTCAACAAGTTAGTATATAATTAAAGACTGAGACTATAGCATTTGATATTGGCATGTAGTATGGTATTTGATACAGAAAGAAGAATACCCATTGATGTATTTGCATTATCTCTGTAGTTGTTTCGGGTTTTTGTCTTTTTGTTGCACATTGAATTCATCCTATAGTGGTCTATAGTACATCACTAAGCTAATAAAGTCAGTTGAGGTAGAATACTGCAGTTACAAGTCAGGAACTTCAATTATTCATGGTCAGTGAACTGCATTATTAATATCTTACAAATCCGGTTCAAGTACATTGGTGCTGCTTGCATGTATGTATGTATGTATATGTCCAAATCATGACTAAAGTATGCATCAGATTGCACCATTTAAAATGTAAAATTGTCAAAGCTCCCTACCGTGGAAGGGGGGACACCCCCCTTCCACACCATCCCCCCCTCGGTCGCTTCGCTCCCTCGCAGTGTCTCACTCCGAACTATCACTCAAGGTTGCCAGCCCTGATTATTTATAAAATATCTAGGTTCAAATACCAATGTCTGGGCCCTTGAAGCGCAGGATCATTTATATTTTTTTAAAAAAAGAATCAGATATTGGACTGGAATATGCCCTCAGCTTATAGCCAGTAATGATATGATCTACAGTTTGATGCATTTTATATGTACTAACCATGCAGTTCAAAGCTGATGCACCTTTTCGTATCTTTTTGTCTTTCAGTTTTTGTATATATTCACATCACATTCCATTCCAAGAGATGTACAGTATATACATATGCATATGTTTAGCAGTATTGTGGACCAGCCTATCAATTAATGATAAACAAGAATTCAATATAATAATAACTGCAGATTGCCTATACATTATTACTGTTGGTACTGTTGGTTGTTATTGTTGCTGTTGGTTGTTGTTGTTATTATCTCTCTTATTCATTAAACATGAAACTCAGTCAACTGAACGTTTAAAAATGTATCACAAATATAATTGACTGGCGCTAATGGTTGATAAGGGTTGCTGTCAGCATCCTAGGTATCCACCAAGTATGTTATTGTTATTATTGTTGTTATTATTATTATTTGCAAAAAACCCACCTTACATAGAACTGACTACATACTCAGAAGTTGCCTTAACGACTCTAAAGTTCTTGATTAGGACTTGAACTATTTTTTTCAAGCACCAGACTGTAAATTGAATTAAAGATTAATAATAACAATAATAATAACAACAACAACGCAATACCTGGTGATACACAAATTGAAGACAAGCAGCAAGAAAAAATCACACAATACCGGGACTTACAAATTGAAGTTGAGTAACTTTGGAATAAGAAATTGTATGTTATCTCAATTGTAATTGGAGCCCTTGGAGCAATACCAAAAGGGCTACCTCACTATTTGGAAATTCTGAATTTATCAGACTTGAATACCCTGATTCTACAAAAAGCCACCCTACCTGAAACAGTTTATATCCTCCAACACTACCTTAAGAGTTCCTAGGTCCTTGATTAGGACTCGAGCTGTTGAGCTACCAACCAGCCTCAAAGGCTGTCAATCTCACCAAAGATTAACAACAACAACAATAATCGTAATCATAATCATAATATAATAGAGAAAAATTGACTGGATTCAAGATCTAGCTGACCAGAAAACAAAAACATAATTACATGTAGTAAGCTCTACACCTAAAAAGTAATATAATCAGCTGTATTTGTCAAGATAGGGGACTCCTACAGATGGAAGAAGGAAAAAAGAAAAATGTGAATGACTACATCAGGAAAATCCAATATTTTATTGAAGATCTTATTGAAGAAAGTCAGTCTAAATAAGCCCTTGAAAACAACAGAAGTGAAGGCTGAGTAGAAAAATCATAATAAAAAAACAACTGTTAATTGGAAGATTAAGCCAATACATGGTCAAAACTGAAGGCTATGGAAGGAAAAGCTGATAAAAACCTCACATAGAGTTGATTAAGATCAGAAATGTAAAGAAAGAATCTGGAGGCTTTTTTAGCAGTTCAAGAGCAAGCTTTGTTAACTGTATGAACATGAAAATTCAGCATGCAAAGCAACAGTAAATATTGCTTTTGTAGTACAAAGAATGAAATCATTGACCATTTGAAGTATTTGCAGTAAAATTTTACATATAACTACAAGCTTCATCATGATCGAGTTCACAAATTTAATTCATTGGAAACTTTACCAGAGGTTTGGATTTGAATGTAGCAAAACTACAAGGATCATCCAATTGAGAAGGTTTTAGTAAAAGAGTTATGTTTTGGTGGAACTTTAAATTCCAAACAGACATACCTTGTTCATAACTTACCTGATGTAACAGTTATTTTTAAAAGTGCATTGATGTTACTATTCCAGATGATGCTAGATTGGGGTAAAACAATCTGAAAAAAAAATCTGTCATCCAGATTTGAATATTGAAGTTGAATGCTTGTGGGGAAAAAAAAATCTGCTGTTATATCAATCAGGAGCCTTGGAACAATGCCTAAAGGACTCTCTCGATATTTGGAAATTTCGAATTGATCAGAGTTGAGCACCCAAATTTTGCCAAAAAAAATACACTGCTGGGAACTGCCTATATCCTCAGATGCTGCCTTAATAATTCTTTGGTCCTTGGTTAGGATTTGAATGACCAAGCTTCAAAAGTCATAGCTTGTAATTGTAATAGTAGACTATAATATTAACACTATTAATAATAGGCACTTTATGTCCAATTCCAAAAGATCTTGTGCACCACTTGAAAATCGTTGGCATTGACAAAATGTCCATCAGTTAATTGCAAAAGGCAGCTTAACTTCAAAGAATTTGCATCCTGAAACATCATCAAACAACAACATGTGCCTACCCCAGATCCTTGGGAATGAGTTGATAGGTGGACAAAAATGCCAAATCCAGTCTAAACATCTGGCTGACTGGGCAACCAAGCATGAAAAATTACCTCTGGCATTTGCTCAAACATCATTAAAGTTTGCTAGAACAATATCTATATAACTTGTTCCCTGAAACCAAGGATGGTTGGCATAATCCTTACTGATGGGAATAATGTATTCCACAGAGTGTGGTTGCTGCTGAGAAGTCCTGTTCTATTATCAACATACTTCACAAGAAAGAAGAAGGGTGCAGTGGCTCATGTGGTTAAGACACTGGGTTGACAATCAGCAAGCCCGTGTTTGAGACCTGAGTGCTGTTGTATAACAAGGCAAGCTTCCATCATCCACTCCAGCTCCTTCCAATATATAGATAGGTACCACTTTGGTGGACACATTAACAAGGACATGAAAACAACCCCCAACCAGGCATTCCCTAGGTAATGTTGATGTCCCTGGCTAATCCTTTCAACCTGGAAGCACTTTGGCTCTTCCAATATGAATGCATGCATACAAGGAGAAAATACCTTTATAAAGTCCTTTTCTAGAGGTCCCTACCAGATGAGCAGACTCTAACTGGCCCCTTACTTTCTTCTGCCCCTTGCCTCCTTGCCTCTTCATCAGCATGTTGACTAAATATTGCTTCCCTTGCTAAGAAGTCAAGCAGTTGCTGTTATCTGTCTCTTCACTGATCTAAGTTTTGAGATTGGATGCTGTGAATTTTTAATATCATTTTTTAACCTTCAGGTGGCCATTTTGACTTTTAAAGACCAGATTTGGCAGATCAGAGTTTTCATATCAAATGAAAAAGTGCAATATAGGAATCTGTACAAAGAAACAACTGATCTAGATATTGAATTTGAACTGATCTGTCACAATAACTGGCTCTCATAGGAGAATTTAGGAAAGCGCAATAGGCTACATTGGTGCATTAAGCTCTCTCTGCAAATAAAATGACCAAGGGTCTACTAATAGTACCCTAACAAACACACACACCACTTCAATATGTTTCTCTGTGAAAAATTGGGACTGGTCCTGGACTTCATGAAAACCGCATCAGAAGGAGAAAGAGCTCTTCCACACAGAAAGCTTTTTACACCTCCTTCTATCCCAGAAAGACCTATGATAATATTTTCCTACTGGAAAAATGTTCCACAATAAAGATATGTGAGTTCCCCAATGAGGCAGCCTGCATCCAAATTCAAGTTTTCCAATTCTATTTCCAAGCATTTTCTGATATAATAAATATTAATGTATTCTTAGACAAATTAACATAAACAGGAAAAGAACACTGTAACATTTCTCTCACATAAATAATTCTGAATTATTACTTGCAAACACACATTTCCAGGTAATCAAACATAACCAGCCTACATATCTCATCAGCTCCCAGGATGCCACACTTTTGATGTCTGATTTATTGTGTCCGTTAATCCCAGTTATTTGGGATAGATGGCATAATTATGGTAGGCCACAGAACAAGGGGATGAAGCATTGTTGGGTTCTGAAGTTTAAATCTACTACAAAGCTTTGCTATACAAACATAACAAATATGTATACACCTAAAATGAAGATATCGCTCCCAAATAAAAATGTTTTAGATTACCCAAATCTCTCAGGTATTCTGCTATATTCAATACTGAGGAACCCACTGAAGGTTAGTTTTCTTGCAGTTATATCACTTCTATGGTTATATCACTTCAAAACATTATTTTTCAACCATTGTCACATAAAACATTAAGAAAGTAGAAAAATTTCTAAACCCCTTCCCAAACAATGGAATAAGTACTGTTTTGGAAAACTGGAAGCCCCTCTGATGGTATAGTGAGTAGATTGATATGTAAAATATTTCCATCTTAACTTGTTAAGAGCCTCATAAGTAACTTTCCACATGTAAATTTTAATCTTGGGGTTCTTTGGCTGTTAGTTGCTCAGCCATATAGATCATCAACAAAACAGAAGGAAAAAAGTAGATTATGTGACATTATTATGCTTACCAGATTGGCTTGAGGTATTTTGGTGACATGATGATGATGATGATGATTTTTATTTTATTAAAACTACATCTTTTTATCCTGTACCTTTAATGACGTTCAGTTACATCCAGTACTATGCATATGATGCATTTCATTTGAAAACTGGAATGGAATACTGGATTTTTGTGACTTTTTATTAAATTAATTAGTTTAGCATTGAGGGTTGTGCTTCCATCATGGCAACAAGTACATGTCATAATTTGCTGAGAATAACCATGTATAGCTAAAATAATAAAGAATGGGAACAAAAGTTATAACACTGAATAATTGGAGGTTAATTATCACAGTATAATAGGCATGAGATATAGAATGCTTGATTGGTTCTAGCTAGCAGTCAATATCCAGCCATTTTGCAGACTATTGCACAAGGCCCGGCAACATTATATATTATGAAGGCATTAAAGTCAAAGAGTAATAGAGAGATGTATAATTGGTTTGTGCAACTCGTTAATTTGATGAGCAATGGGGAAATCAGAGTACTGCAGATCTCAATGTAAAATGGGCAAGACATGGTGACATGTTTGATTATTTTAACCTGCCCAGGATTATGGAGCAAAGAAATTCTGGACACCTTCCTACACTTTCCTTGTCACACAGCTGAGGAATGGCAAGTGTAGTGCAATGCAAGACCCTCATACAGTTGGGGTCTTCTAGATGCATAAATTACTATAAAATTATTACTTAGCATAGCTTTTCCACAATGGAGGGTATAGAGCCTTGCCAAGATCAGTTTGACTCTCTGTATCCATTATAAGCTGCTCAGAGTCTTCTGGCCTGCTTATACTCAGAGACTGTAAATGATTATAGTTTGACCAACAGGATTTGTTTTCTTGTGAATTGATATTGTCCAATATTACTGGGACTAAGCTTATTGGGAGAAAGGATAGTCTTGGCTAAAATTGAATATTGACTACTATACTTAACTCCTGAAGCAGGGGCTATACCAGAGGTAGGCAAATTAATGTGGGCCATGAAATTGTATAAGAAGAGATCAATTTAGACATGGAAATCTGCAGTGCAGTGCCATATATACAGCCCAGCTTTCAAAGGGTTCAAACACTCATTTTTTGCTGGCATTTGGAAAGCTTGCTCTATGTATAGTATATTTTATCCCTTGATCTGAGACTAGATGCATAAAACATGGTCTCTATTGCAAATATTTGAGGCAGCCACTAGTCTTAAATAATAGGAGGACTTAGCTTAGGGTTATCTGCTGTCCACTTTCTTCTTTCAAAGGCTTTTTGATAGGGAGACTAGCATATCCAAATAGAGTTAATAGTTCAAATAAACAAATAAATAGAAAAGTGAACCTCAATCCAGAAGAAGTAAAATGCCAGTAACAATTGCCTCATTCACCCACCTATTTAAGCCCCAGATAATTTCTCTCATGTAACTACAGGACCCCCAATTGAAAGGTAAGTATACATACAACAAAGAGCTTACCTCTCTACTCTTGCATATATTGAAGCTCTGTAGGTATACAAGAGTCCCACAGCTTTGAACTTCAACACAAAACTGCAGCTGCCACCTTTTTTGGCCTTCCCTAAATATAACTTGGAACACTCAATATTCAATTTTCAAAGCTACCAGGCTATGTCTTTAACTTAAGTAGGTAAATTAGTCTTTCTAATGAGTGTTATTCATCCCATTTTCATTTTGTGTAGTGTGAGCAAAAGTATAATGTGGGATTATTTAACATAAATAAATAGTATTGGAAAGGTTAATACAAATTTAAGTACCATCTGGCATTAACTTTCACAATGAAAGGGTGTATGTGTTTTTAAAAGAGCAGCTCTGGCTTTAGGTTTTAAAGGGAAAATATATTTCAGAGCTTCTTTTTTCCAGGTGTGCCAAACAATCTTAAAAATAAGAATAAACATTTTTTTAAACAGTGTGTTATTATTGCAATTAACTACTCCCCTTTTCAGAGGCTCTGTGCATCAGATTACATCTAACTGCCTCTAAACAATTTTACTGGTGGGTTGCTTATAGAAAGTAAACAAATACAGTTTAACAGCCATTTTAGTGAAGGTTGGTTTGGTTTGCTCTGCTTTTCCCTCCCTGCTTTTTGTTTTTCCTTATACTAACAGGGAGAATCATTAGAAATTCCTCTTAAAATCCAGCCATCTATGCTTAAGGATCAATGCTTGGTAAACTGGTGGGTATTCTGCAATAAATTCTCCCATTTATAGACTTTTCTTAGACCTAGAAGCTGCTAATGTCATTGAAATTGATTATTTGTGGTGTTTTTATCACTGCTTAAAATATCTAATTGCTTTTTCTCCACAGACTTGAATTTTTGGTTGCTTGTTGCTTGACAATTTATGAAGGGACAAAGCCCAAGTAATGTGACAAATTTGGGGCCTACAGAGACATTATTCTGTTGATAACCATAGACTTCATCAAAATGGATAGATTCACAATTTATTATACTGAATTTTAGTTTCAGTTGTTTTAGCTGAATGCCATGTGCCTGTTTTCTTATATAAAAACCAGAGCCACTTTGGTTAAGATAGTTCTGTTAGATTTGATCAGCAGTCACCTAGCCATGTTTTCTTGCTTCATTCAAAGACACATACAGGTTACACTGTGAACAACTGAAGGGATCAATGATCAGCAAAACCAGGTATCTGAATCAATTGTAAATCAGGAAATATATTCGTAAAAAATTTGATGGCTCATCCATTCTATTCCTATTAGTATCTTATATTACTTATAAAATACTTATAAGATACTTATATTAATTACTACCAACCTGCCTTCCATCAAGGACCTGTATACTGCATGAGTCAAAAAGAGGGCTGTGAAAATATTTACAGACCCCTCACATCCCGGACATAAATTGTTTCCACTCCTTCCTTCAAAACAATGCTATAGAGCACTGCACACCAGAATAACTGGACACAAGAAAACTTTTTTTCTTGAAAGCCATCACTCTACTAAACAAATCATTCCCTCAACACTTTTCAACTATTTACAAAGTCTGCACTACTATTACTATTAATCTTCTCATAATCTTATCACCCATCCCCTCCCACTTGTGACTGTATGACTGTAACTTTGTTGCTTGTATCCTTACAATTTATATTGACTGTTTCCTAGTATGATTTGATAGCTTATTATATCCTATGACTATCATTAAGTGTTGTACCTTATGATTCTTGACTCTTGACAAATGTATCTTTTCTTTTATGTATACTGAGAATATTTGCACCAAGACAAATTCCTTGTGTGTCCAACCACACTTGGCCAATAAAGAATTCTATTCTATTCGATATAATTGTTTGGTCAGTTCAAATGAAGGTGTTTGTTGTTGAGAGTTATCATAATATTCATACTCATTGATTGTACCTAAATTATACTCATTGATTGTACCTCAATTATTTCTCCTAAAACTAAGATGCAATGTAAGTATTTTAGAGAAAGAATGGAATGGGAATAGTAAAATTTGGAGGCAGAAAAAACATGGGAAAAAGTGAAGTCAGAAAGTTTGCAAACCAAAACATAATATATAGAAGTAGAATGAGCTGAAAAGCTAGAAATAAAAACTGCTGAAAAGTCATAGATGGTAAAAACAGAAATGCTGGAATCCCTAGAAAAATGGTTTAGTGTCAGTTAACTAAAGATGCTCCGAAAGTTATATTACGTTAAATAAGAAGCATTTGACATTTCTTATATGGCTCAGATTCTGTGTTGGGAAGAATATAAGAAATGCCAAAGTCTTCTTATAAATGCATCATCTTCTAATCATCCCTTCCAGGTCACCTTCAGTAGCCTTGCCCAGGATCATCTCTTCTGGCGGGGTGAAATCTTCCGTGTCAGACTTAAACTATTTCTAATTTTTGATTCATTGGGTTTCAACGCAGCAAAGGATGCATGCATGACTTGCTCCACACCACGTCCTTGTCCTTTGAATCACTGAGTTTATTGTGTTGATTAACAAATTTCAAAGGGGCTTTTGTGAAATATTAGTGAAGACTTCATGTGATCGGGAAAAATGTGGAGCCTTTCCCCATTGCTGAGTTAAAGTATTTATTATCCATCCTCAAGTCAATACAAGATTATGCTACCATGAAATTTGCTGCCCATATGGTCACTTTCTGACCTGTTTGTGTTCTGTCTGTTTCAAATCACCAACAATTGGTAGTGTTGATTACACAACTGCAGAGTGAAGGAACTTGCTCTTGTTTACTCTTAATTTCCAAGTGAGAGCGAGAGTGATTCAATCTTTCTCAGTCTTCTCTGTGTTACAGCATGAGCAGATAAACTCAATTTGAAACCCTTGCTTATTGTTTCCGGATTACTTCACTCCCTATCTGACTTACTTCCATATTTTACTCCCTACATGTACCTACCTTTATCTTTGCTCTTGCTTTCTTGTTCACTAACTCATCCACCCCCTCCCCCACACCCGCCATTTTAACCCCTTATTCTTTCCCTTCTGCTCTCTTCCCAGATTTGAATTTCCTTGTCCTTACAAATGCCTAGGCTCTGATGAAATGAAGAGATCATCACAGGACACAGCAGGGAAACATTTATACTGTAGTTAGGTTGATGGAGAAGTGCCATATATCTTAAAATTATCCTTCAACAGTTCCATGTCCTGTCCATGAATTTCTATTTAAAAAAACTGGGGAAGGAATAAAATGTATCTCAGGAATAATTTCTGTCTGTTGTTTAAAAAAATAATGAGGCATACTTATTTCTATTGCTTAATAAGAATTTATTTGTTTATTTAAATTGTGGGGCAGAGGAGCAATGTTTTAACCCTTCATGGCAATCTGATCCTTCAAAAATTATGCCTTGAAGCAAAGACTTTATAACTTGAGAGGATGGACAGATGAAACAGTGGCTATTACACTGACTTTTATGTTAAATCCCTCAAAACAGTAATAGCATGGAGGAGCACAGTGGAAGGAACAAGGACTCAGCGTAGACCAATTGCAAGAACAGTTCATCAAAGATGAAGCTTTGAAAAATGAAACTATTAATTGCTACTCTGTCGTTCTAGTCTAGTTACTGTTACAGATGACTAACAAATGTTTGAAAAAAGAAAATAGACTCTTAAAACATTTCTAATCATTAGATATACAGATAGATCATTACAAAGAAACAAGATTCTAACTCAACTTCAGCAAAGCCCTAGAAGAAGGGGGTAACAAGATCTAAGAGAAAAAGAGACAGGCACCACCCAACAAAAAAAGAGAAAGATATGTGTAAGAAGGAAAGAATAGTTGAAGCTGAACTATGAGAAAAAGTTGCAAGTTAAGGATTCAGCAGCCTGAAATCAACCATCCAACCCCCTGAAAAATTAAAAGTATAATGAAATAAGGAAAAAATTGCCAGTTCTTGACAAGTCTTATCCTCTACCTATAACCCGTAATCTTATAAATCATCTTCAGAATGACTATTAATTCCTGTTCATAAATTAATGGCTCCATTTATAGTCTAATAGCTTCTTGTATGATTTGGTTTAGGTTACAACGGCAGTCTAGTGTGTCACTAATTTTAAATACATTTTTTTACACAGAGATACAGATGCATAGAAACCACTATGCAATTATGAAAATAGCTTCCAGATCTCCTTAAGCATAAATAAGTCTCCAATTGTTTCTGTCCATCCAGAGCGATCAGGCAGAGTGGGTCTCCTCCAGGTCCCTTCAGTTAAATGTCATCATCTTAAAGAATCGAGGAAACGTGCCTTCTCTGAAGTGGACCTTGTCCTCTGGATCAGCAGCCCCAGAGATACATATGGCATCCACCCTTCAACTGTTCCAGAGGTTTCCTAAAACCTGGCTTTCATCCCAGGCCTGGGATTTGGGTGGAATCTCTGGCAATTTTCTTTTTTTTTCTGGATCTTATTTTTGTGGTTTTGCCTGGGTGGTCAGGTTCTTTTTTAAATTACGTACTTTTAAAAATTACGTATTCTTCTAAATATTGTAAAAGCTACCAGAATCTTTTTGGAGTCAGGAAGTCTAAACTCCTACAAATGAAATCAAATAAATAATGGTAAAAAGATTAACTGGTGGCATTTTTATTTTTAGACTTTGACAGTTCATATTAGGCACACATCTGATGAACTGATTGCATGATTTTTTTGTAATAAATTGATTGAACATTACAATTAAAAAAATAAGAACTAGCACACACTAAGAAAATAAAAGAATAAGAAGAAAAATATAAAATACAGAAAAGAAAGGGGGAAATAAAAATAGAAAAAAGGGGAAGACAATATAGTAAGAAAAAGAAATGTATAAAGAAGTAAATTCATCTTTAAAACAAGTATAAACAATTTTAGTAACTTATCACCTTCCTTTAAAATACAAAAAGTAATCTTTTCTTCCTATATCTCATCTCTTATTATAAAGAAACCTTTAAAACTGCATCTTCCTTTTACTTTTAACAAACTTCTTCCTTAATCCCATTAAATAATATCCTAGGAGTTGATTTTTTTTCTCTCTCTCATTTTTTTTCTTTGTCCTTTCTCACAAAATTCTTCAAAACTTTAACAAATATCTTTTGTAAATCCAATATAAGAAAGTTATCTACATTATCCTTTTAGTTTGCTAAGACATCAGCTGGTTTCATTTGTATCTCCTGTATACAATATATACAGTATGTGGTATAAGGTACATTGGTATATTGAAAAAAAGCCAGGTTATGTTTAATAAATTCACCAAAGAAACATTTTTTATACATCTGGAGAAGAACTAGACATAGTAGACAGCAGTGGGGTTCTTCTTTTTCCAATCACCGGTTTGGTGGTTGTTCGTGCACCTAACGTGTGTGTACCTAAAACTGCAGCATTCCACACACCAGCTGAGGGCTGCAATGCCAATCAGCTGAAAGGATAAAGAAGAGAAAAGTGCAAGGGGAGGGCCAATCTTGAGCTCTTCTCTTCTTTATCCTCTCAGCTGATAGTCAGAGGCTTTTTTTACTACCAGTTTGGCCAAACCGGGCCAAACGGGTAGCATACCATCACTGATAGTGGACCACTACATATACCTTAGCCAATGAATCTCGGTGATACAATAAAAGAAATTGAATGGCATGTTAAATGTGGTTGGCGGAATCTAAGCATCGTTTTCAAGAACAACTTTTCTCCATGCCTGAAGAGAAAAGTTTTTGATCAGCGTGCACAACCTGTTCTATCGTATGCTGGTGAAATATGGACATTAACCTTATTATTGATACAAAAGCTATGAAGAAGAACTATGGATTACAAGACCAGATAGAAAGATCTGCACATGGATTAGACAGCAAACAAAAGTATATGGGTTTACTCTCATCAGGGAGGGTAAAAGAATTCAAATGAAAATGAGCTGTCACATAACAAAAAGAACTGATGGCCAGTGAATCAAGGCAATCATAGAATGGATCCCACTTGATTAAAAAAAAAATCCACAAAAGAGACCTAAAACAAGATGCATCAATGACATCAGCAAGTATTGCAGGCCCAATTGGCAAAAATAGAAAAGAAAAAAGCTCAGGGCGGTATTAGTTGGAAACATGAAGAAGTGGCCTTCATCCTGCAGTGGATAGACAATGGCTAAAATGATGGTGATGATGAAGGACGTACTATTATATCCTTCCACATCAGCCCATCATTTTTAAATCCACTTTCAAATCAGTCTTGGTCCTTATCTGGTAAATTGATTCTTCTTCTATGTAATCTTTTAAAAGCAGTCAATTTATATTGGCAGATATTCTTAAAATTCTGGATGCCTTGTTCACAAATACCCTTCCATATGTCCAATGTTAAAATAGTTTGCTCTATTTTTTAGCAGTAAATCAAATGTCAATGTTCTTCTCCTTCAATTTTAATTTTTAGTTCCTTTTGGTTCCCTCTAGTGTCCAACCTTCAAAATCCAATCTTATCATTTTTTAAAGTATTCAAAACAGGAGCATTTTCCTATGAGAAGGTTTCTTTTAATTAATTTTGAAATCTTATTTCAAATCCATCTGGACCCTTAGTCTGTTTGTATCAACATTCTAATCACTGTTTTACTATGTATTTCCCCCAAGAAAATTTTAAGTTCCTAAATTTGTATTTAAAACTTCATTTCCTAAGGATTAAAAGAAACTCACCTGGTATAATTTAAAAAAAAACAGCCATTCTAAAGGTTCCCGGTATCTGAAAAGCTGTTAACAAGCAACTTCCAAAAGTGTTTAAGAAAGGAAGTATATGAACTTTATGCCTCTAAAAAGGCTAACTGCAGTTTAAGTAAGCTGACTATTCCCTCATTTTCCAGAGCATTAAACCTACAGGAGACAGTCTGTTTGGCAGTCTCCTTATGAAGAGCAACTGTCTGGAGAACCTGTGGGCAATCCCAAGTTCTCTCCTTGTTCAGCTCAGCAAAAAAAGTCTCATCTTGAAGTGCATTGGTTGACATGACAAACATGCATTTGCCTTTGTCTCCAGCTGATCCTACAGCTTCTTATATGACTTAGAATAACTTTTGTCACTTTGAATGTACACTAATCGGCATACATTCAAATGAAATTTCATTGCATACAGCTCTCAAAGGGTCACACCCTATATGGAATAAATACCCATAATAATCAGTTTTGCCAACAGAATATAGCTATATCCAAGTCCCAAAATGGTTAGCTCTAAGAATCTAATTTTGGCTTACTTATCTAATTGACCACACTCTGTAAATTTGCAAATCTTCTACCGCCACTGAAATGGACATCTTGCCCAATAAACAGGAGAGAAGCTGAATCCAAATTGAAAAATACTGTTCAATTTCTTATCCTTCAGCTTGAACCTGAAAAATACAGCCTCCTTGGATGAACAAAATTATACATTAACAATGCATTTAAATATCAGTCTTTAAGCACAGGACCATATCTATGTGCTCGTAGGTGTAAATGTATATGATTATTTTGTTTTAAAAGTGAACCATGCATGTATGCCTAGATCAAAATAATTGAAGTTCCATAATGTTGGGTATAGGGAGGGAAGAGAGAGTAGCTTCTTCTTCATGAAAGCATGATAAATAATTAATGCAGCCATGTGGCAGTTTGAAATGCAAATGTGATGGCTGAAGGTATAGTGCTTCCTATCAAGAGGAAAATGATGTGACTGAAATGTACAACCTGTTCTACCTGCTGATTGGAAAAAGCTTGGACATGGGGGTGAAATAGAGCCAGGCAAAAGCCTCCTTGGCCAACCCTAATACCTGCCTTTGACCTGCCACTTGCTTTCATATCCTGTCCCGAAACAACTGTTGCTTTAAAAAATGATGAAAGAATTTACTGTACGATGGAATAAGAAGAACACAACCTGAAGAAAATTTACCTCCAGGTTGCAGGCTGCTGGAGAAAAGTCTCTCTTTTAAGTCTCTGTTTCTTTTCCTCCTTTTTTTTTTTTAGTCCTTCTTTATTATTAATTTGCAGCCTTTTCTTTGCTATCCACATTCTGCAGAGTCATTCCCACAAATAGTTTCATGACTCAGGAGGTGACAACATCAACTTGCAAAGGAACAAAGGAAGGAGGATAGCATCCTGTGTGCAAGTCAGCAAGGGAGAAGTATCTTTTTACTTATCAAACTTGGCTATAAGCAAGGATCTTTTTATGCAGCAGGTAAAAGGGGGGAATTGAGCTACTAAGGCATTGATCTGCACCGCAGAGACGTAACGTTTAAAGCTCAGATCTTCCGCACTACAGTTTGCTTGGAAGATTCCATTGGAGGAGGGAGGACAATCTCAAAAAAGACTGAATGGGAGGGAACTGAGTCAGTGTGTTCTCCATAAGCTGCTGAAGCTGATTGAATCTTGGCAGCCTCCATTAAAAATGCTTATTGGATTGATGAGGGCAAGAATAGTTGAGGGCAACCCTAGCCATTCAAAAAGATTCATGTGTTTATAGGAACTGATTTGTACTGCTAGTCCTTGAACTGTTAAGAGGCAGAGGCAGTTTACAAGGCTGGTTGCTAATGTCTACATGTCCAGGACAGTGAACATGTATATTTCTTGGTCATCTTCTAACAGGAATGGAGAAGCAGTGCCCTCCAAGTATTGCCAAATTATATTGCACAACTAGCTATAATTAAGGGGTTAGCGACATCTGAATGAATGTTGTCTGCTTGTAGTGCATGCAGTTCTAATCTATTTAAGATCAGGAATTATAAGAATAATAAAATAACAACAGTTGGAAGGGATGTTCAAGTTCTTCTAGTCCTATCTCTTCTCAAGCAGGAGATCCTATACCAGGGGTCTCCAACCTTGGCTCCTGGAAGCCTGGCGGACTTCAACTCCCAGAGTTCCACAGCCAGCAAAGCTGGCTGTGGAATTCTGGGAGTTGAAGTCCGCCAGGCTTCCAGGAGCCAAGGTTGGAGACCCCTGTCCTATACCATTTCAGACAAATGGCTATCCAATCTGTTCTTAAAAACCTGCAGTGTGAGAGCACTCTCATCCCACTGATTAATTGTTCTATCAGGAAATTTTTCTTTACTTCTAGGTTGGTTCTTTCATTGTTTAATTTCCATCTATTGCTTCTTGTTCTGCCTTCAGTCTAAAGAGGTGATAAAATTGTTGTTATTTGTTCACTCATGTGTCACTAAGATTTACATGAAGATGTGGTATTCTGTAGCAAAGATGTGTAATGTTTGTAAAATCTGAAAGGAGATAAATGCTTTTTCACAGAAATGTATTCACTTTAACCCATTGCTGAAGCCATGTACAGTATATCACATGTTATTGTGACAAAGTATCTCTACATCCAAAACATGACTTCTTACAAACTCAGATATACAAATATTCTTTAAGGATAACAAAAATATAGAGATAAGACATTTCATACAATGTCAGAATAAAGACTCCTTTGCCCTCTCTTGTAGTGCCTGCAATTTAGGTTTGGGTTTTTTTTAATGGATTATGGGTTATGATATCTTTTGTGTTTTGACATTTAATTCATCCCATTAAAATAAAGTACATGATGGAAGTAAAAAAATTTAAACCTTCCATAGGTTTGAAGTTGAGGTTTTCCCCATTGCATTTCAATAAAATATGGTTAAATGCAACATTGAATAGAGCTATTCCTGCAAAAAAGAGTGAGCCTTTCTACCTTAAAATTAATTTAACCTAAGCTAAATAAAACACATAACTTTGAATTGAACCTAAATTACCTGGAAGTTGTGTCTTCCAATATGGAACTATGCATATGGTTTTGGTCAAACAAGAGCCAGCATTTGAATTCTGGAAACTGAAGCCCATATCTTTTAAAGTTGACAAAGTAGACCACCAGCCACTTCTTAGTAAGATAAAAAAACGTGGGATAGATAGCATCATCACCAGATGGATCTGTAACTGGCTAAAGGACATGACCAACCACATACAATGTGTAGTCCTAAATGAAACTGCATCTACATGGAGAGAAGTATTCAGTGGGGTACCCCAGGGCTCTATTTTAGGCCCAGTACTCTTCAACATCTTCATCAATTATTTGGATGGGGGAATACAAGGGGAATTTATCAAATTTGCAGATGACACCAAGCTGTCAGGAATAGTCAACACTCCAGAAGATAGGCTTAAGATACAGAAGGATCTTGACAGACTTGAACATTGGGAGCTATCTAACAAATGAAATTCAATGGTGAAAAATGTAGGGTTCTACAGAAAAACCGAATGCATAGGAATGGTATAGGTGGTAACTGTGACAGGGATCTTGGTTTCCTAGTGGAAAATCACTTAAACATGAGCCAGCAGTGTGCTACACCTGCCAAAAAGCCAACATAGTTCTAGGCTATATTAACCTAGAGATAAAATCAAGAGCACATGAAGTGTAATACCACTTTATAATGCCTTTGTAAGATCACACTTGGAATACTGCATCTAGTTTTGGTAACCACAGTGTAAAGAAGATGTTGAGACTCCAGAAAGAGTGCAGAGAAGAGCAACAAAGATGATAAGGGGAATGGAGGCTAATCAGAATTCAGTAGCTTGCAGTTCCTGTTTTAGCAATAATTAAAAGCAACACAACAAATTTGTTGAAATATATATTCCAGTCTATTACTTTGAACATATTTTTTTAAAATAATCCATTTCTATCTCTTAGTGCCATTAAACATTAAAAGACTGTGTTAAATGTACGTCAAAATTTCCAAATATATTTCAAAATCTCTTTCCTCCCTTCCTCTAAAGATATTTATATCATTGCTTCAAAATGTCTGGAAATTGTACATCTCTAATTTATTTCCATCTTTAATTTCCTTTGACATTAAGTAAAATTTTTGTCATTTCTTGTCTTATTTAAAAAAATAACTACTAGCTTCATATCTGCACTTTGAAATAACTTCGTTTGGTTTTATCTTATGATCTTTCAATTCTTAGATAAAGGTCTTTTGGTCCCATTTTATAATTAAAAACATAAATAGCTTTAATGTTTTATTGTGAAAGAATAATGTTGCTTTTGTCTAACAAACCAGTGTAAGAACTTGGGTTATAAATTGACTACAAAGCAAAAGTACAGTTGTAAGAAGAGGAGATGGCTGTAATGAGAAGCGTATTTTGCAAACTTGGGACAGATCTTTTGATAGATGATAGAAAGACAGTGCTACAATACACTCAAGGTAAGTTGACACATCCAACAGGAAGTTGCAGCCAGCATCTCAATTTGCATGACTAATCTTAACAAGCTTGGGGTTTTTTATTTCTAAACGTTACTTATATTTTTGTAGTGTGTTAGGGATCTCCTTGTGACAATATTTCTGCTTATCTATTACTATAATAGTGGGGAAAAGCACAATGTTTTTGAAATGTATGTGTGTGTCTGGATCTGGGACTGGGACTATCACCTTGCAAGGGAGTTTCCAGATGAACAGACCAAACCAAACACAGCAAGATAGTACCTAACTATTTGGACATATCATGATCAATAACTAATGCTCTATGAAAAACACATATGCCCCAATATGATTTTGAAAGCTTGATGCTATGGAGTATTCCACATCTCAACAAATATTTCAGCAAAGAATACCTTTCCATACCTCAGTTAAATGTATATATATTCTCTTCTTTTAGAGTGTTCCCTACCTCAGCAAAGAAGTGTCCCATAATATGACACAAATAACATAGCATACTACTCAGTGGGTGTGGAGGGCATTTCCATTTGTCCTCCAGCTATCGCTCTTTCAGATAAACCAAAAAGCAGGACTTATATTGAAGGATCAAATTTAGCAAGATGAAGAAAGGGTATCAGGATGTGGAATGTATGTGGAGCCTTGGCCCACATATGAAACTAATTGGGCTTGCACTGTGATGCTCTGTCCATCATCTTCCTCATTTGAACCCGCCCTCCCCTTCCATCCTGACAAGGTAGTCCTGTAGCTATTCGGATGTTGAGTCTGTCAAATTTAAAGACAATGACCAGGACTGCTCTTTATGAAATCTTTATTGATGAATGGCAAGGGTATTTTTTAAAAAAGAAAGGGTAAAGATAATTAATGAGTTAGCCAATTTATTAAAAGGTTACAATTACAAATTATCTGACTGGTTGTTGCTTAAATCAAGTAATATATACTGAGCAATCCTAAATTAAGTCAAACATATTGCTGAATTACCCAACTTTGTTGTCAGATGGAAAGGCGGGTTATGATTATTTTGGTTTGTCACACAGTCAGCCAGATGTTCAGACTAGATTTGGCATTTTTGTCTACCTATCAAGTCCTTCCCAAGGACTGAAGATAGGTAGATATGGATGTTTGATGGGGTTAAAGATATTGACACAAGATATCTTCCAGATAAAGTCATCTTTTGCAATTGACTGATGGTCATTTTTATCAATGCCAATGGTGTTCCAGTATTAGTACTATCTTTGCTTTCTCTTGGCATCGTCATTCTATTTCTGTTTGCAGGTCTTTGTATTGTTTTATCTTCTCCAGTTCTTTCTATTCTATTCTCCTGTCTCCAGATACTGCGACATCTACCATACTGACTTTTTAAATTTTTCTTACCAACAGTTGTTAAATCTGGGGTGTTACGTGGCAGGTGCTGTCAGTTTGAATTGAAGTACCAGACCATTTTAGCTTCTTGCTTTTCTATTTATTATTATTGTTGTTATGGTTTGTCATATAGTCAGCCAGATGTTTAGTCTGGATTTGGCATTTTTACCAACTTATTGAATCCTTCCCAAGGTAACTGGGATAGCAGGTGTGGATGTTTTATGACGATAAAGTTATTGTCACAAAATATAAGGTGTTCCAAGTAAAGTTGCTAATTATTATTACCTTTTTTTTCAGGGCGATCAAAGTAGAGAATCAATATTGTTAGAAGAAATAAGACATTGGATTTTCATTTCATTTTTCTGAAATGTATTTTTCTGTATTAGAAACTACATTGATATTCTAGGTTCAGCTGAGTTCAACAGTCCTTCAGGACTGTTAATTGTGTTGGGATATTTATACAAACTCCTAAGCACTCTGAATTAAAGGCATGTAAAATATCTATTTGCAGCTATGAATTAAAATCACGTGTCAAGAAGCAAGTTTCATCTACTAGAGAGGAAACCACAATCTTGTTATATTTAATAAACTCAATATTTGGTAACATAAGGATTATTGGATGTAGTAAATTATACTGATTGCATGAAATTTAAATATTTGTTCTGACTTGTACTGTCACAAAGTGATTTATGAATGGATGACAGAATCACATCTTAAAACCTTACTATGTAATTTACTGCAGTAATGAAGTACTTCATTCATTAGTCACATATTTTATTCCAATTTTTAAATATTGCATATTTTATTATTCTACCACTAATTGTTTTTGTTTTCTCCAATTTATTTCAATTGATTTATTAATTCATCTGTGTGTGCATGTGTGTATGTGCATGTATGCGTTTGCCTGAGCCCTGCAGTCTTCTCACATAACCAGATTGCTGGTCAGCAATCTTATAAGAAATGTTTGTTGATTAAATATCCATTTCTGCTTTCTTATTTAGATTATTGGCATGTTCCCACCAGTCATCACACACATCAAGATTTGGCAATGACATAATCACTCTAGTTCTCTACCCTGTTGTCTTATCCACATTTGGAAGCAAATGAATTCCAGCTAGCCATCTTAGAGATTCCTCTGATACTTCACCTCTCATCCGATCAGAGAAAATCAGCCATATATATCTATCTGTCTGGAAAAACAGGTAGGATACAGATTTTTAATCTCTTTTAAGAGTGTCTTTTACTAATAAACTAGTGAAGTTTCTTCTCAAACTGAAAAGAAACTCTACCAGTTTATTAGTCCCAGTCTAGACTTAAATACATATAATGCAATTAAGAAAACGTAAAAAGTCCAAACCATGTTAGTTTTTTTGTGGAAATGTATTAGCTAGCCATGGCATCATGTTAACTGGAATTTTATTGCAACACTATAAAAATAGAATGTCAGTGTAGAGATATTTGGAACAGGAAAAAAAACTCTTCTGTTTTGATTGAAAATTATAACTATAAATTATCTTTCTATAAACACTGCATTTCACAAGTGTTATCACATTTTCCCATTGTTATTTTGCTCTAGCCCTAAGTATTGAATAACAACTTTTGGGTCCTTCAATACCCAATTTTTTTAAGCTACTGAAAAGCCAGTTTACTGTAGTTTTGTAGCTTCCTCCCTTTTTTCCCCCCTTTCTTATATTTTAACCATTGTGAAGGAGGATGTTTTGTTTTGCAGAGAGATTGTCATGTTGTTGCTGCTGCAAAACAATCTGTGTTGTCAAAAACAAGATAAAAAGAATTTCCGTATTTCTCAAGGAGAAGTTCAAATGTTTGAAACCATTTCTTTTTTAAAATACGGTTGCTTTATTTTGACATGACTTATAGAGTTTGACATGCATTTGTACCCTCACTATTATGACAATTGTATTTAATGAGTTGAAAACACAGTAAAATATTCTACAAGCCAGTTCACCAACGCCAACTGAAGACAAAAGGGAAGACAACATGAAGTAGAGAGGTGGAAACCCCAAGCTGAATAGTTGATGTATCTGAAATATAATGAGAAACTGCTCTCTTCCATTGCACGTGGGCTCTTTCAAAGTACCATTTTGGTCACACAGGATCCAAGTCTTTTCTTGAGTCAAGGCTGAATGTGAGCTTATTAAACTATGTTTACTTAGCTTCATGTCATAATAATGAGTGACTGTTACAGATGGTTTATAGCAGTTCCCCTGGAATTAAAAAAGAAAAGGGAAAGAGAAATCAGACTCCGTCTTTTCTATAACACTAAACACCAAAACATTTTTGGATATTTATTGATTTATTTGATTGGTTGTTCATTAAATCGCAATCTCAGCTTAAGGCAATGTATGGTTTTTATAGCCTTTTATCTCACAATAAGTTGGGAAGGCAGGGAAGTTCATCTTAGGAAATTCTTATCACCCCAAGAGATCACATAATGAAATGGGGTCATGAACATCAGTCCACCCATCCCTACCATGAAGCTTCAACCAAATTTTCTGGACTTGATGTTTTCCTCTAGCCCACATAGTCTTTGCAGGATATAGTCCAGCAAATTCTGAAGTTGGGGGGAGTTTTCTTTAGCCAGTTCCCCATGGTAGTTTCATTTTTTTCATTCTCATGGTTAAGGATGCAGGGAATTAAAAAAAATCAAGATGGCAGCTGTACCCGCACAATGATCCTGCACTAACTTTCCTTTTTGTGTTGCACCCATAAGTCACATGTATTTATTTATTAAATTTATATGTCCCCATATCTCACTCTGCAAAGTAACTTTTGAATGCAGTTTATATTCAAAATAATAAATATAAAAACACTAAAAATATTCTCCTATAAAACTACAATTTTAAATTTCATTAACTTTTAACTTGTATTAATATTTAACTTTCATTATTTTTTAAATGGGAAGTTGGCATACCAATTAGATTGATCTGCCCTATCCATGCCATCGGAAGCGTGGTCATGCAGGTCCCATTCAACCAGGATCTACAAAAGGGGTGTTAAACTCAAAGCCCACAGGCAAGTTCCGGTCCACGATGTGGTGGATCTGGCCCATGGGGCTGTCCTGGACTACCCAATGTGAAGATGAAGGAGCGGGTCAGTGTGGCTTCGGCCTGGTCCACCCAGTGCAAAGAGGAAAGATCAGACAAGTGTGGCTTTGGCCTGGTCTACCCAATGCAACGAGGAAACATGCCAGCAGTTTGGTAGTGATGTCAAGCTGGTCAGGCCCACCCAGTTAGCCACACCCAGTCAGTCATTCCCACCTGGCCCCCCGAGGTCAACCAGAGCACTGATGTGGCCCTCAATGAAATTCAGTTTGACACCCCTGATCTAAAAGAATAACCTTCTCTACCATCTATCCTACCCTTTCGAACATCTTGCCCCTGGAGTGAGGTTGGCTCTAGCTAACCTTCCACAAGAGCTTAAAGACCTGGCTCTGGCTATTGGCCTGGGGCTCTAACGGAGAGGCTTCACACTGGGGCTGTTTGATAGATTAATAACAGATCTCACTTTCACTCCTGCTTATCCTACTTCCTCCCCTCTCATCTTTTAGTTAGGATTGAATATTTGTATTTTTATAGTATTTTATTTGTATTGTGCATAGTTTTGTACAGTACCTTTTTAACATTGCAATCTAAATGTAGGAAATGACCAAGCTGAACCCAAGGGAGGAGTCAAATGCATCATCAGTTTCAAGTACCTCCATGCCCACAAGAGATCCAAGTCCAACCCACTTTGAATTCCACTGACTCTTATCTACCACCGATTAACTTTGATTGTAAGTAATTCAGATTCTTGTAGAGAGCATAAGCTTGTAATAAACCTTCATATTTATTTGAACTGCCTGGATTTCCTGATTTTCCCATGCTTGACAGCAGAATTGCCTTGTGTAAGATGGTCATCCAATAAATTTAATACATAATACTAATAAATAATAATATTACAAAGTAAAGCATCATCCTCGTTTTCAACAATTTCTATATAGGCCTTGTCAAGTTTTATGGAAAGTATACATCATAGGAACCTGCCATCCAATATGTTGTTTGGAAGTGTGCTTTCCTACTTGGACAAACTTAAGGAAGAATGTAAGGCAGTGTTCCTTATGGTATGGTAGTCATTTTGTGAATGAGTTTCTAGCCATTTTATAAGATCATTCATGCATTATCAGAATGTCAAATGAGCTCCTCAGTCTCTCTTCCCATCACTTAGAGCAATGTTTCTCAATTTTTGCAACTTGAAAATGTGTGGACTTCAACTCCCAGAATTCCCCAGCCAGCCATGCCAGCTATACTGTCTGGGGAATTGTGGAAGTTGAAGTCCACATATCTTCAAGTTGCCAAGGTTCAGAAATACTGACCTAGAAAGATTGAAACTTTGTTGTTGTTACTTGAGAAGTCATGTCCAACCCATCATGACCACATGGACAATGTTCCTCCAGGCCTTCCAGTCCTCTACCATTTTCTGGAGTCCATTTAAGCTCATGTCTACTGCTTCAGTGACTCCATCCAGCCACCTCATTTTCTGTCATCCCCTTCTTCTATTGCCTTCAATCTTTCCCAGCATTAGGCTCTTCTCCAGTGAGTCCCTCCTTCTCATTAGGTGGCCAAAGTATTTGAGTTTCAACTTCAGGATCTGGCCTTCTAAAGGGCAGTCAGAGTTGATCTTCTCTAGATTGACCAGTTTGATCATCTTGCAGTCCAAGGGACTCGCAGGAGTCCCTTGAAACTATCCATTGCATATTTGCTTACCACATTGTGAAATTAAGGCCACTACAGGTAATACAAGCAATACAAATAACTGGAACTAAATCAAACAAATAGCTATCACATATTGATTAATGGAATGTTACTAGAGAAGATGCAGTTAGTTAAGTGTTCTTGTTCCACTGTTGCCACTTGTTGAACAATGGTGGGATGCTACCGGTATAACAACCAGTTCGGTAATTGCGTGTGCATGCCTGACACGCACTGCGTGCATGTGAACAACTTTCCAAAAAAACTTACCTGCTAATATATATACATATACATATACATATACATATACATATACATATACATATACATATACATATACATATACATATACATATACATATACATATACATATACATATACATACACCTTAAGTCTTTGTGGGTATTTATATGTATGGTATTCAGCTTTGTTTCGGGTTTTCCCATGTCATTATAGTTGTGCTTTTAAAGTTGTAGCAACTTTTCGGCAGAATCTCATCTGCAATCATCAGGCTTCTGTATAGTGTTCGTCTGTGAGTCAGACTTTCATAGCTGTTTCTGTTTTAAATTTGGTGCTAGCCTACTGCTGTGCCAGAATGGTTTTTTCTTCATCCAGGTTTGCAATGATGGGTGACAGTGGTGATCCCATAGGGGCTCCTTCAATTTGCTTGTATCTTTGTCCTTTGTATATGAAATATGTGTTGGTTAAGCAGTGTTCTGTTAGTTCCATGAGGTGTTTAGCTGGTTGGTCTTTATTTTTGATGATTTTGAGAGTTTCTTTTATCAGGACATGAGAGAATAGTGAAACCATGTCGAAACTTACAAGCAGATTTTCTTGTTCCATGTGTAGATCTTTGACCATTTCCAAGAGGTATAAGTTTTGTACATGTGAAGCTGCTGCTTCAACATGGGGCTGTAGCTGCTTTGCTAGGTATTTGGCTAGGTTTTGTAGTGGTGCAATACAAGCAAATTGAAGGAGCCCCTATGGGATCACCACTATCATCCCTCATTGCAAACCTGTTCATGGAAGAATTCAAATCCAGAGCCCTAGCCAATGCCACCCACAAACCCAAACTTTGGTTAAAATACATCAATGACACATTTGTTATTTGGCCCCATGGAAAAGAAAACCTAAACAATTTCCTAATACACCTAAACAGCACACACCCCAAAATCAAATTCACCATGGAAATGGAAACAAACAAACAACTACCATTCCTAGATGTACTAATCTACAAAAAAAACAGATGGCACACTAGGACACACCATATACCAGAAGAAAACACACACCAACCGCTACCTCAATGCCCAATCCCACCACCACCCAGCACAGATAAACTCCGTGGCCAAAACACTAATTGCCAGAACCAAATGCCTGGCAGACAAGACACACATAAAGACTGAACTATGCACCCCGACTAAAGTACTGACAGCCAACAGCTTTGATAAAAGCAAAATCACTGGCTTGATCCACAAAAACACATTGAGACATAATGGAGACCTAGAAGATGAACAGACCTATGGAACAGCTGTCCTGCCCTACATAAGAGGTACTACAGACAAAATCAGTAAGATAGTACACAGGCATCACATCAAGACTGCCTTCAAAACAGACAGAAAAATAACAGCCATCCTAAGAAACCCCAAAGATAAAATTGACCTGGAAAACCAAGGCATATATGAAGTCCCCTGTGCATCATGCCCTGCCACATATATTGGACAGACCAATAGAAGAATAAGTACCCGCCTAGATGAACACAAAAATGCAGTAAAAAAGCTGGAACACACTTCCTCACTAGTCCAACACATGAAAGCAACAGGTCATAGCATCAACTTCAATGGCACCAAAACCCTAGCTACTATAGAAAACCCCAGCTAGAGAATTATCAGAGAAGCCATAGAGATTGAAAAAAGACCTGAAAGCATGAATAGAAGAGATGACTCCACCAGACTGTCAATTATCTGGAAGCCTGCACTCTCAAACAAAAAAATCTCCACACCACAAGCCAGCCAAACACCTGGACACAAACAGACCCCCCGATACCTCCAGCTCAAACACACTCCAACCAGGCACCCAGATGAAACCTAGCTTCCTAATAAATGATAGCTATCCGTTTACTCGGAGCCAAGCCACACTAAAAGCCTCCAATACAGGAAACACAATGTTGCCAGCCAATCAAGACAAAAAAAGATACAAAATAGACAGAAGATATCAGAAACACCAATCAAGCAGAACACAGCAAACTCCAAGACCAATAAACACAGACCAAGACTCCCAACCAATCAGGATGAAGAAAAAACCATTCTGGCACAGCAGAACACAGCAAACTCCAAGAGCAATAAACACAGACCAATCAGGATGAAGAAAAAAGTATTCAGGCACAGCAGTAGGCTAGCACCAAATTTAAAGCAGAAATGGCTGTGAAGCCTGACTCACAGAGGAACACAATACAGAAGCCTGATGATGGCAGATGAGATTCTGCCGAAACGTTGCTACAACTTTAAAAGCACTCGGGTTTTCTCTCGCATAAAATTTTCCAATTTTGCACGGGAGAAAACCCGAATAACCAAAGATCCACATACAAATACCCGTGAAAACTTCAGAAAACAAATATAATATATATATATATAATGTATGTTATGTACTGGGGAGTAACACAGCTGAGGAACAGTAATCCACTCTGGTGTGCGAATCAGCTGAGAGGATACAGGGCAAATGTGGGCGGGTGGGCGGGCCTACATGATCGTCGGAGCGAACCAGTTCACTGCCAGCTGATCATTGGAGCTAGGGGTTCACCCGAACCAGGAGAATCCCATCCCTGGTCTTGAATGAAAACAATGCACTTCAAAAAATAATGCACTTCTATTGGGAATCAGAGGCCCATTCACTGTTTTTACCTGGAAGCTACCAATCCACACTGTTTGGTTGCTTTATTAGTCCTTATCCAGCCTGTCACAATGCTCTTATGTAAGACTAGCCCTGGAGAGAAATCCAGTTGTGACAAGAAAAAAAACACACACCCAAGTGCCATTAGCATATTAGTGTCCTCTATTATTCAAACACCAATTAACATCACTCAGTGGGTTCAAATACACGCTAAAGAATGATTCAGAACTCTAAAGTCAGAAAGGGTAGATCTGAACCCAAATGCAATGGATCTAGGTAGTCCATATTATGTAACAACAGATAGCAATATGACTTAGATTCGTATAGAGCTTCACAGTGCTTTAAAAATAATCTGGATCCTCATTTTACTGACCTCAGAAGGATAGAAAGCTGAGTCAACCTTGGGCTGGTGAGAATCAAACAGTTAAACTGCAAGCAGCTGGCAGTCAGCAGTACTGCATGCTAACCACTGCACCACCCCAGCAAATGAAGCTGATTATCTACTATCTTGTCACAATGGAGAGACAGTTAATTCTATCTGCTTCTACAAGCTAGTCTACTTCAGGGACACTGATTTTGATGGTGAATATTGTTTTTTTATTGTTATTGGCTCTTAGTGAACACATAGAGAGCAAGGCGGGGTGCACAACTACTCTCATAATTCCTGTCCTGCATGGAAAATAACTTTTATTTAGGGGGTATGAATAGTTAATTAATCAATTCCTCTGAAGCATACAGGTTATGTAAGAGCTCATCAGCGCATTTTCATCAGCATTATAAATTCCATCTAAGTAGGCATGGGAAGTATATCCTCCTTTTTCTAAAATCAAAGCTACGCCTTCAGAGGTTCTCTGGTGACTTCCAGTTTCTCATTCCTTTGTACAAGAGATCTAAGTCTATCATTCCCTCTCATGTCTCCATATGGTACAGTTTCCCATAAATTTTTCCTTCGGTCATGAAATGACAGCAAAAATAGATTGTCACGCTGGACAATTACAATTTACTCTGGGGGAGTCGAACTCCTCTGGGTGTTTTGAAGCCTTACTGTAAGTTATATTTACTTAATTTATGCCTCTACTGACAAATAATTAGGTCAGCAATTAATTTTAAAATGCAAATGGACTGCATGCTTTCATCTTTTGAGAAGCATGTACCCTTTGTCTTTCATTCATTCTTGCATTAAAGTCTTAATGGGTTTAGTTTAGTCAAGGAAGAAAATTATACTTTCTAAGGCTTTGTTTACTAGATTGAGTTGGACTTTTTAAAATTAAATATTGACAGCAAATGTTTGTTCAGATCATGTGAACAAGAATTTAATGAAATAAAAGAACATAATTCTGTGGTACTGTTAAATTTGATTTTTTTAAAGAAAAATTTAGCTTATAATACATTTATTGACCTTGATTGTCCAGATACATGTACACAACACAGTCCTGACAGCAGAATGCCAATTTTTGAACAGTTTTTCTGAAAACCAAATGAGAGCTGTTCAGTATAAAAAAATCCCATTAGATAGAACTAATGCCTACCATCATTTTTGTGGCTTTATAATATCCCACACTCTAATGTGACAATGTAACACCCACACATATGGAATGGAAAGTGATAAAATTAAACAGACGTGGAGTAAAATTATTTAAATTATTATTTAAATTATTAATTATTAAATTATTAATTATTTAAATCATTGTGGGGTATTCTCTTTCCTTCTACAGCAATAGCAATTGCTGGTTTGCAAATGTGACAATTCTGCCTTTCTAGGAACCAGTTCAAGCCCTAAAATTGGCCTTTCGAGTTGGCATAATGATGCTCTTACCAGCAACAGTTTCATCATTCCAGACTGGGAATTGGGTGACACATAAATTTAATAAATAATCTGTTCACAACAATGTGAAGCCACAGCTATCAGTTCTTTATCTAGTATTGACCTTCATATGCATAAAGTTTTTTCCCAAGAAGTTACTATTATTATAATTCAGGGATCTCCCATGCTAGCTGGGGAATGCTGGGAGTTGAAGTCCATAAATCTCAAGTTGGCAAGATTGGACCACTGTTATAGTTGTTCACATAGTCAGCCAGATGTTTATATTGGATTTGGCATTTTTATCCACGTATCACGTCCTTCCCAAGGACCTGTGATAGGCAGGTGTGGTTGTCTGATGGTGTTAAAGATTTAGTTGCAGGATGTAAGCTGTTCCAAGTAAAGCTGCCTTTTGCAATTGACTGGTGATGATTTGTCAATGCCAATGGTGTTCAATTGATACTCCAGGTGTTTTGGAATTGTATCCAAGGAGCTTATTGCTTTTGGTACCATCTTTGCTTCTTGGGAAAGACTTGATAGGCGGCTAAAATGCCAGATTCAGCTGAAATATCTGGCTGACTATGCAACCAACCATGTAATTTGCAACTGTTCATTTAGGGAGAAAACTGGTGTTTGGCTGAAACTGACTCAAAGAAACATTAGGATCTGCAATCTCAGTAGCACAGTGCAAATCTGAAATGAAAAAGTCCCACTACCATTGGTAAAGTAACCAAAATATTTCCATTCAGTCCTGGTAGTCAGGGGCTAATCCTTGAATGAAACCTGAATAGAAAGTACAAATGTAGTAAATCTGTATTCAACGTAACACTGTACATGACTGGCTGGTTCCACACTATTGCCATATCAGAAAATAGGGCCAACCATTCTGAGCTGAAAAAAATCTGATGGATCATGACAGTGGGATAATACAGAGACAGTCCTAACTCTCTGCTACCACCTTAGTGGTGTTCTAAATATTTGCTTCCCAGATCTTGTCTCCCTTTACCCAGGGGTGGGATTCAAATTTCTTAACAACCGGTTATGTGGGTGTGGTCTAATTTGTGGGTGTGGCTTGGTGATCATGTGACTGACTGGGCATGGCTTGCTGACTGGCCATGGCTTGGTAGTCATGTGACTGGCTGGGCATGGCTTGTATGTAAATATAATAAATATTTATATAAATATTCAGTTTTTTATTTTAAAAAAGAGCAACTTTTACCCCAAATCAGGCAAAGCAGGCAGGCAGATTGAGTTGCTCACAGAATCACAAATTTATTCAGAGATCTATATTTCTGCAATTGGCTACCTGAGTCTGTCACATAAAATTTGCTTGCAAGCAAACACGTAAAATTTGTTAGCAAGCAAACTCACAAAATTAACTCACAACACACCATGTATGTAAATATTTATTTTTTTATAAAAAAAAGAGCAACTTTTACCCCTTTCTCTGCTACCTACAGAAATGGCGAAATGGGAACAAAGTTGATTTCTTCCTTCTTTAAGTCAAAGCAGCATTGAAATATCCAGAATTGGATCAGCTGGGGACACCAAAGAAAGATATGTTCTCAAGTCCATCAACTTCTTGGTTCATCTTTGGATTCATTTTATTTGCTTCAAGACACCGAAAGAAAGGAATAGAAAGCTTACAAAAATATGCAAAAGGGGGAACCAATAGAAAAAAAGAAAATGTTGCATTATAGGTTTAGAAATGTCTTGGGGGGGAAGGTTTTAGCACAGCCTTAAAGCTTGAGTCTACAAACTAATATTGATCCATCTTTCCATTCCAGCAGCAGTCAGTTCAAAAGCAGAGAGTGAACATATACAATACCATAAAGCTAAGTTATAAGTTCAAGGTGGCCTTTTCTTTTCACTATTATAAGAATAACTTCTTTTGCTATGCCTGATAGATCCATAGTTCCTGATTCAATGGTAGATACCAATATTTTAGTACATAATTCAGGATTGTATTCACATAAACTATAACCTTTTTCCAAATAACAGGGCCTTTGGCCAAATTTGAATCATCCCTGAATTTAATTGCAGAAAATAGGCAGCTTGGAATGTGATAAAACAGGAAGTTTTGGAAGAGCACTTAGTTTTCCATTTAAGGTCCCAGAAGAAAAAGCTGATAGCAACAAACAAACAGGGGAAAATGCAGCATCTTGGCTTCATATTTTTGCTTTGGAATTTCTCTGTAGGCTTTAGTAGCAAAGAGATCACAAAATGATTCCATAATTAAGCTTGCTTATTTGTTTGTTTGGTTATTTATTTATTATTTGCCTTCAAATAAGCATTAACTCCTGTTAACTGCCTTGGACTGTAGTTTTCTTGCAAAAATTTTTATAAGTTGTTTGCTATTGCCTGCTTCTTAGGACTGAGAGAGTAACTGGCCCAAAGTCATAACGAGGGAATGAAACTCATCCCTTCTCCCAAAGCATAGTAAAAGTTTACAGTCCCAGAAACTTGAAGGGAGATGGCTTCATTCATTCATTCATTCCCCACCCAGTTTACTCATAGCTATCTAAGCTGACATTTGAAGTATCATGCTAATTGACCACTCATTGGTGTTTTTAAGAAAGTGCCAATGTCCATAGGCAATCTCACTCTACCGATGCCCTTAGTTTACAAAAGTGTAGATTTATAGTGTAGGAATCAGGAAGCAACATTTGGGATGTACAAGTATTACAAGCAAACAAGAGGGCTATCAATCAATTGCCTGACCCCCATGTTACACTAAGCAGTCCATTGAAGTGTGATTCCTGCCTGGAGCTTGGTTAGAGCTTGACCTGACTTTGATATCAACAGAAGAACAACTACTCTGAGGTAGTGCAGGAACTTTTGAAGGAATACAAAGATTGGATACCACTTTACAAATTTTAAGACTTTTATTTATTATTATTTTATTTATTTATTTATTATAATAGCAATACCAATAACACTTAGACTTATGTATCACTTCACAGTGCTTTACAGCCCTCTCTAAGTGGTTTACAATGGCGCATATTGGCCTCAACAATCGGGGTCCCCATTTTATCCACCTCGGAAGGATGGAAGGCTGAGTCAACCTTGAGCCGGTGAGAATCGCACTCCTGGAGTGAGCAGTTAGCCTTGCAGTACTGCATTCTAACCACTACACCTCCACGACTTGTATAAGGACTAAGTTCTTATATGGATGTGGATACACAAGCTTAGGTGGGTAGAGTTAACAGGACAATAAAGTATTTTGTACAGTTATCTGCTACATCATGGTATATCCAGTCTTTGGAAAATAAAGAACCCTCACAGTCACCCAGACAACTTTGTGCCTGAATTGTCTCTCAGTTTCTAGCACAAGTCCCTAACCATCAGTGGTGGGATTCAAAAAAATTTACGACCAGTTCTGTGGGCATGGCCAGGTGGGCGTGGCTAAGTAGGCATGGCCATGTGATTGGGTGGGCATAGCTTTTTTTGGCAGCACCCCCCACCCCATTTTGGGGCCTGCCTGGCCTCAGGGGAGCCTCTGGGTGGGCGTCTTTGCTCCCAGAAGGCTCTCCTGGGGCTCAGGAAGGAAAAAAAACAGCATAGAAGGGGCATGTAGCACCCTTCCACACTCTATTTCGAGGCCTTCCTCGCCTCAGAGGAGCCTTGGGGAGGGGGCATCTTTGCTCCCAGAAGGCTCCCCTGGGGCTCAGGAAGAAAAACAAATGGAGCATAGGAGGGGCACACAGCACCCCTCCACACTCCATTTTGAGGCCTTCATGGCTTAAGAGGAGCCTCGGGGAGGGGGCGTCTTTGCTCCCAGGAAGCTTCCCTCAGGCCCAGGAAGGCAAAAAAAGGGAGGGAGGGAGGGCTGTGCCCTCTCCCTCCCTTTTTTGCCTTCCTGAGCCTCAGGGAAGCCTCCTGGGTGAAGCAGTAAGAAGCAAGGGGAATCACGGCACAGCTGTTTGTACGAACAGCTGATTGTCAGGAAGTAAAAAAAATACCTTAAGGAGTGACTGGGCGGGCAAGCATCGGGAGGATGCATCAGGCTGGCAGGGCAAGCAAGCAAGCAGCAACTGAGTGATTGAGTTGGAGCCTTGGCCAGCCAGAAGTTCAGCAACCCACACCAAATCCTTGCTACCAGTTCATGTGAACCAGTGCGAACTGGCTGAATACCACCACTGCTAACCATGATATTAAATTGGCTGCATAGCACCATATGGACTTTTTTCGTTTCGATTCCTTCTATTGCTTTTGAATATGATTTTATTGTTAAGAATCTTTTGAAAATGTATTTCATGAGGCTTATAGCAGAACCAAAATAAGGAGTAATGAACTGTTTCCTAACCGGGAAGATAAATAACCTGCGCAGGGTTAAACTAGATGTGACATTAATTGCATTACTGTAATTACTGTGCTTAGTTTTAAAAATGTTCCCATAACAGATAATGGGAGTTTTAGGCCAGGATCAGGATAGAGACTCTAGAAGCAGAGCTAACCCTTTCCTCTTGTGGTTTGATCTAATTAACAAAATTCCAAAGCTGTTTCTCTTTGAAAGGAAAGTTTCTATTTGCACCCAAGGTTTTATAGTGAGATTTTAACTTTTGGTTTCACATTCAGAAGGCATGGCTTTTCTACTGCTAAAACCACAGAAAGTAGAAACTAGACCGAACTAGAATTCAGTCAGTTAAACCAATATGAAATATCTATAGATGGGAAGCAACAGAGTGCAGTTTTTAACCACTGTGATTTCCTCGGAATTAAATCTCCAGAACCGTAAAGCCTACAAACTTGAAATTTGGCATGTATATTCCTCTTGGCTTCTAGGTGCTCACCAAGAAAGGATTTTTTGAAATGAACACCAGAGCATTAGCATTTTGTATATTATTATTAACACACTCTGATGCTAAGGAGTTCTAGTCTCCCTCCCCACCTGAAAACAAATCTGTTCCAAAAGCAAAACACAAGCAGAGGAGAGGAATTTCAGTTTCAATTTTAGTTTCACAGCACCAGGCAGCTTTAGTACAGAACAGTTGAGCTAAGTCACGCCCAGGCTCCTTTCTGTCTCCTTGCTCACACAGCAAATACTCTTTCAGTTTCCAAAGAGCCCTCAACTCTCTCACACACTGACAGGATACTAGCTAGATAAATATTGATGGCGGCTGGTAGGCAGAGGCAGAATTTTTTTTCCTTATTTTCCTCCCCAAAAACTAAGCTCAACTACATAGTTTCGTAGGAAAGCAGGTATCAAGCTAGTACAGTATATTTGAAAGATGTTTGGGTAGAGAAGGCTATTATATTAGATAACAAAACATCTATTGTACTCTTTTGTTACTTTGTGTATTACTAATTATACTTTTTGTGTATTATACTTTGTGTATTACTAAGTATTACTAATTATAATTGGAATAATGGTGAGGATAAATACTTGCTCCTTACTTTTTGTCTATCCATTTCGGACTTTTAACAATGAAATTAAGAAGCCAGCTAAAATCAATAAGAATGAATCTAATATATTTACAAAATGAAATCTTTGTGTGTTTCTCAGGTATATCTCTCCACTCTTGTTCAGTTTAATCAGATCAAGAATGAGTAGAATCAGTGGTTTCCTAAAGAAAATCTGGATAGATTTTCTAAAGACCATGATACTGTTGTTCTGAAAATACATTCATAGAAAGAGCTAACAAAGGGAGCAATAAATATTTTCTGTCACATGAATTATTCAAAACGGTGTCACTGAAAAGTCAGAGTTATGTTTTTAATTCTTTTTTTTTTTTCAAAACAGAACCACTTAGTGCTTTTGAAATCAAAACTTCGTATATTCATTGCTGTTGTAAGCGGGTTCTGCCATGACCATTTTGACAGTCTGGGCTCTTTTCATATTTTCAGGGATATAATCGAATCAATTCAGTCAAGTTCCTAATATGTCTTCTATTTCTGTAAGGAAGAGACAGAGACCTAGCAAATTCAGGCTGAGTAGAGAGCTCATGATTTCCAACAGTAGTCCCAGGCAGCATACTCACGCTGTCCCTTATCTGCATTCTCATAGTATGATATTTGATTCCACCACCCTCATTCTCTAGGCCAGCTGCTTTCTCTATAACTGTTCTGACCCAAATCCTTTTCCAATAAAACAAACATGAACCAAAAGGAACAGGAACCTTTTAATGATTCTTACGAATCCCCGGTTAAAAGGCTGCTGCAAACTAATTAAGTTTGATAAGCACGAGCCTCGCAAAAACTGTGCAAGGCTGCCAAGAATAACAGATAAGGTTACCTAGAAATATTTAACAACACAAGAGTCTTCAAATACCAACTAAGATACTGCAATGTCCACAAGGCTCAAGTTTCAAAACGTCTTTGCTTCCTACAAAGAACATCTGATTCACAGCTGGCTTTTATCTTCTTGAAAGAGGGGCCTTGCAGCCTTACTCCCAAATCACCTGTGCTGCTGCAGCTGCTCTTTCCTGCGAGCAGCCCTGTATGCACATGCATTTGGCACAGGCTCCTCGGGAACCTCCTCATCGCTGCTGCCAGCCCCCACAATCTCTGAGGCAGCAGTCCACTCCCTAATGGTCCTGGCCCCTCATCTGAGTCCTTGCTCTCCTCAGCCATCCACACCTGCTGCCAGCTAACCATAACAATAACCATGTCTATTGTTGGCACAGACAGTGCTATTGCAACTTGGGCACAAATCTCATCCAGTTTCCCACTAGGCAAAATCCAGGCTGAAAATCAGTCAAGCTGGAGAAGGATCATCCAGTATGGAACAATACTCTTGCATAAACTCTAGCGTGTGTTTCTATGGCTTGCTGATGCTCAAAAGGCAACTAGATTCTACCATAATTTTCTCCAGTGTCAAAATTTAGAATACCACTTTGAGAATTCTTTTTTCTTGCCATGTTGCCTTGGACTTTTGGTTGATCCAAAACATCCAGAAGGTTGAAGAAAGGCTCTTCTAGTAAAAAGATCCTGGGATACCTTCAGTTGGAAAATGGAACGGAGGTGACCACAATGTAATGAATTGTACAAATCTCCGTGATGTCTCACCATGACATACATCATTATCTCAGGAAATGTTCTCCACAAAATACATAGATATGGGGAACACAAGTTGGTCACTATATCATCTATCAGGTTCATCTGCCTTCAACTTCAACTATATTGTTGGGGTTATAATTTTCAACATGCCAAACAGATACTTAGTCCTTCATATATGGGATGAGCTTGACTGAAAAAGCCCATTCTGCAGTGTATTAGATATGAACTAGTCTTCTACCTGAAAGATTGCCTCTCTCTTTTGCCACATAAGTCTCCACTAGGATCAATGCTATGAGGTAGCATTAGTTTAGTAGCTGTCTTATTCTTCAGTAATAGAAGCTTTTGGAGTTGCGGATTAGTTACTCAGTCTAGTGGCAATAGCTTTCCAATAGACATGTACGGAATCATTGATTAGTTTGTCTTTTCCTTGTTTGCATTGGAACACTGTTCAATTTACACCAATTAAAGAATGCTTGGTTTGTGTATTGAAGAATAATTAAGGGACTGAATTCCCTATAGGCTGCTAAAATGACATCTGACTGGAATGGTGATTACAGCATGAAGGCAACATTAGTATTTAAATAGTTTGACTGCTATATAAAATCGTTACAGCAGCTCACCATGAAAAAGAGCATTAGTTAATTTTGCCTATAACTGAATTATTTCTATGTATTTCCCTAACCCATTTAAGCATATTTGACAAGGTTAATATTAAAACAATTCCACAGTGATCAGTTTCAGATCCAGCTAAAAGCACCATTTTTAATAATTAGAAATATTTCACAGCCTATACACTATACGGCTGTGTTAAATCTAAATACAGAAAATGCCAAAGCACACTCAGATGTATGTTTCCTACCAACTCATCATTATTTTTGAATATGAGTGACTATATATCATTATATAAAGTATCCCATGGCATATAATAGATGTTGGTTTTTATCTTGTAAGAAATAGTTCAAATCCATGCTGAGCTGAGACATTCATTGGATGGATAGTTATGTTGTGATAATGAAATGAATTATCTTTTCTTTTCTTTACGAGTATTATGAGGATAATATTTCAAAAAAGAGTTCTGGTGGCTCCATCAGCAGAATGAGGAAGAAGGTCCAGATCAGGTTTATAATGCTTGTTCATATTTAAAATGAGAGTTGGGAGAAAAAGAAACAGAGGTAAAGTGTAGTTTAAAAAATATCAAACTAAACTACTGAATAAAGACATGGAGAAACACAAAGGATATGGATGTGACAAGTATGGAGCAGAAAAGATTCCAAATTTTATTTTTATTTTACTTGTAGGTCATTCCAGTTGTAAACAACTCTGAATGTCCTGCTTTTCATACCAGCACAAGCAAATGGGTGGTCAACCATATGACAAGTAACAATGCCTGAATGGTAGATCAAAGCTAATTTAGTGGATAACAAATTGTGTGGATCAGATCCAAATGTTTAAGAAACTGAAGGTTTTCCACTATTGCTTAGAACTGCTGCTCACAGAGATCAATCATACAAAGTGTCCCAAGAAACACACGGCAAGTGATTAGTACATTGGCAGCAAAACAGTTTGGCAGCCTGGTCTTATAAATTGGCTTTAGTTGTTGTAATGTAAACAGCAGTTCATCTTGCACCACTTTCTTGGCGTCAGCACTAATGAAATACCCCATTTTATTCAAATTCAGATTCCATTCCTAGTCTGGCCTGAAAAATTAAACATGACTTGTCTTATGGCAGAGCTTCAGGCTAGAAATTTCTACAATTTTGCACAAGATTAAATCTTTACCACACTGGTCCAATTATATGTGAATTGCTGCTGGTTGATATGTCTGGCCAAGTCCAAAGATGATACAATGAAATTCCAATTGAGTCCAATCCTTTATTTGCTGACACCTAATGGACAGACTCAAGCTACAACTTTCTAACCTACTAGACATATCCTGAGAGATTCTCGGGTGTGGCTACCCTGAACCACTTCCTCCCTCCCCCATCCAAGTTCAGAACTGCATAATTTCTTTTTTGGGGTCTCTTTTTGAAATATACTACCTCCTCCCTAGGAATCTTTGGTGGTCTTGCCGAGATTCACTCCCTCTCCAACTGCACATTCTATAACAAGTAGTTTCCCATCCTTAGGAAATCCTTATTGATACTCAGCCATATTACAAGTCCTGGAGAACCAACATTCCTAGACTCTAAGAGATAGTATGACAATTAGTAAAGTGCTGTCATTCTTTGTAACTTAAAATCTTACTGACAGCACAATTCTTTTTGTTTTGTGGTTTTTAAGATTTAAAACACACTAAGATGCATGTTCACTCACTGCTTAATTTTTCATCTTTGCTACTTTCTTGCCTACAAAAATAACATGATTATTCTATGTTTTGTTATTTCAGCCTATTATACTGATCATGGACCAGATCAAAACCTTATGGAAACATCTTCATTGAAATATTTCTAGGAATTCTTTGAAACATGTTCTTATTTCCAGTATACTCTTTAACTGATAGAAAGCTTTACTGTTATAAAACAAAATAAGTTTCAGTATAGGCCCCTAGAGGGCATTAAACCAAAGTCACATTTTTCCCCAAATGTTCTTACAGTTATATACCAACCATTGTATATAGCAGTAATTTGTTTATTTTATTTTATTTATTTATTGGTTCTGAATGTTTCTTTTAAACTCCCCTTACTCATTTGGTCTCTTCACATCACAGTACCCATTTGTATTTTATCTGCTGACTTTCTCAAAGAAACGCAGCATCTTTCTGCTTTAATGTGTTTTTTTTTAAATCTAGATTATAGCAGACACAAATAAAATTGTACCTTACTTCCAAGGGGAAAAAATTTAAATAATAAAAATGCCCAATGGGTTAGAGTAAAACTGATACAGGGGCGTTGGTCAACTCACAAACTGGGAAGTGCTGTGTGAATACTCTATTTTAAAAAGAGAAAAATAACTCCCAATGGAATAGTCACCACCCACACAAATAAAGCTGGACAAGCATTCGTTTTTTAAAGTCATGCCAATTTGAAGGATGGCTTTGAAAAAGTCTTGGCTATTTCAGTACAGTTTAACATATAACAGCTTGCTGAAGATATGAATAGAAACCAAACAGTAACTCTATTTTTCACGCTTGTTTTCAGAGTTCCAACTGGCAGTAAGGGCTTAGTGTTTAATTCTTATACTTTATATGAAGTATGAGAGCTTTACATCTTAAAAAGAAATCGCTTTTCAACCTCTCGTCATTTCTTTTTATTACACATGTGCTCTTAAGTGGATAACAGATGGATACAACCTACATAATAATAAATATTCACACTCACAAGCTCCATTCTCAGATTATCTGTAAACTAACAGGGCAATAGAAGGGGCTATGTTTACCACCATTGTTAAAATGATGAAATTAAAGGTGCTCCTTAACCCCTTGCATTCCTCAAGACCAACTTTGTATAAAGTATAAAGTGACTGGACTTCCAGTGAGAAAATGCATGTGGGATACACTTATCAGTCAGTACCAGAGTTCAAAGAAGTCTAGACAAAGAAGGTCGTGACAATGTGTTCAAAGCCCTTTCTTTTTTCAAATGCATCACACAATAAAACTTGGGCAGGACTACATTCACACAAGTTGTAGCCCTCACCCTGTCATTTTTTATATTTCTACAAATGTCCCTGCCTCACACTGTGCCTGTGTTAGTTAGATTTTGTCAGGATACAAACAAGAGAGACAATTTGATGTACTGGAACTAGGAGTTCCAATCCTGTTTTAGACATGAAAGCCAGCTGAGTGACTTTGAGCCAGTCACTGTCTGTTGGTTTACCTCATCGCGTAGGATTAATGTTGTGGGAAAAATAGAAAATTCTCTTTCATTGTACACATGTTGTACATTGACAATATACATTTGATTTGAAAGAGGAACTAATATTAGGTATGTTCACCATTTGAGTAATTTATAAAAATAATATTGGAATGTAAAAAGCTAAATAAATAATAAATTTAACAGATTTAACAGATAATCAGAGTTGGAAGGGACCTTGTAGGTCATCTAGTCCAAACCCCTGCCCAAGCGGGAGACCCTACACCATTTCTGACAAATGGCAGTCCAATCTCTTCTTGAAAGTCTCAAGTGATGGCGCTCCCACAACTTCCGGGGGCAAGCTGTTCGATTGGTTGATTGTTCTCACTGTCAGAAAGTCTCTCCTTGTTTCCAGGTTAAATCTCCCCTTGTTCAATTTCCATCCATTATTCCTTGTCTGGCCTACAGCCGCTTTAGAAAATAGCTTGACCCCTTCCTCCCTGTGGCAGCCCCTCAAATATTGGAAGACCTCTATCATGTCTCCCCTGGTCCTTCTCTTTACTAGACTAGCCAAGCCCAGTTCCTGAAACCGTTCGTTGTGTGTTTTAGCCTCCAGTCCCCTAATTATTCTGGTTGCTCTTCTCTGTCCTTTTTCTAGAGTCTCAACATCTTTTTATAATGTGGTGAACAAAACTGGATGCAGTACTCTAGGTGTGGTCTTACTAAGGCTTTATAGAGTGGTATTTGTACTAGGCATTGAACACCAGCGCCTAGGTACATAGACAGAGCTCATATATTTTCATGTTAGTGATCTCACAAATCTAGTCAAGACATTATTGGAAAAACATAGATAAATATGCTTCTTGTAAACTAGAATTGATCCATTTATCCTTAGAATGAAATGTTCACCCAGCCAGAAGATAATTATTGTGATATAAGAAAGGCTTACCTTACCTTACCATGCTCAGTAATCCAAATTTCCAGCAATGGATTCTAGTCTTTAGAGTGATCTCTTGATAGCTGTTTCCATACTAGCTGCATGTATAAACAGATAATGTTAAAGAGAAGAGCTTTAAATCAGGAACCAGAGTCATTCAACAGTGAGATGGCAGCATATAAATTTAGCAAATAAATAAATTTAAAATTTAATAAATAAATAAATTTAAAAGAGCAACAGAGCCTTTCAACCACAGGGAACAGCTGGAAATTCCAGAACTAAAGGGGGAAAAAAATCACAGTTACTAAAAGGCTTAACTTTTTTATCTACTTTACTCTGATTGGTTGTTATATCCTTCATTAGGCTTGTTCACAATAATCAGTTGGATCTCTTAAATTTATAAATTATATTAGCACACTTTGTGTATACATTGGTGTTTCTCAAATTTAGCAACTTTAAGATGTGTGGAGTCAATTCTCAGATTTCTAAGAGTTGAAATTCACAGGTCTTAAAGTTGTCAGGGTTGAGAAACATCAGTTTCTATATTATAGTTTATAAACTATATAATACACAATTATTGAACTGCATAACACAGCTGTAAAAAAAAGTTTAGTTATGAATTTAGATCCACGCATCCCCTTTCTGGCACCCTCTGCTTAATCCAATGTCTATTTCTCTACCCATTTAAACACATGAACAGTGGAATGTCTGATCAGTTCCGCAGCACAATGAATTAGCATTAACACAGGAAAGATTGTGCTTGTACCTCTTGGGACTGCAGGCACTTTTCTCAACAGAGGTATCCAAAAGTACTGAATACATTTCCTGCTCCGTGGCTCAATTCAAACATATACAGTATTTTGCTTGGGAAATTCTTTCTTGAGTTTTCATCCATGTTCTTCCTCTGATGGTTGCAGTCATACTGCCTGCCAAGGTATAAAGTTGAAAGTTGGCAAGCAATGTGGCTTTTCCCCTTTCCCCCACAAAATATCCCTCCCCAATCCATATGCCCATAAAATCACAATTCCAAAAACACTCAATTTGCTTTCCTTTTATCAGGAATGCTCAAGGATAGAAGCTTAAGGAGTGTTATTCTCTCAGTTATCTTCTAACAGTTAAACAAACCAAAGATGAAAGACAAAATGATGAGTTATAAAATATATCTGAGAATGAATTGCCTTGATTCTTGTATTATTGTTGTTGTTGTTGTTGTTGTTGTTGTTGTTGTTGTTGTTATTATTATTATATCATCATCATCATCATCATCATTTCCTGAACGCTGGTGCAAGGGTGTTTTTTTCTCCTTTGGTAACATTGAGGCTTAAACAAAAATTGCCTGGCCATAAGTTTATAACATTTGCGATCTGATTCATTACTAGTTTTAAAAAGCAAAGATAAATGGGAAAGCCGGTCTCTTATTTTCTACCTGCCAGATATTTTCATTTTATTTGCAGTACTGCCAAATACTAGCATCTAAGAAAATTCCCACATTCCATCATATGGAGCTAATAGTCTGAATGTCTTTCTTTATCAATATGTCATGTATGAATAACTTGGATGCTCTCCAGGCATATCAATTTTCAAACTTGGTTGCTTCTGATAAATGTCAGTGAAAAGTTCGGGACCATTTTGTTTAGGATTAAGACATTTAAAACTCCACTTTAAAATGCTGAAAAAATCCTATAATTAATAGAAATACACATACAGACTCCATCACAGGGGTCAGAGTTTGGTTCATGTGGTTATGACTGTTAGGAACAGAATTCTGCACGGCAGGCAGGCAGGCAGGCAAAATATGTGAGATAAATGTTTTTGCAGAATACACTCAGTAAAACAGATACACTGTGCTAGTTAAATAGTTTATTCCAGTAAGATTTTTAGCATAGTCAAAACAGTCCATATATCATACACTAGTTCAGTCCGTCCGGGGATTATTCAGTTGCAAAGTCCAGTGTCAAAAAAGAGATCAGCAAACTTACAAATATCAATCCAGTAATATATCCCCTCGCAGTTAGAGATATGAAGAAGTTCAAACCTCCTTTCTTCCTTCAGCAACAGGGAACACGCAGTTAACAAACCATCAATCCATCATTGTCAGCAATTAATCCAGTAAGCCAATAATCAATCAAGTTTTCTTGCTCCCTCTTATGGTGGTTTTACAGCCGTACCCAAAATTACATGCTTTGCTGTTTAAAGTGACATACACTTAAATTCACTATCATAGTTTATATATATTATTTTACCCAAACTACGTTAGGTAATCTTGTTATTCCTAGCAATGACCACTATATTGACTTCTTTACTTCCTCTCTGTGGACACCTAGGAACTCCAGTTATATTGGCAGCTGCCAAATTAGATGCTTTCAAAGCAAATTAGACAAATGCATTGGGGACATATGTTGGTTCAGATGGCTATACATTACAGGCTACATGACTAAATGATGCTTCTAGATTCTGCTTGCCTACTGTAGGAGAAATTATCTTTCACAGATTTCCTTATGCCTGTATGAGTTTATGGATCCAACTTTTAATAGGGACATCCATATTTGAGGTTATTGGTATCTTTGCCATTGGAAAAAAAGCATGGCCATGCATGAGGTACTGTGAGCCAGGATATCTTCTTCAGTACCAGATTTTAGATAAATTCCACTGTGGAGCACACACATAGGCAAGTGAGAGTACATTATGTACTTCTCTCTTTATAAATCATTACTTTGCTTTATAAAGCATTCCATGGTTCCTCTACGTATCTCCCATTCTCCAATGTTCTACTTTCTAATAGCACATGGCATATCTCAGAATGCTTTTATTTTATTCATATGCTGATCTTTCCTTACAAGAGTCATTTACTAGATTTATATCCCATCTTTCTGCTCAAACACTCAAGACAACTGATGCAATCAATAAAATTCAGAGTACACAAAAATCAAAATTCAAATACATCAATTTAAAATCAACACCAACATTACTTGACAATTGAACTCCTTGTGAAAAAGTTGCATCTTAGTTAATGTTCTATAGGAAAAGCGAGTGTTGAGAGGACTGCTGTAACTCTCAAGGGAAGGCAAAACAAGAGAAGATCCTCTACCATATCCTATACAGTTGAGGTTATGACACCAAGGGTACTTTCCAAAACGCTTCTTCTGCAAATCTGAATGTCTGAACAAACATTTGAGGAAAAAGGAGATCCTTAAGTAATTGTTTAGAGAAGCCTAATCTTTCAGTGATATTGTATCATTCCTGTGTCTTCCACCGGTGAACAATCTAGCAACAGTACTTTGCATCAATTGGAACTTCTAGACATTTTTATTGTAATAAGATTTACACTGGAGTTACGTGGCCAGTAAAATTAAAATATCAATAACAATCACTTGAATACCATTGGCCATTGACAAAATCATCACTGGTCAATTGCAAAAGGTAGCTTTATTGGAACAGTTTACATCCTTTGATGATCCCTTTAATACCATCAAAATTTTATTTGCTTATCCCAGGTCCTTGAAAAGGACTCAATAATTGCATAAAAATGACAATTCTAGCCTAAAGATCTGATTGGCTATGTAACCAACAATAATAAAAAGCAAGGATCAGATAATGATCACATTAAAAGGTGAGATACTGATATAGCAGCCTGTGGTAGGTAATTTTATTTTTTCCAATCACACTGAAAGTGGATGTTCTGTGATGATCTCAAAGTCCTCAAATATATTTTAAAGGTTTCTACTGCCTGTTTTAGAGAATAAGTTTATTTAGAATGATATTACTCATATGACTGCAAGAGGCCTGCCTCAGACATCTCTTTTACATACACATGAATTATAAATTAAATTGGGTTTCTCTAGCACTAGAGTGTATACAATTGTCCCTCAAAATCATGCTACTGTCTCACTCACTTTTATTTATCGTTTTTAGTTTGAGAGCTTGTGCTTGTGACAAGTGGGGAATAAAAGGTCCATAATGTCCCACAGGTTCCTAAAATGGTTTATTCTCCTGCTTGATTACATGAGGCTTCACTGCTTGCATTACTGTCTCTGACCTGGGAAAAACAGAGTCTATGACAATTTGCCATGACCAACTCACCATAGCCAACTTGCCATGGCCAACTGTCCATGGCCATCTTGCTACAAGGCAAAAGTTACACTAATATCAAAGAAATAGTGGAATAGAATCATTAAAGAAAGGGGGCAAAAAAGAGGGACAGAATGAAATATTAATGGCAAAAATTAAAATAGCTTTCATTTCTTTTAAATAATCAAATTAAATTGTTAAACTGTCCTGCAGCAAGTTGTTCCATGGTGAGTTGGCCATGGCAAGTTGTTCTCTAGCAAGTTGGCTGTGGTCAGTTTTCCTGCAGCAAGTTGGTTGTGGCGAGTTGGTCTATTCCAGAAAACCAAATCCCTTAAAGGCTTCAAGAGTGGCACACACAAACTGGCACAGAGATGTTTCAGATCTCTGTTTCTAGAATGCCTGTGATGTACTTTGGCAGACCTTGATTTGTATTTGTCAATAGTGATGTTCCACCGAGCTGATACTGTAGTATCTGGTCTATTGGTGAGCATCTATTTACACGCTTCTAAAATTCATTCCGGATTGTGATTTCTGCTCAGGTTTGAATATCTAGACTTTACAGATCTTGCTAATGTTTCTGGGTAGTTGCAATCTTTTCTTCCTAGATAGTCTTTCCTATTGTGTATAATCTGTAAGTTCTATAATTCACTGTTTCAATGCCGTATTTCTTGTTATAGCTTTCTCTTGACCAACTTCAAGATTTGTTTTAAAATTTCATTTTACCTTGATTCTTCAGAGAGCCCTTTTATCTTTACTTCACTAATTCCTACTTTTTAATGCTTAGATCTGATTCTGTAGCTTTTGCCTACTTATTGTACTAGTCGGTTACCTATTTTACCCTCAGGCAACCTTTGTAATATCTCTGATATTTCAGTCACTACTTTATTATTTTCATTCAATGAATATTCTAATCTTTACTTCTTTTATTTCTTCTACTTTCTTGTTGTTTCTTAATCATCCAATGACAGATGACAACTTTCCCTATTCTCTGTGCTTACCCTCCTTGCCCCCACCTCTTTTCCTCAATGTTCACCTTCTGACTTCAACTCAACAGGGGCCAACTTCTGAACTTCTATGGAATGGCAGTCATCACACTTGTCTTCCTTTTCACTCTGGGGCTTTTGTATATACATCCCTTTGTTGTTACTGGGTTTTTTTCAGGGGTGGGATTCTACTGGTTCAGCCCAGTTCTATAGAACCGGTCGCTCTGAAGAGCAGCTGACACCGAACTAGTTCACTTCTGGTCTTCTGTTTGGCCCACCCACCCACCTGGGCTCTAGGCTATGCTTTATTCCCTGTTTTTTTTCCACATCAGCTGTTTTGCACAGCACAACTGAGTGCCGAGCGACAGCATTAGCCCATAGCAGTAATGGGCACTTCATTAAGATAGCTCTTAATGACTAGGGTCCCTGGTTTTTTTAAGGTTTAGTTGAACATTTATCTTAATGTGATTTATGCTAAGAATATCTCTGGTGGGTATGCTGGGTTTTGGCTTCTTGTTTTAACAATACTCCAAATTATCTTTTTAGTAGATGGTCAATGATTAGCTGCTTTATGGGCAATGGATGATTAGCTGCTCAGTCATGATCTTGTGAACAAGCAAGCTACCGCAGCAGCCACTTATTAGTATATCTAAGACACATTCTCAACATTCCTTATGTACCATCTATTAAAATACAGTAGGTTGGAATATTTGTATTTCATAAACAATGTGTTCTCATTTATCTTTTCCTGTTACTCTAATATTGGTCAGCAATTTCTAATGAGGTGAACAGATGTTTTTGTTCTCTAGTACTTTTATTTAAATATGACATTAAATACAAGTAATCCATTATATTCAAGCTCAGCAGAATATAACATTTTTAAAACATTTTAATTTTTATTGGTAAAGTATAACAATTAGACAATATGATCTACAACTAAAAATATAACATTGCTAATATAATCATGAGTAATTAATTGAGTGACATTTGAAGAAATCATGTATACACATAAAATATTACTATAAAAGTAGATCAACTTTAACATATTATTAAATCTAGCTATATAAACTACACCATTTTCTCAGTTTTAATACAGTATATTATTGCCGTGCAATATATAATAAACTCTTAATATTCTATTATTCAAATGTGTTAGTATAATAATGTTACAGGCATTACGATTATTTAACCTTGTCTTAAATTGTAACTGTAACATTAGGAATTAATTATAAAGGAACAGCATACATCAAGATATTTGTTTTATAATAAGGGTTTCAATGTTAAATTGCCTTTACATGTATATATACAGGTCTGTATTTCTGTGCATGCTGATAAAGGAAAATAAATGAACAAAATAGAACAAGGATAAAACATTTTAACATGTAATGTTGAAATGATTATTTGTCAATGTAAAAAAAGGCATGATAGAAAAAAAATAAAAGAAATATAGTCAAATAAGATTTCAGACTCAGATAAAAGTGTTATGAATTTAGAATCATAATAGCTCCTTCAACATTTGGCTCTTAAGAGTGACCGAGCAGTAGTCTCTGGAAAGTTCACAATAGGCCCTAAGCTCTTTGGTTCTCATATATTGCCCTAATACTCAAAGTAATCAAAACTAGAAGCCATTTGCAGTCTTATCTTACAGAAAGCCATGGTTGTTTGTAAGAATGGGAAATGCTCATTATGGCTTCTTTTTCCAGGAACCTTTGATTCAATATAAATCGCATTTAGCATCTAAAAGTGCTCCAAATATGAAAATTGTCCTTGTGCATTTCATTTTCCACCAGCTAAGATGAAGACTTTGGGACTTTAACTATATGTACTATTTTCCTTCTTCCCTCAAGTCCTTCATTTTATGTAATAAGCAACTTTCAAGAAAAGCCAAACGCTTGGCCTGAAGCATTATAATAATGTGATTAATCTAATAAAAGCTTTATACCATTGTGGTTTTTATTTACACCATGCTACTTGCTTTGAACTTTCCTGAATGAATGCTTCTACCTTTCACTTTTATCTATTTTTAAAAGAAATTATGAAGATTTAATGGTTGATGTTTTGTATTCCTCTTGAATACATACATATATTTCTTGTACTATGAATAACAAACTTATTTTCTTCTACTACTGTTTTATTACCCTGTACTTTACTGCTGAAGTGAAACTGTTTAAACAGATTGGTTGAAGATTTTAACTTTTGTATTTTAACCAGAGATTGTACAGAGATAGGGAACATTCTCATATGTATATATCTAATATTTTTTCTGATAGAAATAAAGAATGTAGAAATAGCTTTTGCTATAGTTAAACAAGCTACTACATCTTGTTTTTACATACAATAAATCATTGAATAGAGAAGTGTTGTCCATTTAGCAAAATGTGTGTTGAACAATGAATTAATTTCACACATGCATAAAATGGTGTTCTGTTCTATAAAATAGGAAATTGATTTTATCTGCTTCCATTTTATTCATGCATAAACCAAGCTTTACTGTATTATTAGAATGGTTAACCTTATAGTTTTACAACTTCCCAAAAGATTTTTCTGTCTTTTCTTCATGAAAAGAGGAGATTCTTCCATTTCCTAAGGTGAATGCCGCACTTTTCTGGAAACACTGCACACTCGTGTCAGTAGTTCCAGTTTTTAACACTTTATTTCCTTCAAAAGTCTTGAGGGAAAGCACCATGCAGAGATTTATGGGGCTTGAGTTTTCAAATTACTGTATTGCTTCTTCTGAAGAAACTTCATGCTATAGAAAAGCCATGCAACAGTTCCTATGCCAGGAGCATTTGGTAAAAACATTCCTGGGTCATTCTCAGTGATGAGGTTGAAAGAAAATTTCCATTTCAACTATATAGTATATAAACATGACGTCCATATGATCTGCACCATGTTAAATGTGCTACTCTCTGCAACAAACTGCATCTGTAATTAATAATTTGCCTAGCCTAGAAGATGGGAACACTGATTAAATCAAGATTTTTCAAAGAAAGGGAAAGAGATTACTTCACCCCATTTATATAGAAAATGCTACTAAAATGTTCACTGATGCTTTGGGGACCCTCCATTCTCTATCATAAATTTTATTTATTTGTTTATTTGGTTTGTTAATTGCTAACAAGATAATAGGTATAAGTAAAAACATAGCTATGAATACATGGATACATATAAGATAAATAAATAAACAAACAAACTAATAAATAAATAAATAAAAGAAAAGAAACAATAGGACAGGGATGGTAAGCATGTTGATGCGCTTATGCACGCCTCCTACAGACCTCTTAGGAAAGGAGTGAGGTCAATAATAGACAGTCTAAGGTTAAAGTTTGTGGGGTTTGGGGAAGAAACCACAGAGTCAGGGAGAGTATTCCAGACATTGACCACTCTGTTGCTGAAGTTGTATTTCCTGCAATCAAGTTTGGTACGATTAACCTTGAGTTTGTATCTATTGTTTGCTCTTGTGTTGTTATGGTTGAAGCTGAAGTATTCATTGACAGGTGGGACATTGCAATATATGATTTTATATACTATACTTAGATTGGACTGAAGGCGGTGTAGTTCTAGGTTTTCTACGTCTAGAATTTCGAGTCTGGTGGCATAAGGTATTCTGCAACGAGTAGAGGAGTGGAGAACTCTTCTTGTGAAATATGTCTGGACTTTCTCAACTGTGTTAATATCAGATACATAATGTGGGTTCCAGACTGATGAGTATTTGAGTATTGGTCTAGAAAATATTTTGTATGCTCTAGTTATTAGTGTAATATTACCAGAGAAAAAGCTACATAAGATTAGGTTAACAACTCTTAATGCCTTTTTGGCTATGTAGTTACAGTGGGCTCTAGCACTTAGTTCTTTAGAGATGAGTACTCCAAGATCCTTGACAGAGTTTGGATCATCAACAAGGTCTTGACTATTCAGCCTGTATTTTTTCTGATTTTTTTGCCAATATGTAGGACAGAGCATTTATTTGTTGAGATTTGAAGTTGCCAATTGTTTGACCATTCTGATACATAGTCAATGTCTTTTTGAAGGGTAGCAGTATTGTCTGTGGTGTTGAATAGCTTTACATCAACAGCCAAGAAACACAGTTGCTCTTAATATGATCACAGAGGTCATTTATGGAAAGTATGAAGAGAGTTGGTCCTAGAACACTGCCTTGGGGGACACCACTGTTGACAGGTACAGAATTTGATAGGACGCTCCCAATTCCTGTTTGACAGGAATGGTTCTATCCAGTTATGCAGGTGCCCAGAGATACCATAAGATTTTAGTTTTAGGAGTAGTTTGTTGTGTACCACTAAATCAAAGGTTTTACAGAAGTCTATGTAGATTACGTCTATTACTTTGCCCTGATCGAGTTGTGTAGTCCATATGTTTTTGCAGTGTAAGAGTTTCAGATTACAGGAGTTTTTTTTCTGAAACCAAATTGTTTTTTAGAGAGTAAGTTGTTTGTTTCTAAGTAGAAGATGATGGATTGGTTAATAATTGATTCCATGACTTTACAGGTGACGCAGCATAAAGAGATTGGTCTGTAATTTTCAACTCGGCTGGGGTCTTCCTTTTTGAAGATGCAGATGACTGTGGCTTGTGACCATAGTTCTGAATTATATCTGCATATAGGAATATAGGAAAAACTATTTCAATATCCATATCCTAAAGACAGGTTGAGAACTTCATGCCCTCTTCCAACAACTATCTACTTTTGCCACACACTTTCATTTCTATATTGTGTTTAAGAATATCTGGAATTGGTTTCCTGTATCTCTTTCTCATGATGGTAATGCCACCCTTATACAGTCAGCCCATTGGAGTTGAGTGGCTAATAAACTTAAATAACCAGTAGTAACAAATTGGTATGTAACACAAATAAAATGGTTCTACGTAGTGGTGGGCTGCAAATTTTTTAACAACTGGTTCTCTGTCTGGGTAGGCATGGCCAGTTTGTCATGTGACTGTGTGGGTGATATCACTCATCACACCCAGCCCTGCCTCCTGGCCACTCACCTCAAAGGAACAGGTAGGATTCAGCCAGTTGGGGCTAATCCCACCACTGGCTGGCCCTGCCCCGCCCAGTTTTCGGCCTGCTTTTGGGGCCATTTCAGCCTGTGTTTCAGGCCATTTTGGGGCCATTTTCAGGCCATTTCTTTTGCTGTTTTGAGAGCTGTTTTTGGGGCTACTTTTGGGATGTTTTTGAGGGCATTTTGTGGGCTTTTACAGGCCATTTTGGGGCCAGAAATGTCCAAAAATGGATTGAAAACAGCCCCAAAACCAGGCCAAAAAACGGGCAGGGTGGGGCCAACCAGTGTTGAGATTTATCTATTCGCTGAACTGTGCCTAATCTTAACTACTTGGTTGCCAGAACAGGTGTGAACTGGCAGCAGTCCATCTCTGGCTTTACATATGCAGCCAACTTTTAAGCTCCTCCTTGTTCTCCACATAACCATCTTAGCCATCTTCAAGATACAATCACAATGTCCTGTTTATTCATTTGTTCAATTTATTGTGTGTGTTTGTATAAAAACCTTTCAAGATATTTCACTATTACTGTCCTTTATCAGGCTTGGAGAGTTGCCAGGCTGATATCTCTGATGCCACATTGTAGCAGACAACAATTGGCAAGAATGCAGGAACAGACCTTCACCCAAATGAATTGTCTCCTGCAAAACCCCACTCCCCTTTTGCTTTTTCATTCCCTATGGGAGGGGCCATTCACCATCCACCTGTGACTTTACACCCAAGTTGACCCTTGTTCCTTAGCTGTTCTCCGCTTCCAACGCAAAGCGCTTGTCAGACTCGAGGACTGGCCCGTGTTCCTCCCAACCTCTTCACTGTTTGAATTTGCTGCCAGCTCTGCTGACTGCTGACGGGCCACAACATACATACACATACATACATACATACACATATATGTACATACACACACACACACTTACACATACACACTGTTGGGACCTGCTAGCTGCCAGCGGAGCTGGCGGCAGACTCAGACAGTGAGGAGGTTGGGGAGGAACTTGGGCCAGTCCTGAAGTCTGGAGAAGGCTCTGATTGATGCTCTGTGTCGAAGCACAGATAGGGCCAGGGCTGTCTGACATTTCCCAACTAACTTTAGAGTCCGAGATAAGTGTGGAAGAACAGCTGGGGCCTGTTCCAGATGCACATATGCACAGAGCTGTCAGGAGAGGAGAACAACTGAGGAACAGGGGCCGACTCAGGAAGAAAGGCACACAGAGATACTGAATGTCCCCTTCCTAGGGAATAAATAGAAGCAAAAAAGGAGTAGTGGTTGCAGGAGACACTAATTCGTATTTCTTTCAGAAGATTTGCTTTTCATGGTTCCTGCCTCAGAGACCACTTGCCAGGAATTAATTTACAAATTTGCGACTGGAAGCTCTTGGTTTGGCAATTATCCAAGGACTGATAAGGTCTGTTCTTGGAAGTATTGCAGGGACTTTTCTGTGTGTGAATGCCATGAATTCACAGCAACTAAATAAAGAGGGATTTTTCAGGAGGAGTCTGTTTCTTGGTTCTGCCAATATATCCCATGCTTCTGTGAAATATGACACACCCCAATAAGCCCAACCCTAATTTTTTGGGGGTGGGCCTAATATTACCCCTACCCCGAAAATAAGCCCAGGGGGACGGGCATGGCCAACATGAGTGGCAGCAGGGAGGCAACTGTCTGGCTGCAGCTGCAGCCCACTGGCCCCTTGGGACAGCACAAATACTATTTTTGCCCTTCTTTCTGGGTGCAGCACTTCTGCTTGTAGGACCGCTTCCCAAAAGCCAGCAGCTCCGCAGCCAGCTGCTTGTTTCCTCCCTCTTTTTGGGAGGCTCACAGGAGGCTTTTTGGTGAACGGGAAGAAAATGGGAGGTGGTATTTCCTACCTGTCATTTATTCCTCAAGCTCAGCACAGACTGAGGGAAGGATGGCAGGTAGGAAAATTCCCCCTCCTCCAGTTCACCAAGAAGCTTCTATTCTGCTGAAGGTTTGGAAAGGAGGCGCTGGTGCATCCATGGCGCATCCAGCTCAGAGTCTGGCCTGCTGCACCTCAAAAAAAGTAAGACCGCCTCGAAAATAAGCCCAAGTGCTTATTTCCAAGTCTAAAAGAAAATCAGACTTGGTTTTATTTTCTGAGAAATGTGTGTGTGTGTGTGTGTTTGTGTGTATATATGTATATGTGTGTGTGTGTGTGTGTGTGTATGCGTTTGTTAAATTAATTTTTAAAAAACACACAGAACTCTGCTTTTTCAGTTGTAAAATGCTTTATGAATAATTCTGCTTTCCCCATCATTCAGTCACTATCAATATAGTGATCAAACTTTCTCGCAAATACTGGCATTTTATTGCAAAAAAATAAATAAATCTCATTTTGTGTTAATTACTACAAATACTATTCGTTATCATTTAAATGTATGAAAGAAATCTTCGCAAATTTTACAAACATGGCTTTTTCTATAATGAAGAAAAATGTATTGTTACAGTATTAAAATACCTATCATTATTACAGTCAAGGGGGGAAAAGGATACCAGAAGACTGGGGAATTCTACTCTATACAATCATGTGTGTATTTTTATAGATATCACAGCCAATAAGCCTCCCTAAAAGTGATTTTGGGAAAAACATATTATAATGTCTCCATTATATTCACTCTGATATAGATAACTATCTTTTGAACCTGACATTTATTTGTTTGTTTGTTTGCTGCCCATCTCGTTAACAAAATGACTGTAGTCCTTATTAGAATGCTTAAAATAAATTAATAAATATGTTCTGAGGGAAGGGAAGGAATATTGTGTCATTTTACATCACTATTTTTTACACTAATTCCAAGTGTCTTAAACTCATGAAAGTAATGTTCTGCCCCCTTGATCAATTTAAAGATACTCCTGCTGATACAAAGGAGAAGTTCAAAAAGATCATTAAACGTAACCAAGAGAGGGAGCAGGTCGCTATAGCTTTTCTTAATGAAAATTTGAAAAGAGCTCATGAAATTGATATTCTTCTAATCCAAGAGAATCCTGATCCGAGTGATATCCAATTTAGCACTAAAAAAACTATTGTTTGTTGATCAGGATTTATTGCCTGAAGTAAACTGTTAGACTAGCAATATAATTACTTTTGCAGCTCACCATGGCAGCACTATTTACATTTACTTAATAAATAAGACAATATGCTCTGTGGATATTTTATTAAGCCATAAAACATCAAAAGCAGAGAATTTTAATCATATGAATATCCTATACTGTTGCCCTGTCAGTGTACAAAAAGTAAAATATCAAAGGAAGAGATTCTTTAACACAGACATAATAGGCAAAATTATGTTAACAAAGCAGTTGCCAGAAAAATGAAAAACCACAACATACAAAAATGCTTTGTTTTTTCTAACTATTATACATACCAGGATATTTGAGGTTTTTAAAAAGATTGTGAAGTGGAACTTTTAGAGATTAGTGAATCAAATACTATATTAGTTTGTTAAGGAACAGTAAGCTTATACTGTAGCTGCAAAATATTATGGCTGCAGATCACCATAATTCGTTGCAGCAGAAAAAAACAGACTACAGAGAATAAATTTAGGCTGTGGGTGAGGGGGAAATTGTTAGTTCACACTAGGTGATAACTTAGTGTGGGATCTTGTGATGAAGAGGGGGATTCTGGACACATATCTTGCCTCACCAATCCCATTCCAGTATATTTGTTTAAAGATACTAGTTAGCATTGCTGGGAAATGTCCTCAGTAAAGAATCTGGTCTTGATACCAGCATGTACAAAATAACTTATTCAGTAATAAAAATCTGCACCAGTGTTTCAGAGTAGAATGTTTTGCTTCAGCTTATCAACCAATTAGACATTTCGAGATGATTAGCAATTTTATCTTTCTTTCCCAATTTTCCATTATTTTCTCTGGAAACCTTGGATGGAGCCTAAGAGCCCTTCAATGGATTAGAAGGAAAAAAACTCCATTGTATTCAGATTACATTTGAGTCACTGAAATGTAGTTGTTTTCTTGGTGCCATAAACTTGTTTGTCTTAGTTCTGCTCATTTTATTGAAGTGCAAATCCCAGCATTTCATTCGATAATCAAATACAACTGAAAGGTAGCACTATTAAAATATCAGATATGATCTCACATGGTGCATTGTTTTATGATTCTGTGGCCTTAGCTGAAATATATACAGATTGATCTTGCTGAGTTAAATCAGTGGTCTATCAACATCACTCTCAATATTTGTTGCTTCAGAGAAACAGTATTAATAACAGCAAACTTAGAAAGTGATTTTTCAATGATCAGTTTTCTAGCAAAGAGAAAGCTAAGATGCATTTACCAAATCTTGCAAAATCCTTTGTCTTATTCCTGCAGATACAAGGTGTAAGTGGTCATGCTGTTCATAATTTTGAGGCATAAAAGAATGGTGTTCAGTAACTTGTTTAAGCAAATATTCCATCTTTAATTTTCCAGGTTATCTTAAGTATTCTAATCCTTATGCCCAGGGAATACAGTAAATCTCATAGAAACCATTTTCCTAATGTTATAAAATGAAATTTAAGGCTTAGAATATCTAATATCCTATGGACAAGAAATGGATTTTACTCCTGGAATGTGTTCAGAAACAACCATCCTTTATGTGTCACATTGTATAATTATTCTAGCCACATCTAATCTTTTTATTGCTTATATTATATTGACTGAAAACCATTTTACTATTTAAAAATGCCTTTGCTTGAAATTGTTACAAACATCCAGCATTGTGGGAAACCAATAAACCTTTTTTCCAGGAGATTACTGGTATTTGTCTTTTGATATCATTTAATTGAACCTTTTATAAATGTACTCTAGATTCCACTTCAAGTATTCCATTTTTCTGGACTAAGCCCAGAAAAACACAACTGATTGGCCATACTGCAACATGAGACATTTTCATACAACAGCAAATCCCTATATGATTCATGAATTACCCACACAGAGAAGTATTCTATGCCCCCTTCCCCAAAATACCTAAAGAACTAGTGATATTTTCCCAAAAGTCAATAAAGAGTTTCCAAATGAAAGGCTGTTCAAACTGCTCGTCTGTTACAATAAAAGTGAACATTTAAAGCTAACAAATGCCTTTTTCACATGCTTGTGTCTGATTTGGGTCCATAATAAAGTATCTTACCCATCTTTATGAGAAAACCTTGACCAAAATTCCTGTGTACTTCTATTAAGTTTCCACACACTTTAGATAGAAAAATTAATTGAAAACCATATTAGGAATTATAATGAAGATATTTGAGAATATTTCCAATAAATAGATAAAGCTAAGGATGTATTTCTTGTGGGTGAATGTATTTATTATTGTATTTTATTTAGTCATCTAATTAAGCACCCCTGTATTTTGGTAACTGGAATTATTGGTGAAGGGAAACATTATTCCAAACTGCTCTGACTTTAAATGTACATTTCTACTCTGAAAATGGTTGCCTCAAAATTATATGAATGCACTTTAAATCATTTGCACCAAACACTTTATAATACATGCTCACCACGACTGTGCTTAAAAGCAGAGTATAGTAGTTAGAGATTATACTCATTGATTTTGTTTCAACCAAACTTTCAAAAGATTTAGATATATGTAGGGGCATAAAAAAACTGAGTCCAAGAGGAAGTCATCTTTCTTGACCTAAGCAATCAGAGCTCAAGCATGTATTTTTGTAGTGGTTTGGCTTTATGCAGGGGAAGGCAGAGGAAGAAGTGAAATGCATTCTGCCTATGTGAAAAAATGTAATATGAATTGGATTCCTTTTCCTTAAATAATTTTTTGTACTGAGCTGTGACCAAAGAATAAAGTTTCTGCCAGGCTGTACTGTGGTATAGGGCATGACAATATATTTAGACTGCATATTCATATAATCCTTACACTTTTTTACAGAATAATTTAACAGTATATGTACATAAATTGTTTATGGACATTCTAGTGATAGCAAACACAGATTAGTTTAGATTATGAACTATTGCTTTATAAATCAGAAGGCATAGTGAAAATGCAGGATACATTTTGAATTTTATTCTTTAATCACTTTTTTTTCAAAGATACCTAGTATCTCAGGTATTATTTTTAAAATATAACCAGTTATTCACATGCCTGTTGTCAAGGGAATTTTAGTGTGTTTTCAGAAATTTTAAGATTATTAACACCTATTGCTAACCTACTGCAACTGTATATTTTCTTTCTGAATTACTTTTAACTTTAGAGTTGTTTAAAAAAAGACACAGAATGGTTTAATTTAATCAACCTGCCTACAAATTGTTGCATTGAGCAATAGTGTCTTTGTTTTTGTCACAAAAAGTGTAGATGGCTAGTGCTAATAGAAATGACTTTCTCAATGAGACTACATCATGTTAAAGCACTGAGGATATTAACAGGATTAATATTTACCTTATTAATGGTGCCTTCATTTAGTTGATGTCTAAGAATTAAATCCACATGTTACTTTAACAAATAGATGCAACAACAATTTATACTTACATAAATGCTAACCATGTTTTGGGACTGAGTTTCTCAAACACATTTTAATAAATATAAATATTTTAAAAGTGATAATTGCCATTAGAATATCGTTTTTATATGTATAGTATAAGAAATAGTACCATGTTAATTATTGATCAAGTTAGGAAATTTTTGAGAAAAAGGGTAGTCTATCAAGTAATCAGTTATCTCTTGAACAACTTCTGCCTCTTGAGATTCTATGTCTAGTTGATTTGATTGGCAACAAATTGCAGATTTATGCCATGCCGTTTTTTATCTGTTTCTTTTTCTAAAAAGAGCCGAGACTGGGGAAAAGGCAAGGACAGCGAGACTAATGTAAATAGGTTTTTAAAGTTGAGTCCTTAAGGACTCTGGCAATGCATTCTCCACCGTTTGAGACAATACATTCTAGCCACTACAGTCCTGGAGGACGTGCTAAACCTATCTGCCATTTCCTTCTAAAACAAGACAAAAGGTAACAATCACCAAGAAAATAAGATGATTTCCTATTGTGTTCATGTTTTCCTTCCTGACTCAATTCAAGTAACCCAAAAGCACAAATAGAACTGTATGAATTCAGAATAAATGCAGATTTCATGCAGAGACAGAAGGCTATATGGGAAGTCACAAATTATCTTATATTGAAAAGCTTAATATGGAATCTCTACTATGCTCATCATCTGAGCCATAGTTCAGCTCAACAGATACAAAGGTGAGCCCCCTGGACACAATTTATTAAAATTTGGATGAAGATATAAGCAGTGCAGCGCTGGGGTTAGGACACTAAATAGAATGACTACAACAGATATGGCAGTCTCTTATCTGTTCCTCTTGAATTCACTGGTTCTTCCTTCAACTATAAATGCCATTCAATTGCACTGGGCATCCTATATTTCTTCCCTCACCAAAACTGAAATAGGATTCAATTGCTATTTGAACTGACAGTTCTACAGAGTGAAATGGAGACCTCATTGTTTTTCACTTTAGAAAGTCATGATCCAGCTGCAATAGCTATACAGTACTATAGTCCAAATGAGAAAGCAATAGGTTTTTTTTTATTCCAAGCCTTCTTTTTCCTCATTCCCAAGAATATTGTGTGAAATATGACAAAGCTAAAACAACGGTTCGCAAATAAAGTTCACTTTTCTGTATTTTATGCGCTCACTCACACACATAGAAGCATAATTGCCATTAAAATCAGTGCTTATATCATCATAATCCTATCTTTCATTGTGTGCTGTTATGATTATTCATAAATCAAGCAAGGGGAACAGAAGCAGAAATAATCCTGCATTCTAATACAGTTACATAGTTAGAGTGTGTTGCAATTTAGAATTATAATTTATTGTTTTGGTAAGCAGCAACAGTGCACATGGGTCTTATGATTCAGTTCCACTGAGCCAAGTTCAACTAATTAGATTTTGTGAACAACATAGTGTATTACAAAGCCAATAACTGACAGCTGTCAAGGTTCTCACTTTCAAGGTTTATTTTGCAACCTTGTTATGCACCACTTGTGCCCATCTTAATTAAGAATGTTAAATTGCATATATTGATACATATCGTGTTGCTGGCATTGCTTGAATTCCCATGGCGACGTATTGAGCAACAATGTTCTCTTAAGCTTCTTTACAGAAGAATGACTGGACTGCCCCCTTTTCTGTACACTTTTATTGACATTTGTCATTTTCACACAGGGTTTGAAATATTTACATCACAATTCATTGCATTCAGTTCCCTCTCATGTTGCCTGAGGACCACAACTTTGGGACCAACAAAAACTGCTGTGTAAAATCAAAGCTATTTTTCTCAAAATGTAAGGATGCTCCCTATCCTTTTAATTTAGTGCAATAGCACTAATCTAGCAATGAAGTTCCCATAAGACAGGCTATCAATGTTAATTTAATGAGTATCTAATCGGCATTATGCACAGCTGGGAATTAATACAGCTTTAGCTTTCATGCTTAAAGGCAGTGAGTGAATCATATTGTTTCACTGTGCAACTGGACAAATTGTGTGCATGTACATTCACATACTGTAGCAAGCTTGATTTCTTTTCTGTCACATTTACTGTGAGTAGCTACAATCATTTCATCTCTATCTCTGCTTGATTCTAACACATGATTTTGTCTACTATACAAGGTATTAAAAATGGTTCTTGACCTGAACTTTTTTAAACTTTTATTTAATTGTGGAATTCTTCAAATGCTTATGTGCAAAAACACCACCCTTGAAACACCTAAAAATAAAACACATTTAGGCTATTGAAATAGTCTAAAGATAAAACAGTGAAATATTATTTAATATCAAAATAAATGAGTACATTTCACTTATCAGATTAAGCTATAATCTTAGACACACTTATTACGGTGAAGACACTTTGAATACAGCAAAAGTTACTCTGCCTAACATGCTTAAGAGTCTATTGCATAAATCTCAGAGGTTATGTAACTTGTCAGTGGTGTTATAGAGGAACACCAGGTGATAAATGGAATCATGGACCCTAGTCATTTCCAAACACTAATATCCTCTCGTAATTTAGTGACCAGACCTTGCTGTGAATGAAAATGATCCTTGTGGCTCACATAGGTATTTCCCTACAACTTTCCAAAATAATTTTGGGATGTTAAAATAAACAGAAATATATTTTAATCTGGTATCAAAAATATAGAAATATTGCCAGATGGAAATCCTAAATGTGAAGAAGGAAGACAAAAGTTAGGTAGGAGTTCAAACTCTTGGCTAAAATTCAGGATTGGCCAATTATTTCCTCTTAATTCTACATGCCAAAAAAACTCAGGACATAGCCAAGAATGATGCAGCTTTATGACAATGAAGAGACGACTCATCACACAAGTGTGCCTGTGAAAGGCCTTCTGGCTTCCGGCATCTAGCTTCACGCAAACATTTTTTGGCTACACTTGAGACAGATAGTTGGAATCAGCCCTAAGTTTCCCAGAAGGCACAGCTCTTTTTAAAAACGAATCATACATATAATAGTGCAATTTAAGAATAAATTATCCAATTCCAGTTAGACTGAAACTATATTTTCCTCATTCTTAATGTTTTAATATTGCTTAAGTAGAAATCAAATTTAATCTTCATCTGGACAGATAATAATTATTACTAATTCCACTGCAAGCACCCTTAGTTTTTTCTATTTCTATTTTTGAATCTCATAAAGCACATTAGCACAGGTAATCTAAATGTTCAACAAGATTTAAGGTTTAGCTTATATACTCTCCACAAGTATATAAACCAAACTTTGGATGATATGTCATTGATATTCATTTCAAAATGTATTTATTCATATTTATGTGTGTGTGCGTGTGTGTGTGTGTGTGTGTGTGTGTGTGTGTGTGTGTGTGTCCCACCTTTATTATTTTTATAAATAATTCAAGAGAATGGTATTCCTTCCTCCTCCTATTTTCCTCACAACTGCCCTGCAAAGTGAGTTGGGCTGAAAGAAAATACTTTACTGCTGCAGTCTGTTTCCACATGTTGCTTTTGCCATGTGACTTGTTAAGCACTGTTACCACTAAATGCAATGAGGATTTCTGTATCTGATTATTTCTGCTTACAAAAAATATACCTTGTTAGGCTTCAGGCTACAAATATAAGGACAGACAGAGGATAAAGAATTATAATTTATCATCCTCCATTCTATAATTATAGTTTTAGGCTGCATTCATATACAGAAGCTATATACAGGCAACCAGTAGATGGTAGGAAAGATACAAGTAATCCTTGACTTATCTCCACAATTGGAACTGTAACTTTTGTGGCTAAGCAATTTATCCTTTTGCTAAGATTTTTAAGTAAATCACCATGGTTAAGTAAATCTCATAACAATTAGGTGTTGGTATAACTACCTGAGAACGCCCTATCTATACTGCTAGAGACCTTAGGATGGGTTAGACTCATCTAACAGATGACCCCTCCAGAGTGCTGGAGAAAGCCACCGCTTGAAGGAACGCTGGATCTGAGGAGAAAGCTGTACTCTGATCGATTTGTGGCTGGTTCCTGCCTGTTGAAAAGGGAGCAGGAACCATTGAAGAGATTGGGAGTGAAGCTGTGCCCACGGGACAATCCCGATGCATGATATCATCTTCCCCAGTAGTGTGGACAGCTGCGACAGTGTGTTAAAAAAAAGAGAGAGAAAGTATATATAAGAAAAAAGAAAAAATAACTAAAGGGAGCCTCTAACCTAAAATGTTACAAAATCAAAAAAGAGAGGAAAAAATAGATGTAAATAAGAAAGAAGCCAGTCCAGTTAGCAAATGTTAAATCACGATAGAAGTCCAGTAATAAAAAGAAAAAGAAAAAAGAACCAAGCCTTACTTTGACGCTCCCGTTTAAAAGCCGCCGCTTATTCAGTTTTGTCAAAACTTTTACAGATTTTTTTCTTTTCCTTAGGGTGTCCTTTTAAGTCTTAGAATAATGATAGAAAAAAAGTTCTCACCAAACCGACACACTTTCTCTTTCCAGTCTCTTCCGTTCCGGAGCTGTCCCAACTTCAGCAGCTTGAATGGCTGCCTCTCTGCCGCCGGCAAGAAGGGCATCTCCTGGATCAACCAGGGACTTTGCGGTATCCCTGGGATCTACAGGATGCGCCCTTCACTACCACCATCTCTTAGGGACAGTTTAGGTCCATTTGGACTGTCCAGAGGCAAAGATATCGGCTGCAATCCCAGACCTCCAAGATTGCATGCCGTATCATCGCGACGTCAGCTCTGGCCTCCTCAGGGGAACAGTGTGTTGATGTTGAACCTGACGGATGATGTCAGTAAGGCTTTTCCCCCAAGCTGGAGATAGAAAGACTTAGCACAGGGATGTGTCGATGACCACTCCCAAGTGAAGTATTCTGGTTGTGGGAGATAGATGGCTCTTCTTGGTGTTGATGGAAAAGCCATGGTTCTGGAGACAGCACAGTGTAGCTTTTAAGTCTCAATGGGCAGATTGGATGGACAACGACTGTATTAAGATATCATCCAGGTAGCATTGGATTCTCACTGGAACTGACTGGAGTGAAGCCACCAACGCTGCTAGGACCTTTGTGAAGACACTTGGCGCCAACGAGAGCCTGAAGGGAAGGGCCCAATATTGGAAGTGGAAGTTCTGGTAACAGAAATGGAGAAACTAGCAATGATGAAGCCAGATGGGAATATGGAGGTAAGCCTCCGTGAGGCCAATGGAGGAGAGGAGGTCACCCTCCCAAACGCTCTCTAGAATAGAATGCAAGGTCTGCATCTTGAAACGTCTGTATGGGATAAACTCATTCAAAAATTTTAGATCAAGAATGGCACGCCACCCCTCCAAGATCTTAGGGACCACGAAAAGACAAGAATAAAAACCACATTGGGGACTGGATGAATAGCCCTTATGTCCACTAGGTGTTGTATGACCAAATTCATAAGAACTCTCTTTGAACTGTCCCATAAGACTGGACAGAATACAAAATTTTCAGGGGGTGGTGAGAGAAATTCCAGTTGTAAACCAGCAATGTATCTAATGACTGGAACTGTCCAGTTGTTAATTGCTTTGATGGCATTTCCTCCACTGATTTTGAACTTTTAGATCTTATTTACTCTTATTCACTCATAACTTTCTTCTTGACTTCATTACACTTGATGTTGTCAGCTTGAAGGATGCCCAGGTATTTGTAGTGATTGTCTTCATCCAGCTTCCTGATGTTGCTTCCATAGGTCATTTTATTTCTTTCAGTTTTCACAATTTTTCCCCTGTTGATGGTGAGGGTGGAACATTTCTCCATTCCAGATTTCATTACAATATTTCAGCTGTATATACAATCAGTGCTGAGCAGCAATTCTATTATGTTTCGTTGCAGTCAGCCAGATGTTGATGGGGTTAAAGGTATCATTTCAGGATGTAAGCTGTTCCAAGTAAAGCTGTTTTTTGCAATTGACTGATTGTGATTTTGTCAATGGTGTTCAAGTGGTGCGCCAGATGTTTTCAGATTATACCCAAGGCACTTATTACTATTAGTACTATCTTTACTTTCTTTGCCACAGTCATTCTATAATACTTCTATTTGTAGGTTATTGTATTTTGTTATTTTGTCCAGTTCTTTCTCTTCTTCTCTTCTGTTGTAGAAGAGGTACTTCAACATCCTCTGTCGAGTTGTCTTTCTTATCGGCAATTGTTAAGTCAGGGCTGTTTTATTGCAGATGCTTGTATATTTGAATTTTAAAGTCCCAGAGCACTTTCTATTGCTTTGTCTATTTTGTGGTCGTACTAGTTCTTCCTTGCGGGCAAATGGCATTTCTTACAGATATTCCATTGCATCTTTGTTGCTACTTTGTCATGTTGCTGTTTGTAGTCAGTCTGTGCATTATATTATTATTATTATTATTATTATTATTATTATTATTATTATTATTATTTTGCAAAAGCACCCAAATTTGTTTTCAGGTGTCAATGTGAGGTGAATAGCCCAAAGGAAGCAAAAGGAACTCTATGTTATTTGCATCCACTGAAATGCAAATAGCTGCATACAAGAGGCAGTGGAACAATACCATATCCGGTCTTCAAAAACAATAATTTGGAAGAAGTCAACTTGGCAATGCTGGCATACACACAAAGCACAACAAACACACTTTACATCTAACTGCAAATATAATTTACTGAAGTACATGAAACTTGATATGAAGCGTAACAAGAGAATAATCCCGTTAGATACAGTACAACTCTATGGGTATAATTTACTATGAGTTGTAGTTTGCAATACCTTGTGGGATTCAGGGAATATTTTCCCCCCAAAGGAGCACATTATACCAGTCCCAAATAGACTTTAACAAAAATTGATTGTAGGTGATTTCTAAATGTTTTTCTACACTATCAACTGAATTTTCTGGTAATCACTCTGGTAATAGTGGATCAAGAATTGTCATTAATGGCATATTAATGATAACATGAAAGAGTATAATACTTCAAGAGTATCTATGGACAAATTGACGTTGTTATATGTTATACCCTTCATTCATATTACATTGTACACTGGTCAAAAAAAAATAAAGGGAACACTTAAACAACACAATGTAACTCTAAGTCAATCACACTTCTGTGAAATCAAACTGTCCACTTAGGTAGCAACACTGATTGACAATCAATTTCACATGCTGTTGTGCAAATGGAATAGACAACAGGTGGAAAGCATAGGCAGCTAGCAAGACATCCCCAATAAAGGAGTGGTTCTGCAGGTGGTGACCACAGACCACTTCCCAGTTCCTATGCTTTCTGGCTGATGGTTTGCTCACTTTTGAATGCTGGAGGTGCTTTCACTCTAGTGGTAGCATGAGATGGAGTCTACAACCCACACAAGTGGCTCAGGTAGTGCAGCTCATCCAGGATGGCACATCAATGCGAGCTGTGGCAAGAAGGTTTGCTGTGTCTGTCAGCATAGTGTCCAGAGCATGGAGGCACTACCAGGAGACAGGCCAATACATCAGGAGAGGAGGAGGCCGTAGGAGGGCAACAACCCAGCATCAGGACTGCTACCTCCGCCTTTGTGCAATGAGGGACAGGAGGAGCACTGCCAGAGCCCTGCAAAATGACCTCCAGCGGGCCACAAATGTGCATGTGGCTGCTCAAATGGTCAGAAACAGACACCATGAGGGTGGTATGAGGGCCTGACATCCACAGGTGGGGGTTGTGCTTACAGCCCAACACTGTGCAGGACATTTGGCATTTGCCAGAGAACACCAAGATTGGCAAGTTTGCCACTGGCGTCCTGTGCTCTTTACAGATGAAAGCAGGTTCACACTGAGCACATGTGACAGGGTCTGGAGACGCCGTGGAGAACATTCTCCTGCCTGAAACATCCTCCAGCATGACCGGTTTGGCAGTGGGTCAGTAATAGTGTGGGGTGGCATTTCTTTAGGGGGCCGCACAGCCCTCCATGTGCTCGCCAGAGGTAGCCTGACTGCCATTAGGTACCGAGATGAGATCCTCAGAACCCTTGTGAGACCATATGCTGGTGTGGTTGGCCCTGGGTTCCTCCTAATGCATGACAATGCTAGACCTCATGTGGCTGGAGTGTGTCAGCAGTTCCTGCAAGATGAAGGCATTGATGCTATGGACTGGGTCGCCCGTTCGCCAGATCTGAATCCAATTGAGCACATCTGAAACATCATGTCTCGCTCCATCCACCAATGCCATGTTGCACCACAGACTGTCCAGGAGTTGGGGGATGCTTTAGTCCAGGTGTGGGAGGAGATCCCTTAGGAGACCATCCGCCACCTCATCAGGAGCATGCCCAGGCATTGTAGGGAGGTCATACAGGCACGTGGAGGCCACACACACTATTGAGTCTCATTTTGACTTGTTTTAAGGACATTACATCAAAGTTGGATCAGCCTGTAGTTTTTTTTTTCCACTTTAATTTTAAGTGTAACTCCAAATCCAGACCTCCATGGGTTGCTAAATTTGATTTCCATTGATAATTTTTGTGTGGCTTTGTTGTCAGCACATTCAACTATGTAATGAACAAAGTATTTAATAAGAATATTTCATTCATTCAGATCTAGGATGTCTTATTTTTGTGTTCCCTTTATTTTTTTGAGCAGTGTATATATCCGTCTCTTCTGGAGCACTTAAAAGTACATAAAAATATATTGTCTGGGACCTTAAAAATAAAATTTTCCCATCAGGCTCATTCTATTTATTTATTTACTTATTTGTTTATCATATATCTGCACTACTGATCCCAGTGACTCTGGGCAGTGTGCAATAAAAACATAAAAAGTGATATAAAAGCATAAATTTAAAAAAAAGATAAAAACAGAATTAAGAACCAAGTTAAAATATTACAAATTTAAAAGGCAGGGGGAGTTATCCTCATATCCCCACCACCCTAGGATCTGATATCACTCTCTTACTCCTATGTCAATTGGTAGAGTCAGATCAGAAGGCCAAATGAGGAGCTGGCCTTACCTCTGAGGGTAAGTTGTTACAAAGGATGGGGGCAGCAACAGAGACAGCTTCTACCAATCAAACTTTTTAACTGAGAGGATCTGAAACATACCCTCCTGCCTGACCAAGAGGTACTGGTCAGTGTCATTGGGAGGAGATAGTTCTTCACATATCCTGGTCCCAAGCCATGAAGTGTTTTAAACCTGATAACAAAGATCTTGAATTGGACCTGGAAACAATGTGGCACCTAGTACAGCCTGGGTAGCAGAGGAAGTTACAACCTGAAAGATGCTTAAAACTACTCAGTGCCACATTCTACGCCAGCTATAGCTTCTGAATACTCTTCAAGAGTAGCCCGATATGGAGCGCATTGCAGTAGTCCATACGTGATTGAAAGAAAGGGTACTATTGCAGCGAAGGCTGAAACTATACATAACCTGAACTTGAGCAAAGGCAGTGTGATCATGTGATCACCTTCTGAGATCTTCTGACAAACAAAGTCAATGGAGGAACTAGACTCACTTAACAACCACAATGACTAATTTAACAACTGTGGCAAGAAAGGTCATAAAATGGGGCAAAGCTCACTTAAAAATGCCCCACTTAGCAACAGAAATTTGAATTGGTTGTAAGTGGAAGACTACCTGTACTTACTGATACATGTTTGGATATTTGCAGATTGTTATAATATGAAGGTTAATTCAACTCATTTATCTGCAGTATAAAACAACTCCTGCAAATAAAGCTGCCTTAGTGCACTGAAGAGCTTTCTGTTAAAGAAAATAATGCTTTAAAAGCAAGACCCAAGGAAACTGTTGTTGTATAACTTAGGAATGCTGGACTTTTGCAGTTCTAATGTCTGCAAGACATTTTATTTTATTTTTTTTAATGGTATAGCCTGCAAGAAAATTGTACTTAATTAACAGCTTTGAATAAAAATCTGATTATTATTGACGAAACTATCAATTTTGCAGTTCAAATGTCAATCTGAAATTGATTTTATTTCCAGTAAAGCCTCATTACAATGTTTATCAAGGGACGCCTTTTCCACCATATTTTCCTCAACCATTTAAATGTGAGAATGTTCATCTACGAAAACTATAACATCCTGAAGTGAAGCTGTATTTCTGTTTAGGAAGCAATAGCTAACTGAGGGAGACATTCAAATGCAATCAAAGGGGATCTCAGCTTCACTGAGTTCTCACATGACAGCTTGGATCGTTTCAGACCTCTTCTAGCAGAGACAAAATAGCATCAAAAACAGGAAGCATTTTCCCAGCCTCTTCTTTCCAAAGATGAAAACACAACATCATTAGTCAAATTTACCCTGAACCTCTGCCTCCTCATGTTGATTTGCACTCAGGTTGAGTAAACATATCTTTCCTTCATGGTAAATAATGTAAAAAGCTTATCAGTAACTTAATTGCTCAATGAATGATGCAGTATAAAATATAACAACTTTTTTTTTACTGTACTACTTTTTTAAAGTAGTAAATAGCATTTTTTATAAAGCTCTCATTATATCTTCAAAGAAAATATATTTTTCCTGAATTTTAGTTATGAAGAACCTAGTCTAGGTTTTTCTTTTAACTTCTAAAAAGCTACCAAAACAAAAATATGTAATGGTTCCATCTTTATTAGTGAAAAACAGGACTGTATGTTAGCAAGTCTTTGTTTTATGCGCTATTGGGGGGAAACGGTAGCAGATATTTGTAAATAGATGAAGAAATCATAATCAATAGTGTACAAAATATTTTAAATTCTATTCCTGAAATGTCCAATTTAGAAAGGCATCTAATGAATATAAATGTCTGCGACCTTGAATTATTTCAGCTAGTCTGAAAGCATGTGATTAGAGTAACTACACGAACTAGTGGTCTTACAATTCTAAAAATTTATGGACAAAAGTATTTGTCTTTAAATTCTGTGTATGGACAACAGTATTTTTAAAAAAGATTGGTAAGTTATATGTCATTGACAGAACAGATGCTAGCAAGGTAGATTTGCAGAGTATTGGTTATCATAATGGTTCTTTGACAAGTTTTTAGTCTGACACTGGCATTATCAAAATAGTTGTGACCTATTTTATCTTTTCACAAAAGCTAAAATAAAATATTAGACAAATTAGAATTTCAGTTAAACCCCATATTTCACTTTTTCTTTTATTTATTTATTTATTCTTACAAAGGAACTATTACAATTCCCCCCCCCCATAGAACATTAATACAAATGCAAGTTTGAAAGTATATAGAAAAATAAGTTACAAAATAATGATTATTGCTTTTTTAAGCAATGAAATAAGAGTAAACAGTCAATAAACCTCCAATACACCAGTATGAGATTATTTTCATAGAGTACTATGCAACTTCGTATGTCCAATTTCTAGTCAATTTCTAGTGGTATTCAGCAGGTTCTGACCAGTTCTGAAGAACCGGTAGTGGAAATTTTGAGTAATTCGGAGAACCGGTAAATACCACCTCTGGTTGGCCCCACCCCCATCTATTCTCTGCCTCCCAAGTACCAGCTGATTGACTAGGTCTTCTTTTGTTGCCTTGTACAGGAGAACAGAGTTGGAAAGCAGGTTAGTAGGGAGGTGAAGGAATGGGGATTTTGCAGTATCCTTCCCCTGCCATGTCCACCAAGCCATGCCCACTAAACCATGCCCACCAAGTCACACCACACCCAGCAAGCCATGCCCACAGAACCGGTAGTAAAAAAAAAATCCCACCACTGGTCAAAACATCTCCATAGTAAACTTTTGAAACATTGGTTAAATGCAATTAGAATCAATAAAAGAACGAGAATGTGTAACTAGTGAACCCTAGATTAAGACAACATGTAGATAACATAGACTGTTAGTAATGAACTTTAAAAGTTGAAGTTGATATGGCACAGTTCCATATGTAGAAACAGAGCCTAAAACAGATCCTTTGCATTGTTTTCTTTTTGTTTGATGCTACCGTGTTTCTCCAACAATACAGCCCCTGCCAATAGGAAGACCCAGCATGTTTTCTAGGCATAAAATGAAATTAAGCCCCTTCCCCCAAATTTAGACCTCGTTTAAAACATGCGAAATTGGAGGGGGAAGGTGGGGGGAACTTGCCATTAGGAGTGCCCCGCGGGCAGCTACACCTCACCATCAGCCACTCCTAACGGCCAATCATGGTGGAGCACAGAGGGCTCCCTTATCCAGGTCAGCAGGTGGGCGGTGTCGGCGTGGATGTCCGGCAGCATTTCAGCCACTTCTCAGGCCTCTGTAGCTTCCACAGTTCTCACCGGTGCTGGCGCCTTTCTCGCCAGCACCGTGTACAACAACAGTATCTGAGTCGCTCCCACTTTTCCACCGTCCCCGTAACAACAGGAAAAAAAAAAGATTTTGAGGTATCTGGGAACGCCGTGTGCTGCGTTTTGGTTTAATCCCGAGCGGCTGGATGGGCGTGAGAAGAGCCGAGCGAGCATCTCTGCTGCTGCTACCCTTGGTGCTCCAGCTTCAGGCTCTGCAAATTTGCAAAAGTCCCAATGCGCAGCCCATTCCTGCATTCCAAGAGCCCAGGCCGAGCTGCAGCTGTCCCTCTCTCGCCATCTCCAATAACAGTGGCAGCAGTGGCGGGAACCGTAGAAGCTATGGAGGCAGCTCCCCCACTCAAGAAGCAGCTGAAACGCTTCCATGGTTCCCGCCGCTGCTGCCACTGTTATTGGAGATGGCACTGGCCATTGATATCATGTGATTCATTTAAGAACCATGTTGATTAGCTTGACAACCATGGTAAAATGGCTTTAAAATTTGGTCTGGTTAGGTGATGATTCGTTTTATAACCATACCAAATTACCACAGAAATTCCAGTCTCAAATGTAAGTCATAAATCAAGGATTATCTGTAATTAAAAGATAAGAAAAAAGGGAGAAAGATCTAAAGGATAGTTCCTACAATAAAAAGAAAAGCAATCAGACTGTTCAAGGGGCTTCATGCTATTTTAACTAAAACAACGATACCTGATGACTCCAAATCATTCACTTATAAAAGTAAAAGGGGATTGCAATTAGGTAGCTGGAGCAATGGACATTAAAATGGCAAATTCAATTCAGTCGTGGAGTAAATTAAAGCATATTAGAACAATATATGCTAGTAGTGTTTCAGTTGTTTGTGAATAACAAGAAAAAATATTGGGTGATTGTAGTTCATGGCTTGATTTTTTTTAAAAAAAAGTCAAGTTTTTATGTAGCTACCAAGTAGGTGGCAAACTCCACATTAGGAATCATTAGGAGTCAAAAATTGCATTCCCAATATTTTAAAGCTTTATACATATCAATGGTTTGACCTCAACTGAATTATAAGAAACTTTCCGTCAGTGTCTCATAAAAAATAATAATAATTGGGAAAGGTACATTAAAGTAATCCAAATGATCATGATGGTAGCAAACCTTCCAAAAATATTTAAATGTTTGAAACTTTTTAATTTTAAAAAATAGTGAGGAAGAAAAAACATGACAAGAGTTTATAAATTTATACAAGGTAGGGAAAACATGGGGCAGGAGAATTTTTCCTGTTATTTGGTAGGCTAAGGAAAACTAATGAGTTATGCTGGAATATGAAAATTCAAGACAATAGAAAGTGAAATGTTATGGCACTGGTACCATAAAATGTAGAAATCAATGACAGCTAATGTGGATTGCTTTAAAAAGCCCCCCTTCCTATTAATATTCAGAAAGATGTTTGAAGCACCCATCTTCCAAAGAACTTGCAGGAATAATAAATATAATGCTGTGGTTGAATCAGTCTATAGTTGGTTATATGGGGTTGTTTTTTTACTGTAGTGGGTTTTTTCGTGATTAATTTGTTTTTTAAATTATTTTGCTTATAATGAGTTACTTTGTACAATCTGAATAAGTAAATAAAAATAAACAAAAATGGGCTTAGATAAATTCCTGGAGGAAATAGCTATTATTTATAATGGTGTACATGGTGTTCGTATTCCAAAGGCGATAGCTGCATTCATACCATTTGTAGGCTTCCCATAAAAATCAAATTGCCACAGCGGGAATAAAAAATGTATTGAAAAGGATGGGGTCTAATCCAGAAGATTCTTACGTTATCAATTTTGTTTAAATAAATCCTATTATCCTTTTGCTTCCTGCAATCTAGCCTGCACTTGAGTGGCCTAGTTAAAACATAGTCATTTACATCTGTTTCTTATCTGATTTTTGTAAGATGGCTTCTTCCAGGAAATATTGATCTTAGTGGCTTCAGCAAGAGATTTATTATTTCTCCTGTCACCAATGGAATGCATAAATTAAATGTTCATGATCAGATGACTAGCTAATGGCTCTAATCTTTGAGCAGAGTTACAGAGCTATAAAGGCCTGCCAATGGAATTGGTAAGCTCAACCTGAAATTCTCTTGTTCAAAGATACAGATTACTATCCAGACATATTATTCACCTCCATAATATATCTATTTGAGCAACATATACACAGTACCAACTATTTTTTTCTAAGTCCACTCTAAATCTAGATGTACGCATATGCATTTAACAAAAAGATGCTCTTTGTGTGCCATGCTGTATGTTTATGAATTGGATGTGTATCTTTTGTAAGCTTCTAATGGAAGCATTGAACATAAAATGAAAAGTCTTTGGCAACTATTCCCTGGAGATGAAGCACAGAAATAAATTATTAAAAATCTATCCAATGCTTTAGGCTGATTTTTGCTTTCATTATTTCAATGCCCAGAGGATGGGTGGTTTTTTTTAAAGTATATGGACTAGATCTCATTAGATATTAAATCAGATTCATTTGGGTATCTACGGAGCCAAATAAATTTTACTATATTATTCTTAATTTAGATGTGGGGCAACAAAAATACATTTTAAATGCAATTTTATTTTGTATTTACAGTTAAAATATGTTTTCCCCACGTACTTCATACTTTAGGAAAGTGTTAATGAGATTGAAGCTGTATTTCAAAACAAAATGTTATTTCAAACATAATTAAATACATAATATAATTGTGTTCGTCCTACCCTGCTGCTAAATTTAAATGTATCACAATTCTTATTTGTGTTAATTTTTTCAGTAATGCAAATATTATCATATGTAACAAATATTGCAAAAAAATGACTTAGCCCATACCCAATTTTAAAATTATAATCCATTCCAAGTATATCAATAGATGTTCCTCATACCTAAAAAATTAAATGTTGCACTAAATCCTTTTCCATTCTTCTGACAGGATGGTCCATCCTTTTGTAAAAACCATGAAGCTAAATGTGTTCCATCCTCTATACAAATAATTACATCCAATACAAGGACTCTACAATATTTTAGTCTTTTTTTAATTTAAAAAAACCCTTTATCATGTTCACCCACAAAGTCTCCTGGATTTAAGCTAAGATAAAGATTAAATATGGGCTTGGAAAATCAAAGCTTTCATTATTCCTTGAAATTCATGGAAGACCTATTCAGATATTTATATCTGATTCAACTTCCTAAGAATTCACAGATGCATCATCCACAGTTAGAACAGTAAAGGCATACAATGAAACTCCTTTATAAATGGTTGTAAGAGCAATAACCATTTATCATTTACACTTATCCCTGGTAATGGCATTTATCTGTTTCATCAAATAAACGCCAAAGTTCCACAACACATTACCATCTAGGTAGTTTGGCACTGACCTAAACATTCTTGAAAATCTGCTTCTAGAGAGGCACTTGAAATAATTATTATGAGCAGAAACAGGCAGGAAACAATTGTGGATAGAATTTAAGCTTTTACCAAAACCCTATAAACCTCCCTAAAACAGAATTTGCCAATTGGAAAGGATTCCACAAATCATTATTCCAGCCAATCTAATCTTCATATATCTTTTTTTTTTTTTTTTTTTGGTAAAAGTTTTATTGATTTTAACAACAAACAAAAAACATATAAGACATAAAACATAACATAAAAAAAAAATCATTCTTCATAAATTTACAGTGTATCGGTTGGTTTACCACTCCTTTTTGTGCATCCATTTCATAGTCATCAAAATAATTATATTACATAATAACTCACATTATCCATCATCAGTAAAATATCCCAATATCATTATTGAACAATCATTTGACTATAATTTTACTAATTCATATTTAAGCAAGATAACTATAATTAAGTTAAATTATTTTATAACAAATCATAAAATCATACCAAATCTATCTTAATAAAATATTCTAAAAAATTATCAAAACCAAGAAAAATTATGTATTCATTATTTCCTAAATTTCTAAATATTCTATTATTATATTGTATTATCTAACCATTGATAAAAAAGATCCCAAACTTCATAAAATTGTTTATCTTCTTGTTCTCTAATTTCAAATGTCAATCTGCTCATTTCAGCACATTCCAATATTTTCTTAATAATTTCTTCCTCTAATGATATTTTCTTACTTTTCCAATGTTTAGCATATACAATCCTAGCCGCTGTTAATACATTTACAATCAAATACTTTAAATTTTTATTATATATATCAGGTACGATTCCCAATAAAAAAATCTCTGGTTTCAAATCTATGTGTTTCTTTGTCATTTTTTCCAGCCATATGCGAATTCTAGTCCAGTATTTCCTGGCCTCCTCACAAGTCCACCACATATGGTAATATGAGCCAAGTATCTGATGACATTTCCAGCACTTTTCAGATTTATTCTTAAACATTCTTGCTATTCTTGTCAGGGGAAAGTGACACCTGTAAAACATCTTATACAAATTTTCTTTATATGCTGTTGACATTGTCATTTTATAATTTTGTGACCACAGTTTTTGCCATTTCTCTAAATCAATCCCATATCCAAAATTCTTCCCCCAAGCAATCATTGTTTCTTTAACTTGTTCTTCCTCTAATTTAATTTCCAACAAATAACTATATAGTTTTTTAATCACTTTTTCATCAGTACCTGTCAGAATCCTATCTAAATCAGTCAATTTATCATAAAATCCTTCTATTTTAGAATCTTTAAGATACCTTGCATGTATTTGCGCATATGAAAACCAATTCATCTTTATACCTTGTTCTTCTAAATTTTGCATCGTTTTAAGTTCACCCTTTTCATCCAGTATTTCCCCATATCTAACTGTTTGTTCCTTCTTATAGGTTATAGGATACGAAAAAGCTTCAATAATTGATAACCAAACTGGAATTTTCAAATAACATTGTTTCTTAATTTTCTCCCAATTCAACCATAACAATTCCCGTATATAATGCCTTCTAAAATAACCCTGTGATTTAGTTCCCTTATACCATAAGAAAGCATGCCAACCCAATAATAAATCATGACCTTCTAATGTCAACAATCTAGTCTTTCTTAACGTTATCCATTCTTTAACCCACATTAAGTTTGCAGCTTGATAATACAACTCCCAATTAGGAAGGCCAAATCCTCTTCTAATTCTAGCATCCTGTAAAAGTTTTAATTTTATTCTAGCTTTCTTGCCTTGCCATATATACTTCAACACAATTTTATTTAATTCTTCAAAGTAATCCTTACTTAACCTAATTGGTATTGTTTGGAACAAATATAAAATCCTGGATAAAATATTCATCTTAATTGTTGAAATTCTACCTATCAATGACAATTGTAGGTTTTCCCATTTTTTCAGGTCTGATGCTATCTGCTGTTTAAGTTTAATGTAGTTATTCTCTTTCAGTGTAGTACATCTTGACGTCAAATATATCCCCAAATATTTAACTTTGTTCGTAACTTGAATTTTCAATAAATCTGCCAGCTCTTCTCTTTGTCTTAATAACATGTTCTTTGTCAGAATCTTTGTTTTGTCTTTATTTATTTTTAAACCAACCATTTCACCATACGTCTCTATCTTTTCCAATAGTTCTAAAGCTGTCTCTAAAGGGTCTTCCAAAATAAAGACCAAGTCATCCGCAAAGGCTTGCAATTTGAATTCCTCCTTTTTGACTTTCATTCCTTTTATGTTTATATCCTCTCTATTATTTCTATTTAAGACTTCCAAGGTCAATACAAATAACAAAGGAGATAATGGGCATCCTTGTCTTGTACCTTTTTTAATATTGATAGAGTCTGTGAATTCTCCATCCATCATTATTTTTGCCGTTTGCTTATAATATATGGCTTCTATTGCTTGGATAAATTTTCTAGCAAAGCCCATCTGTTCCAATAGTAATAACATAAATCTCCAGTTCACGTTATCAAATGCCTTTTGTGCATCTAAAAATATCAAAGCCATTTGTTTTCTGGGTGCGCTTCATAATATTCCAATGTGTCCAGGATTACCCTCATATTGTCAATAATCCTCATATATCTTATATGTCATATTATTTTATCAAGATTGCTTGTCCCGACTTTCTAAGTTAACTTTTTTTTAAATCCCAAAGTTACACTTAAATCAACTTTATATACTAAAAGCATTGGGAGCAAACAGAAATAGTTGAAGAAGCACGTAAAGTCTAGAATGAGAATTTAGAAATACTGCATCTAGTTACATTATTATTCCTAATAAATGATGACTCAAAGCCTACAATTTCAACACTTACTCAGAAAAACCCTCAAAACACATAAGAAAATGCTTTATCCTATCTGAAATGTTTCATATAAATGTGTCTTTAGCAATTTAAACCTAATTATTTTTGTCCTGTTCCCCATAGTGACTTACCTCTTCTTATAGAATCACATAATCATAGTCTTCACTTATTATTTGTGTGCCTGTGTGTATTTGCAAATATGTCATTTTGTCTCATTTTTCCCATTACTATTCTTCAAAGCACCTCATAGGATTACCTTTAATAGAAATTGATCAATAAATAATCCATTTCAAGTTAAAAGAAGGCTCCAAAAAGAATTATGAACACCAAACATATAAGGCAAAACAACTTAGCTCTAATCCTGTTTTTAATGATTACACTGTAGCTGAAAAACCAATAAAAATAGATAACATAGCCTTTAAAGGGGTAAAAGATGTTTTTAAATTGAAGAACCAACGTCCCCCCAAAAAACTGGTCTTGTGCTGCAATCTGCATGATTGAGATAGAAAGGACACAATAGTGGACCCAGGAAATTGAGTTCATATTAAAAGATACAAAAACATTAAAATATCCAGGCTTCATTATGACAGAAAGACCATGATCACTCTGGAATGGGGGGGGGAATCACTTTGCCTCTATTTTCCTAAGTTTTTGGATTGGTTAAAGAAAAAGAACGTGACACTAGTTCTCTTCAAAACAAATCAGTCTAGTGTAGGTGCAGTAGATTCCCTTCACATTCATTGCGTAACTTCTCCATAGATAAAATAAAAATTGGAGAACAACAATAATAGTGTGTGAAGTTGAACTTCATACTTTTTGAGAAAGTGATCTTTTGAAATTCTCCATATCCATTTTCATTTTTCACAGTTAGAAAAGGCTTGGGAGAAAAGATGGGAGGGAAATAAGAAAGTAGCTAGATAAAGATGCAATATGTTTTGAAGAAAAGTGCGATGAAAAGAATCTAAAGTGCTTAGATTACAAGTACCCATTTTTTTAAATAAAAAAATACTTTTCTTACAATTAACATTGATTTTCTTCACTCAAAGTACTCCACATTTGTTATACCAACTAGAAGAATTCTGCCTGTTTTAATAAACAGCAAAGCAATGAATCATGTTTTCTCCTCAATTTGCTTATTTTAGTATTTTAGAGAAAAGTAGCTGATATCACAACACCATAAATTATCAGAGGTATCCCATTTTGTATTTTTCAAAAATTATGTTTTTAATTTTGTGTTAGCAGGTTTCTTAGGTACATAGACTTATCTAATTACTGCTAAATAAGTCTGTATCTAGAGTTAATAGTTTTCACATAAATCAATCCTATAAAGTCTTCCAACCTAATGCTTTGGTTTCTTCTGTACATACAGGTATAAATTTATTGTTATTTCAGAACATTCATCAGAAGCCTCGAATTACTTTTTACCTCCACTAAGCATTCAAGAGCTTTGAAAAGAACTCATCTGGGGAGAAAATAAATCCATAAATGTTGGCACTTTGTTATTTCCTAAAAAGTTACGCATGCACAACATATGACAAGAGTACGACATATGTACGGACATATTTGAACTGACATGATAGACAATAGTAGTTGCAGCCTGTCATGTCATCCATCTGCATATTAAACAGTCCCCAAGTACACATTGACACAGAAGACCTTAATAGCTTGGAAGCCGTAACAATATATTGAGTTAATAATTGGCATGTTAAAGAGCATCTCCCACTCTCTATCAGTCTTTTAGCTAATTTGCTTATCTATTGTCTTGTCTATCTAACTATGGATAATTTAGGTAACTTAGAATTGTTGGTTTCCCTTTCATCATTTCCAAAGTGCAGTTTCTGTTTTCATGAAATATTTCTTTGTAAATCAGATCCAAAGAGAATGTGTTTTTTTTTAAAGTTTGGATCCAACCTAAGTCACCTACCATTCCTAATTAATAGCAGATTTGAGATTTATAACTTCACTACTTTCCTCATGGTTGGCCTAATCTAAAGCCTTCTGAAATCTGTAAGAAATATTGTTCAGAAAAAGTTGGTATGCGACAGTGGCTAAAAAGATGGATTATAAGTAGAGTAATATTATCAAATCCCCAATTCAACTATGAACTTTTTGGTTGTATCATGAAAGCCATTTTTACTGAAAAAAACCTAACCTACATTATTTGTTAATTATCATAATCATATAAATAGAGTTAAGCCATAATTAAATGTATATCCCTATACATATATTTTATCTTTATCATCATTATTCATAATTTAATTTTTGCACTTCTATCCAAAGAGTGTTCAAAAGTTTACACAAACTAGGCTGTTTTAAATAAATGTTAAATACATACAAAATTACTAGCATAATTTTAAAAGTAAAATATATTAAATAAGTAGTGTACATACACACAAACTTCCAGTTTCATCAATAAACCTATACAATGCAATACAGAAACTCAAAAGTTCACTATGGTATATAATCATTTTTCATAGTATATTCCAGATGCATTTTCAGGTTTATAGTCATTTTTTTCTCAATTAAACATAATAATCCCAGATATATTGTATACAATGTTGAGCAGTTATATCTTCTTCACATTCTGTTTTTCCTGATATGTACATTTTTAAATCTATTTAATTCTTTGCCTTAAAAAAAAAACCCTCTTAAACTTGTAGGCTAAGACAATTGAAAGTAAAATCATCCACCTTCCCCCCCTCAAAAAAAGAAAGAAAAATTTCATCTTTCTGTCTCTTTTTTCCTTGTCAAAAGTTGCCCACTCTAACTTCCATAATGTAATTTCACATATTTTGACTCAATTACATTTATCTCATAACATCTATGCCAAATCTTAGTATTCCTTACTCCATTGCACTTCTCTCCCTTAACAGTTTAACACCATAAAGATTTGCTGCCTCAAACTAAATCTCTACTAATCCAGCTTCCTTTTCCCGTAACAGCTATGATAAATTCACCAATCAGATGTGAGTGCAATAGCTTGCATTTGACACTGCAGAACAACACTATTCAGACTTAGCTTCCTGATGCAACTCTTATGACTATATCTTCCATTAGTCTGATTTCCTTTTCTTAACAGCAGAGATGCTAGAAGTTGTGGGCTACTATATCCAAAAGAAATCATATAAAACTTCTTGTTGAATTAAAACTTCTGAAATTGATGTGTTAATGCCTTGTCTGAAATCAAAATATGAATGTCCAGGATTACCATACAAAATTCACAGTCTATATAGATACTACATATGTACACATACAGAATGCATACTGTTTGTGTACATGTGTATATACATACAATAGTCTGTATAGATATTACACTGATAATAAGCTGTTTTGAAAGGGCAGAGTAGCACAGGAGCAAGAAATTGTCTAGCTTCTGAACTAGAGACTCATTGTAGTTCTTGGTCTCATATTTAAAATTATCTTCAGGAATTCAGCCTCCTCTGCTAAGGCACGGATTTCACAAGGATGGAGAAACATGGAATGTGAAAGTGGAATAGGCACAACCGGCACATATTTTGGCAGCTATATCTTCTTTGCAGAGATATAAAATTACAATTCAAGAAAAAAATATATTTAATGTCTATTGAACATCTATGTACATTATTAGGAAGGATGTTCATATCATCCAAGGATGAGAGGTGATGCTCAAAATATGGTAATGAATTTTAGTGGACAAATTCACTCATGAATATATTTTGTTCTGGACAATTCATTGGGTTTTGTAAAGTTTTAAAAATATATGCAAGTGGTAAATGAATAGGAAGTCAACAAAATAGTTATGGAATGCTTTCATAACAGATAAAATGTTATAGTACAAAGATGGATTGACCTGTATTATTTGTCAATTTTGCAACTATCTGAATAATTTTCCTCTTTCTATACTTGAACAATAATTTACCAAAAAGCATTTCATTAAAATTGAGAATTAGTCAGATATTTAGAATGTCTGCATCATGTTATATGTTTAATTTACCTATTTTCAAGTAAGTGAAATGATTTAGATATTGGTAATTTAACTATATAATATTGCATGTATATGTGAAATTAACTTTGAATATCTTTGTGGGATTTTAAGAATCCACCTTTTCGTACTAGACCTGGTGATTGTAAAGCTCTTTATCTCATGCCAAAACAAAACCACCTAAAATATCATCCTTGATATTATACCATAAGTCCCACAAGCTATTGAAGGGCAGAGGTTTTATCTTTCCTCCTTAGAAACTTAATTTAAGTTTTAAAGTGACTCAGATGTTACGATTCTAAATGTTACTAGTTCATAAAATGTTTACTTGGCCTTTGCCAAATAGAAATTAATATTAAAACAGTGAGAAAGCAAGCTCAGTGAAGGTATAGATATATTATAAACACATATACATACACACACACACATGCACACATACACATGGGGGGAGGGGGGATGTATCCAATCCATTTTATTTTTTATTAGGCTGAACTTCATTATCTGTTTGGTGGGACCTGCACTATCTGCTAAATATACCAATCAAAAGATGCAACTTATTCTTAAAGCAAAAGCTGTAGGTCCTTCATTCTCTAAATCAAGCTGTGTAGTACTCTTTCATTGTCATGTGCACTTTAAACAACCAGGAGTTTAAGTCAGCTGCAAAGTAAATGATGGGGAGGGGTCTGTTTTCAAAATAAAAAGAATTTGGTTCAATAAATGGGGAAATAAGCATAATTCTGGAGATAAAACATTAGGCAACTTGTGACCAAGAACTTGTTTAGTCTTCAAAATACCTCTGTAGAAAGTCCTATCAGAAATTCTGGCTACTCTACTTCCTGAATAGACTATTCAAGCTTGATGGATCAGTACCTTGATTTTGTAGTGGTTTGTAGAAATGAATAGAACTTCTAGAAAGAAGGAAAACTATGGCCTAGACTGGAGATTAGCATTAGATCCTCTCCCAGTTAAAAATCTATCTGTCTCACAAAGCTCTTGTTCTTATGACAACACAGAAATGACCTTAGCAGTTTTAAAATAAACAGGAAAAATATCACATCCACTGTTTTGTTTCTAATTTGTCCCATGCCATTTCTCCTACTAACTGAAGAATTTGAAAATTTGTATTAAAAAATAAAAGTCTAATTTCAAATATTAATCAGTTATTCAATAAATTTCTACCATCCAAATTAAAGGAAGACTATAATTAATGACAGTTTTTACTGATGTTCTTAAGATTGCCTATGGCAGACATCAAAAATCAACTTCTCCAGCCTTTAATGTGGGAATCGATTTAGGAAATGCAATGATAAAAAGCAGAAATATCAACAAATATTAAACAGTTTCTAAGAATAAAGACAAATCGTTTCGGTGATGATTTCAATGCAAGCAGTATCTGTTTATTAATGCTATATGTATTGCTTTCAAATGCTTTCGTTTTTTTCACAAGCATTAAACTATTATTAGAGAAAACATGCATGCAGACCACTTTCAAAGTATAGGATCTTATCTCATGCAAAGAAAACATACTTTACAATGTAACAGTTTCAGAAAATATTGTTATGGGCAAATACTGTAAAAAATGGTACATATTTTACAAACTAGCTTGAGTCCACACAGAAGAGCTATAAGCTTTAAGAATAATTGCAACAGTCTTCACTGAAAATACCTACTAGAAAATCAGAGAAAATACAGGATGGATAGTTGTAAAGAATGTGGTTTAATTTTCCTTATTATAGGAAGCTAATATATTCTATTTACTACCTCTCTTTTTTGAAAGGTAAAGAGTTCATTTTGTACACATATATCCACCCATGCACCATTCATATTTCAACTGCCCATTTTGTACTAATAATCATGGTGATTGGATATCCACTGCTTCAGTGGATGAAAATGGCTTCTTTGGTGTTACAGTGTAAAACTTACATTTTTAACTAGGTTAATAAGGGCCAGGAGACAGTTTCAACAGCAGGTTATTTGCCTTCAATAAATTGATTCCTTCTTCCTTTACACACTCTGTGCATTGGGCAAGTGTAATTGAAGCAGACCCGGCTGGCTGACATCTGTTTTGTTACAAAATATGCATCTGCCAAGTAGCTGGACAGCAACAGCCATTTGGTATTCACTGGAAGTACTTGCAGAACAATGATGACAATAATTGCTTCTGATTCTTATGTTTACAACATTGCCAAAGAACCATTAGGACTTTATTTATAGATAATGCTTATTAATCACATGGATTTGAATTTTCAAATGTATTAGATTAATATTCTTTTGTAGACTCGCTCTGAACTAATACTGTGATAAGCACAGTAAAACTTGTTTGAAAAAAATTAATATACAATTTATAAACTGCAGGTGATACATGCTGTGTACAGGTTATGTCTCAAAATGGTGTTTCAGATCTTCTGCATAAGAGTTGCTTGTGCCTCTGAAAAAGGTTTACAGTAGTGGATAAAGTATATCCAGACTGCTGCCAGAAGCACACAATATGGATTATGTCAGGTAATTCTACTGTTGTTTCAGTCACAGTAGGTTCCTATTCTTTTAAATTAATCATCACTTTTAAAAATCTGGATGATCTAAATTCTAGACATCTAAAAGTCCATCTTCTGCCATATCAGCCTACCCACTCCCACCAAGATCAACAATGTGTGTTTTATGTCCCACTATTATTGGAAATAGTACTTCAAATGATAATAAACTCCCAAATCTTATTTTAGCCATGCTATGGTTACCCTTCTGACTTTCAAACATTTTAAGTGATATGAAGAAGCCCACTCTTTTGTGCTCTGAAATCTGAGCATTATTTAAAGATATATTTCTTATCAGAGGTGCAAGTTTATTCTCCTCTAGAAAATCTATGTGTTTTCTTTGGACTGGATTTTGATCTGGAGCAACTTTCTCCTACATTGTACCTTTTATTTTGATCTGTTTGTCTTTGCTTCATTTATGCCTATGTATATTGCATATTATTTATTATTTATTTGTTTGCCACCCATCTGGCCATGAGTAGCAAAATAATATCCAGTATGTCTAATTTACATTCTGTTGATGTCCAGGGTTTAACGTTGAATAATATGAAACCTCTGTATATTATTTCTACTATAAATCTTGGTTTGCCTTCTATTTTCAGGTTGGAAAGCCTTAACTGGAAAAAATACAGAAAACCTACCAACGCTAACATTAATTAATAAGTGCCATATTTCCTATCAAAATAAATATGTATTTGTCATATTTGAAGTTTGCTGCTTGTATAACAATTGCAGTGCTCTTGATAAAACAACAAAATAAAGTACTATTCTTCACTTCATATTATACATATATTTTTCTAGAACACATTGATACATGTGTTTTTAAAGTATCACATTTAAAGTGTCTCTTAATATATATAAATAGGCCTACTGTGTTACATGGGACTTATTCACATCTGTGATGATCACTCTGTTCAGTGGAAATTTTTTTACCAGGCACATCTATGCTTGGGAGAAAGAATTAACCATCACTATGTCTTTCTTCAACATAAACACACCCAGTTTCTTTTTCTGAAAACAGCAGGCAAATTAGTATATTTGTAACTATTATACTAAATATATTTTGTTATTATTCTAAGAACAACTTAATCTGTCTAGATTTTTCATAATCATATTATCATGTTTTATTTTAAACAATGTCTCGTGAATTCTTCAGAAGTGTTGAAACATAAAAGCCTTCAATAATAATGGCTTTTAGGGTTTTGATGTTTAAATTCTAAACATCATTGTGGTATGTTAGTAGTTTTCCATATACACAATATTAGATTTGAAAATGCAATCCAGAGTAGGTAGGTCAAGATTCCTCAACCTTGATTTCTCTTCTGTAAAATGGGCATAACGAGGCTTCCTTTCACATGTAAATTGTTGGAAAGAAAGAAATAATAGCTGAAAGGTTCTGAATGTCAAAAACTCAATTGCTAAACTGAGGGAAAAGGAGTAAATAGGAATAATGTAACTGTATGAAGTATCAGCAGCTTAAATTTAAATTTATCATCAAACTTTAACAGGATGAGATGACAAGATGAAAAGACCAAAGCTGCTACAGAACTTTTGATAAGAAAATCTGCATTTCAACAAACAATATATAAAATGCATCATGACTTAATTGCTCTTCAAGTATAAGACAAAAAAATATCAACTTTAAAATTTATTTTTGTTTTATTTTTTTATCTCATTTTTTGATGTATAGTAACATATTTAGCAAAAATTTAGAGAAAAAATATTTCTAGATGTAATTCAATTTGTCTATACTGAGAGCTTCATTAGTAACATTGCACCTCGATAATTAGTCATTTTTCTCTTTTTTTAATTTATTATTTTAGAATAAAAAAACCACTGAATATTTTTTGCTACTTTTTTTTAACTGCATGAAGTTTTCATGATTAATGATATATTAATATGCTTATTTATAAGATCTACAGCAAATTTTACTTATAGCGTAATAGATTTATTTGAATTATTAGTGTATTAGTTAAACAAAACTCACTTTCAAGAAACACAGCTCTATGCATACTTGTATGAAAACAACCACTACTTAAAAGGACTAACTCCCAGGCATTGATGCAATTATAATTTTAGGGGATAAAGCTAATTAAGGCTACAATTCTACACCCATTTACCTGGGAGTAAATCTTATTAAAATGAATGGGAGTTCATTGTAATATTTTTTTAGAGTTATGCTGCTGCTAGTTAATAAAATTTAGTTTCTATTATCAATATATTAAAACAATGTAGTTTTCATAGACTCCAAAGATCTGTAGCATATTGTGTCTCAAATAATAAAAGATGTCAAACTACTTTCAGAAAAAAATTGGAATATCTATAAGAAAAATTTAATTGGGGCAGAACTCATAGATCCATGTAGTTCAGGGGTATCCAACCCTGGCAACTTTAAGACCTGTAGACTTCAACTCCCAAAATTCCCAGACAGCCATGCAGCCTTAAAGTTGCCAAGATTGGATACCCCTGATCTAGTGAAACATAATATTTACCACAGTATCTAGCAATAAGAATTTCTAGGCAGAACATAATGGCAAGTTCTACGTGTTGTTTGCTTCCCTCACATAGTGCCTTTAGACATGGAGGTTTATTTACCTGTTATCAGTTGATATCCACTTACAAAACTATTACCTATGGCACGTGGTATGACAAATTGTTATTCAAAGAAAATTATCAACCCCACTGGGGAAACAGAAGGCCACAGGTTTGCCCAAAGAATTGCTGATCTCACCATTGTCATGGAAACATCTGTTTTTTCTCACAGCAAATAAAGAATAAATAATAAGCTACTGTTGTTTTGTCTTGTAAACAAAATATATATATAGATGACTAGAATACAAAACTTAAAATTGCAGAAAAATAATGTGGAAAATATGTTTACTTTCATATCTTGCTTATTTTGTTTGGTTATTTTATATGTAATTGGCTTAACAAAATTCTATAAAAGTGTGGAGTAGTATTTTTTATTTAAAAAAAGTTTTGTATTTGTTTGTTACCTGCTCTTTTGTGGCTTATTTTATCAAAGGCAACTATTTAAAAAAAAATTCTACCATTAAGAGAAGCAATTTTTGTTGGTATCTTCAACCTATAGTACAATCCTAAGCGCATCTGAAATATTCTTATCGAATTTGGTGGAGCTTGTTTCTCATTAACTGAAAAGAAGACTGAATCTAAGTTTCAGTTTAAATATATTATTAAATAAATCTTTTCCAACATGAAAACACCCAGAATCTTAGGGTGGTGGCGTATATATATATAGCTATCATTTCAAATCACAGCCAATGGTCTTCCATTTCCTTTCTTCTGGTTACCACCTTTATTTAAATTTAACATGTGTGTGTGTTTTGAAAAGTATTTTGAGCTGATAGTGTTAAACAGACCATTTTTAAGGTAACTCTTCCCAATGAAAATGAAACTAAACTTGTAACAAATGTAGATTTATTAGTGACAACATAAGTTTTAACCTTGTGATTAAGACACATGCTCAGTATTTGATAGGGTGGCCTTAACTTGACTCATTCATTATTTATATGCATGTATATTTTAATTTTGATTATTGGCCTAACCAAAATGGTACTCCTAAACGCATTTTCTCAAATATAATTTTTATGGATATCCAGATAGAATTGTATGAAACGTCTACTTTTGTAGCTGCCTTACTGTCTTAAACAACACGGTCTTATTGAGGATCTCCACTGAGATAATTAAAAGAGCAAATCCTCTGTGCTATTTCAGAAGTAAATCCTATTGAGTAAATAGGCAATGGGACTTCCTTTAAAATAGGTGCGTCAGGCTGCAGCCTAAAATATACTTCCAATTAAATATTTTCTCGAACAAAATAAAAGTTCAAACTAGCTATGTTAGCTTTGTACTATAACTTAAGATATGTAATATTAGGTTACAAAAGCCACCTTTCAGCCTATTTATTTTTTGAAAATGTTAAACCGCACTGGTGAAACCTACTAAGTAATATGCGCATATGAAATTTCTGTGATAGTTTACTATTAATAAAAGGATTCTAGAAACATTGTTGCTGTTAAGCTTGTATTATTCAATGTAATCTTTGCATGTTATATATATAATCTCACTATCTAACCCCAAATCCTAAATGGGATAAGACAATTTTTTTTAAAAAAAAAAAACAGAACAGTAATAATATAATCAGAAATATAAATCACAATTAAAGCATACATTAAATATTTATACAAAATTCAATACGAATGTCTTTTTTTTGTAAGACTTTTGTTTAAAAATATTAAGCTCTAAAGCTTCAAGTATGGTGTTCCAGAGTTGGTCCATAAGGACAGAACAGATCAAGGGGTTATCTAGTCTAGTGCTTTGTCCCCACAATGGTCAGTCGTACACCTATGGGAATCCACAAGCAGGGCATGACATGAGGGTGTCAACACAGTGCCCTCACTAATTACCAGTGCAGATTTATGGATCTTCAAGAAATTATCTGAATCCTCCAAGAGGCACATATGGAAGAAAGGAGTCCTACGGGATACAGGTTCCAAACCACTGTAGATTAAAATCGGTACCTTCAAATGCAGCTGAAACTTGATGTGTATCTGTGCATCTGTTTTGGAAACTAGCACCAAATAGAATTGATTTCAGATAAATAATTCCCAACTTAGTATTTTATATTTTTAAGCTCTGTAAAAAGATTAAATTCAAGTTACTGATTTTTTTTTTCAAGACGATATTTTTCTAAAAAAAAATTAAGCAAGCATTAAGGTATATTTTCTGCTGTCAGAAAAATTGTACATTTCAGTGATATCAAACAGCTTCATTTAATTGTATTTATATTTTTCCGGAAGCTAATTTGTTAATATTTTATTTTTTTAATTAATGGATTAAATGATTTATTTATTCCTTAGTGGCTTTTTTCTTTTATACATTACATATAATGCTACAGGTTTAAAAACTTTTTAGGATTTAAGAAAAAAATCAAATTCAACTGAAAAATATTCTTGTTTGTAAACAGGTGTAAAAAGTGATAGATGTTTTGTCTCTCACAATATACAGATATCTATTCATAGTACATAGTTGAATGATTATTACAAGCTGCTTGGTTTTTGTTATAGTTCAGTTCCATATCGCTATTTCATAAATTTTGCATGAATATTCTTCAGTAAGATAAAAAGAATATGCTTATACTATACATGCATCCATGCAAAAAGTCAAAGATTTTTTCAGACTTTTTGAGTTTTTGTATGGATGCAGAATGTAATTGTATGGATGCATTAACAAGTCTGCACAGGAAAAAATATTTTAATAATGTGAAAAGAAACTTTCTAATATTCTAATCTAATCCACAACTTTCTGAAGTCAAATCTCATTCAAATTAATAGATTTAAATTAGTTTAAATACACTTAACTCTTTTACAGCGCTGTGAAACAAATTTGATACAAACACCCAGTTTGATACAAACACCCAAAAGAATTAAGTCAAACCCCAAAAGGTTTTAAAGAAGCACATATTTCATACATTCTATTTGGTTCTTCATTATTTTTGCATATAAAAGCTGCATACTTTGTTAAACCTTTGTGCTTCTCATTTCCATTTTCTTTTGTTAAGCAAGTACCAGTAACATAACTACATGAAATGGATTGGTTTATAAATAAACAAATTATATACGCATGTATGCATGTATGTACATTTTGCAGCATGTTCATTAAAAAAAGAAAATTTAAAATACAAGATGTTTATTTTTAAATAAATGTGTTCAATTCTATAAACAGTTTTGGTTTGTCACTGGTTCAAAATAAGCTCCTGATTATATTACATAGAAGATTTTTCTTACAGTATCGAACCAAAAGTTTTTCTTATTACTGAAAAAGTTAACATGCTGCTTTGAGTTGCCAAATTCAGAGGAAGCTGGGCATCCTAGTCTGATAAATACACACAGACAGGAATTAGATTAAAACCTACTTTTCTAGAGCAAAGAAGGACAACAAAGTGCTAAATGAAATATGATCAAAGGACCCAATACTATTTCTCCATCCCACTGAAAAAAATGGCAATATTCTGATTACTAGCATGTGCTTCATCCTTTTATTATTTGCGAGGATATGTTAAACTCATTATAAATATTTTAAACCACAGCTCTCTATTTTAATTTTGTTGTTAAAAACATTATTTAAAAAAACCACAAAAATTTTATTTCTGTATAGATTGTTGTAATATTTGATTGTTCAGAAAAAAATATTCTATTTTATTCAGGCCAAATCCTAATGATTAACTATTTTGTACCCAAGATACTAATATTAATTTATATACTATGATATATTATTGATATGCAACGAATAAAATAGGTTTACTGAAGTTATGTTTAATGCATTTATTTCTTATTTATATGTAGGGGCTTACAAGATGATAATATTTGTTATTTATGAAAGCATAAGAACTGCAAAAAAAGCATTTAGCTTCATAAATACATATCCAAAATTCTTCTTATAAAAATAATCATAAACACCATCTAATAATTTTCAGTGGACTTAAGCACACTGAATTGTGTGCTGAAATATAACCAATATTTCACATTCTCTTGTCAGTATGTTTCAGAAATTTGGATTTTTTTAAAACATTGTGATATTAATACATCATTTTGTTAAAAGCAGTAAAAACGTATTTCAAATCGAAGTGATGGGTTCAAACTGTGAAGGTAATATTTTATCTCTATTTTAAAATTATGCAAAAAGTTGAATTCTATTAGTGGAATCCAAATCAAATATTTATACCTAATTAAATAATTATTGTGAAAAATGAAGTTCAGATTAATTTTATTTTTAAAAAATAACATTTACCCATTTCCCATGTTTTAATAACATTCACATGTCAAACAGTTCATATTTCAAAAGAATATTTTCCTTATTATACAACTGTTATGTCCATTTCATATCACTATGATTCAAACAAATGGAATTGCACTAAATCACTTATGCTAAAATCTTGCACAATGTAGATTGACATTCCAATTTATACTGTCATATGTTTTATTTTTTCCTATCTAAAGTAAGTAAATAATTTTTAGGATGCTATACATATTTAGCTGCAGAAAGGGAGGTTGGAAATACATTTTTAAAACTCTTTGGTTAACTTAACAGCTCAATATGATGAGTTTATTCATTTGCTTATAAATGCTAATTATTACTCTAACTTGCAATCTAGTAAATAAATAAATGGCATGCTGCATTTATTTCCTCCAATAATAACTATAAAATTGTAGCTTTTGATTCAAACACAGCACTGAAAAAATGTGTAAGATCTTTCATACATAACTTGAACAATATAATTGTTCTTCATGCCTGAAGGTAAGCAATGTCAAGATAAATGATAAATAGATTAACAGATATGAAATATGTTACCAAATACATTGTTAGAAACAGATAATTAATTATAAAGGAATAACTTCTCTGAAAGTATTGAAAGCATGTCAGCCAGGGGAAAAAAAAGGTCCAGTAACTTTGTGATAGTAGCATACCATAATGATTATTCACAAACTTAAAAATCTCAGGCAGCAAAAACGTATACTCAGATACTGAATTTCAATTAAACAATAGAAAAATTACATACATATGCGTGCTATGCATAATCTCAACAAATTACAACGTTCTTGATAAGAGTTCAATAAACATGATATTTTTATATAGCCTGTACTTGGCCAGCCTACAAACTTCTTACCTATCAAACTGAAATCAGTCAGAAATAATAACCACCACAACCACAGCTGTAGCATACCAACACACACAAAAAATAATGTCTTCCTTTCCCTTTTTACAGTTACTAAATTTTCACCAAGACAGAATATTATTCATCAGGTGAAGAAGGAGGGTTGTTTGGGGGAGGTGGGGGGGACTTACTAGGAAGTGAAGGTTTTCTTCCGCAATCATACCAACCTTAATCTAAGGGCTCCTGGGTTAACTGACCAGCCCTGTCAAGAAGGAGACAAGTGAAGAAGCAAGTTTTTTTCCCCCCCTCTGGTATTTTTGGTCCTCGCGGCAAGGAAGAGGGAGGGGGGGTGGAAAGGCGGATGGAAAGAAGACAGAAATAAAAGAGTGCAATCAGACTAAGGTACCCAGTCAAGGAAGAGCAGAGGGGGGCACAGCATTCAAAAACGCGGCGCTCCGCCAGTGCCGGTGCCGCCACCACCACCACCACCACACACCAAACGTATCGCCACAGAGCAGCAGGGCGGGAGCGCGCGTGCGCGTGCATACAGCGCTTCCATTCCCCCCACACACACATACACACACACTCCTCCGCGCGCATCTCTCTGCTAGCTCGATAGAAAACTAACGATCCCGTCAGCCCGGGTCACTACTGCGAGTCTGCGAGCGGAGGTCGCCAGGTTTGGGTACCCGCGGTGGGCTAGCCATATACCAGCCGACCGTCCGTCAAAGAGAGCGGCGGGGCAGCTTCCGCGGCAGCTAGGTCTCTCGGAGCGGGGTGTCAAGGCGAGGCGGGGCAAGAGCAAACAGGGTTACCCAGCTCGGCGGCGTCAGCCACTCACTCGAGGCTGTCCTTTCGTTACCGAAGGCGGGAAAGACGGGACAGCGGGAGGAACAGCCGCTGTAGGGGCGCGCGCGCGCGCGCGCGAGAATTGTTATGCGAGACTCATTAATGCAGCCTCTCCCTCCTTCTTTCCTCCTCCTCCTCCTCCTCCTCCCCCCCCCCCCCGTTCTCCGCAGAGCTGTTTCCAGTCTGGCAATGGAGGCTCCCCTGTCCACCATCTCCCACCCACCCCCCAACTGGAAGCGAGGAGCCGGCTGACCGGCCTCAGCCCGGTCCGATATAAACCGCGCTGACAGGAGACAGGCCGGGGCGGACCGCGGGAAAGGTGGTAGCGCGGGCACGCGCGCGTGGCGGACGGTCCAGGCGGCGAACTGAACTCGGGGGAAAAGTGAAGCAGCCCCAAACGGAGAGAACGGCTCGGGTCGGCCAATGGGTCGCGCCGTTTCGGGCGGGCGGGCGGCAGTTGCGCAAGCGAGGCGGGGAGGCTCCTTTTCCGCGCCTTCCAGCGCTTAAGGAGAGGCAACCTGTCAGCCCCCGCGGCGGGACGCACCTTCCCGTCGAGCCGTCTCACCCGCCGGGCTGCTGCGAGGCGGATCTCACCTGCCCGCGTTCTTCTCTCCACCCATTCCCACCCCCGCGCACCCCCTCCGGGCATCTTTAGCTTAAAAGTCTCCCGCTAGGGTCAAGCTGCCGGCCGCAAAGCGTGAAAAGCGCATCTGGTGTTCTCGTTTGCCTTCCGACGTCCAAGGAGGCGGAGCAGATTCCCCAGAGAAGGAAATCTTTCGGAGGCCGACGAAGAAAGCCGAGGTGACGTGCAAGGACGATGCACGCACCCACGAATGACTTCGCCCCTTCCAGCTTTGAAAAGTTCCTAGGATCGCGGCGCGTCTCTTTTCTCTCGCCGTTCAGTTCTCCTTCCTCTGGGGTTCGCAGAGGACTAGCCTCTTGAGCCCGATTCCGCACTTTCACACACAAAGGCCTCCTTGTTCACCTACTGTATTTCGTTTCTGTTTTGTTTTTGTTTTTTAACTGCAAGCCGAGAGAGTCTCTTTCCTTTCTACTGCTGTCGACAACTGAGGCTGGTTTATTTCCAGGGGCAAATCGCTACTTCTTCAGAGCGCTTGTTATTTCGGGCCACCTTATAAACCAATGACTCAAAAACAAGGATTTAGATTATTTGCTATGGCTGTCACCACCGGAAGAGGGGCACAGAAATGAGAGGCGCCTTGCCAGGTACGGCATCAATCTGGCCTCTGAACAAGGTGCAAAGTTCCCCACAAGCGGCAGTTTAGAAGGGGTCGCAGATGATTTTTAAAGATTTGGGGGCCTTACATAATAAAAATGCAAGGGGAGCAGATTATTCGAAGCGTTCGGGCTTGTCGCCGATCCAATTTTATCTGGATTTACTCTAATTTGTGCTGCACAGCCCTGGGGAAATAATGCCTTGATTAATGTAATCCTGGGTTGGGCTCCACCACAAAGGCCTTTCCCAGGAGAAGCTTCCTGTTTGTCAAACAAACATTTAAAAAAAGAAAAAGCAAACCAGAAAGTATTGCAATCTGCACTCACCTTTAGAAGCGGGGTGGGGGTGGGGGTGGAATGAACTCACCAAACGTGAGAGAAACATTTAAAAAAAAAAAAAAAAACTATATTGGCCTCGCGGGTTTGCGTGCACGCCTATCAGCGCGCCCAGGTGGCAACCCCGAGAACTGTGGCCCCCTCCTCGTGAGTCTGGAGCCCTTAGTTCACTCGCTGGCGCATGCGCGTGCACGTTCCCTCCCTTAGCTCTTTCGACGTTTTTTTCTGCTTTCGTGCACCTATCGTACCTGGCTTCCCCCGCTTCACCTCACTCGACATACAGTAGCTGCCTGGAAGGGGAGAGTCTTATAATTTAGAAACCAGGCCCGACCCTTATTTTAGCGCTCTATACTTAACACCAGTTAAGCAGGGGAGGAAACGACAGAACACACCTACACAACGACAGAAACTGAGCTGATCGGTCCCCATTGCAAACGCATAGAAGATCTCAAATCGCCTTAGAAATACAACACGCCATTCCTAAAAGCCCCGCCAAGTCCCGCAGCAGCCAAGGCAACTTTCCACAACCATGCAACACAAATATCGTCGTCCAAGGACCGCCTTAAATATTAAATCGGCCTAATTCCCACAAAGGTGCTATAACCTTGTCATTTTTATAAAGCACCCTTTTGGGAGGAAAAAAAAGACTTTTGCAAAACTTGCTACAGGATAAAACGCCCATCACAAACGACCAGTCTCCCTTGGCCCTGAACTGCCTGTTCCGAGCGCCTCCCTCCAAAAGATAGCCCTACTAGGGCTAGCTGAATGGGCGGTTTAATTACCTCTAAGTCAAAGCCTGGGGGGAAACCTTCACATAGAATAGCTTATCTCAGGTAGCAGAACTGCCACCATGTTCTTCGGAACATTTCCAATTTCAAAAATGAAATTTAAAGACCAAATCTGCACCAGGGCTATCAGATTTGGCCTAAGACTCCTCCGCAAGAATTCAATGCCTCCGCTTTCTTGGGTCTCTTTCTCTCCCTAGCCAGGTCAGACCCTTCTCCCACTTTACGAGTTCCAGACCCTACACGGCCTCGAACTGGCCTCGAACTTTTCTGTGTGGAGTGTGAAGCAAGGAAAATTCACAGGCAATTTATCTTTGTAGCGAAGATGTACCTCCATCTCCATCCATATAAATATCACCTTGGTTTCATTTACAATAATAATCCCAACAGTAGTATTAATAATATGAAAAGTAATTCCTATCCCTCTGAAAAGGATATATTCCCTTTCCGAATTAAAAATCGGATTGATCTATCATTCGTGTGTTGGAAATTAAGAAAGACAACTGGAAGATTAGGATGCCCTTCCTTCCTTCCTATATACAATGTTTTCCAGGTGGTTAAACTTGAGACAGAAGGGATACACAGGGTGGGTAAAGGAGGAACCACCTTTCATCACACTTGTTACAGGCATCCTAACTGCGTTCACGGGAAATGCCACGTCAGTCCTGCCATTTTCCGAATCTTCTCGGAAATAAGCGCTTATATAAGAATACGCATAGTCCGTCCCCATTAACAAATATACCTAAAACGAAGCAGTAGCAGTGATGACGTGGAAACACCCACACAGAGAGAGGAGGTTGAGAGCGAGAGAGACAGAGAGAATGAAACAATGGATAACTTGGACAGCGAGAGAACGTGAAGTGGGAGACACCAACACGCGCGCGCATGCACGCACGCACAAGCCAAGCACAACCACAGCAGCGGATAAATTGCAAGTCCTCCCTTCCTTGAAGGAGAGCAGGCGGCCTTTCTCTCTCTGTGTGTGTGTCTGTGTCTGTGTCTGTGTGCTGGTGTGAAATTCCAAAAGAGCAGCCTTTTAGCTTGACCTGCAATCTGCACCGAGCTCTTCAGACAATAGACAAGTTCAAATGTCAAATTAAGAAGGGGGTGCGGGAAACGAACAATGTAAAGCAGAGCTGCCTAAGTATTTGGCGCCTTCTCCTTTGGGTTCTGCGTAAGATACATAAATGTGTATCTGGATATATGCGTGGGTTTTATATGTTTAAACCCACGGATGCGCACGCCGCTGAAATCCAGATGAAAGACCCCCGAGCAATCAAGCAGGCAGCTCACAATGGGATCCTGCCTATAATAATAGCAGGGCTGCTCTTGATCTCCTACTCCTCACCACCCCCACCTCGCCGCTCCCGCCCCCCGTCCCCGCCCCTATCACACCGAGTCCATCTTCAGGCCTTTCTGGCCATTGTGTTTAGGGTGGGCACCGGAGTGCTCCCTAACTCGAGAAAGCGCCCGGATTGTTCAGGGGCAGAGAGCGATTCCTTTCCGGGTCGGCCAGAACAAGGGGCGCTCTTTTCAACTGGCTTTAAAAGCCTGCGGGAGAAGGGTGACATTGTTCGGTCCAGTCGGCTGCTAACTTTCCGTCTCACTCGGCTGGTTTTAAGGGACGCCTCTCCCCCATCCGCGGCTCTGAACAATCGGAGGGCGCGCAGGCACTCCCCGCAAAGGTGCCCTTTCTTCTCCCCTTAAGCCCGGCTGAGGCCTGCTCCGTTCCTGCCTGCCTGCCTTCTAATTTATTACACAATCCGAGAGGCTTTTGTTAGGCTGGTAACAATAAACAAAGCCCAGCCTGGGGCCTTCACAATGAAACCCATGGATAAAAAGAGCAGGCCTGCCCCACTGTTGTTTTCTTATGGTGCCTGACACTCTTTCATATATTCTGCCTGGCCTTCCAACCCACCCCAACTTTTTTTTAAAAAAAAAAAAAAATTCCTTTGCTCTAGCCCTCCTTGGCCTGGCAAGGAGTCCAGGGGCTGGTCCTGATATATTTTAAAATCCGTCTGGAAAGTTCAACTGGAGACAAACTCAGCTGCTCTTTATGCACCCTTCCTCAAACTACTGGCAAAAAAAGAAAGCCATTCTTTTGAAAATTAATGGACTCTTACTTGTGTATTGTGCCTTTTAATGCAACTGAAGGTTATTAATTATGAAATTTGCTAATTAAGAATTTGGCTGATCATAGATCCATATTATTACACAGCTAAACATTCTGGCATGTAAGTAAGTTACTGTACTATTAAATGCAACCGAAAGATGCAAGAAATCCCTAATAATAATCCCTCAATAATACTGATTTCTGCTACAAAGGCACCTATCCATAACTAATTGATAAATATTCCCTTTATACTAATTTTTTAATACTAAAATCTTAGTATTATGGCAACTGAAGTCACTGTGCGTGAGCCATAAATAATAAAACCAAACAAAAAAAAAACTACAGGATGGTGAAATTTTTATAGGTAAGTGTGTGAGAGTATCTGTGTGTAGAAACTCAGGTGTACACATAAGTATATAAATGTGTGTGAGAAAGAGGGATATAATGAAAGAATATAACCTTGTCAATTAACTTGTTGCTAGTTTTTGCATTGTGTGTTGTTTCTGTTTTATTTGTTTCTTGTACTCTTTGATCCAATCAAGGAAAATGCTGAAAAGTTGCATTTCTGAATGTCACACACACAGAGACACACAAATGATACACATTTAAGATATAAATGAAAGTTTCACTGAATGGCAGTGGAGAGGGAAAAGAGGAAAAGGCAAATCAAGATCAAAGTTGGAACATAGGAGAAGAGAGGTTAAGATAGCAAACATTTTTAAAAATGCTACTTGGATCCACAAATAGATGCCCTAGCACTTGCAAACTGTGGAATTAACAATCGTCAATGAAATATGATAAAGCAGTGGTGGTAGTGCTCTCTGAAGAAAATTGTACTCTAGAAATATAATAGTCTTGGATATTATAAAAGTGTTAGCAGGCAGATGCCTCAATATGGAAACTTCGATTTGTGTAACTAATCCAAGAAATTGTTAACAAGTCAGTCCAAAAATCCTTAAATTTGATTTGGTATGTTTAACCATGGGAAGAGAGGTTGGGGGCTGAGGAAAGATCTTGAACTTGTTATTGAAGAAAGGAGAACAAAACCTTAAGTTTATTTCATTATTCTTCAATCATGCCTGCAGGGATAAGAGTAGAAAGGAAGAAAGGAAAGACTTCCAACTTCTGTTATGTCCACCTTGATTGCTATGTTCTGAGACACGATTGATTATAGCTTCCTTGTCCAACTTGGTTCCCCCTCCAGTTATTCTGGACCACAACTCAGCCATGCTCTTGGGTTGTGATGTTAGGGATGCTGAGAGCTGCAATTAAACACATTTGGGGTGTACCAGATTGAAGAAGACAGAATGCAAGATTCCAGAACAAAAATGTGGTAGATAGAGAGGATAGATAGAGCAGACATGCAGAAGGATTAGTATGACAATTTAACAATAGCACCACATATTTACTATCTATCATCTATCTATTTGTCTAAGCAAGTGTCATACTCTGTGATCCTTGAAGAATTGTAGATATCCTTAATTAGTACTAGAAAGTTGTTTTAGCTCAGTGAAAGTCAGATAAGAATGGAAAAATAACAGCCAATAGTCACCAACCATTCAAACCACACATCATTTTCAAACTATCCTTTCCACGTTAGGAAGACTTAGTGAGAATTTCAATCAGAATTAACAGCCAGGCAACACACTCCTAAGAGTAGTCTGCTATAGATTCAAATATATAGGATGAAAATATCTGTGTGACTTGAGATCCTGTTCTAGATAGGGATAGTTTATTAATTAATTATCTCTAGGGAGAAGTTAAAATCACTTCTCTCACTTCACATCTGTATTACATTTTCTTCTATTGTGTTTGCTCCTTTAGCAACCGTTACTTTCTTATTCTTAGGGACAAGAATGAGTAAAATAAAAAACACCCGCTTCACTGAGATTAGGTAAGAAAGAAATATTCCATCCTGTGAGAACAAATTAAGCTTGTTATTTGGGTTCTCAAATAAGCCCCAGAATTTCAATTCCTGGTGCAAGAAATCGCTTTATGGCACATTGCCCATTCTTTCTCATCTTCTTTACTATTTAATTTATTGTATTTTTATCCTGCCTGCATTTTTTGTATAAATAATAACTCAAGGGAGCAAACTTCTATTTCACCACAACAACACTTTGAGATGACTTGAGCTGAGAGAGAGTAACTAGCCCAAAGTTACCCAGCTGGCTTTAATGCTTAAGGCAGGAGTAGAACTTGCAGCCCACTGGTTTTTAGCTTGCCTCCTTAACTACTAACTACTAGACCAAATTGGCTATCTGAATGTTTTGGGGTTGGTGTGTCTTTTTAATGAAATGGAAATAACTTAAGAGTGTCTATTCAGAGTTCTTAGCAGTTGAGCAGTCACAGTCACCAGTCCATTACTGGTGCATTCTTTGTTACCTTTTTTCTTATGGTTCTGACTGCTCTATCTAAAAATAGTAGGTTGGTGTTTTTAAGGGTGAGAAAGGCACTATTTCCTAGCCACTATTTCCTCTCCTCCTCCCTCCTGCTCACAAGGCAAAGACATAGAAAAATATACTTTTATGAAATATAGATAGATGGGAGATAGAAAGAGAAAATAAGCCCCTCCTTTTTTTTTTCTAACAATTTTTGGAAGAAAGCAACCGATGCTCAGTAAAAAGTACTTTGAATTCTCCTCCTCCCCTCCCCCTCCCGCCGATCGCCACCACAGCGAGCCCCCTGCCGGCCAAGAGAGAGTTTCCTCTAAAACTTTAAAAAGTTTGATTTTTGTTCAATATACCGTATGGTGAAAAAAAAAAAACGAACAAGCCATAAAATTCCCTTATAAGCTAGTACTGTAAAAAGCCCACAACAAAAATAAAGTAAGTTTTAGTGAAGCTAGAAAAGCTCTGGTTTTGGCTTCGTTCCTCTTTGGCTGGAGCATGGCCTTTTATCTAAAGCCCAGTGCACAAACATATAGCTTAATGTGACTAGTGTTCTTCCTTTATTTCTTTCTCTATGGCAACCAATATGTTCCGCTCAGAAATGTTCCCCCATCAAGGAAACAAATGATCTGGAGGGAGCAGCTTTATACGGCATCTGTTCCAATGGAACACACAGAGTTAACCCCAGTCAAAAGGGAAGCAGAGCGCGTCCACGAGTGAAGGGAGACCGGCCATTCTCCTCCACCCCCATCTGAAACCGACACCTCCCTACCAGCCATCCCTTGATCTTATATCGGGATTTGCTGTGTTCGGGTGGCGGTCCTTTTGTTTTTTACAACTCAGAATATCCGCATGTGTGAGTGAGTTGGGGGCTTTCTGAGGCAAAGTGGTTGGAACACTAACAGGAACAATAAATAAATAAAAAAATGGGGGTATGTGGGAATATCAGAGAAGAAACCATCGGAATGAGGAGGGGGGCGCCCACCGCGTTAGGAATTTAAAGAGCCGGTTCAAGTTTTCTTCGGGTCTGCCACGATCGCCTCCAATCGCTTCGCCTTCCGACCTGGCTGGGCTTTCTAATTACTCTCGTTAGGTTACCCTTCCGATCTGCGCCTCCGAAGGAAAAGGGCTTCCAAGTCCTTCCGTGAAATCAGGGCTCTAAAAGAAAGGGCGCCAAGGAAGATTGGAGGGGGAGTCGGTTTGCCTCGGAGAAAGAGAGGGAGAGCTGGAGTGAAGTCGGCTGCTTCTGCTTCAATCCCAGCCTCCTCCGAGGATAAAATGAAGGGATGTCCTGGTTAGTTTTGATTGATTATACTCTTTCTGATGGACTTTCACTCCAGAGCTCTGGATATTGTGCTTAACCGTCTGTTCCCTAGTTACAGCATTAACCCTCTGCGCGCATCACTGCCGGCCTTCCCCGCTGCCGGGTTGCTACCCGTCTGGGTCAGCCCGCGTCCCTTAGAAAGCGTACAGTTAGTGTTTTTAAAGGCACCCCCATCTCTCTGGTGGTGGGAGGTGGGAAAACGGCACTCGTCTCTGACCGCTTCTTCGCCAAACGCGAAACCTTCTCTTTCCTAGCGATGGTCTTTCTTTCTTCGCCCCCTTTCTCCAAGTGCTACACCAGTGGCCTCCAAAGTGTACAAGCACCACAAGCACTTAGAAATTGTTTTCTTTCTTAGGTTAATCTTTCACTAAGGTGCTTGAGAAAGGGGGGGGGTCCTCCCATGCATCCACACTGCTCCAGGACGCATGGGTGGGGGGAGGATGGAGAGAAGAAAAAGTAAGAACAAGAAAGGGAGAGAAATATAAATGCACTTACCAATAGGCGCTCCAGCATGTACAGAATTTGTATTTTAAGTGCTTTGCCATTTCGGAGAAAATTCACATTCTCGACTGCAGCGCGACGATCCAGGGAAAGATTTTTCTTTGCACTGACTCCACTAAGCCCAGCTCTCCACTAGTCTATTATTTTCACTAAAATATATGAAAATTTATGCAAATGAAAATCAGCACTAACTGTTCTCCTCTTGTTATACTTTGGATTTTTTTTCCCAGACAAAGCAATCACACTCTACAGGAAAGCGGGGTGGGGAGTGAGTAGTTGGGGAGATCTGAAGGATTAAGTTTTCTTTTATACATAAAATAAATGTTAAAAAAAATAAAATAAAACGTCAAACTCAGTTAGCAACCTTCTTTGTTTGGTGAGTATAGGCTGGGTTCCGTGAGAATTTTTTTTAAATTATTATTATTATTATTACGGTTATTATTATTATTATTGCATCTGCAGAGGCGCTATCACGTTTCATCAGGCCACCTGAGACGGCTTTTGAAAGCATGTACTGTGAAATTCATAGCAGTAATTTAGACAAAATCCTCACTGTATATTAATGAAAGACGGCCCCATGGCACCGCCGCTATCCTCCCCATTCAGTGTAAACAAAACCACGAGACTCACTCGGTTTTTGAGCCTGATCCAAGCAAAATCGGCTGGAAAAGAAAACATGGGGTTCTGGCACCGACTATTGACTCGGCTGCACCTGGAGATCTTACACCGATTCAGTGGAATCTTGTCTGCGATCCTTCCTCTCTCTAGCTCGGCCGGGAAGAGGAAAACCTCGGGAAAGACTCCGGCCATTAAAAGAAAAAGAAAAAAAAGGAACTCGGGCTATTTCGCCTTTCCTGAGAGGCTGAGCTGAGAGGCTGTAGGTATACAATTCACACTACTGTCTCCCATCCCTTCACCGCCACCCACCTCCCTGAAGCCAACCTAAAACGGCGTGTCGTTTTTAACTGTACAAAGAAGGAGCCTGGAGCGAGGGGCTGCCGGCCTCGGGTTCTTCGCCCCACCGGGCCAGTCCCACATACCTTCCTTTTTCCGGGATGTGGTGGGGTGGGGGCAATTGGCATTCCCCTTCGTTGGACTTTCCTTTGGCAAGCCTAGGAATTGGAGGGAAGACCGCGCGCGGTTGAAGGGGTTGTGTTGCCCTTTTCAAGGTAAACGCGCTGGGTTTATTTATTTGTTTTTTTTTAACCGAAAGAGACAGCGAGAGGGACCGGGCAGAGGAAGGTGACAAGAGCACCCATACACACACACTCCGCCGGTCCCCAATCCACACTGAACGCCCGAAAAGTGTGTGTGTTTTTTCCCCCTCACCAGAATCCCCAGGCAAGTCCTCTCGCTTGGCTCGTCACTTTCTTTGCCCCGTTGTTCACTGAGGACGCCGCGACGCCTTTCGCACCACGGCTCGTCCGCCCGCCTCCCTCCCTTTCTCTCCCCGGCTCCCTCGCTCGCTCTCCCGCCCACCTTAACTCTTTCAGCTGGAGGAGCAGCCATCCAAGGAGCCGGGGTCTACCTCCTGCAAAATACCCTCGGAAAAAAGGGGTGAGTTTGAAAAAAAAGGCGAAGGCCGCTAGAAGGGAACTAAGAGCCCTTTGAGGGGAGCGGGGGTTAGTGTGGAGGTCGGGGAGTCGGAAAGGCAAGTCCCGGCCTATTTTAGAAAGCGAAGGGAAAGTGCCGCGAGGGCCCGTCGGCCCCGGGTTTTTGCCTCAGCACGTGCTGAAAGAAGAGGCTTTCTTCCCCCTGGTAAGTTCTTCTCCGAGGGCTCGGTGGGTCGCGGGCACGGGCTCCTCCAAGAGGGAGAGGGAGCCCGGGTATTGTACTTCCCACACGACGCGCAGTCACCGGGACAGCCTCAGACAAAGGAACCCGGTTGCCTGCAAGGATGAGCCAAAAGCTCACGGACCTCGCCTCGGCTTGGGAAAGTGGGAGGCCGCGTCGTAATGAGGGGGAACCCCCTTCTTTAGGCACCCGACGAAGCCCAGAGAAGAGCGAACTTTGAAAAGATGCCGGGAAGATGACAAGCCTGCCTTCCTAGTGCCGACGGGGCCGTGCGAATGGGGGCAACCTCCCCGACACACGGATTAAGCGCCCATCAGAGGAATTTTATGCACGCAAGTAAAATATTATATCGTGGATTTTCTTTTTCCTAGCACCACCAACAGCAAAAGACAAAAACAAAAAAACACCCTCATCCCCGCTCCTCTTTATCCTCCTCCTCCCTTCCTCTCGTTGGCTCAAAGACAGCCCCCCACACACCAGCGCGCGCGCGCGCGCGCGCCGCCTTCCGCCTTTCTTTCGCCTCCCTCTTCTCAGCTCAGAGCCGGGAAAACTCCGATTTATTCGCCGTGCTCCAAGAGTTAAGATGTTGTGGGTCCTCGGAAGGAGGAGGGAAGCGAGGAGCAGGAGGGAGGCAAGCGCCAGAGAGAAGAAACCAAGGGAGGGGGGAACTTGAAGGGAGGGGGGAGGGAGGGGAGGGCAGGTTTCCAGCCTCCACGACACTTTGCCTAAATTAAAAAGCAACCAATCGGAACGGCCGGAAGGGGGGCCTCGCGTCCTGAGCCAGTCATTCCGGGCCTGTCAATCACTCAGCGGGTAGCCAATCCGCGGGGTCCCTCGCGCTCGACTTCCTTGTATTTGGGAAAGTGTGGTGGTGGTGCGCGCGCTCTCGGCTGAGGGTAAACATTCGGCAGTCCCTGCTCTGCGAGGGAGGGACGGAGAGAGAACTGTCAGAGGGAGAGAAAGAGAAAGAGAGGAGGGGGAGGAGAGCAGGCGGCGGCGGCAGCACACAAGCAGCGGCAACGAGGGAAGAGAGTTACTGAGCTGAGCTGCTGTCGTCCGGCAGCACTGACGCTTCGCGAACCTGGCAGCCAACTGGAGTTAGTGGCTTAAGGATACCGTATATGCGCGCACGCCACCGCACATCTCTTCTCGCCCAGGCGATTCCAAGCCTTTCCCTCGGAGCAGCTGGACCGCCGCCTTGCCTTGCTCCCTCCCGTCCAGCCCAGTCCTGCCCCAATTAAAGGGAGATCGGAAACTGTAAACTTTCTGCGTTGGTTTGTTTTGCTTGGAGGAAAAGGAAGAAAGAACGCCTTGCCCGCGATCGCTTTCCCCATGTGAAAAGAAGAAGAAGAAAGAAAGAGGCATCATCCCGAAGGAGGAAAGGCTTTAGAAAAGGCAAGGGAAAATGTCTTCTCCAGACTCTCGCAAAACGGTTGCCAAAGGACTCCTGTTTCCAAGGGATCCGGGCGCTTCAACCGGACGCCAACTTTGAGCAATGCAGTCTCCTCAGCTTCGCCTCCGCCGCCAGCCACACCAGAAGTTTTCTTAGGACACAAATAAAACTTGTGTCTTGGGGAAAAAGGAAGGCAAGCGGGACCATCGAGGAGCCGAGGCGCGCCGGCGGAAAGAGAGAGAGACCGGGTGCGCGTGACGGGCGAAAGGAAGGAGCCCACCCGCCTTTATTTACCGCCGCACAAAGCCTTACAAGAGGGAAAACTGGGGGGGGGGACAAAAACTTTCCTAGCGGGGTGGGGGACAACCAACCAACCACAACAACCTAGAAACTGCGAGAGAACTATGCTCCTGAGAGAGGAAAGGAAAGCCAAAGGGGGAGCTATTGTCGGGTGACCCCTTCTCCCCTAGTTTTTGCTCTCGCCCCCCTCTCTCTTTCTCCCTGCCCCCCCACCCCACCCCCGCTACAATACACTGGCTGCTGCTGGCAGGTAAATAGCAAAAACTGTTCGGAGAGAGCCGAGGAAGCGCTGGGGTCGGGCTGCCTTTTTTGAAGAAGGAACCGCGAGCCCGGGAAGGTGCGCACGGCGCGGATCTCGCCTCGGTGCCGGCCGGGCGCGCGGGCCGGCGAGGATTCTCCTCCCACGCTCCTTGGCTGCGGAGGCTGGAGTGCGAAGTGGAGGGGGTGGAAGCAGAGCAGCAGCGATGGCTACGGCGGCGTCTAACCCCTACCTGCCAAGCAACAGCATCCTGTCGGCGGGTTCCATCGTCCACTCGGACTCCGGCGGGGGGATGCAGCCAGGCAGCGTGGCCGTTACTTCGGTGTCCGGCGGGGGCTACCGGACCGACCCTTCTTCCGTGAAGATGGTCCAAAGTGACTTCATGCAGGGCGCCATGGCGGCCAGCAACGGCGGCCATATGCTGAGCCACGCGCACCAGTGGGTGACAGCCCTGCCCCACGCCGCCGCCGCTGCTGCCGCCGCCGCCGCCGCCGCCGCCGTGGAGGCCGGCTCGCCCTGGTCCAGCAGCCCGGTGGGCATGACGGGCAGCCCCCAGCAGCAGCAAGCGCAGCAGCAGCAACAGCAGCCCGACGTGAAGGGTGGCGGCGGTGGCGGCGGCGGCGGCGGGCGGGACGACCTGCACTCGAGCGCGGCGCTGCACCACAGGCCCCCGCCTCCGCACCTGGGACCCCCGCACCAGAGCCACTGGGGGTCCACCACGGCGGCCCACTTGCCTTCCATGGCCAGCCAGCAGCAGCAGCAGTCGCTCATCTATTCGCAACCCGGCGGCTTCACGGTCAACGGCATGCTGAGCCCACCGCCCGGCAGCCAGAGCCTGGTGCACCCGGGCTTGGTGAGGGGCGACACGCCAGAGTTGGGCGACCACCCGGGCCATCATCACCACCACCACCACCATCCGCACCCGCACCACGGCGGCGGCGGCCTGAACAGCCACGACCCGCACTCCGACGAGGACACGCCGACCTCGGACGACCTGGAGCAGTTCGCCAAGCAGTTCAAGCAGCGCCGGATCAAGCTGGGTTTCACGCAGGCCGACGTGGGCTTGGCGCTGGGCACCCTGTACGGCAACGTCTTCTCGCAGACCACCATCTGCCGCTTCGAGGCCCTCCAGCTCAGCTTCAAGAACATGTGCAAACTCAAGCCCTTGTTAAATAAGTGGCTGGAGGAAGCCGACTCGTCCACGGGCAGCCCGACCAGCATCGACAAGATCGCAGCGCAGGGCAGGAAGAGGAAGAAGCGGACCTCCATCGAGGTGAGTGTCAAGGGGGCTTTGGAGAGCCACTTTCTGAAATGCCCCAAGCCCTCTGCCCAGGAGATTACGAACCTAGCGGACAGCCTGCAGCTGGAAAAGGAAGTGGTCAGGGTTTGGTTTTGCAATCGAAGGCAGAAAGAGAAGCGGATGACCCCCCCTGGGATCCAGCAGCAGACGCCCGACGATGTCTACTCCCAGGTCGGCAACGTCAGCTCCGACACGCCGCCCCCGCACCACGGACTTCAGGCGAGCGTGCAGTGAAAAAGACAGACAGACAGAGAGACAGACAGAGTCGCCGTCACAAACGCGAGAGGAGTTATTAGAGAGAGAGAGAGAGAGAGAGAGAGGAGGGGGCGAGGGGAGAAGAGAGGAGACCGAGAGGGAGGGAGGCAAGCACAGCGCTGGTGGGCAGTCCGGGTGGGGGAGGGGAGGGAGAAGGAGAAGGGAGGAAAACAAAAACACGAGCTGACACTTGCAGCCCACGGTTGTGTTCAGTCCCCCGACCCCATCATTTTTACCCGTCTCTGTGTCAGAAACATTCGGAGAAGTCCAGCCCAGCCATGGGAATTCCATCTCAGCATGGGGAAAACAGCGTGATGGAAAGCCAGACAGACCAAAAAATGATACTTTCCTTTTTCTTTTCCTTTCCTTTTGGGTAGCAAGACAAAGTCTAAATTAGGTCCTGGCGTTGCCTTCGGGCAGCCATAAAATAAGCACCACTGCCTATTTTTATTCTCTCCCACTACCTTTCTCTCCTCTTTCCTCATATCCTAGCCTCACCCACCTGCCACAGCACTCACCATTCTTTTTCAAAGGACAGGCCTGTGGGATTCCCTGAAACTTTTCTCTCCAGCTCAAACACGTGCACCTATAAACACAGACATTTTAAACACACACACACACACAAACACACTCACACACCCACACTAAAGGGAGAAAACTGCAGCAGGAAAAAAAAAACCAGTAACAAATATTAGCTGCTTTCCAGAACTTAGTTATTCTTGGCCAAATTACATTAATTTTTGATGCAGGGTAGGAATCCACTTGAGAAGGGTAATATTCTGCAAAATGTGGGGGGGGGGAGGTGACAGTCTCTTTAGATGGGGAAAAAAAATGTATCATCGGTTGTTTTTTTTAAAAAGCAGAATAGGAAAGCAAATTTATACACAATGAAAAAGAGAGAGGAGGGAGGAGAGAAAGAAAGAAAGAAACAAGGCAAATGGAAAGCTGACCCTGAGAAGAAAAAAGGGGGGGAGGGCTCCTACTGCCTGGAGGAGGTGGAGCGGGGAAGGCAAGGCAAGGTTGTTGGCCCTTAAAGTTGGAGCTCCGTAGAAGGATTTTGCATGAATTAAGAAAAACAGCAAAGTAAAAGGAATGATTCAGGGGCTGTCAAAATTATGCTTCTGATGGCTGCCAATCACCCTGGAAGATTAATTTTTAAAAATCTCACTGATTTTTTTTTATTATTTTTTTTTATTTTTGGACTAATTCAGATAAAGGGATTTAAAAAGCAACTGGGCATCTGCAACTGCACTTATGTGAACTTCTCTCCTAAATCCGTTGCCAACTTGCTTGAATGGGTGCTGTGGAAGTGATTCTATAATACTGCCATTTCCTCGCAGTGTTTTGGTAGGTTTTAATAAACAGAGTTTTCAACAAACAAAAAAGAAAAAAGACGGCAATAGAGAAATGTTTAGATCCATTGTTGATCTAAAAAAATTTGCTTTATATTTTCATTAAATGACTTCTTTTAATATTTTATTCAGAATACTTATGAACTACTGCAAAACGGTAATTTATTTTTCCCCCAGATCTTGTATTACGTGTTTTTTTCAAACGAGCACAAATTTTAAAAAATAAAATGGAAAAAAAATATGGACAGCTATTAGGTAATAAGGGTATCTTTTGATGTGATAATTTGATTGTAATTTAATTTGAGTAGTGATTCCGTAAGAGCTGATTGAGAAAATAAATTTGTTAGAATGAAATAGTCTTTTGTCTGATACATTAAAAAAATGTGTCCAGTAAGTTGTCTTAAGAAAATACTGAAAACCTTTTAAATGACGGAATCAAAAATAGAATCAAACTGTTTTCTGTAGCTTTTGATGGTATTTTGACAGAGGAGGAAGAGAACCTTTCTTCACCAGTACTGGTGAAATTAGCCATTTAGAAGTAGTTCCACTCCTAATAAATTGGTAGATAGTTATACAGTATTTCTAGATCAATGCATCGAGAGTGTGTATTGGATTGAAATAGCAAGACTTTAGAACAGAAAGCCATTGTTTAATTCCTTTTTTAAGGAATAAATTTAGCACAGTAATCCCAGGTGATAAGCTATCTATATAACGCCCCACTTCTCCGTTTGCAATATAATCCGTAAAGTGCAGTTCCCCCCCCCCAGAAAATATATTATTTCAATACATTGTGATGTGTATAACTTTTTATTTAATTTATCGCCATCATAATTTAACAAATGATACTTCTGAATATATGCATATGAATAGGGAGAAAGAAAGAAAAACCACCCAGAGCTTTAATTAGAGTTCTGATAGATTGTAATTGTTGTACTGCTCTAGAGAAATATCTGGGAGGTGACATGGTGCAGATACATTAGAAGTAGTGCTCCCTTCTTCCACATTTTACATTAGTCTTATTATTATAATAAATGTGAATTTTGGTGATACTAAGGATATTGGTAGATGTACCACTAACATGCTGGTTATCCTGTTTGATACTATAACACAGGAAAGGCAAAGAAGCTAGGACAGGTTTGAAGTTTGAATCCCATGTTTGCAATAATGTAAATATGTGTTCTGCATCCCTCCCCCCCACAAACAGAAGCAGAAATCTAGAAGTGATGATCACCCTAAGGTTTTAACAGACTTCTTAGCTTTCTTTAACTTGATAAATGTTTGAAACAAATAACCAATGTTATTTCTTTCCAGTAAGTTTTGAGACCAATACCCTGAAAGGCATTGTTTTAACTTCAGATTAAACTGGTAAATACGGCATCACATGCTTATTGACTTTGGCAACATCCTAAAAAGGATGGAAGAGACCTTGGTAAGACTAGTGTAGGGTTTATGTTATTTTAATTTTTGGAGTCCCCAGTTACAGTTTTACAACTTAAAAGACAAATGAAGCTATTGACTGCGTGCAACAGAAGCAACAAAATAAAATTTCTAGTGTTGAGGCCATAAACTTGATTTAATGTGATTGATACAGTGGCAACTACATGAGATAAAATCCTACATTCAAAGCAGAAAAAGAATGGAAAGGGATGGTGGTTTTGCCAGAAAATAAGTCTGTATATAACTTGTTTTAGTTATTTGCTTACTGCATTTTGATGAAAGCCTGTTAAGGAGGGTTTTAGGTCAGTCACTTCTTGAAAGCAAATATTTGCAAAATATGTGTCGATATACACACAATCTACCAAGGTGCCTGCCTATTTTCTTTCCTTCCTTCCTTCCTTCCCTCCCTCCTTCCTTCCTTCCTTCCTTTGTAGGACTGGAGTTTCAGAATTACAAGGCCCTCCAGCACTAAGAGGAAGCGTTAAGGAGAACATATGTTGTTATATCATGAAAATGATGGAACTGCTTTATCTCATCAGATCTCTTAATGTTTCAAAGCACTGTATTAACTGACCAGTTCTGTTTTCCTGATTGGTAATTCAAACTGCAACTCTATAAAGGCACAACTGGAAAAAAAGTTTCATTAAGCCTAATGGGAGATTTACTTCTGAGGAAATGTTTAAGCTCACAGTTAGGCTCTTTTCCTATATTCCATTCTATCAAAATATTTTACAAAATATTTTACAAATTATTTTGTAATTTGATATGAAATCAATCCGAGTGATTCTAAGGTTTACATTCCTTTTCTGTAAGCTTTTCTCTTCTCGCACCCTGAGTTTCTAGTTGACCTCATTATGTTCAGTCCAAATCTCTAACCAATATAAAATGCCCAAATCACCTCACTGATCACTGTTTTCGACAGGCAATTTTGCAGAATATAAACAGAAACTTTCGGCTTGTATTTAAATCACAGAAGATTTTTTTAAGTGATACTTTATCTTTTAATGTAGTCAATGGCATTTGCATATTGCAATGGTCAAAACTTGTTTTATATGAAGGGTTTTCAATTGAATCTTTGGAGAACAATCAATTCTAATAAGAAATGCAGTATATATTATTGATAATTTTATCAATAAGTGTCATATTTTCCATAATTTAACAGTTACATTTGTTTTTAAAAGATTATATATTTGTAAAATATTTATCCTGTCGAAAGCAACAATATATCATTGTATTACTATTTATTCATTTATTTTTGTAATAAAATATCAACATCTTCAAGCTAAAAGCAAAATGACATTTCTATATCTTTATAGAGATATATTATACATTTTATATACCTGCTAAGATGTAGACATATTTCAATAAGTAAGGGTGGAACATACATCTTTGACTGGCAGCCCTGAACTGGTGGCTCCTTGACCACCCCATAGCTTAATGTTTGCATGCAGTTCCAAAGTGGTGAATCACATTGTAGGATGGGTGCCATACATGTTGGTCAGGATTGCAGGCTTGTATTGTATTAGATTAAATGTCATACTTCCCAGTCTCAAGCTATTTTCGAGAGAAAAAAAAGATAGAAAGATAAATGTAAAGAGGAGAGGGGCCCTAAAGAGAGGCACAGACACAGAGAAATATTTGTCTTTTTAATGCCATTATTTCAGTGTATTGTTCAAAGATCAGAAAGAATGAGAAAGGACTTGCTAGTTTTGATGTCTGAAAGGTGGGTGATGTGGTGAGGACTCTAGAGGCAGATGGCAATTGTCTGGCCACTTCCTACTAGCTGGATGCAGAGCAACATTAAGAAACATTAGGCTGGTGGATACTGCATGCCAATCATTGTGCGTCTGAGAGAGAGAAAGAAACAGAGTAAGGATGAAGTAGATCTCCAAGGGGACATCTGTAGTTTTCCAAAGTCCAAGCACAACTTCCTGAAAATCTTAAGCAGTTTGTATTGGACACCACTGCTGTGGATTTATGAAAAGTTTAAGAAGAAGAGAATGAAACTAAGCATGCAACTCTATATATGTCTGTTCAGAAGGTAGCAGCCCCATTTAGTATTCCCAGGTAAGCAGGCACAGGCAGAACAGCACAGCCTGTCATCACTTGGCCTCAGGCTCCACTGATGCAGATGGTTGGCCTTGTTTCTCCAGAGAGCAAAATCTGCTGGTACTTTGACTGCTCTGCGGCCTCTGCCTTTATCTTACTTATTGGTCATTCAAGTGACGTCACTGGCTTTCGAATGCTATATCCAGTGAAGGGCTTGAAAGGGAGGGAGAGAGATGGTGCAAACCCTTTACAGGAAATAAGGATGGCTGAATTTTGCTGGTAAATCTGTGTGGCAAGAAGAATAACAGCCAAAAGGAAATTGGGCATGCACTACAGCTTCTTTTCATCTTTAGCCTGTGGTCTTGGTCTCTCTGAGAAAGCTATTAAGATACATAACAAGGAACACAACACCATTCCAAAATAAATAGGAAGTTTGTAGGATTTACGTCTAAGTAGAAAATAGTTTTAAATGTGCCAACCATTTATCAAAATTGGATTCAATTAGAAGTTAAGATGAAGCTGTTGTATTTACAAGCAATTCGGGCTTACTAAAATCAAAAGTCAAACTTGCCCTTCTTCACCCTGGCAACCCTGTCTTAAGACCTTAATATCATAGCAAGCAAGATGCAAAAAAGGCAAAAACGAGAATGCGCTTACTTGGAAAGAAGCCTTATTAGACCCAATGGAGCTCACATCGGAGAAGATAAGTAAGGGGTAGTTCTGTTAGGCTGGATGGAGATATTTACTTTTCCTAGAGGTCGTATGCTTCCATCTCTTTGGTACTCTTTGGTACATGATCAGGTCAGTGCTAGGTTGTTTATATCATTTAGAATGAGTTTGGGCTGATTTAGAAGATCTTTACCAATGTGCAATTACTGATTGGTGCTCTTTCTGGAGCAACTGGTCCAAGATAAATGGGCTTTGGAATTGATTGCCCCTTTCACGATCTTTCCCCTTCACTTTTCTTACTGTCTGGTTCCCTCCCTCTTTCTTCTTTGCACACTGTTCACAGGATGTAGTTGGTGTGATCAAGAAATTTGATAAGCTCTTCTGAAAGATCTTTGCAAGAGAAAAGGGAAGGAAATAATACCCATAGGGTGGGTGACTATGATTGGCTAGATTAATGGGAGAGCTTTAAGATGCAGTGGACCTTGGCATGCATTGAGCAAGAAGAGGAGGAAAGGAGGAAGGAAGAAGATAAGGACTCCAGTGATTAACGGTTAGATGGATGGAGGATGGATGGACGGAGGGAACAAGTTTCCTGATGGAAATACAACCCAAACTCAAAAAGGTGCACGCAACTTGCTTGGGATCTCGATTTCGGTACAGAGAATAATTCTCCTTGGCCGAATTTCTTGTCCTTCCTCATAGGGCTGTTGAACTGAGGTGCTGAAGAGCACAATTTTTGCTAAAAGTGTTATTAAATAATGTGTTGTTATTATTTCCCTGTTGTTACTTAGCCAGCCAGAATTGCCAGCTGTTGCACATCCTACAAGTTCTCTTCCTCATGGTGACCATTTAAGTCAGACATGCAGGATCCTTTCTTAAAGATTTAAATTTCGCGGATGAATTACCATAAACGGGTTGCTTAGCAACTGAACTGAAGCCCAGCTAAGAACACACAAGCTGCTTTTTCCTTTCCTTTCCTTTCCTTTCTTCCTCTTCTTCCTTCCTTTTCTCTTTCTATCTCTTTGGCATTCTCATTAATGAAAGAACCATTCAAACACAGCAACCTGTCTTTGGATCATCACAACTTCTGCCAACGCCATCAAGAGAGTACAGGCTTACATTTAATTACAAATCAGAACAGTTTGAATGGGATGTTTTTTTCTAGTCTATTTCCCCAAACTCTGCATCTTCAGAGGGAAGGGATACTTGTGTTTAAGGCTGTGACTTTAAAAATATAGTGAAGAAAGTAGTTTACAGTTCCTTTAAACTACTTTTACAGTAGTTTTACAGTTTATCATGCAGTCTACTTTCCTGAGAAAAAAATCCCATTGAATTCCCCCACTTCCTCTTAGGAGTAAGCCCAACTGAATTCAGTGGGATTTTTTTTTTCAAGAAGACTGCATGATAAACTGTAAAACAACTGTAAACTACTTTTTTCACTATATTTTTCACTGAATATTACAAATAAGTGCAGTTTTTATTCTTATTTTCACCTTGTAATATCTGTAGTATCAGAAATCAGAATATTTAAAGAGAGAATAGTTGAAGATATATAATGCAGTACAATAACTGAATCTGGCCAACTAGATGGAGTATTTTTAACACTAATATTTGTGTTATGTCCCCTTATCCATCCATATTAGCATGTACAGATTTGTTCCATTTTTCACTTTTAGATATAAAATATATGTTGCAGAGGCTAAATACAAACTAGACTCATTCTTTTGCAAACTCACTACAGGAAATTAACCCGTATCTACTCTGTTTGTTCATTTGTGTTTGTGTGTGTGTGTGTTTGTGTGATTGAAATTTTCAACTTAATTTATAGCCCTAACATTCGTCCATCTAACCATGCCTAACCCTGCTTAGCTGCAAAGCCACATCAAGGTCAACCAAATACCGCCATCCACACACCTGGAAAAAGCCAGTGATAAACCAGTTCCATACGGAAGTGTCCATGAAATCATCAGGACTCAGTGGAGATTTTATCTTTACCTACTTCAATTTCATCTTTAACCTTCTCATAGCATGGGTGACTACTAATAGATTATTTTGCTAATATAGCTTAAAGGGGGAGAAATAGCAATAGATCCCAATTAGACGCTTTCTGGAACTGATTCTTTATAAGATAAAAGTTGAATATTAAGAATCTGTTGATTGCTTTTATATATTGGAATATATAAATGTAAGTGTGCATTCGAAGGGAGTCACAGGGAAAAAGAAGCATGTTCTAAACAATATTCCAAATGATGTTTTCTCATGGGGGGGGGAGGGAGAAATCCTCTCTGTTTTCATTTTGTATTAAACTGTCTTTTGGAGACAATGAATGGCCAGAGAAGGCATGCCCTAGAGTCAGAAATGGCAGAGTTTGAAAGTTCATATGCCAATACATATGAACCTCACAGAAGGACCTTAAATTATCAGAAGGTTATAGTTTTTTAGCAGCTTACAGGGTTCTTTTGTAAGGTATCTTTATAGAAATCCCTCTGAATTCAAGATTATTAGGGACAACTGGTTGCTAAGGATTTATAACATCACCTGACCATCCTTCAGGTAATATTATAAATCTTCCCTCTGCATTAATGTAATGTGAATCTACAATGATTGGACGGCAGACCTAAAAGTATAGGAGCTATTTTCGGATACATGAAAAAGTTGAGTTTACAAGTCAGTTTTGGAAAATTAATCGCTGCCAATTCCACTCTGTCAATAAAGAAGTCTATGGAATGACCCTTCGGGTTGCCCTGGGCCACTTTCCGGAATTGCGGGCCAACCCCAGGGTTTTGGGGCACCGCGGAGGGAGGAGGAGAGATCAAGGTTCCTCAAGCAAGCAGCCCACTCTGTCTCTGAACTTCAGGATCACCCTTTGCCCCGTGGAGCCTGAGAAAAGCCTCCAATTCCCTTCACTTGATTTTAGACTATTTTTTCTCACTAAAAGGAAGGTTGCTCGCAACACAACAGGGACAACTTCGGGTCCCCAACTGCTTCCTCTCAAGGCACGCTCTATATTTGCTTCTCCCTGCCTGGCTTCTGTGTGAAGCGAAGTTCTCTTGCAGAATTTCTTTCTTTCTTTCTTTCTTTCTTTCTTTCTTTCTTTCTTTCTTTCTTTCTTTCTTTCTTTCTTTCTTTCTTTCGTCCTTCCTCTTCCCCTTCTTTTTCACACCCAGGAAAGACAAGATTTAAGGCTTTACATGACTGCAGAGAAAGGCCGTCTGCAAGCCAGCCCTGCTTTCTTTCGCACGGGGGTAACTCGTGCCTCGGCCTACCCTTTCCAACTGGAACGGTTTCTTTGAAGCCCGGAGCAGAGGAGAAGGAAGGGAACCGCAAAGCTGCTGTGTTTACGTGCTCCAAATCGGCATTCAAACAACTGGAGGCTCTTGGGCAGAGACCACGTTGTGCGTACAATAGCCTTTCTGTTATACCGGCGCGAGAGCTGGCGGCTACCTCCGCTGCCGCCAGCGGTTCCCCAGACCTCCTCCTCCCTCCAGACCCAGCGTCGAACAGGGTGGGTTGACTCTGAAGCTCCGCGCTTTATCCTGAGCTGGAGAGACCGCGGAGAAGGAAAGGCACCCTTTACGAATCGCTCCCCTGCCTCCCGCCCATCTAGCCGAGCGCCGTTCTCTGTAGACCCTTTATGTCAGAAAAGTTACCCCAGAATAAGCAAACAAATATCGTTTGAAGCGCCTCTCTTATGAATCAAAGGCAGGAGAGCCAGCTCTTCTGCGCACCTACGGTAGTTGAAGAGGTTCGGAGATGCGCAAGGCCGCTGCTCCTGTGCCGCTTGCCCGCATTTCGGCGAGTTTGGGCTGGAGTCGGTGACCAAAACTTTAAAGAAAAGGACGGCGGCCTCCCCGGAGGGCCTTGGCATTGTTAAAGGGCCTACCTTCAAACTCAATATTGCCATTTTCAGGATCAAGCTAGCTTCAAAACGAGATTTAAGATCAGAGAACAACGCGGGTGTGTTTAAGAAAACGTTGCAAGACTCTCTACTTTCTTCCCCCTAGGCCCTTTAAAGGGGCACAAAATAAAAGCTAACGCTCAAGCCAAGAAGTTGCCACATAACCAGTGAGAACTGCAACAGAGGGAAGGCAAAGGCTGTGTTGGCTGCCTCTTCTTCCATTGTTTTAAACTAGCGGGAGACCGTGGTTTTTTTCCGTGGACCTGAGTTAAGCTACAGGCACTCTTCCAAGTCTCTAACTAGGCTACCCATCCCCCATGGCACCAGCATGTTCCTTAGCTGCCTACCAGACCCTGTTCTCAGTTTGTGCTTGTTATCTAGAGCCATGTGCAGTTGTGTTTGAAGGCAATTCATGCCTGTTTATTACCCTGGTGATTTTTTAAAAAGACTTTTCCTATTGGTCAGAGAAAAATATTTCTCTGGCAGAAGATGGAAAAGGGAGGGTGCAAATACAGGGTTGGCAGAGGAAAGAGGAAGGCACTCAGTAAACATACCATTGCCTAAACCTTTTTGTTATAATAGCAATGAACTAGAAATAGCTGCCGTTGAACTCAATGGACCTTACTTGGCGTAATAGATAGGCCTAAGATGGTCCTTTTACATCACAACCTTATGTATAAGATTCCACTGGGCTTCTCTGAGTGAATATGTACAACCTGTAAGACCTGGTCAAAGGGTTATTTTAATAACATTCAAGATAATTATGATCCATACACATACTTCTATATAATCACACAAAAATGTCTTTGACTCCTTCATTGGCTCGAAATATTAAACTAGATGAGAAATGCAATTTTAAAGAACACAGAAATGTATCCCTATAATGAAAGGGTAGTCCTCCACCCATTTAGGGAGAGGCCATTGGGGTATAAATTACTTCATGGGTGGCAGTACTCGGTTCCTCTTTTCCAAACTATCAGTTTTAGCTGAAAGTACAGTACTTCTTATAGTTTGGTATCCTACCTTTCCATATTTGGATGTTTCATCACAGAATGATAAACCCAATTCCTGCCCAATGGTCCCTGGCATAAAGTAAAGGTTGCAGAAGTGGTAAGAGATACTCTTGCCCAAAAACTTCAAGATCTAATTCTCTTTTGTCTCAACCCCATTGCTCAAATTCTTAGGAAAAGGGAACAACAGTAGCCCTTGTAAGTGTGCCTTTGAATCTGTTGAAGAGTAGGGTTTTTTTATTGGACTCAATCTTTTCCAGAACAGGGGTCCAAGGTGGTCACCTGTGGATACCCAGCCCCATTTTGGTCTGGCCTTTGGATGGGATCACCATAGTTCAGGGGCTGGTGTTCAGGATAGAAATATTATATCCAATCTTTATTGTTTTTACAAATAACTCAAGGCATGGAACATATCCAACATATTCTCCTCCTCCTATTTGCTCCACAATAACCTTGTGAGGTGAGTAGGACTGAGAGAGAGAGTGACCAGCCCAAAGTTATCCAACTGGCTTTCATGGCTAAGGTGAGACTTGAACTCAAAGTCTTCTGCTTTCTAGCTTGGTGCCTTAAAACCACTTGAACGGCCTCTGGTTTTTATCTCCCAAACTCATGCCTGCTGTTAATATTCTTATATCTGAGAAAAGGATACTAATCCTTCCTACTTTTCTTTTTCAACTGGGAACTGCACATTTTTTAAAAAAAACTGATCAAAAGACTTTCTGCTCCATTTCACTTTGTTGTTTGCCTCCTCTCTAGTCTTCTTCCCACAGTTGTCACTTTTTTTTTTTTTTGGAGTGCAAAAGGATATTAGGTGCTGGACTAGGGAAAGAAAAGGAAGATGCAGCTCCTGTGAATATATCCCTCCATCTTTCCAACGATTCTGACTACAAGCAATAGAATTATAGGTCTTTGTGTAGTGGACCATCCTAAGCGTAGATTAGATAAGATGGCTGTTATTCTTAGATTTCGCTCCTGCCAACCACTCCTTTATTCCAGCTTTAGAACATCCATGTGAAATTGGTTGAACTGAGGTTCAAGTCACTCCTTGAGTTTCCATGGCTGTTGATGGACATGAATCTATGCTTCTGAGGTCTGGTCCAACACCTTAACCACTATAATATAAAAAAAAAATGGCTTGTTTTGGGCTGACCAACAAGAGGTACACATTTGTGGTGGCAGGAAACTCAGAAAAGCAACCTGGGTAGGTTGGTGTGGTGTGTCTCCATTTGGCAGATTTTAGAGTCACCCCCTCACATTTTTTCTCCTATGGGCTCAGTCAATGGATTTCCACATTATAATTTCTCTCTCTCTCTCTTCTTTTTAAAAAACTTCTTTTAAAGTAGCCGCTGGAAAGGAGAAAAATAGTGTGACTGGCCAATTTATTTACTTCCGAAAACAAAAAGGCCACAGTACATTGCAGCTACTTCAGCCCAGAGCCATTTGATCAACAACTGTTTCAGGGAGCCTCCACGGAGGCTAAGCATGCACCAAATAGGATTGGAGAAGGAAAAATGCTGCCCAGCCCTGAAGAAAATGCAGAGATTCCTCCCCCTCCCCATAAATAAATAAATAAATAAAATGGCTCCCTCCCTGCCTTCCACCCCAATACCTCCTTTGGAGCCCTTTCACCTAGCTATCCTTGTGAACCGGCTGAACGCCTCAGAGAATAGCTCCATCCAGCTCTATTTAAATCAAGCCGCTCGCCTCTGACTTCAATAGGAGATGGATTATCTCCCTATTATACCTCCCAGGCCAGGCTAAAGGAAGTATAGGCGAAGGGGCGGTCCTGGCCTCCCCTTTGTCAATGTCTTTGCCCCACAGTTCTCTTTGCCTCCAAGTTTCCTATCCTTGGGAGGTGGTTGTTTTTTTTCCCTTCCCTTGTTCTTCTTCCCTACATTTTTCTTCTTCAGCTGACTGGCAGTTTCAGCCTCTTAAGTTTTTGTGATCTCTCTGATGATTCCTAAGCTTGAACAATTGAACACATTTTTCTCCCACCTGATTTCCCCCCCCCCTTAAAAAATAAACCCCTTTGGGTTTGTTTGCTGTTTAAACACGCACAGCATAGATGAAAATTTCTTAAGAAGTATCCCCACTCAGCTCCTGGAGGGAATTCTCTTTGAAATAAGCTCTACCACCCCCTTCAACTCCCCAGTTCCCAGCACGGGTCAGTCTGATACTGCTCACTTTTCATCTATCTTTTACCCAGTAGTTACAGTCTACTGAAAAAAGGATATTAAAAGGTCTCTCTGCCAAATTTGTATCCTTACACAGCCAAATCACAAAGGTAACGATTACTGGTTTGTCTATTGAGTCCCAGGAACACATTTGTTTGGTGTGGATCAGATTAGGATCAGGCAGTGATCCTGAAGGGCTGCCTTGAACTGAATGGCTATTTTCCCCAGAGGGAAAACCCTACATTACTAAACAAGGATTTACTGAATTATCCCTGTTCCCACAATACCTTGAGTTTATGAACTAGTTAACCATGTTTGACCTATTGTAACTTGTTTTTGTAGAATTGTGTGTGGGATTGCAGTGAAAACCTGTGCTCCAATGGACTTTGAAAAGGGAATTATCCCTGCTTAAAATTTAAGGATTGATCTTCAACTATTAAAAGGACAGGATTGCGTGCAAGGGATGGTTGGACAGACCTTATCAAGCTAACATTTCTGTTCTTAATGAACCAACAGAAGTCATGGCTGTCATGCAAAGATAAAAGCCCACTCTTTTTATGCTAAATATGGTTATGACTTTTAAAATATATTTTGAAATACACTGCAGCCTTATAATGTGGAAAGTTGCTAACTGTCTCCATCAAAAATGATTTTAATAATTCCTCTGTAGCACAAAATTGGTCCCCCCATTCTCTTACTTCTAAAGCTTTCTGTATATAATCCTTTTCTGGTTCTCTCTGATAATGCAAAGTGATACAGTCTGAAAATAATCTCCTTCAACAATTTCTTCCTACCACACTCCACTCCAGAAATGTTATCCAGAAAATGTTGTTTAGATAAATATCTTTCTCTTGCTGTGTTACTGACTGTATGGTTGCGTTGGATCAATATTTTCCTCCAAGCTTGCCAACGGAGATGTTTTCCAGATGTGTCAGATTGCAATTCCTCTAATCCACAACTAGGATGGTCATGTTGGAGAACAGTGGTGGAAATTGTAATCCAAGATTGTTAGAGATTGACGCAGAAGATACATCCACATATTCATCTTTCCTTAAAGTACAAGAGTGCAAGGGACTCATGTAATTTGGACAGGCCACCATTTGTATTTGTAAATATCAGATAGTATGGGATACGAGCATATTCTGGGCTACTTGGAAAGGGAAGGGAGCATCATTGAAAGAGACTACTTGCCTGTTACATTTGTGATCCTTGGAGTAAGGCTAAAATCAGCATCCTACTTGAAAGCAAACTCTGTTGATTATCTAGCATTTGTTCAAAGTTCAAAAGAAGTGGGTAAGGTGGCTCACACTTTTTGTTCAGTGGTACTAAGTGCAATGTATTCCATCACACTTGTGGGAATATTGTTTTGGGTTTAATATTCTTCTCACAGTCCAATGGGTTCTATGTTCTATGAGTAGTCCAATTATGGCACATAAAATGGGCAGCCTTACAAGTCTCAATTTGCTATTAACTCATTTGAATTCCCTTCTACTCCCTTCAGGATTCCTGAAGCGATACATATGCCACTGTGCATGTATTTGGACACGCTGATTAAAGCGGGCCTAACTTCCAAATGATGGACACATGACTGCTTGGTGCAAACTATTTTGAAGCAAGGGCAGTGACTGCAGAATGTTGAAGTCCCAAGGACCTCTGCAGCTAAAGTCCAGGAGTGTGTGTGTGTGTGTGTGTGTAGAGAATGCATAACAAATGGTGGAGCAGTAAGCAAATCTAGTGTGTTTTAATGCTTAATCCCAAGAAAAGACGAACTGTCCAAAGGGAACCCCAGGTAGACCATTAAGTCTTAGGGTTAATATAATTCATCTGCAAGACTGGTGACTGGCGGGAACCAATTAGAAAATGGAGGGAGGCACGCTGGCCCCTACTCATTCCATTCCAGGCTTTGGGATTCCTTACCTCTAGTAAGATGGACTGGTGGCTGATGGTGTGTGGAAAGAAAAGCTTTGTCTGAAGAAGAGAATATTTTCCATTCAAAGTGGACCATGGAGAGTCAGAACGGAGTCTCTGGTGCCCTCTGTTCCTGCTGAGGCCTTTGACACAGAGTTGGATGGCAGAGTTCATCTTTCTGTAAATCTAGAATCACTAAACTCTCCCACTACCATCCCCTTTTGCTCCTTTCCACTGAATTTTTTTCAAAAGGTGGGTCCTTCTGCTCTGCCTCACCAAGCGAAGGGGCATCTCCAAAGCACACTACAGAGTCACAACCCCCATCCTGCTGTCCCTCCAGGCCACCCCAGCTTTCTCTCTGACTGCAGGACTCACAAGGAGATTCTGGAGCTGCAACTTCCAGGCTGCAATAGCCAACTGCCTGATTTCCATTTCTCTTTCCCTCTCTTTACCCACCCCAATCTCTGTCTTTAGCTCATGTAAAAGACTATGGATTGGTTACATGTCTGGCCCCAAAGTTACTCAACTCCCTCTGGCTCACGTTCTCACTATGGCCAACATTTTCCCAAGGGGTAGCAATTCTGCTGGGAAAGGGGAAAGCCCCACGCTGCAGATCATAGACTTTTTTTTACCTGTGGGCCTTCCTGCTTCTGACCTGACCCCAAAAGGACTGGCAAGGAAAGAAGGCAGTCTCCTTTAGGATTACTTTTTCCACCAGGTCTAGCTGTCATTTCTATATCTGCAGCATAAGGTGCTTTATTATTCATGCTATCTCCCACATCAGGATGCTACTGATCCAGCTTTAAGGGTGAAAAGTGGAAGCTCTCTCTCTCTCTCTCCACCCCCTCCCTCCCCATGGAGGTAATTGAATACCTCGTTTTTTTAAAGGAGCTGAATGGCACCTAACTGATCCTTGCCCAATCAGGTACCCTCTAGATAAGTTGAACTATATCTCCCAACATTCACAACTGGGTTGACCTATATCCTGGCACTGTATCAACCTGTAACACTGAAAACCCAGCGTGTTGGGAGCAAACAGATGATTATCTAATATCAGCAGCAGCCAAGAAAGAAAATAAGTGGCATCTTGTGAACATTGGTTAAAAGGTGCTCATAAAACTACAAAGTGAGGAGAGTGAAAAGACAATACTGATACCAAGAATTCCTCCTCTCTCTAAATCCAAAATGTTTACTTCCCATTTCTGGATTCTGGGCTCAAGCCCACTCTCTTATGTTTCTAAACTAGTGTCTCACAAACTTGGAAGAACTGTATTCTCCTGTGAAGCTCCCTCATTTTCATAAAATTCGGGAGTGACTTATTAACTGAATTCACCTGCTCAGGATGGGGTGGGGTCTTCGGTTTCTTTTCAAACACTCTTCAGCCTTTCCAACTTTTTTTCCAGATCCGGATGCAACCAGACTATAAGCCTGGATGGAATCATTATTAGTAGCATTAATCTGAATAATACTATTGCACCTTTCTGGTCCGAAAATTTCAAGGTTGGAAATTTATAAGAAAATATCCTTGACGTAGCTTTTAATACATATACATTTTCTCCCTCCCGCTCTGCCTCCATCTGTCTCGCGCGCACCCACGCACGACTTTCTTCCAAGTTCCTACAGCAGTTTCGGGAATAGCGGGCCGAGCCTTTCCGGATACCCCTGCACACTCCGAAGTTTCATTCAGATAACAGACCAGCAAGGAGTTCTTTGGACCTACTGGCCGCTTTTCCAGTAAATACATATTAGTGTCGTCCGGACTTCCACCCCCCCCACCCCACTTCGCACTCGGGTCGGCTTTTCGGTCGAGCTTCTCACTCGGCTTCTGCAAATGCTGGCCAGACCGTGTGGCTCCCAGTCAAAGATTAAGCATTGTTAAATAGAGGTATGGGAAGGAAGGCGGGATGTGAGCTCTGCCAGGCCATGGGCAGGCAAGGGTCGAAAAGGTTCCAAGAAGCCACTGAGGGCTACTAACTTTTCCCCGGAAGACAAATGTATGGCTTGTCAAGGCACTGCGGACAAAACGTTAGGTTAGAACTTCGAGACCGTGAGAGACGCGCTTGCAAAAATTCAATCCCGGCCTCATTTGACATAAACCGCCACCCGAACTCCCCCGTTCTTGGGATCCTGCCCAGCCCGATTTTTAACCCCACACCATGGGGTTTATGGACAAAGTCAGCCTTACTTTGTCCAAGGAACAAGCTACTTAAAAAAAAAAAAAAAAACAGCCAAGCAGTACCAAGCGACGAACAAAGAAGGTCTGCGTGAGAGTACAAGGAGTGGGGGCACATGGGCTTCTCAAAAGGCAGAACCACCGTCGGTCGAAAAATTAATGACAGCGGGTGCAGAAAAGATTCCAGCTGGGCGGCTATGGGTTTTCAGTCGCTCTGGGCCTAACGCTCTAGGAGTGACTTTTATTCACAATATCTTTTTTTTTTTTTTTTTTAAGGAGGGGAGACTTTACTGAAATCTACCGTTTGCTCCCGTGTAAAACTTAGAGTTGCAGGAATAAGGGTCTCAATAAACAGAGCTTACCTCCAAGCGACCACGTTTCTAGTCCTGAAGGTACTTTCTGCAAGAGAAAACGTTGAAATATTAATTTCAACCACATTTTTGCATTAAGTGGTATACATTTCTGTCAAGCACACAGGCAGTCATATCTAAACCCAGGGATAGAATCTAAAAAACTCAGGAAGACTTTCTAGATAGAAAGTTTGCACAGGAAAAGAACCCTTTTGTCTCTCTGTTTACTCAAACTGGGCGCTCTTCAGCTAAGTTGCGCTATCTACAACAACACTATCAAAATACTTACACTTTGGTTGGAAAAAGACACCCTAGCTTTCCCCCCTCTTCTCACACCCCTGATCCTCCAGGAAAATAAATACATAAATAAAATAAAAAAGGATCTTCCCTGGACACATGGTAGAAAGGGTATTGAGTACTGTCTGCTTAAATCAGAAAGGATTCAGGAGCCGGGTAGGTATCAGAAGTCAGGCTTTAAGGCATTATTCTTGCAAAGTTTAATCCAGACGGGAAGCACACAAGCCAGCCTGTGGAAGTTCTCCAGATGGTTTATCAACGGGAAAAGTCCTGCGAGGCCGCGCGCGTTCTCCCTCCCCGACCTTGAAAGTTTCCTTTCGAAATGATAGCGGCTTCTAGGCTGAGAACCATTTCTCCCCGTTTAAAGATCTCCCTTCTTTTTTGTTTGGGACTTTTGACTATTGGCCGTAAAGTCTGGGGCGCCATCTAATGGCAGCAGCGAGCCCTTCTGCTCCGTGTAGGCTCCGTTCGTGCAAAAGTGCCCGCCTGTTCTCTTTCCCGGGCGGGCCTCTTTCCCTGATCCTGCCTAAATCGGTTGCTTGCCCTGGTCCGGCCCGGCTGGTTATCGCAATCGCCGAAGTCAGCATTTGTGGGTCTGTTCTCTGGAGGGTGCTGCCGAATAAAACGCTCATTCCAGGGAAAGGAGGATGGATTGCATTTTGCTTTGAAGAATTTGGAAAGTATCCGAGATTTCCCGCCTGCTCTGCTTCAAAACAGCAGAATGGCGGCTGGGCAGGCAGGCAGAAGTTCAGCCAGAAGCCTACTAAACCAAAGGTGCAGCGCAAAAGAAAAAGGTTTCTGCCTTTTCCACTCCTTGGCCAAGCTCAGGAGGAGCACCAGCCAGGTACCCTTCTCTTCCAGCAAGCAGGGCGGTGGGGCAGAGTGATTATAGGGTGCTCAAGACTCTAGAACTAGCTTTTAATGTTGGCTTCCTTCAATCGTTCTCTGTTTATCCAAATCGAGGTGATGGCTTGAAGTGTGATGAAGCCCTGATCCACCATGCATGCAAAAAAAAAAAAAAAGGGGGGGGGTTGGGGCTTTGATTTTGCCTCATGGCTGCCATCTTGATTAACTCTCACACAAATTCCCAGAATCCTTCTGCAAGGACTGATGATTTAAAAAAGGAGAGAACCGGATCTCAAAGTCTAGATCTACTTCAGTTTATGCACATATCTTGCCTTTTTATTTTATTTTGAATTATTCAACAGATACCATAACCCTAACCACAACAGGAAGATATTGTGATACCTCAGAGTTCAGCATGTTTTAGGCGGATTTTTTTTTTAAAAAAAGGCTTAATTGACTACTAGGCCCAAGTGTCTGATGCTAAAGATGATAGTTTATGGAGGAGGCAGACTTGGATGTAATTGGCTGAGTACATACCTGTGAAAATTTAGTAAAACTCTAGTAGCATTCTGAGAGTAACTGACACTCTTAAAAGATTTAAGCCTTTTAAATAAAATTTGTTAATATAAAAAAGTGCTCTCTGTCTCTATGCCTCATTTTTGACTTTCTCAGATTAGGTAGCATTTGTAGGACAGTTGTATTATTCAATATTCAAAATTCTACCCTGGTCCTAGAGATTTTCCCTTTTTATAACATCTCAAGATACAACTGTGATCTGTTAAACTGAAAAGAAAAAATATCAGGCCGGCTTTTACTTTATTGGAAAAAAGTACTGTACATAGTTTGTTTTTATTTATTATTTATATAATTTTTATTTTATATAATTTTCTGCCTCCTTAAAATAACAGATGTTTCTCATATGGAAAATGTCCCAGTTTCAACATCTAACATTTTCCAGGACAAAATTTTGGTTATGGTGATGCAACAATCTCTTTCTTTGCCTATAGTCTTTAGAGGAAAATTACTAGTCAGAAAAGATAATGCTGAACTAAAAGGACACCTTTCTGTGATTTTATTATAGTGATCAGCATAGATTACCTGATAAAAGCTCCTAACAACAAGACAGTGCACACAGTTCTACTTTTTGCTGAAGAATATGCTTATTACAATGGCCACTCCAATTGCTAGCTAAGAATAAAAGTATGTGTCTGCCTAAATTGAGTAATTGCAATATCAGTAACAGTATAAAACATGATCTAATATGTTTAAATATTTTAAATGCAAAAAGAAAACTTTGAAAATGAGCAAAATAAAAACACAACCCCAATGCCTTAAAGTAGCAAAATTTCCCATTTCACAGCAATAAAATGGTTTCACAGCAAAATATTCTGAATATATATTAATTAAAATCCAATTAATACTAGCAAGTGCAAGTGGATGGACATTTTTTGGAATGGAGTTTCATAAAATAGGGACCACCACTGAGAAGGCATTGTCAGTAATGTCTGCTAAAGCAATTAATCTTAAAGTCAGGTCATTGTTCACAAGGCTCAACAATTGTAGAAATTAAATCTGAGGATTTAGTTAATTAAAACTCAGGAAGGCTTAATCTGTATTTAATGTCAAAGTCTAATCTAAGAATACTAGGGTTGTGATCTAAAGAAGGAATATATGAAGTAATGGACCTTACTTCATGAAGCTTATGCCACAATAATTTTGATGCTATTTAACTTGTAACTTGTAGTTACATCTTTGAAGTTTTACCTTCATTTAATTAAGATCTGGTTGTTTTTAGAAAAGTTAAACAATACAATATTTTATTACCTGTTTGTAAAGCTGGCTATTTATCAAAATAATATTAAACTCATGTAAGAAACATTGTTGAGTTGTTTGATCACTATTGAAATATTGCTAACATCTTTATACATGATGTCATTAGTGATATTTTATAAGTGAGTAGTGTCAAAGCTCAGTAATGCATATCGCAGGAACCAGTCTGATAGAAACAGATGTTTGTTATTCTAAGTACCAATAACTATGGTAAGTTATTGGCAAGGTATTTAGAGGTTCACCCATAAACTTTCCAATCATTTACAGTATTTATCTGTCTATCTTCACATAGATATCTAAAAAAATACACACTTTTTGATAATTAATATATCCTAAATGGCCATCTCTCAAAACAGTACATTCTGGGCAACATTACCACACAGAGAAGGGTTAGTGTAATGTGAAGGTTTGTAATGAGGGTGGGCTGAGAGCCACACCTGGCATGGGACTGGCATTGCAAAAGGAGACACAGCTAAATAAACAACTGGAGGAAGAAGGAAAAACTTTTGATTAAATTTATATTAATTATGTTAATATGATTAGTTCCTGTGTCCAGTACTGAATAGTTTCCCGTATTTGTCAAATTAGCAGTAAAAGCATTGACTGACAGTACTTTTTAATCTCTTTCTAAGTCCAGCAAGTAGTGGAAAGTAGGATGAAAAAAGTAGAGAAGGAATTGTGACAGGAGCCCTCAGGAGTTATAGTTGAAGAGATCAGAAACCAAATTTTCCAGGATGGAGATCAGAAACCAAAATTCCCCAGGAAAATTTCCTCTCTATTCGCTGTGCTCTACTATACTTATTCTCCCCCATTTGAAGAAAAGAAAGACAAATCTTAATGCTCACTTCTATGCTCTATAGACAGCTCATGTGAAAGAAATACAGGATTCTTCCTCTTGATTTTATTGCTTACCACATTCCACAATGCTTTCTGGACATGTAGGTTACAATACTCCAGCAAACTCTGTTAAAGGTTAGAAAAGCAATCGGATACAAAAGAGGATCTGCTTCTTTATTTCAGCAACATTTAATAAAATGGTGGAATAACAGGAAACAAATATGTCCCTTCATTGTATCTCTTTTAAGGAATTGTTTCCTTGCAACTTTATAATGTGGGTAAGTTCCTACACCACCTTTCTTTTTCTAGGCAGCCATACCAACCATCTTAACTTCTCAGAAAGCCAGAGTCCATCTATGGCAATAAAACAATTGGGCAACCATCTGCAGCAGTCCTCAACCTTAGCAATTTTAAAATGTCAATTCCCATAATTCCCCAGCTGGTATGAATTCCAATGCCTGAAGTTGATGTCCACATATCTTAAAGTTTTCAAGGATGAGAAACATCAGACTCATTCAAAGGTGCAGAAGAGCATCTCAAAAGAGGAAAAAATGAGGAAACTTGTTGTTCGTTGACCTTGGCCTGCAAATGGCCTTATTATGCCATTGACTGCTCAGCATGCCCAATGCTCCATCATATTCCCTTCACTTTCTGGACATCAGGATGCTGTTCATAGCTCTTATCCTGAGGTGCAGTACTCTAGAAAACTAATGCTGTTTATTGTACTTAATATCCCTATTATGGATATATAATAAATAGAGACTATGTGGTGTGTTGGAGTAGATGCTGGCTGATTATATACTAGATAAGGCAATGTGTCTGACTCCCAGATATTTGGCAAAAGATTCAGTAGAAAAGTTTCCCTTAATTCACAGCAAGTAACTTTTATTTTATTAGATTGTTCCAATACAGCAATCATCCCAATGTATGCCTCACAGGGTGGATAAAAATGATTTTTTAAAAATCAGATTTTTAAAAATTTAAATCATTTTGGTTTTTTAAATCAAATTTATTTTAATATGTTTTATTCAAAATGCTTTTGGAATAAATATTTAAAGATAGTTTTCTATTTAAGATACATCAATAATTTAGTTTATTCAGCATGAAATAGAGCTTCATTATGTAGCATGAGGATGTATATTCTACAATACATTTTTGGTAAATTCATTCAATGAATTCAAGCTCTGCAAGCTAAATAGGAAACCTTCATTTTGTTTGCAAATTATAATATCAAAGATATTATAAAGATACCAGCAAGAATCAGTCCTTACATTTAAAGAACACCTGTCATTTCAGATTCATCATAGCAGCACCTGTTAGTGGGCATCCAGTCACCTGTTGTCTGCCACGTCCCTCACCTTGTTGCGTCACTGCCACATCACCAGCCATCCCATTAAAGTGAATGGGACTGTTAGTGAGTCAGCGGGTCAGAGGAGGAGCCGCTGTGGGATAGAGATGACAGTTGCTTTTTAAAAATTATGATTTAAATCGAGTTGATTTAAATCAAGCCTTTTTACTAGATGATTTAAATCAAATCCACTCTGATGCCTCATATGTCCATAATTTTATAACTGAATCCACAATGAAGCTGTTGTGGACTTGACAGCCTCTTGAAAAATAAAATAGACCTCATAAGTTTGAAATTTTCCAGTGAGTTTTATTGAGTCAAATACTTTGAACAAGTGAAAGCTTCCACATTCTCTGATAAGGGAATCTCTTTGAAGTACATGAGATTTGCTGTCAGGAAATTGGGTTTAGGATTGTTTGGACTGTTTACATTTCTTGTGATTATTAATTCTGGAGACATTTTTGAGAATTTTTTGACCAATTTCAGGTGCTAAATGGGTAAAAATACATTTTGGTCAACTTTTTGATCCAAGCAAAATTTGATTGTGGGCTCTGTAATTATAAGAGATATTCTGTACCATTACTAATGTAATCTTATATAAATATGGCATATTATTAGAATATCTGCTGGCGACATATTTAGTGACTTATTTAGGTTAAATAAAGCAAAATTTGGTGTGTAGACTTGCTTCAAAAAGTGATGCAAATGTCACATTTTGTATTGAAGGTGTTCACTGTCAAAACATCAGTGTATTTCATTTGGGATGTTTCTGGCACAAAATCATTCTTTAAAAAATAAACCCTCATTCCAATTGAGTTGGAATTCTGGTGACTTCATTATCATATCCATTACTTTCTTCTGGGACAAAATTCTTTTTGCTTTTCTACCAAAGCAATTCATTAGATTTCTAAAAGATTTGTTCTCATATTATGGAACATAATGCTGACTATTAAAAATTCCAGAAGCTTCATTGCTGTGCATTTATTTCCAGGATTCAAAACTTTCAGGGAGGAAAAATTAATACCCAGAGCAGAGGCTCATCTTGGTTGTTTTATATCTTCTGCCTGACCAAGTAAAGAATGGCCATAATGCCTTTTTGATGAACAAAGCTATGATCTTCACATAAGAGAATATTTTTATCAAAATCACACATATTTATGCATCGTTACTCAAAATATCTTAAATACAAATTGAAAAATCACAAAATGCAAATTCCCTCCCTCCCTTGTTACAGCAGGTTATATAAATGGGAATAGTGCATATTGCTATTTCTGGAAATGAAACCATTTTTATTAAGAGACCAATGCAAAGTCTTAAGAAGTCAAACTTGGCTACACTCGTTTCAGATTTTTCAGCATATGCTTTTCCCCCCTGAAGGCCATAGATTCCTAAACTTTTTATCATGGAAGGTAGAAACTTTAATGCTTTCAATATTCCACCATGGTAGCAGTATGGTTTGAATCAGATACACAGCACAATGAGGAGTTTGAGAAGGAAAGAACAACCTTCTGGTTTTATTTGTATAGGTATGAGGAGAAAATCTGCTAGTGAGACATTTAAAAAAGCTTGTTTGCCCTTAGAGCCAAAGGACAGCATGTGCAATGTGGGCAGAGAGACATAGCTGCAACAACGTTTTTGACTCAATTGCAACTTGGCATTAACACTGTCTGGCAGATTCCCTCACCCTAATTGATTTGCACAATGTTAAAGCCCAAGTTAGTGTACTATTAGCAGTATCGTGCAAAGCACATGGTTTTATATATAAAACTTCCCAATTCGACTTAAGGTAATTTCTATTTATTGTAAAAGCACCTTCCCAACTTGCATTTTTGGGAAGGATTTTCATATGAAGCTCTGGAGAATTAGTGGCCATAAGAAAACAGAGAGAGAAAATAGCATCTGATAGTGGAGGTTCAAATATTACTTTTATTATTATTCAGAAATATTACTTTAAGTTCAAGAGACTGTTTTTGCTCAGTGTGCTATTCATTGTTGATAGGCAATTTCAAGATCCTACTCTCCCTATTTATAGTTCTTATAGAACAGAACAGAATAGAATAGAATAGAATAGAATAGAATAGAATAGAATAGAATAGAATAGAATTCGTTATTGGCCAAGTGTGATTGGACACACAAGGAATTTGTCTTGGTGCAAATGCTCTCAGTGTACATAAAAGATACGTTCATCAAGAGTCAAGAATCATAAGGTACAATACTTAATAATAGTCATACAGTACAATAAGCAATCAAAACATACTAGGAAACAGTCAATAAAATTGTTAGGATACAAGCAACAAAGTTACAGTCATACAGTCATAAGTGGGAGGAGATGGATGAAAGGAAGGATGGGAGAATTAATAGTAATGCAGACTTACTATTTATACAAACTTAAACAGTTTGACAGTGTTGAGGGAATTATTTGTTTAGCAGAGTGATGGCGTTCAGAAAAAAACTTTTCTTGTGTCTAGTAGTTCTGGTGTGCAGTGCTCTATAGTGTCATTTTGAGGATAGGAATTGAAACAGTTTATGTCCAGGATGCATTGGCAGTTCTTTTGGAACATACCATCAAATGGATGGAGGACCATTCTTTGCAAAATAGGACATATGGCTTGCCTGCATTGGAAACATCTCCCTAACTGATTATCTTTCTGTAGAGAAGAAATGATTATGAAAAAAATAATGGGTTGTTCATTGACAAAAGCAATTCTGGAATCAAGGATTTCAGGAGGACATCAGAAGGAACGGTGTGTATATAGAGATCCTCAATTATCAATGTCATGGTTGTCCCAAAGGTTGTTTTTTTCTTTTTTCTTTTTAAAAAGTTTTTATTTTTTAACATAAACAAACACAAACATCAACACAAAACATAAAACCATCTTTCCATTGTATAATGTGTAGGTTGGTACATATCTCTTGTGCATGGTTGTTGTTTTTTTCAAATGGCAATTGGACTTCATTGTTTTAAGAGTGTTCAGTTCTGGCTACACCACAGGGCCACTCGTTCAACCTCTCGTCTATATGCAGTCTCATCACCATCTTGAATGAGACCGATGATTGTTGTATCATCTTCAAATTTCAGTACCTTAACAGAGGGATCCTTAGAGGTGCAGTCATTGGTATAGAGAGAAAAGAGTAATAGAGAGAGCACACATCCCTGAGGGGTTCAGGTTTGGAATGTGATTTTCCCTAACTTCACCTGTTGCTTTCTATTTGTCAGAAAGCTTATAATCTACCTAAAGGTACAGCACAGCTAGCTGAATCATTTTAGAGGGAATTTCTGGAATGATGGCATTGAATGCTGAGCTGAAGTCCACAAAAAGGACTTCATAGGTCCACATAGTCCACAAAAAGGTCCACAAAAAGGACTACATAGGTCCCTGGGGATTCAAGATGTTTAAGATGCCATGTTGACAGCATCATCTGCCAATCTATTTGCCCAGTAGGCAAACTCAAGGGGTTTAACAGCGGATACAGGATGATTTTCAGGTGGGCCAGCATTAACCTTTCCAAAGTCTTCATAACTACAGATGTCAGAGCATCCAGTCTATAGTTATTCAGCTCCTTGATGGAGGGTTTCGTGGGAATAGGGTGATAGTAGAGTGTTTGAAGCAAGAAAGAACACACGACACATCTCTAGTGATTTATTAAAGATGCGGGTACACTTGGGGATCAGTTGATCAACACTATGAAATATGAAGTAGTTAGTCTTGGCAAGCTTTGAAAGTGGTTTCTCCTTGCCTGTTTCCTGGGAATTAGAAGCTCTGGCTCAAGGTCACTCAGCTGGTTTCATGGCCATTTTGGCTTAAGCAACATCAGCAACTTTAAGAAAGGTTCTGAGGCTTTCATTCTGGTTTGGGGGAAACATCTGGTTGCCTACACTCTGATTAAAATCATTGTTCTGTATGCCAGTGGACATATAAAAAAATAACATATAGACAAACACCACTATCAAGTTGCTCCCTTCTGGGATAAGCAATATTATACTGAGCAAAAAAGCAGTAAGAATTAGTAGGACAAAGAAATTAAAAATGTGACAGAAAAGAAAAGATAACTAAAACAAATTTACCCATACTTTTGAATCTTTTGTTGCAGCTATCCTGGTTGTATTCAGACTCCATAAGCTGCCTCTTGTTTTTACAACTTCTTCTATCTAATGTCATCATAAGTATTATTTATACATTTAGCCATAAGTACATTAAACAAATTGAGAGCACATCAGGCTTTCTAGTCATATTCCTTTCTGTGTTGAGCCATTCACTAAACATTCGATTCCTTTTTCTTCATACTTTATTTCCATTCCATCAGCTCATCATGTTCAACAACAAACTTTGGCAACTTCCATACTTGTGCAAAACATCCACAATTCCAACTTTTATCATATGCTTTATCATATGTTTTCACTAAATCAGCAAACATTCAGTAAACTTTGTCACATTCATACATGTCTCAGTTACCTTCTGAATAGCAGTTTGCTGATTGACACATTTCCAGTCTGGCTAAAAGCCATACTGCACATTCCAGGTTTTCTCATCGTCACCTCTTATATCCTTTTGATTGGAATTCTGCCAAATAGACACACTAATCCCCTTACAGTTTTTACATTCACTTTTTCTACCTGTCTGTTTGTACAGGAGGACAATAATGATGTTCTTCCAATTGTCAGCATTCTCTTTCTGTCTCACACATACACAGACAGAAAAAACAAGATGTGCAGCTTTTCTATGCACAAACCACATCCATATTTTATCGTTTCTCAATTTGCACTTGCAGCTTTACCATTTTTTGACTTTCTCACAGCATTTATGACTTCCATCTCCTTACTTTTTCTTGGACATTAACTTTATAGCATACAGTAGCTATCTGCTCTTCAGCAAATTGCTATCTGTAATAGTATGGGAACAGAGGAATGTGAGAATGACCTTGGGAGATAAGGAGAAGAGACACAGCTGAGGGAGTGGTCAGATAAAAGGTAATTTAGCCCACAGCAGGAATGTGGGAGGGGCAAGTTGCTCAGGAGGGACCTATTTCTTGGGCTGTAAAAAGGATCAGGAGGGAGAAATATACTTTCAGACTTGCAAGCTTCTGCTAATACAAAAAGAAAAGATAAAAATTTCTTCCGCCAGGTGTGTCTGACTCTAGGAAGCGTTGCTCATTTCCAACTCACAGCTGAAGATGAAATGAATGAGGTAAGAAGAGAAAGTTTGTTGCAAAAAATAAACACAGGTTTAACGTGTATGTACAATAAAGGAGATCCAAAAAGAGGAAAGAATGATCAAGATAGAAACCTTACAATAAAGTAGAATTAGTTCATCTGGCTGTGCTTCCTGTCTGGTCTATCTCACAAGGCTGACACTATCTTTGCTATACAAATCTCTAAAGTACGTATTCTTTTCCTCACTTTAGTTTTATCTTAGATAATTTTATCATTTATAATTTTAATTCTGTTCACTCTGCTGTTAGCTCGTTGATTAGTACTCTTCATGCATTTAATACAGGCACTCCTCGACTTATGACCACAATTGAGCCCAAAATTTCTGTTGTTAAGTGAGACATTTGTAAAGTGAGTTTTGTCCCATTTTACAACCTTTCTTGCCACAGTTGCTAAGTGAATCACTGCAGCCGATAAGTTATTAAGCTGGTTGTTAAGTGACTCTGGCTTCTCCATTGACTTTGCTGGTCAAAAGGTCACAAAAGGTGATCACATGGCCTTGGGACACTGCAACTGTCATAAGTATGAATTATAACATATGCTTTATCCTTTTTTTTGCAACAAACATCCAAATTTTGATCACATGATCAAAGGAATGCTGCAAAGGTCGTAACTTTGAAAAGTGCTCATAAGTCATTTTTTTCAGTGCCATTATAACTGAATGGTCATTAAACAAACAGTTGTAAGTCGAGGACTATCTGTAAAGCAATCTTTAAAATTTCCATTAAAATCATTCTGTATTTTCTCAGCTTTTTCTATCTTAATCATTCCTTCCTCTTTTTGAATGTCCTTTATTCTATGTATTCTTTTCTATTTATTAATACATTAAACATAATAAAATATGTTTTACCTTCATTTTTTACAGCAAACATTCTCTTGTAAAATCTTTTCCTTACCTCATTTGTATTGTCTTTCAGTTCATCATAATACCATATCCTTTTTTCATACTTACGATGCACTCTGTCATATAAATCTTTTTATTCTAGGCTAACCAGTTTCCTTAGATCCATTTTCCATTCATTCTGCAAAAAAAAAATTACTTGGTAATACTTTTTCATACAGGACTAATTTTAAGAGCCACAGTGGCTCAGTGGTTAGAATGCAGTACTGCAGGCTAATTCTGATTTCCAACAGCCAGCAGTTTGGAAACTTGATTCTCACCGTCTCAGGGTTGACTCAACCTTCCAACCTTCCGAGGTTGAGGACCCAGATTGTGGGGGAAATATGTTGACTCTGTAAACCACTTAGAGACGGCTATAAAGCACCGTAAAGTGATATATATGTCTAAGTGCTATTGCTATTTTTTCTTCATGCAGTTCTACTTTCAGGTTTCCATATCTTTTTCCCAAAGTCACTCTTGATATTACAGAAAACATTGTTCCAATTACTCTTGTATTCTTCACTAATTCTCTCAAGATTTTGTCATAAACAATTGAATAAATCATGCTTTATACTTTCATTTATCCCTATGCTATAGGTATTTATGCTTAAACACAAACATTTTCCTAAGGTGCTAGGTCAGGTGTCAGCAACCTGCGTGTTTCTCATTCACTGAAGGGTAACATGTGACTATTAGCCTATGGAATCCTATTTTTATACATACATAAAAAACCAAGATGACACTACAGGCAATCCTCAACTCATAACCATTCATTTAGTAACTATTCAAAGTTATGGCAGCAGTGAAAAAAAGTGACTTATATCCCAGTCCTCACACTTACAACCTTGGGAGCATCTCCTTGGCCACATGATTAAAATGTGGGTGCTTGGCAATCAGTAGATATTTACCATGGTTGCAGCATCCCAAGGTCATGTGATTGCCATTTGCGACTTTCTCAGCTGGTTTCCGACAAAGTCAATGGAGGAAGCTGGATTTACTTAATAACCATGTGATTCACTTATTGAGTAAGGTGGCTTGCATAACCACTGCAGCAAAAAGAGGGATTGTAAAATGAGGCATGGCTCAAGGACAACTATCTCACTTAGCAATGGACATTGCAGTCTCAATTGTTGTCTTGAGGACCAACTGCAATTCATATTTCCTGAATGATTAGCCTTTACAATTGCAATTAAACTTACATTGTCACTTCCCTACAAACTCTTTCAAATTTATTCTGTCAGATCAGACCATGTTTTGATGTGGATTTGTTATATTGCTAGATTCACAGATATCACAAAATTAGTTTTCTTTCTTTCCTGTCATTAATTAATTCATACTCTTTACAATTTTCTTTTGTTCTATGCTGAGTTCTAATCTTTCATTTGCTGAAATTATCACCAGATATATATTGACTGCCATTGTCCACTAAGGCTTTAGTCGATGAAGTTTACATATAATGCATTTTAGGGAGTTGTAGTTAGTCATACCATATGTGTCAATCCTTACAAGGAGACCATCAATCTGAGCACATTTTAACCAGTGTGCCCTAAACTGAACTAAAACTTAACCAGTATGCCCTAAAACTTAACCAGTATGCCCTAAAACTTAACCAATATGCCCTAAACTGAAAGCTAAATTTTGCTTCAGCTACGATCACACCTTTGTATCATATCTACTTACTATCAAGATAGGGCCTTAAAAGCCAACGTACTGTTCCAACAGCCTCCCAACTATAATATTTATACAGTTTACTGACTGCAGGATAAGTGTAGTCTTCCCTATCAAGAATAGAATAGAAACAGATAAAAGAAACAGATTTCCACATTGTTGCTTTTACATAAAGTTATGTAAACTTCTATACTTTAAAACAGCACTATTATATTCCAACAACCCTGATGTTTTCCCTTGAACATAAGCTAGATTAATTAAAAATAATAATTAAATTAATTCACAGGCCAAATTTAATCTAACCACAGGATTTGTCTTCTCAGTGAGAAATCAATTCCAAGATCTTTTTTTTTTTTTTGTTCCTTCCTTTAAAAAAATTAAAATATGAGAATATTTATTATGGAACACCGTATATACTATGTTTTATATAGTGAAGCATCATGAGGAAATTTACAATTAAAAACCATAAAAATATATGCTAAAACAATGCTTAAAAGACATTTAAAAGATAAGGGAAGGAAGAAAACAATGCCACAGAACTCCATCTCTTCTGCGAACTGATATCCCTTTCTCAACTGCACACAAACACTACGCCACCTGCTTCTCACCACATTAAAAGGCTGGTTTAGAACATAAAAATATAAAATTTCTAAACAACCCAAAGATCCCTTGTAAATTTCAGTGGCTTTCCTTATTCTTTCCCACCCAACTTCACTTTCCAATTAAATCTTAAGTCCCCAAAGGAGGAGCAAATAAAAAATAAATAATCTAATAATAAGAGAATGGTGGAGATGAGAAGATGCCAAAGAGAAATGACATTGAAGTCATTGCAGCAGCCCTGCTGTTTCTACAGTATGAATCTGATTTGTAAAGCTGGCAATGGGCAAAGAGAAAGGGCAAAGATACTACCACATCTGGAGTACAAAAATTCATAGAATCAGATGATAGGGAAAAGAGGCAGAAAAACCAAGCTGTTTGCTGCCTTCTAGAGGTTGACCATCGAGGTCTTTGTAGTTCAAATATGGTATCCCTAGAGAACACTGGAGGGGCAGAAGATACACTGCTACACCTACCTAGGAGATATCATGATTTGGCACAGAGTTCCTAAAGATACTACAGATGACTGTCAATATAGGGGGCTGGGAAACAGGGTCTTTTCATTCTTCCTTTTTTACTTGCATATTTTACTAGTGTAGAGTATTGGATATAAATAAATTACAGAAATACATGAAAAAAAGAAATGTTAGCCAGGATGGCAGTTCACCCAGACAATGACTTTGATGGCAACAAAAAATTGTTACCATCACCTGCTCTAAATACTGTTCTTTTGATAGAGGCAAAATTTAATTTGGCAGTTTGCCCGACTATCCAGGCATGTATTTGGTTTTTCTGCATAGACTGTTGGTTGCAGTGTAATTTTGCATTGCTTAAAACATTCTTCCAAATGCTCATGGGCTGAATAAAATACTTTAATGCGTAGAAAAATTCTATCCATTCATAAATAGTTTTTCCTGATTCTGCAGGATAAAAAAATTGGCATAAGGAACCTATCCTTTGGATTGCTATATATTTTAAATTTTATGTATGTATATATACACACACACACATATGTATATATGTATGTATATATGTATGTATGTATATATATATATATATATATATATATATATATATATACACATATATATATACATATATATATATATATATATATATATATATATATATATATATATATATATTTGTTTTCTTAAGTTTTCGCGGGTACTTACATGTCTGGCATTCAGCTTTGTTCAGGTATTTTCCCACGTCATAGTGGTGCTTTTAAAGTTGTAGCAACGTTTCAGCAGAATCTCATCTGCCATCATCAGAAGCCTGATGATGGCAGATGATGACGTGGGAAAATACCCAAACAAAGCTGAATGCCATACACTGCAAAAACTTAAGAACACACACACACACACACACACATATACATGTGGATCTTTGGTTATTCGGGTTTTCTCTCACATAAGATTGGAAGTATCTAGGCAACATTTCGATGAAGTCTCATTCATCATCTTCAGGCTTGGTCTTCAGCTCTGTGCTTCTCAGAGTGATGTGAGTTTGCAGCTGCTTCTTCCTTTTAACTGCTAGTGGGGGTGTGACTTGATTGGGTGGGGGCTTGGCTGTGTTCTGATTGGGTGGGGGTGTGTTCTCATTGGTTGGGGGTTTGTCTGTGTTCTGATTGGTTGGGGGTTGGCTGTGTTCTGATTGGCTGGAGGCGTGTTCTGTTCAGGTGGGGGATTGGTTGCGCTCTGGTTAGTCTTAGTTGCTGGGGGATTTGAGCTGGTGAGCTGTGATCTTAATGTTTGGCTTTGAGTTCGTGGTCATGCTGCATCTTCATGGTGGGGGTCAGTTCGCTTCATGTATGGCTCAGAGGGGTTTGAAATGGGTTGTGATGCAGCTGCAGAGCGGCGTCTGGTCCGTGGTCGTGTTTCATCTTCTGTGTGGGTGTGAGTCTGCTTTCTATGTGGAAGTGTGGTGGTGGCATCTTGTGTGGCTCTCAGGGGTGTGGGTCTGTTGTCATTCTTCATGTTAGGTACTCGTCTGTTCATGAGGGCGGGTTTTCAAATGGCTGGTAGACGGGAGGTATCATCTCGTTTATTCATGCTGTGTGGGCGTTTTTCTATCTCTATGGCTTCTCTGATTATTCTGCTGCTGAAGTGTTCAGTTTTGGACCAGAAGCCGCACTGCAGCTGCATCACTACCCACTTCAAACCCCTCTGAGCCATACATGAAGCGAACTGACCCCCACCATGAAGATGTAGCACGACCACCAGCTCAAAGCCAAACAGCAAGATCACAGCTCACCAGCTCAAATCCCCCAGCAACTAAGACTAACCGGAGCACAACCAAGCCCCCACCTGAACAGAACACACCTCCAGCCAATCAGAACACAGCCAACCCCCCAACCAATCAGAACACAGACAAACCCCCAACCAATGAGAACACACCCCCACCCAATCAGAACACAGCCAAGCCCCTACCCAATCAAGTCACACTCCCACTAGCAGTTAAAAGAAAGAAGCAGCTGCAAGCTCACATCACTCTGAGAAGCACAGAGCTGAAGACCAAGCCTGAAGATGATGAATGAGACTTCATCGAAATGTTGCCTAGATACTTCCAATCTTATGCGGGAGAAAACCCAAATAACCAAAGATCCACATACAAATACCCGCGAGAACCTCAGAAAATATATAATATAATAAATATAGACAAACACCATACAGAAGCCTGATGATGGCAGATGAGATTCTGCTGAAACGTTGCTACAACTTTAAAAGCACCACGTGGGAAAATACCCGAACAAAGCTGAAAATATATTTGTTTTCTTAAGTTTTCGCGGGTACTTATGTGTCTGGCATTCAGCTTTGTTTGGGTATTTTCCCATGTCATAGTAGTGGTGCTTTTAAAGTTGTAGCAACGTTTCAGCAGAATCTCATCTGCCATCATCAGGCTTCTGTATAGTGTTTGTCTGTGAGTCACATTTTTACAGTGGTTTCAGATTTAAATTTGGGGCAGCCTATTGCTGTCTCAGAATGGTTTTTTTCTTCCTCCTGATTGGTTGAGAGTCTTGGTCTGTCGAGAGTTATTGGTCTTGGAGTTTGCTGTGTTCTGCTTCTAATATCTTCTGTCTGTTTTTTTTTGGGGGGGGGGCTCTTTTTGTATCTTGATTGGCTGGCAACATTGTGTTACTTTATTGGAGGCCTTTAGTGCAGCTTGGCTTCGGGTAAATGGACGGCTATCATTAGTTAGGAAGCTGGGTTTCATCTGGGTGCCTGGTTGGGGTGTCTTTGAGCTGGAGGTATCAGGGGGGATCTGTTTGTGCCCAGGTGTTTGTCTGGCTTGTGGTGTGGAGATTTTTTTGTTTGTGAGTGCAGGCTTCCAAATGATTGACAGCCTGATGGAATCATCTCTTCTGTTCATGCTTTCTGGTCTTTTTTCAATCTCTATGGCTTCTCTGATGTTTCTGTGGCTGGGATTTTCTATAGTGGCTCGGGTTTTGGTGCCATTGAAGTTGATGCTATGACCTGTGGCTTCCATGTGTTGGACTAGTGAGGAAGTGTGTTCCAGCTTTTTGACTGCATTTTTGTGTTCATCCAGGCGGGTGCTTATTCTTCTATTGGTCTGTCCAATGTATGTGGCTGGGCATGATGCACAGGGGACTTCGTATATGCCTTGGTTTTCCAGGTCAATTTTGTCTTTGGGGTTCCTGAGGATGGCTGCTATTTTTCTGTCTGTTTTGAAGGCAGTCTTGATGTGGTGTCTCTATAGAATCTTACTAATTTTGTCTGTAGTGCCTCTTATGTAGGGCAGGACAGCTGTTCCATGGGTCTGTTCATCTTCTGGGTCTTTATTATGTCTCAGTGTGTTTTTGTGGATCAAGTTGGTGATTTTGCTTTTGTGGAAGCCGTTGGCTGTCAATATTTTAGTCAGGGTGCATATATATATATGTCTAGCATTCAGCTTTGTTCGGGTATTTTCCCACGTCATTGTAGTTGTTCTTTTAAAGTTGTAGCAACGTTTCAGCAGAATCTCATCTGCCATTATCAGAAGCCTGATGATGGCAGATGAGATTCTGCTGAAACATTGCTACAACTCTAAAAGAACAACTACAATGATGTGGGAAAATACCCGATCCAACCGACAATCAGCTGCTTGTGCTAAATCAGGCTGTGCTGAAGCTGACCAGGCTGTTTGCTGCAAGGAGGAAAATTGATGGGAGGCAGAGACCAAAGGGTGGGGCTGGCAGGTGGGTTGAACTTCAGCAACATTTGCTGTATAAGATACACAGACATTTCCACCCACTTTTTTGGGTGGGGAACAGTGGTGGGATTCAATTTTTTTTAGTACCGGTTCTGTGGACATGGCTTAGTGGGCATGGCAGGGGAAGGATACTGTAAAATCTCCAGTTGGAGGTGGTATTTACTGGTTCTCCGAACTATACAAAATTTCTGCTACCGGTTCTCCAAAAGTGGTTAGATCCTGCTGAATACCACCACTGGTTGGGAAGTGCGTCTTATACACTGAAAAATACAATATGTCTATTTATCTATTGAGAGAGTTAGTGGAGGAGAGCAAGAAAATAGAAATTAAGAAAAATCTTATTTTAGGCTTTCATTCTGTACAGTGAATATCTATACTTTACTTCTCTCGCTAAGGGAGAACATAAGAACATATCAAGTTATATACACTATGGCATATGTACTGCGCAGAATGAAAACCTAAAGGAAGATTTTTCTTGCTTTCCTCATCCAACATTTTGTTATAATGAAAAAAAAGGATGGAAAAGACGGTGCACAATAAGAGGAATCATTGATTCAAAGAAGTTTTCTAAATATAGGTTCGTGCAATGGCAATTGTATATGCCCTTTTAGGGAGAAGTAATCCTACTGAACCCAATGAACTAATTCTTGAGTTGGCATGTGAAATTGCTCGGTAAAGCGTATTTCCACCCATATGCTTCCTTCAAATCTTCCTTTTTAAAGGAGGTATTCTAAAGCAACTATACTTGATTTCCTTAATCTTTATTTTTCCCCTTTCCTCCACCCCCTCGTTCTTTTAAATTTCTGTAGAATTATTCCACTGAATATTTCAGCTGGTGATGACAACTCTGCAACACTGAAAAATCCTCATGAAAATTCACATTTAATTTAAATATTCTTAACTTATTTCTGTCAGGAGATAATTCTAAATGCATTTTGATAATGTATGATGAGCCAGAAGTGCATTGGAACATTTAGAAAGTCTGCAAACTATAGGGTTCTGTTCCAGACATCATTTGGGATGCATGGATCTGGTCCCTCTGTTTCAGTATTCATAAAGATTTAATTCCTCCAACATCCCTGAGCATAATTAGATATATGGCACCCAAGCATATTAAATGGCACCTAACAAAATGTTACTTTCATTTGCAAATGTATTCTCTTCCCCTCGTTCCCCATACAGTAAGAATTTTTGGTTGGGTTGAAGATAACAGATTGATGACATGTGGTTGTGAATGGCATATCTCTCCATTCCTGATAGTCCCTCGCTGTGCAACTAACACAGGAAAGTACAGAAGAGAGTTTCTTCAAGAAACTTGACCTCTAAAGTAGCTTTTTTCATTATCGACTTGCTCGTGACCGCCAGGATTAAAATGAGAGTCATGATGGTCCTTTTTTAAGCTTCTTTCACCTCTGCTGTTTCAGCTTCCCTATCCTATGCTTTGTTGCTGTCATCTGTCTACTTAACTTGTAAAATGCTAAACAAGTTCTGATATTTACCTGTTTATGATTAAATTGCAGAACGATCAGCTTCGTTCTATTCTAAATTAAGGTCTACATTAAATGTCATAGCATTTATCTGTCATAAAATGAGACACCGAGGACCCTAATTTCCTAGGTATTCAATCACTGCCCTACACCATTTCAGAAGCAGCTTGGGAACCAGCTGGCCCACAGTTCACAGCTCTGTGACAGCCCTGAGATGGAATCATAAAAGTCAATTAATCATTAAAAGCTGTTACAAGCGCATATCGAACTGGTCTGGCACAAAATGTTAATCAGCCCCCTATCAATATAATAAATGTGTGCAAATTGGAAGGATCAATACCCTTTAAGGCCCTAATGAATCAATTCAAGGGCTCTGGGCTGCTCCTTAGGGTCTTGGGAGCATGGCTGCCATGTGGCTGCTACATCTCCAGGCATGTTGCCAACCGAGGTCATCTATCCCAACAGGCGGTTCACTTCAGCAGCAGTTACCACGGTGACAGCATGTCACTGTTGCCCTAGTGTCCTTCTAGGGAAGGTGGAAACCAATGCATCACTGCCTTTGATGGATTTGTCAATAACACTTAGCAGGGGAGGGGGACTGCTCCCATAACATTGGCAGGGCTGCAATCTCCGAGCTGTGAGTTGGGGGTGATTTAATTGTGTGAAGGAAGGTGTGCCTTTGCATACAGGCAGTGATTAAACAGCAGCCATAGGAAGCTTTGGCTGCTCATGGAAGGGCTGTTCTCGCAAAGCTTGGGAAATAACAAGACCGGCAGCAGAAGGATCTGTTCTAGTGGAACATTAACCAAGTGGCAGCCCCTGTCAGGACTAACCTGGAAAATCTAGGATTAGGAATTTATTATCTACACCATTGCAATAAATCACTTATGAACAGTACTCGGATTGGGGATTAATCCTCCCGCTTCCAAGAACCTTGCTTGCTTCTTCTATCAGCCAGGAGAGGGAACTGTAAAATAAATGCCCTAAGTAGAATAGTTTTCTTTTTCTCTTTGTCCAAATATTTAGCAGTTTGGTTCCTTTTCACACACTACACTGCACCACTCCATTTACATGATGGTCATACAAAAATAATCCATAAAAATGTAAACGTTGAAGATAATGGATTATCCAGCTCTGGCTAATTCAGTGAATCTGAATACAGGTGAAAGCAGGAGTAATATTTAGAAGGGAACTCATTTGTGTAGTTGAACAGGTTTGAGCCTGCTTTGGGACAGATTGCTATTCCTCTGAAAGCCCAAGTGGACTTTCTTCAAGAAGATATTCCCTCTGGAAGTACAAGTGGCCATGAAGATGGCCTTCATAATTGGAGCAATTCTTTTTCAACAAAACGGATTTCCAGCTATCACTCCAGCTAAGTTATTTGCAATGGGATTACTGAAAGGAAGTCCCTTTAAAATCCATGGGGAACTTGGGTTACCCCAAAGCCAAACCAGAGATTTTGAACGTTCTAAGCAAGAAACCAAAATATTTTCTGTCAGATTGTTCTCTTTAAAGTCCACTGCATAACACTACACAAATTCACTGAAATTTAAGGTCTTATTAAAGCAGGTAAAATTTGGTTAAATTATTTTATATTTCTTAGGCATACACTTTTGGATATATCTTTGCCTCTTTTTTCCTAGTTTTCTTCTTTATCAAATACACTCTTTTGTATATCTAGATACTTAGGTGAAATATTTTTACAAAGAGGATTTCTTAAAAGTTTTCACGTTACTTTTTCTGCATTTTCACATTTTTTTTTACAATAAAGTGGTTGCTCTACCTTCCCTCCTTCTCCCCCACTTCCCCTATTTTCCCAGAGTTATGCTTAGGTGAGAGTCTTAACATTTCCCACTTGAAGATTTCACTTGAATAAAAGCAGTCCCGAATACATTTTTCTTTTTAAGGTGGAGAGAAAACTCTAGGATAGAAGTCTATAGAGATTCTCAGTCATCCAGGTCATGGTTGTTATGCCAAAGGTGCTTTTTCAGGAAGCAACTGGACTTTTGGTTGCTGTTTTTTCTTTGCAGACATTTCACTTCTCATCCAAGAAGCTTCCCCAGTTCTGACGGATTTATATTCCTTGCCGATAGCTGGTCATTTGCATCTTAGGATAGAAGGAATTTGCTAGTAGGGAAAATCATCCCCACTCCAATTAGTTCAGTGAAATATTTCCCAAATAATCACACCATGAAATAACTGGTTAATTTAAAAAAAAAACACACACTGAAAGAATATGCGTGCATACACACACATACACTCACACACCTATCCATAACTTTGGATCATTTTTTCAGATACATTTTCTTATCTAATCTTGCCACCATCAATCATGCTTATGTGATCCCCATTGACTGTAAGCTTCCCAGGTACCCACACTGACTTCTGGGAAGTTATCAGAGAGTACTGAAAATGTTTTAGCTTGCATACCTTGGCAGCATGGCAGTAGTGCTGAAAAGCGCTGAAAGGGCAAGAATTTTCAAACATTTCATTCCCACTAGAGCAATGGGTTCTGGCATTCTGTAAATTAATCAATTAATCCATACCTTGGTTGATAAAGTTTGCCCCTATGATGTGCTGTTTTGCCCAGTTAAACGTTACAGACACAATAATTTTAATAGTGTGTATGTATATATATATATGTACAGTACACACACAGAGAGAATAATAGCGCTATACATACATTTAAAACACTGGATACAACTGGAAATTTGTTTTAGTTTGCATCTCATTTACAAACTAGCAGTATGGTGAAATGGTTGCAGCCTATCACTAAATTCCCCTTTTGCAGAAAGGCAAGATAGTGAGGCCAAAATACAAGTAAAATGGTTAAAAAACTAAATGTAAGCCAGAAAAAACAAAATTATTCCTTTGTAATCAGTTTGCTACCCATCTCTTGCTCTCTATCACTGTCTGTCCTCTCTCTGTGTGTGTGTCTCTCTCCCCCCTCCTATACACACACATTCATAATATAATTGAAGTAGCATAACTGAGTGACAGGGGTTAGGAAGAAAAAGCATGCCTTAGAAAAAGGAAAACCAACTTTCCCCAGGCACTGCCAATTCAAAATCCCTTGAGCAAATGGAAAAATTGCATCACAGTTTTATGGGAGTATTACAGTAAACCCAGGAGCTTCAATATGTATGGACCTCAACACTTTCAGTGTGATTAAACAAAACATAACTGTAGGTAACATGGCACCTTAACTCTAAACCAGGGGTGTCCAACCTTGGCAACTTTAAGACTTGTGGACTTCAACTTCCAGAATTCCTCAGCCAGCTGGCTGAGGAATTCTGGGAGTTGAAGTCCACAAGTCTTAAAGTTGCCAAGGTTGGACATCCCTGCTCTAAACATTTTTACAGGGATAGCTTGTATCCACAGCTGTGCAAATCAATCAGAGACAAATAATCTATTGGCATCTAAGCAATAGCTGGGCTAAAGTGGGAGTGGATCTCTATTCAGTGAACAAATGAAGAAGAGTATTTTAAAAAACAGCAATGCTTTGCAGCTCCTTAATTAATCCATACCTCTGGCAATTGGTCTGGCACCTTACTCAGCTTTTTCAGCTATGTATGTGAACAAATCCCAGCCTTCTCATTGTTATTAATTGTATTGCTTTTTAAACATAATGTCACATCATTGCCAGCTAAGCTAATTAAACACTCCCATATTATTACAATTGAAAGAAAGGAAATGTGCTTTTCTTTTTTCCTCCTATGATATGTTCTTCCAAACCTGTCTGCTAAAGACATTCTGTTAAGACCTTTTCAGAGAGTAATACAAAGAGCATTTCAGGCAGTCCAACATTTCTATTACACGATTATTAAAATGCCCAGGAGGACCAAACAATATGGTATGAATTCAGCTATTGCCAAAGAAAATGTATAATTCTTGCCTTTGATTTCAGGTTAATATCGATGCCCAATTACATAATTGGACTTTCAGACATAGCCTCGTATACCAGTTCCTATAAGAGCAGGCACACAACTCTGTTTGAGAATGGCACTCTCTAGTTATAATGAGAATCTGAATTATTTATCTCTGTTTAGTCTACAGTAGGTCACTTGACCCAGTCCCTTGTCTTGTAGGTCACTTGACCCAGTCCCTTGTCTTGTTCCATGGTTCATCTAGGCATGGCAGAAGAACTCTTTTCATTGCAAATACAACCAGCCGAGCTGTTTCAAAATCAGAGCTCTGGCACTGCGTCGCCCATCAACATCAAGCTCTGCAACATCTTTGATCAATGGCAATAAAACTTAAAGCTGAAATAGGCAGATACAGATGTCTGAAATACTGCCACCAATAGGACTGTTCAAATAAACTTCAAACCCGCCCAATGATGGTTAGTGCAAACACACCACCCTCCAAAAGCATTTGCCTCTTTATATGGAAAACGAAGTGTTAGAGATCTATCTTGTAATAAGAGCAAAGCAAGAAAGCACCTCAAAGTGTGAGGCAAGTTGAATTCTGACACAAGATGTAGTGATACTGACCTACTTTGGTACATTAGCTCCATATCTCTCTCCTGGATGCCTCCTCACCCATAGTTTCAAAAACAGTTTGTTTGCAGCACATGGAATATCACAATATGAGTTAGAAAGAGCAAGACAAGTACTAATAAAATATCACCTGATGGAACAGTGTGACCAGGGAAATATATGCATCCTAAAGGCTGGATGACTTATGCCACCATCTGAAAATGTTTTGGTTTATCTCAGCTTGCATGAGTCAGCTTTCTCTTGGATGAATTTCAGCTCTTTCTTCTTTTCTCTTGTTTTTATAGGAAAGAGACTATAAATACTCCTACATTTGCCCAATTTCTTAAACAATATCCTTGAGTGAGCTGATAACTTGTAAATCTTTTCCATCTTATTTATATCTCTTATCTCTACCTAAGACCCCATGGGTTGCTCTACCATCGACGGGTATTGAAATGTTGCCTCTTTGGGAATGCTGTTCTTTATGTTAAGTCTCACCTTAAATTTTGCCCGCATGTTCTCCCTGCCCTTTGTCATCTGATCATGAATGCCTTATTCATCTGCATATGTTTGGGAGATTTTCTTTAAGGCCACGTGGTTTGGATTATTTAGACAGTAAACTTGCTTCATTTCTGCGTAGGGAGAATTGATCTCTTTGATGAGCCAAGGATTTGTCGCCTGTCTGCCAGATTGCTTGTTCATGTTCATATTTTATTGAAGGGCAAACATGGGAAGAAATAGGAGGTGACAACATACTGGATATATACTTTGCATGAATACCTAATCTGGTTTGTGTGGTTTAGCAAGTTGTGTGAATTCAGCCAATTCTGGTTTATTTACCAACCCCAGGTAAACAAACTACATAGTGCAGTATATAAACCAGCGCCTAGGAAATTCAACTGATAATTGGTCTTTTCCTCTGTATAAAACCTAGGGATTTGGGAAGTGTTGAGTACAGGAAATGATGCAATTCTTTACTGGCCTCATTCCCCAAAAGTCAAACCCTGCTCTGAACCAAAGAACTTTTGAAGCCAAGCCCTTTCCTGTCAGAAAAGATAATGTATTAAAAAAACACTGGTTCAACTATATTTAGTTATTATATTATAACTCCTCTGAAAATCCATCCAACCAGGACTTAAATGTCTTTGAACATTACTTAAAACATTTAGTAGCCAGAGAAAAATAAGGCTTTTTAAACCATAACTGTGATTCCATAACTGTGATTCGGTGGATTAGGATTTTTGTTTTTTGAAGTCTTTCCTCTTTCATTTTTTTATTTTAATTTTTTTTATTAGTCTTTCCCTTTTTATCTCTGTATGCAGTCTGAGTCTTTAGTGACAAGGCAAATTAGAATTCTATATCTAATAATAACTGACCTCAAGCTTCAAGAATCATTTTGCATTTATCAAAATCGGTAAAAATTTACTTTCACTTATTTAAAGCCACCTATATCTGAGCTGGATAGGAAAGTGCAGCCTCAGCATTCAATTTAACAAAACCTCATTTAAAACACTGAAACTTGGTTAACAATCTGAGTGATTTCAGGCACATCTGGGAATATCAAAACACAATTACCTTCAAGCGAAATCCTCATGGTTTTAATTAAACTTTCTCATCCTACCAATATTCCCCATGAAACTACAATGCACTGAAAGAAATGGCAACTGCCGCTTCTTTTACAGTTAAGTCACTTAGGTTGGTATTCTGTCTAAGCCATGATGTACTGAGGTTATTTCTGAGCCATTTGAGCTTGTAAACAATTTATGGCTGAAATGAGGAAGGGCCAATTGTGGCTTGTGCAAAAATACACTTTAAAAAAACCAGGACAGTGTGATATGTGAATCCACTCTACCTTAGATGTATACAGGGCAGTGGTGGGATTCAATATTTTTTACCACCGGTTCTATGGGCGTGGCTTGGTAGGCGTGGCGGGAAACGATTCTGTAAAATCTCCAGTCAGAGGTGGTATTTGCCGGTTCTCTGGACTACCCAAAATTTCTGCTACCGGTTCTCCAGAACTGGTCAGAACCTGCTAAATACCACCTCTGATACAGGAATATAGCCTCTTCTGGAAAGACAGACTTCAATCCTATGAATAACTTCTTTGGAATCAATTGATATGAATATGCTTGGGAAATACTGCCAAAGACAACCACCGTGGTATAATGCTTAAGTTTGGATTGTTATTATTGGGGAAATAGAAGGAGCAAGCAGCATGTATCCCACCCAGAACTCCTTTGTGAAATGTGGAATATAATTTTAATAAACAAAACAAGACGGGTTAAGGTCATTCTATTCTACAATATATTTAAACAAATATAATCCTGCATTGAGTTAGCTCTGTTGATGTAGAAAGCATAACAAAGAAAGAAAAATCACAAAATTAAAAAATGCATCTGAAAAAAGTCTTTAAAAAGATGAAGAAAATTTATATTAATTAAAATAATAATAGCAAATACCAAGTGTTATAAAAATAGGATTTCCTTCAGCATGTGCAGCAGGTGATTTATTGTATCTATCCAAATAACTTTTAGAATTTCAACTCTGCAATTTTTGGGAACCCAATGGTATCTTTAGAAACCCCAATGGTGTCACAATTATTGCAAGTATGCAATAGAATCTTAATGAAAGTGTCACCAATACATACTTGAATCCTGTTATCTAATACAAGTATGAAAGTTGTGCCATTCACATGATCACCTTGTGAGGCATGTATCATCATCTCTTTTACCTTCACCCTTTACACAGATACCTATCTGAAGTTCACCTCTGAAAAAGCATGTAAGTTGTTTATAAGTTTATGCTGCAATTCTATTTTTCAGGAATTAAGCCTAATTAGGGATAAGCACTTAAAAATGAGCCTGTATTGAACTTTGGAGATTTATATCTCATAGTTTTTCACTAGGCTTTGATAACTCAAACAATTAACCTCTCCCATATCTTACAATAGAACATGTCCAAAGTCATTTTTCTCTTGTTTACCTTAATCAAATCAACCTGTGGTAGACTTAACTTTAAATGATGATGATGATGATGTTAAAAAGCCTGGTGACATCTTATCTCATCACCAGTCCTGTATTTCATTACAATTAGTCTTTATTTCAACACAATTCTTTCTTTCTTAAGAAAGAATGAAGATATATTGATAATAAATAAATCATATTTTTAAAAAGGAAACAAATTGGTGCATGTGAGGATGTGCATTTTGTCTAGTTGAGGCACAGAGAGAAAGATAGATAATTCAAATCTTAATTGATATTTTTATTAATGAATTGACTCCAAATTTTAGTCATATTTAGAGTAGATTCACAATTAACTGATTCTATGAATTTTGATAGATCTGCTTTAAAATATGCCTGTGAGTTCCTAAAAATGGAAGCCAGAGGAAAAGAGGTAAGGTAAATAATAATAAAATGTTTTAGATAAAATTCCCTCTTGAAGCTGTATTATCAGTACATTTTAGGACAATTTTAAAAATATGTGTCCATGGTTTATATGATATATCACATCTCACATCACATCTTACATTGTGTTATTATGTTATGAAGGCTTAAAGTTCTCCCTTAAGAACAGATTCTATTGAGACAATGAGATTTACATCCATGTATAATTGATGGCAGGAGTACACAGGAAATCTGCATAGAAAACTACCATCATAAATTTTGGATTATAGTAGGCTGTGAAGATAACGGTAACTGGGACAGTGCAAGAATACATAATACAGTGAAATAAAAAAAGAAAAGTAGTTTTGCTGGCTGTAAGAAAAAAGGATCACAAATCTATACCAGGATTTTTTTTATTAGCCAATTCCAAGTTCACAAAAGAGTGCAAGCTTTTGGTATCTTTGGAATATACAGTCTGATGAACTGATATAAAGAAAAAAATCAAAATTTTACATAGGCTGTGCTGGGAAAATCCGGAGCAGCCACAATAAAAGTATTCTCCTAATTTGGATAATAGGTTATATTCTAGGAGGACACGTATATTTTAAAATTAAAGTTTTGCTCTGAATTTTCCAGCTATAATATGAGCCAGATGTCCTTCAGGCTATGCAGCTGAATGACAGATTTACACAGCAGCCGATAGATCCTGGTCCAGCCTTCTTCCTTTCTCTCGGTCTTCAAAGGGGCTGCCGCTGCCTTCTGTCTTTGTTTTGTATCTTTAAAAATTCCACATGGGCAGTGATCTACATCTTTGAGTTAATAATATAATTATTTCATTAATATAAATGGAATTTAAAAGAAGATAAAGTATAAAGACATCTGAAGGTAGATGAAGAGGAGATTCCTAGGTAACATCAGGACACGATCAATCAGCACCATGGACAGCCAGTTTCTAGTTCAAATTTGCAAACACTATTTTGCTAAATTACCTAAATTCACTCCTCTATTGTGTCATAAGACTTGGTCCTAGAAGAGGAGGCTGTTTGAATAGAGTAATATGACATTTCTAAGCCAGGCATTGCTGATCTAGGAATATTATGTGACTCTTCTGCTACAGATTCAGGGAAAATTTAATATGAAACCAGTAGGTCAAAACATAACAAAGAATTGAATGAACTTCCATGGAAAATCTGAGCTGCTCAGATTTAATAATCTTATTTGATTAACCTGTAACTGAGCTGCTAAATTTAGCAGTAAAATGAGGTATCTTTATATGAGAAAAGGAATTGAGGACTCTGTAGTGTATTATTGAAGTTATGGTTGGCCTCAACTGAGGTACAAAGCAGGGGTGGGATTCAACCGGTGTTACGACCGGTTTGGTGATTACGTTTCAAATTTAGTCATAAAATGATTTTACATGCTGCATGCACGTGTAGAAAAACCTTAAACTGGGCCACCTGGACAGCTGAAAAATGTTGCACGCAGGTATGCAGTGTTTGAAAAGCCTCTTTTTTCCTGTTTTTTCAACCTCAGCTGTGCCAAGCAAAGCAACTGAGGTTGAAAAAGCAGGAAATAAAGGACAGGTAAGAGCCCGGGTGGGCAAACGGGCCAAACAGTAGCAAACACAGAACCAGTTCAGTGTCTGCTGCTTCTTCAGAGCTACCGGTTCCTTAGAACCGGGCAGAACCGGTAGCATCCTACCCCTGGTACAAAGCACTTCATGATAACAGTTGGTGGGATGGGTAAAGGCACAGAAATCAATAGGAATTTCTGCCAAGCACTTTTAATTAAGACTGCAAAATTTTAATCAGCATAACAAAATGCCTCATGGCTAAGATTCTGAAGATGGGAAGGTAGCAATTGCTGGCTGAAGTTCTAAAATAAGAATACAATTACGAATCTGTTTAGAGTCATGTGCAGATTAACTGCTATTTCAAGTCCATCCTGAATGGGTTTCTACTTCCTGTCTATGTACAGTGTCCTAATCAAAGATACTTTAGCAAACTCAGATGATGAGGGTATGCAGCAAAACAGGCCTATTGAAAAAAAAGAGTGAATTATTTGCATCTTTGGAAGGATCTTACGCTTGCCAAAGTAACAAATAATCAGAATAGAACTGTGTTTTTCAAACTTGGCAACTTTAGAATGTCTGGACTTCAGTTCAACTGAATTCTAGTACTTGAAGTTCAAACATCTTAAAATACCCAATTTAAAATACTTTAGAGTTGAAGAACTGTTTTCCAAATAGCCTAATGGGGACAGATTGCAACAGAATGTTACAGAATTCATTTTCCCAGAATGGACACGGGGAAATGAATAAAATAAGGAAAGAAGTTGAAATAACCTGAAAGACCTCCTGGCTGGTTAGCTCTCTGAATCACTTTGCACTGCAAAATTTTGTGGATGTTCTCATTGCCCAACATCTAGTCTGACAGGTAAAATATTTCCTGAATTTTGTTTACTCCCAATGTGCAACTTTGCTGTATGGCAAAGTCCAACTTCTCTCTCATTTGCCATACAGTAGTGTCAAGTTCAGTTTATTCTACACTGCTCACAAAGCATACTGATTCCTTCTGTCTGTAAAATAAAGTTCAGGTTAGGTTACTTTGTTTTCCTAATAGTAATTATGCCACCCAGGCCCAGGTTAAAAGAGTAGTAGTGGAAATGGATTTGAACAAGTTCCTTATTCCATTAACTTATTCTGTGTCTTTCATTTTTTACTTTTTGAGCTCCTCACTGTGAACAACTTGTTATATGAGAGAGAGAGAGAGAGAGAGAGAGAGAGAGAGAGAGAGAGAATGTTTCCCATATCTCTTTTTACCTGTTTTGACCTGCTGTTTATAAATTTTGCTATATTATTAAAATAATATAAAGAAACTGGAATATGAATACCTTCATACTTTATTGACTGTGTGTATACAAGCTACTAATACAGCACAGATGTGGGAATAAACTTTTGAGCTTGAGCAATGATTAATATAATGCCTTATACATTCATGCCTGTCTAAAGGTCACTAAGATAGTACAAAGAAAAGAGAACAATAAGAACAAATACAAACAAAGAGGCAGCTTAGACAACTGCAAACAAGCCTGTACTATATCTAATTATTAATCCACAATGTAATTGCTTACTATGCACAAAAATCTCAATAAAAGGAAGCACTGGAATTTTATTCTGGGCTCCCATCCCAAGTACGCCAGCCTGTGTCTCATTCTTTCCATGGGAGACCAACACAAGTGGTGACCCCGACGTGATCCACTGCAGGTGGTATGTGTCCGGACCTCCGTGTTTCCTCGGCTGGAAGAGGTAAAGTACGGACTCAACTATTGCTGGACAATAGGATTATTCAGGGAACATGGGGGGAAAACTCTCAGCCACAGGAACTTCATGTTAGTGAGCTGCTGAAGTTAGTCAGGACAAATTTCTTTATCTTTAAACCCTCTGGGGGGGAGCAAATAGTTCTTTCAAAAGATAATGTGAGAGAGCTGCTGCTAGAGATCTGGCGGCAATGTCCCTGGTATCCAGAGAAAGGCTCTTTAAAGTTAGACACATGGAGGAGAATTGGAACTATCATTCATGAAGAGCCACGGGCAACAGCTGAAATTTTGATATATTGGAAGATTGTTATGACTGCTTTAGAGACCCAGCAACAACCTTTTTTAAAAACTTTAGTAGAACCTCCTCGTTATAAAGGAATTGTATTGCACCCGCCTTCCCCAAAACTGGAGTGTGCTTTATCATTTCCACAGCCTATGCCTGTGAATGATAAAATCCAACCAAAAATGGGAAAAGTTCAAACAATGATGCATCAGGCTTTCAATGAGGGGAAATTAGAGCCTGAAGAGATTCCCCAGATGAATTTGTTTCCAGTCAATAGGCAAGTGGATGCTCAAGGCAATCTGCAGACTGAATGGGTTCCGATTCCTTTAGCAGTTCTTAGGGAAATTAAAAAAGCAGTAAAAGATTATGGTATTCAAAGTCCTTTTACAAAGGGGCTTCTGACAAGTTTGGCTACCTCACGCATGATTCCTAGTGACTGGAAAGATTTAATGAGAATGATATTGAGCTCTACTCAGTATGTGGTCTTTGACTCAGAATACCAAAGGGAGGCTGTCATTAGGGGAAGGAATTCGGGGGGGGGGCTGTATACGCCAGACCAAATCTACGGGGCAGGCTTGTTTGAATCCACTGCTGATCAAGCTGCTAATTTGCCTGATCACGTATTTCCAGTGGTTATGGCAGCTGTCCTTGGGGCGTTGTCCCGCATCCAGGATGTGGAAACACCAGCACGGTCTTTTTCTCAAATTAAGCAAACAGCATCTGAGTCTTATAATGATTTTGTGGAAAGGCTACAATTGGCTATTACCAGGCAAATCTCTAATGAGGAAGCTGCAAAAGAACTTTTTGCTGAAATTGGCAGTTGAAAATGCAAAAGCTGACTGCAAGCGTATCTTACAGCCTTTGGTGGCTTGAGGTGAGGTTACTCTGGCTGATCTGTTAAAGGCATGTGCAGTGGTGAGTTCTCAGGCTTACAACATGGAGACTTTGGCTATGGCATTACAAAAAGGGATGAAACCTACAAGGAATTGTTTTAATTGTGGAAAGCCTGGCCATTTTAGAGCCTAGTGCCGTGCCCCTGGGGGGGGGGGGGAATGGCATTTAACAAAAACAAAATTAAGGACGTCCGTCCAAAATCGGTCTGTCCAAAATGCAAAAAAGGGTTTCATTGGGCAAATCAATGTCGCTCTGATCAGAACCAAAATCCGGGAAACTAAATTTGGGGCTTGCAGCTAGCCCCGCTCCCAAGGCTGTCACAAAAGCATCGCCTGCAATTACTGGGAGTGCAGGTTTGGGTTTAAAAATGTTGAACTCAATTAATGTGACCTTTCCTAATCAAGTGTACATTGAGGACACTCATTTGCATGGGCCACTGCCAGAAAAAACAGTGGGATTAGTAGTTCCCATGTCTTCTGCATCAGAAAAAGGGTTTTTTGTTATTCCAGGAGTTATTGATCAAGATTATAAAGGGGTTATTAAGATACAATTGTACACTGATACTCCTGCATCATTAATGGCCGGTGACTCTATTGCCCAATTATTATTGCTTCCATACATCCCTATAAATCCTTTAATTGGGATCCCACGAACTGGTGGTTTTGGGTCCACTGAAATGGCCAGTTCTCCAGTTGCTGCAGAATTGCTAGCACTGACAAAAAATTTGACTACAGACCAACCAAAAATGACAATTGAAATTCAGGGAAAATCATTTTCTGGCCTTATAGATTCCGGAGCAGATATCTCTGTGATACACCAAAAGGAATGGCCAAATGAATGGGCGCTTGAAGACACTCCGGCTATTCGTGGAGTGGATGGTATGCAATTTGCAAGAAGTAGTGTACATTGGTTGAAGGCATTGCATAGAGAAACTGGTGAGACTGCAAGGATTCAACCTCTTGTGTTGCCCCTGCATATAAACTTGTGGGGTAGAGATTTGCTGTCACAATTTCACACAAAAATTGTTATTGGATAATGGAAAAATTACAATTGTTAACCTCTCAGCCAGTCTGGATTGACCAATGGCCACTTCCAAAAGAAAAGCTTACAGCTTTACGTCAATGGATAGCTGAGCAGCTACAATTAGGACACATTGAGCCAACTTCTAGTCCATATAACACTCCGGTATTTATTATTAAAAAAAAAATGGAAAATGGAGATTTTTGCATGATCTGAGAACCATTAACTCCATCCTTCAACCAATGGGAGCGTTACAATGTGGTTTGCCTAACTCTAACCTGATCCCACATAATTGGGATCTAGTGGTAGTAGATTTACGGGATTGCTTCTTTTCTATCCCTTTGCATGCAGATGACAAGAAATTATTTGCCTTTACCATACCTGAGTTGAATAACAATGCACCTACCTTTCGTTACCAATGGAAGGTTTTGCCACAAGGAATGCTAAACAGTCCAACGATGTGCCAGTCATATGTTCGAATGGCTCTGGCTCCATTCAGAACCTCTCATCCTGGGTGGAAGGTTTACCACTACATGGATGATATTTTAATTGCAGCTCCCGGCCCACCAGGAACAGTTAAGGCAACATTACCTTGCCTTAAAGAGGTATTATTACGATTTGGACTTCATATTACCCCAGAAAAAATTCAAAGTCAAACGCCATATGCCTACTTAGGGCATAAGGTCCTTGCAACCTATGCTCATCCGGTCATTCCAGAAATCAAAATTGAGGAAAAGATTTCTCTAGTAAAATTACAACAAATACTAGGAACAATTAACTGGGTTAGACACTATCTAGGGTTAACTACAGCGGTACTCCAGCCCTTGTTCTTGGCCCTAAAGGGCTCTGCGAGACCGGATTCTGCTATAACCTTATCAGCAGAACAAAGGAAGGTACTGACACATGTAAATGCGACTTTAATGCAGCGTTGGGTTGATCGATGCATTCCTGATACTCCGTTTGCTTTGGCAATTTTATAAACTCCAGCCTTGCCTACTGCAGCTTTATTTCAATTACATGAAGCGCAGGTTTATATCATTGAATGGTTGCGTTTGCAAAATACTCCCCGAAAAACAGTTTCTACTATGGCTATGCTTTATAGTGAGTTAATTATCAAAGGCCGAAATCGCAGTATGCATTTATATGGCATAGATCTAGTTCAGCTATTTTTACCTATCTCCCTCACTCTGTGGGAAACTTGGTATAGTCAATCCATTGAATTGCAAATTGCTCTTGAAAATTGGCCAGGGAAGATTTCTTGCCACACCCCCAGTGACCCTCATTTCCAATTGCTTCGAAACGCATCTGTAAATTTTAATTCAGTTATTGTTAAGCGGCCAGTTGGGAGAGTGACCGTTTATGCGGACGGTGGTAAGACCTACGGCGCTTGTGCATGGAGACAGGAAGGGGTATGGAAAACAAAAATTACCCCTCCTCAGCAATCAGCACAAAGGGCTGAATTAGCTGCTGCCATTTTGGCCTTACAGGAATTTGCACAAGAACCACTAAATCTTATTGTGGATTCTCTTTACGTTTATCAATTGATACTTAACATTGAATTTGCTTATCTTTCTCCGTCTGTTGATGCTAATCTTATGAGTTTGTTTCTAGCTCTGCAAAGCTGTCTTCATTCTCGCACACATTCTCTACATATCGCACACATTCGCAGCCACCAGCCACTTCCCGGGGAGCTGCAGGAAGGGAATGACGTGGCTGACGCAGCGGCCTCGGCCATGTCCTGTCTCTCGCTTTCTCCTGTTACTCCATGGGACTCAAATAGCTATTTTCATCAAAATGCTAAAGCTCTTTGTAAACAATTTGGTCTCACTGCTGCAGAAGCTGCAGCTATTATTCAACAATGTCCTAGTTGCAGTGCTCAATCCACTGCTCTTCCTCAAGGAGTAAATCCTTGGGGGACATCTGCTTGTCAACTATGGCAGATGGATGTCACACAACACCCTCCCTTCAAACCATGGCACCATCTGCATGTCACCATTGATACATATTCAGGATTTATTATGGCAACACCTCAATGAGGAGAGGCTACAAAACATTTAGTCAACCATTGTCTCCGTACCTTCACATATGTGGGGCCACCAATGGAGATCAAAACCGATAATGGCTCTGCTTACATTAGCACCGCCTTTGCGGAATTTTGTCATCGATGGTCAGTTATACATAAATTTGGCATTCCCTACAATTCCACTGGTCAGGCCATTGTGGAACGAGCTCATCAGACACTAAAACAAGCACTCCTTCACACAAAAACAAAAACGGGGGAAGTGGATGGATATGGCTTGCCTTACATACAAAACATTCTTAATATTACCTTATACACTTTAAATTTTTTAAACATGACAGGATCTCCCGCTGCTACAGCAGCCAGTAGGCATTTTGCTTCCTCCCCTTCTGCAGGTACGCCAAGACCGAAAGTTCGGTATAAGAGACTACCAGATCCAACGTGAAAAGGACCTGTCCCGCTGATAACTTGGGGCCGAGGATACGCTGCTGTTGGAGATGAGGGGACAGTTGTTTGGGTTCCTGCTCGCTGTGTGCGTCCTTATCATCAGCCAAAGGGGCAAGGGGATGGATTTGGGGGAATGGAAAAGAAACATGTTGATCCAGGACATGGGGAAGATAGCAAACCTTCATAATAAAACTGATTGTTGGGTATTATGCACATGCCAATTCACAAAACATCAGGGCTTCCAATGGTTGCAGTACCTCTGGCCGAAGGTGACTGGTATAAGGGACAATCCTATGGTTATTCAGGGATGTGGTCTAACAGTTGGAATACAAGTAACATAAATACATTGCATCTTGGAAGCCAAATCCAAGAGGTGGCGGGTATCTGCTGGACCCACAATGAGACGGTAGAAAATATGATTTATTTGGGAACATATCCGTTTTGTAACAAAACAATTGTTATTAGCAATGGAAGTCAGGTTTATCTGGATGACATGAAAACTAAATATCTCACTTACTTTGTACATAATATTTCTAAATTTGATATCATATCTTTGATCAATGAAAATGGGTATCCAGTTATCCCTGCCACATGTTGTCCCATCATGATAGAAAACCAGCTGCCCAAATGTGCAAATGGGAAATACGCACCACCGCCCACTTATTTGGCTATGTTAATGGAATCCTTTGCACAATTAATCTATGCTGAGCCAAATAAGGTTGGTCATCTCCTGGGAGCAAATCTATGGTTGCTGTGTGGACGGATGGCCTATGATCGCATGCCAGCATGATGGAAAGGAGTCTGCACCTTTGGGGAAGTAATCCCATCTCATGTCATTTTAAAATATTTGGGGACCGCTCATATCCGCAATGCGCGTTCCGCAATGGAAGTAAACTCTGTTTTGAATCATGACTACTGGACACAGATATCAAGGGGAGTTATTCCTCCTTTAGGAGTCATGATAAACTATAGAGATTTGCATCGTTTAAACAATTGGACAGTTACTATGTTTAAAGACACCATTAAAATGCTAAAGCTGCTTGAAGAAGAGCAAGGAAAAATCCTTGACTTTGTCCTGCAAACCAGATATGCGGTGGACACTATTTTGGCAGCGCAAGGGGGAGTTTGCGCTGTGATTCATACACATTGTTGCATGTATATCTCTGATTATTCTCCAAACATTACAGCTACTATACAGCATATGGAACAAACCCTGAATGAGAATCCATTACAATCGAAGGACAAGGGACTGGACATGTGGTCTGCACTTTGGTCTTGGTTGCCAGATGGTTCATGGATTCATCACCTAATTGTTGGAGCGATATTGCTTATTATATTTTCTCTCTGTGTATGCTGTTGCATTCAATGTCTCCCTGGACTTTTAGGAATGTGTCGGGTGAAGCCTACGGAAGGAGAATTGCTGTTGCAGATGGCGAAAAGCTACCGAGGCATCCGCGATCATCAAAAAACTAAAACAGGGGAGATGTGGGAATAAACTTTGGCCTGAGCTTGAGCAATGATTAATATAATGCCTTATACATTCATGCCTGTCTAAAGGTCACTAAGATAGTACAAAGAAAAGAGAACAATAAGAACAAATACAAATAAAGAGGCAGCTTAGACAACTGCAAACAAGCCTGTACTATATCTAATTATTAATCCACAATGTAATTGCTTACTATGCACAAAAATCTCAATAAAAGGAAGCACTGGAATTTTATTCTGGGCTCCCATCCCAAGTACACCAGCCTGTGTCTCATTCTTTCCATGGGAGACCACCACACACAGACCAGAGACAAAGTTTAGGAATGGATGTGTTCAGAACTTAGGAAATGAAGCAACTGAAATATTTTGTTTTCATTCCTCTAATTTGTAAGGATCTCTCCAGTTTGTAGACTGCTATGGTTTTGTATACCATCTGCAACCACTTTGAGATCTTACACAGGATATTTATTAAGGTGCAAGCCATTTCTTCAGTTCAGATTGAGCTAAGAAAACAATACTTAAGTGTAATGTTTTCAAAACCAGTCCTTGACATGAAATTAGCTGCCTGATCTTTCAAAATCAACCCATTGTATATATGTTTCTTTTTCTTGGACTGAATTATCTTAGGGAAGAGGATTTTTGCCATTTCACTTGTAGATATGCAATATGAGTGTGAGAAACAAAGTGGAACAATGCAGGGTGGGTGGGTGTTGGAGAAGTGACCACTATGTGGCAGTACCAAATAAGAGCTACAAGAGATATATTCTCCATCCCTGTCCATCTCTGGTTCTGTTTGCTGCAGTCCTTGGTTAACGCTTGCTGTATCATAACCATCCCTTGATAGAAAAAAAAAATCTTCCCTGTTATAACTTAGCCCAAGTTTATACAGTGTCCTATCATGTGATCCCATTCCATTAAGAAGTAGCGAGTTTGTTTTATCTGGTTTCACTCCTTAATAAAACCTCAAAAATGTGACATCCTCAACAATATGTCGTAAAGAAACAGTGACGAAAATGTCAAAATTCTAATTGAATGGGAAAAATAACATCTAGCGAACTTTAAAACATATTCAAAGAAAAGTAGAAAAGATGTCCCAGCATCTTTGCAGCAAAACCTAAACTGCTCATGAGAATCTTTGGAGCATTTCAGATTTTTCTCCCATATCAAATCATAATCTATCCAGCTGCAGCACAGAATCAATATTTCCCTATAAGATGTGGAAAAGTACCAAAACATGTTATGTATAACTTGATACACCATATTCAAGATAAGCAAGAAAAACAAGTGTCCATTTAGCATTGAAAAATGTTATTAATTTTGCCCTTTGCAATCAACGTCATTGACATGCAAAGTGAATGTGTTGTGGAGGGAGGGGGGAACATTTATCTTTTTTCAGATTTCTCATTTTAGACTTTCATGAGTCTGCTGCCTGAGTTTGTGGAAAATCAAAATGAGATGGACAGCAAGATAGTTTGGTTAAAAAGATCCCCTTGACTTACATAAAAAATTATTTGTCTCACTAAAGTTGTCTTTTATCATCACAGTGACAATAATGCCTGCTCATCTCCCTAGTTTTATACAAGTGATTGGCTTTTAATTCATTCACAAGATGATATCTTTAGGAGAAGGCAGGTCTGCCTTTCTCCCCCAAAACAAAACAATGCAGATTTCATATTGCTTTAGAATTCCAAATGTGATCACATTAAAATAGCTGCAGAGATGATGATTTGGAGCTAAATTCACTGGAGAGGGGGGAGAATAATTAATCGGTGCAATGCACAAAAGATCTTTTTTAAACAAAAAACAAAAAAACAACACCACATAGCTTGAATTATAAGTGATTGTTCTCAAATCCTTGCCCATCAAAAGTTCTATATTTTGGAGCTGTCTAGCAGTTCCAGATGAGTTGTGGCTCCAGTTCCTAGACTTCACAGCTGAAGTGCTCATGAAAAATGATGGGAATGTACTGCATTGCAGGAAGACTTTGTATTAAGTCATTAATCCCCTTTATTATTCTAGTTATATTGTCATGACTGTCCATTTCTTTCAAAATAATGCATGCCTTGTCAACTAGGTGTGCCTGTAGCATGAGCTGTCATATGATGTAAGAGGAGAGAAAAAAAACATTTTTTCTGAAAGCCTTCACAGTTTAATCGAACAAGTTTCTCTGTAGGAATCCAGTACAGAGAATAATATGGTTTAAGAGATTCTTATTCTGGGGTTAGCATGGCTAATATTTCCAATTTGGGCAAGATTAATCTCTTTTCCATCCCATAGTCCCTAACATAATTTAGGCATTGACAGAATCCCAGTTGTTGCTCATTATCCCATTCTAACTTGCTGTAACTTGCTTTTCTGCTTGCCAGAATGTGGTGTGAGGAGCAAACATAGACATACCCATGCGGGGCTCATGTCTTTTTGGAAGGTGAGCTGTGTACAATATATATTTAGGCAGAGCTTCTAGTCTCTCTGACATCAGTTCTCAAAAAAAAAAAAAAAAAAGAAGGCAAAATTGATGTGTGGGTCACAAAGCACAAAGAAAATATAGCAAAATCTGAGGTATTATTGGTTGATGGTAGAGGACAAGGGTCTTTCATAAATAATAGTGTTTTATTGTTCAAAATTATGTTCAGACATTTGTAAGTGTGTGTGCTTTTAAATCAGTGTTGACTTTTGGTGATTGCCTGGACTAGTCCCTGCAGTTTTCTTGGCAAGATTTTTGCTTTCTAGGATTGAAAGAGAATGACTGGTCAGCTAATTTGCTTTGTGACTAAGGTGGGATTACAACTCATGATCTGTTGGTGTGATGGTATGTGGGAATGAGAAATTGGGTCCAGTGATGCTACTTCGGGAATAGATAAACAAGAGGTAGCATAGTCTTCAGTTGGGTGTCAACATAGACATCCTACTAAAGACTATGCTATCTCTTATTTATATGGAGATTCTCAGTCATCCAGATCATAGTTGTCCCAAAGGTGCTTTTTCAAGAGGCAAGACTAGTCCAGTTGCCTCTTGCAAAAGCACCTTTAGGTCTTCAGTTGGATAGTGTGAGGGGAGGGCAAACTGCTCAGAAGAGACCCTTTCTAATTTTTTGAGGGTAAAGGAGATGGTGAGAGAATTATGCTTTCAGAATTTCAAGATTCTGTTAATGTATTCTTACCACAAAGTAAAATTAGCTCCTCTACCCATATTTCCTGTCTGGTTTACATGATAAGGTTTCTAGGCTGATGCTTTAAGTATTATACCAAACTGGGCCTTCGTGTTCCAGATAAGGGCATTCCTTATTGAAAACAGTACAGATAACCCTCAACTTATGACCACAGTTGAGTCCATTTCTGTTCTTAAGTGAGACATTTGTTAAGTAAGTTTTGCCCCATTTTACAACCTTTTTGTCTCATTTGTTAAGTGAATCACTGCAGTGAATAGAATAGAATAGAATAGAATAGAATAGAATAGAATAGAATAGAATAGAATAGAATAGAATAGAATACTTTATTGGCCAAGTATGATTGGACACACAAGGAATTTGTCTTGGTGTAAATACTCTCAGTATACATAAACAAAAGATACATTCATTAAGAATCAATAATTATAATGTACAACACTTAATGACAGTCATATGGTACAATTAACAATCAAATCATACTAGGAAACAGTCAATATAAATCGTAAGTATACAAGTGACAAAAATACAGTCCTACAATCACAAGTGGGAGGAGATGGGTGATAAGAAGTGATGAGAAGATTAACAGTAATAGTAGTGTACACTTTGTAAATAGTTGAACAGTATTGAGGGAATTATTTGTTTAGCAGAGTGATGGCTTTTGGGAAAAAACTGTTCTTGTGTCTAGTTGTTCTGATGTGCAGTGCTCTATAGTGTCATTTTGAGGAAAGGAGTTGTAACAGATTATGTCCAGGATGTGAGGGGTCTGTAAATATTTTCACAGCCCTCTTTTTGATTCGTGCAGTATACAGGTCCTTGATTGAAGGCAGGTTGGTAGTAATTGTTTTTTTCTGCAGTCCTAATTACTCTCTGAAGTCTGCGTCTGTCCTGTTGGGTTGCAGAATCAAACCAGACAGTTATAGAGGTACAGATGATAGACTCAATAATTCCTTTGTAGATCTGTATCAGCAGCTCCTTGGGCAGTTTGAGCTTTCTGAGTTGGCATAGAAAGAACATTCTTTGTTGTGCTTTTTTGATGACATTTTTGATGTTAGGTGTCCATTTTAGGTCATGTGCTATAGTAGAACCTAGAAATTTGAAGGTCTCTACCGTTGATACTGTGTTGTCTAGTATTGTAAGAAGTGGTAGTATGGGAGGGTTTCTTCTAAAGTCTACCACCATTTCTATGGTTTTGAGTGTGTTCAGTTCCAGATTGTTCCGGTTACACCATGAGGCAAGTTGTATAAACTCCTGTCTGTATGCAGATTCATCAGTTAATAAGTTAGTAGCCCGTTTGTTAAGTGAATCTAGCTTTCCCATTGACTTTACTTGTCAGAAGATCACAAAAAATGATCACATTTGGGATCATTGGGACACAGCAACAGTCATAAACATGAACCAGTTGCCAAGCAGCTGAATTTTGATTATATTATCATGGGGATGCTGCAAAAGTTGTAATTGTGAAAAATGGTCATGTCTTTTTTTTCCCCAATGCCATTGTAACTTTGAAGGTCACTGAATGAATTGTTGTAAGCTGAGGATTACCTGTACAGTATTTGTTTGGGGGAAATTGGCATTATTATTTTTTTGGCCAACTCAGAACAGAGATTTTCCAAAAATCTTCATGTGCCCTTTGTCACTTCAAATATTATGAAACTACATTTCAATTGGAGCAGGAGAATGAGCAAGCCATCTAGAAAAAAGAATTGTGTAAATAACTCCAGCATTGATCAGCTCATTATCTATCAACATATGATCTGCTTTCAATCTACAGTTTAAAAGTAGATTATAACAATTTATATGAAACTAAAATTAAGATACTGATATTGAAAAAAGAATTAATTTTAATTAAATTTCCTATGCTCCTTCATATTATACCCCAGAAGTAGTAGACTATGTAAATCTTAATTTTCCTTGTTTCAATGAGCAATAATAGATTCTGTTTTTTGCTATCATAGAGTCTCCATGACCATTTATCAAGATTCCCTGAGGCTCAGACAATAATTTTTGTGGGCTTGAAATGCTACCAGGCAAGAAAAAGAACAGGGAAATCACCTCCCCCCATTTCCTTCTGCCAACAGTTCTCTAGAGTCCGCCTGTTAGATTGGATCCAGATTTAGTCAGTTTTAGAGCTGAACTCATTGAAATCAGAGGGCCTTAACTGTACTCACCACTAAATTAAGATTGATTTACTTATATTCCTTACTGTACCATTTGTTAATATATAACAATATTATCATTGTTGTAACATAGTTGGGAATGATGAGCTTCAAAAAACATGGCTTGTTTAATGCTAGCGAACCCATGGCAAAGGATGTCTAGCTGCAGTCAGGGAACCTCTATTTCATTATTTTAATGCTTTCTACAGAATTACGGATTCCTCATATTCTATGCTGTCCTTGATGACCCCACATTGTAATCTGACTTCAGTATATCATATATCTTGAATTCTGTCTTCATAGGAACGTCACTCATGTTTACAGCTCTGTATGGCATCTTTAAGCATTCAATTGCGTTTTGTCAGACAAATATGAATAATCTGACATCTTTCTTGTGCTACAGTGGAGCTGAGCCAGTTCCTATTAAACTCAATGAAATAAGTACGGTGAGGAAGAATGACAAGGAATTTGCTACTGTATGTAACAGACAAATGACAGAACTGTGTTGACTCTGTAGTCTGGACCAGACTTTCAGCTGATGTAAAAATACACCATCAGTAACCTTTTTGACCCCTCCTAATTAGCAGTAGCTCCCTGCACCTAAAGCTCTTAACTTCTCCATCATTTCCAATGAGAACCACATGCTTCAAAACAAAAGATATCCCTACACATCAAATTAAATTATTTTTTGTCCTCCTTTTTTTTTTTAATCTTATGAATACATTTAACTTGAAAGGGAGGGCCAGGAAGAAACAAGGCTCCTTTATTATACTTTCATGGTTATGTGGATAGGACTTTAAATTGCACAACATATTAAGTGTAATTTTTGCTCTCAGGTACCATTTGAATTATTCCAGGGAACTTTTCAACACAGCACATTGGCTATGAAGAAACTCTAGGAAGAAAAACCACCTAAAAACAGGTCCTTGCATAGATGCTTTTTTTTTTTTTACTACTTGATCATAAACATTAATAAATAAATACCCATTGTTATGTCTTGCAACATAGTTAACAAGAGCATTACAGTACCTCATGGACTACAGAAAGATTATTTTCTAGCGCTAAATAAAGTACCCCTCTGCTCTCACATTAGATCTCCAATATTTGGTAAATCACTATGAGATGTGACTGAAAGTTTGTGAAATCACATACAAGAATGCTGATGAAATTGGTAAAGTCTTAAAAATGTCCTGCAAGTTATCTTTCGAACCTCCCTCTGGTGCTTGGACCCACTGTGTGCAAGATCAAAGAAGGCTGCCAGCTCCAGAAATATGTAAACCTCTGTAGAGAAATAATATCCAATGATTATGCTGTAGATGTAAATTGTCTTTATTTAAAACAGAACCTTTCTTTTTCCAGCATCTTAACAGCATTCACAACCACACTTAGCAGTCTCTAAAAATCAGTATCTTATTTCTGAGAAGAACAAAAGAAATGAGTGACAATTTGGAGCTGAAAAGTTTAAGACATATTTCCCCTGTCTGTTATTTGCTTTATAGAATGCAGAATATTTTAACATATTTTTGAGACCCATGGAAACATACAGATATCTCGGTGTCATGTAGTTTCTAACCCTAAGCCTAATAACTGAAAATGTACCAGTCAAGCTTTTGGTTAATTCAGCTTAAAATGTAACTTCCAATTGATGGAATTGGAAATTCATTTTGACATGGATTTAGAAACAATGCTCTGCTTTAAATGTTTTCAAAAATGATTTATTTATTTTATTTATTTATTTTTATTTATCAATTGCTTACAAGATAGTAGGTAAAAGTAAAAACATAGTTATGAATACATGGATACATATAAGAAAAATAAATATATATATATAAAAGAAACAATAGGACAGGGACAGTAGGCATGTTGATAGCTAATCTTGTCAGAGATTGAAATAAGTTTGAAATTTACACATTTCTCAGCCATAGTATGTGACAGTGGTAGGAGAAACTTAATTTATTTTCTAAGAGCTCCATCGTGGCTCTCTGTATGTTGACATAATGTTCTGCAGAAATCTGCCTTGCAATTTCTCAAAAGTTGAATTCCCTGTGGAAGAGATTTCATTTTTTTTTTCGTTCTCTTTTGCTATCAGAATAATCAAGAACTTATTTTGACTTTCTTTATTGCTGAATATGACAGAGCAAGGTGCTTCTGGTTGCTTGCTATATATCCATTCCTCATACTGAGTTTTCCCTAGGTGCCTGTATTTTATACAACTAAAAACGAAAGAAACCCCAATAGGATTCCCCGCCTGATACTTTCCCTTGGAATATAAAATACACATGGAGACCAGGAAAACTGTGGACAGCAGAGATTATTTTCAATAAAAGACATGTTATTTACATACACCCCTTGGCCACTTCTTAATTAAATAAATGCAGGAAAACCACATGCCACCCATGAGAATTTCTTTGAAAATTTCTAAAGCAAATTCTTATAAAACAAATTAAATGCAAATTAGTGGGAGAACATGGAAGTTTTATGCACAGCACTAAACTGACACATATGATGATACTTCCACAGGCATAGTCATGATTGTGTTGATCCTATTAATTATACTGTGGTTTCACTGAGCCAGTCCCTTTCTTTAGCATCAGCTGAAATGGAGAGTCAGCTCAAAAACTGAGCACTTTCCAAATGGGATATTGGGTGAAGAGATACCTGCCTAATCTTACAGAAGCAAAGTTATTAAATTTGTGTATACTTGTAGTGATGAAGAATGTAAGTCACTTCTTTGCATATTTTTCTTCTTTCTTTTCCTTCCTTCCTTCATTTCTTTTCTCTTGCTCTAAGTTTAGTTTGTATTAATTTTTAGTATTATAATTAAAATTCTTAATAAAACTATATTTGAGAGAAAACTGAACTGTTCTCCCTCTCTTATACAAACAAGACCTAAGCACAAGAAAAGGTCTTGAATTGGTATATATGGTGGAAAGAAAAGGCTAGGCAACATATTTGTAAGAAATGATCTCTTAATTGAATCAACTGGGAAATTGTTTCTCAGCCATCTGGCCAGATCATTTGAATCAGGATTTTTCAAAGTTGGCAACTTTGAGAGATATGGACTTCAATTCCCAGAATTTCCCAGCCAGAAATCCAGATTTCTTAAAAGTTGCCAAGTTTGAGAAACCGTGATTTAAAACAAAAACCAAGAATTTTCACTATAGATTGGGTTTAACAATAAGAAAGTGCTGAAATAGCAGGAATGCTATCCTGGGTATATATTTTACTATGTACTATGTGCATCAAAGAGCTGAACTCAATAATTCTGACCTTCAGTTCAGTAGTGGGATTAAAAAATTTTTACTATAGGTTCTGTGGGCGTGGCTTGGTGGCATGGCAGGGGAAGGATACTGTAAAATTTCCAGTCAGAGGTGTTATTGGCCGGTTCTCCAAAGTACTCAAAATTTCCACTACCTGTTGTGAATGAATAATACCAATAAAGTATATTGAGCTTGAAGTCAAGTGCAAGGGTTCTGGCCCTGCACTTCTGATTGGCTGTTAATGGCAGGATCGGATTGGTCCGTTCAGGAGCATCTGATTGGCCATTAACAGGCCATTCCTATTGGTTAACGGAGCTAGCGCTCCAGGTTTGCTATTGGTTGAACAGTTAATAAATTGCCTATATAAGGAAGGCTATAGCAGCCCTCGAGTTGAGCTGTCACAATATGTAAATAAAGAGTTTGAAGTTTACTGTTTCTACCAGCTCGTCTCCATCATTTGCACCCATGCTCCAGACTTAACACTACCAGTTCTCCGGAACTGGTCAGAACCTGCTGAATACCAACTCTGCTTCAGTTGTATCACCGATGGATTCCAAACCACATTATAACATTGCCATTGCAATTGTTTGTTATAGATTATGAAGAAATCACAAAGGTGCTTTGTTGGAAGATTGTCCTAAACCATCTATAATATAACACCACGCCCTGAACCCATTCTTCTTGTTTTTCACAAAATAATAAATGGATAGAATGGAAAAATCCCATTTGACCATCCTATTAGTGTGCCAAAACAATTATCAGAATTTGCTTTATGCTCACAAGTGACACATAAAAGTTACCTAAATAGTATAATTATTTCTGTTTATTCTGGCCATCTGGTTATGTAAATATTGGCTCCCCCTCCAAGATTTTCAAATAAACTAAGCTGTACTGTATTTGAATTTTGTATTCTCTTATTTATTCAGTACTCCATTCCAAAATATCTAACTGGGATCTCAAATTGCTCTCTCATTGCTCAAGAGTTTTACATTCATAAGCATTGCACTAGGAATAGGTGTTGTTTTTTCAATAGATATTGTTTTTGTAGAGATTTACCTTTGTCTGTGTGACTTTAGTTTATAAGGCCAAGAATCTATTTCATCGGTTCATTTGTGCATATCATTTGGCATAAGTGTCAGGTCCATGATTTTACATGGCTGCCCGAGAAGTATAATTAGATCAACCTGAACTAAGAACAAACACCAGAATCATGAATAAAAAATGCAGTCAAATCTGGTCCAGAAAACAAAACCAAGGGTTCCTGTCACCATAACCAGTTCATAGCAGATAAATAATCTGAAATGAGTGGGGCCTGCTGTCCACATGTACAAGACATACATTCACATGAGGGCCAATGTAACATAGATTGTCGAAATATGTTGAATACCTCTATGTCCATTAAGGGATAAAGCAATCTTCACCATCTGATTTCCAGTAGCACATATTAATTTTATTAATAAAGTCTTATTGAGGAACTGACATTAATATATTAATTATAATATTTAATACATAAACGATAAATAATGACTGGATGATAAATGAACAAGGTGAGTTCCTGTGAAAAAGACAAATAAAAGAGTTGTAAATATTTGCGAGGGGTAGGAACGTTTTTTTATGTTCCAACACTTTCTCCTCTGGCACACATATCCCACTATGTTATACCAAAGAAACAGATCATTTTCATGTGGAAGACAGGTTGAGTCAAGAATCAAAATAATTTGGATGAGCATTATTCATAAATTGTTCCATGCACCATTATAACATTTAATTCTGGGCACTCAAGAAAAGAGTGTGAAGTTGTCTATACAGTAGGATCATTAACACTGTTATTTGACATTTGCTCAACCATTTTAGTGATCCTGATGTTTGTTTGCTGCACATTTACCTTTCGATCTTTAATAGATGTTCAGTGATCAAGTATAAGCATGTAACCCAGAAAAATTAAATCATTAGGAAACCTTCAGTCAATGGAGTTCACCACCAGTATCAGACTGTAAAAGACAATCCATAGCCACCTGAACAAAATTTCACAGAACAGGACAGAAGACACTTGGAACTTCATGAATGAAAGAAATCCAAGAGCCACATTGGGGCAGACGAAGCACTGTGATAATAATTTCCTGTTAAGACAGTAGTGTATTTATTTTATTTTAAAAAATTTTTTTAAAGTGTTTATGAGACCAACCATCTCATCTTACTGTCTGGTAGTGCAAAAAAAGATAAGATAAAATGATATAGAATAAAAATAATGCAAAACAACACAACCAAAGTTCCAAGTAAAATTCTACCATAATAAATTATAAAATGCACACTAGACTCAACTAACACCCAGGTGTTCTGACCCACGCCCTTAGCTATGATAAGCACAAGACTTGCCAAAAGATAACAGACAAGAAATAATTTGCAATACAAAAATCTTCAAATACAAACTCAGGATACAGTAATGTCCACGAGGCTGGAGTTTCAAAACTTCTTTGCCTTCTGCAAAGTACATTCATTTCACAGCTGGCTTTTATCTTCTTGAAGGAGGGACCATTACTTTGCAGCCTGTCTCCCGAGTCACCCGTGCTGTTGTAACTGCTTTTTCCTATAAGCAATCCTGTGCACACACGCACTTGGCACAGGCTCCTCAGGAACCTCCTCCTCATTGCTACCAGCCCCCAAAATCTCCGAAGGCAGCAGTCCACTTGCTAATGGTCCTGGCCCCTCATCTGAGTCTTCGTTCTCTCCAGCTGTCTGCACCTGCTGCCGGCTAACTACAGCACCAGGCCCCAATGCTTGAGGGAAAAGCCAGATCTTCAAGACCTTCTAGAAGGTCAGCAAGATCAGAACCGTTTAAATGTCAGGGAATAGACTATTCCATAAGACTTGTGCCACAACAGAGAAACCACAATTCCTAGGACCAACTCTAAAAATGATAAACAGCATCTTGAATTGCACCTGGAACTCCTCATATACAGCATATGAAACAGTATCATTAGATTATCATACCATGATACCCCTAAAATTGTATACCCTGCTGTATTCTGGACCAGATACAGATTTCAAATGCTCTTCAAGGTAGCTCTACGTAGAGTCCATTTTGTCAGAGTATATTCAGGAACTGGAAAAGAGCTTAGTGTCAAAGTCAGTCAATGAATAGGATGGCAACAGATCAGCCAATGAGAGCTGAATTGGAAAGTGAAACTAGAAGTAGCCTGGGTTTGGCTCTAGTCTCTCCTCTCAGCTCTAAACTGAAACTAGTCTTGCTTGCCTGCTGAACTAAAGTGTGACTGATATCTGCTCTGAGCTGCTGCTGCTTGTGTTTTTGCTTATGTTACATTGACATAATCTACAAATGGTATTGTAAACTTTACTGATGTTATTATGTTTATAAAGAAGTTAATGATCCTGATGAATCAGTCATCTGTATGTTTTCTGGACTTGAATTGATGTTACCAACTCTTAACACATTGTAAAAGTCCAAACAGGAAGTGATTAAGACTTAATGCAGGAATGGGCACAAACAACACAAAAGATAGATTTGTACAAAGACTCTCTTAGCTACAGTTCCAACTTGCTCCTTTAGAAGGAACTGTGAGTCCGAGAGAATCCTCCAGATGTGCACAAAAACTCGGGGGGAGTGTTATCCCATTCATAGTCAAAGGTGGAACTTTTCCAAATCTGGGAGGCCCTAAATCCCATAGGAGTTGTGCCATGTTTTAGTTGACTAGACCCAGGATGTGATGGACTGGCTGATGAGACTCTTCATCCCACTGATAACTATCCATAGCAATTGATTTAAGATCTGTGGAAAATGACCAAATAAGTTATTTTTCATTGTTTATGATGCTTTTGTCCTTGAAAAAGATGAGCTGAGAAATTCATGCATTTTGGATTCAACCAATTTTGCCTTCGTATTCTTAAACACAATTGATTCCAGTTTTATAAGTCTTATGAAACATTAATTCATTATCTGTTTAAAAAAACAACAACAAAACAAATGAAACAAACCTTCAATAAGTGACACTTTGGATCTTATTAAAATCTTCAGTTAATTTAACAATTCACTTCAGGCATTTTGCAAGCTGTGAAAACAGAAGTGTTTTAAAGATAACAAATGCTGTATGATTGTTAATGAAGTTGATATGCATATGTGCTTCTGATGTGAGTAGGGCTTGTATATATAAGGTTGCACTTATATGTGATCTTGGTAAATTGATTTCCCACTATCAAATAAAGGAATAATAGGCTCCCCTCTCCTTCCATTATGTTTTATACAGGTTTGGGAGTTTATCACCAGCTGTTACAAATCCTGTTTTGAAGACTTTTGCAGAAAGAGTATTGAAATAGCATCATTAATAAAATCAGTTCCAAAGCAGATTTGCTATGATGAAGTCCTTCTCAGTACTTTAGTTTGTGTTCCATTCCAGAATCTTGTTAGCTCTGGGATGTAGGTGCAAAAATGTTAAGGAAATATGAGCACACATTGAGACGATTATAGATAATGCTTATTAAATAAGCCTCTGAGGATGTTTTTCTTGGGTTGCTCCCAAGCATTCTGCAGGAGTCATGTTCCATGTTTGAGGTCCCATGTTTCTTCCTCTCAAACTATGAGCAGCTGTAGCACATGACCTACTTCTGTAGATCTCTGTAATGATTTCCTTCCTTCAGTGGCTTCGGGAGTCTCTTTTTGCCCTACAAAAAAAGGGACAAATATTTTAATCCAAGCAAAATGCTAACACAGGTTTTGTTGGTTTCAGGGAAGAAACCCAATCCAGCTACATCACTAAATGTAGGCCTCAAATTGGAACCATCTGGACTCCTGAAACACCATGAGTTCTTAAGGGAAAGCATGCAGGGTTGTTTTTTTGTTTTTTTTTGCCTTGGGCTGAAATTCATACACCTGCAAAAAAAGAGGGGAGTGTGTATGTGGAGAAGGGAGGCTTTAATGGCAGACAAACTGAACTAATGCAGGAACTCCACCTTTCTCACACACATTTAAAAAAGCAACAGTGGCTACAAGTGTGGAGGCTGAACGGATCCATTTCATAAATTTGATGCCTGACTGTAGATGGAAACTGTTGAATGAAGGTCATCCCCAACACAACAGTAAATTGAGCCCACAGCTGGGTGGGTAGAAAAAGGAAAGACAGGCTTACATATGAACACCCACGATTTCGCCAGGAAAAGGAGATGCCCCCTGTTCCCTGTTAAGTTCTGCGCATGGGCACAAGGAACGGAGACGAGACGGTGAACAGTGAACTTCAACTCTTTATTAATCATTCTGAACAGAGCAAAACCCTAGGGCAGCAGCAGCCCTTTTATAGGGTAGGCTGCTGACCTATTAGCCAATGAGAACATGGAAGTGTTAAACCCTTGAACCAATGAGAGTGGCTCGTTAACAGCCAATCAGATTTCCCAGAACGGACCAATCCAATATCGCTATTATCGGCCAATCAGAAGTGCAGGATTAGAACCCTGCTTTTTCTTAAGTTTTGTTAAACTTTATTAAAGCACCTTTATTAGTTCATAACACCCCTTCCCCCCGGGTTCCATTTGAGGGGTGCGGTGACATAATCCCTAAGATATGTAGGTTGTTTTAACTGTCTATTAGATTTGCGCTGTCCCACCGGTTCCTGTCTGTAGTCCGGTTTCGGCGGGATGTTTTTTGACATATCTGGTACAGGCGGTTCCGCATCCTCACTGTACGACTCGGTGCCGCTAATTCTATCGTTGTTGTCCTCCGATCTTTACGGGCTTGCCTCCGTTGAGGTATTCCTCTGTGGTGAGGCCAATCCCCTCCCTGATTCTTCTTCATGTATCGCGCCTGCGTGCTGACTTCCTTCGCTTCTGCTTTCCACCATTTCAAATTTGGTTTCTTCGACATCCTCTCCCCCCTCAGTTTGGGAGTCACAGGAGTCGCAGGAACTGGGTTGTAGCCTAGAGCAAACCTGATCTATATGGCGTTTCCATATTTTTCCGTCCCAGGTTTGCACACGGTATGATCTGGGCCCGATGGTTTGAATTATGGTTGCTTCGACCCATAATGGTTCGCCGGAGAGGTTTTTAGCGAAAACTAAGTCACCTACCTTGAACTCGTGGCATTTTCTGCTAGATCCACAGGGTTTCTCTGGCTCGTAGGACGGGTGGAACTGGTCGAGGTGGGAACGGAGCTTGCGTCCCATCAACAGTTCAGCTGGAGTCTTGTTGGTGATGCTGTGCGGAGTGATGTGTTGGAGTAAGAGTATTCTGTTTAGTTTGTCGTCAATGTCCCCATAGTCCATTTTATGGAGAGTTTTTTTTAACAAATTGTACCATGCGCTCGGCCCTGCCATTAGCCGCAGGGTGCACTGGCGAAGTTAGCGCATGGTGGATACCCCGGTCCGCTAAGTATTGTTCAAATGCCAGGGCGGTGAACTGGGGTCCGTTGTCAGAGAACAGGACGTCTGGCAGCCCATGCGTTGCGAACAGCCTATTCAATTTTCAGATGACGGACTCGGTTGTAGTATTCTTCATTTCGTGGATCTCGAGCCAGTTGGAACAGGCATCCACTGTTAGGAGGAATGTATGTCCCTTAGTAGGTCCCGCAAAGTCAATGTGGATGCAGGACCACGGCCCCCAGGGGGTTTCCCACTCTGTTGGAGTTGCTCTAGGTGGGGCACTGCTGACTTCTTGGCACTTTAAACAAGTCTTTACCCAGGCTTCGATCTGCTTGTCGATGCCCGGCCACCACGCATAGCTTCATGCGAGTGCTTTCATACGCACGATGCTGGGGTGACCATCATGCAATGCTTTCAAAACTTCTCGTTGTAACCGCTCTGGGACAACGACTCTATCTCCCCATAGGATGCAGCCTTTTTGCGAAAACAGTTCTGTTTGCCAATTTCTGAAAGGGGTGAAGTCATCAGGGGTTTGTTCTACTGGCCATCCTCGTTCGACCCAGCAAAGAACTCGCGCCAGGACAGGATCTCATTTTGTTTCGATTGCAATGTTAGCGGTGGTGAATGTAGCATTTCAATCTGGAGTGTCGTAAGGGTTGGAGCTGGGTTGTTGACGGTTTCCGGAAGTGGGACATGGCTCAATGCATCAGCGTGGGGAATGGGTTTACCCGGGCGGTGTTGTAATTTATAGTTGTACGCAGCTAAGAACTCCAGCGAGTCATTCTAGGTGACAATATATAGGGGGTTGGCTTGTCTCCCGCTATAATCCCCAGCAAAGGTTTGTGATCGGTAACAATAGTAAAAACTCGTCCATACACATATTCATGAAACCGTTTCACAGCAGATACAACAGCAAGAGCCTCTTTGTCGATTTGGCTATAGTTACGTTCAGCCTTTGATAGGGTCCTTGAAAAATAGGCAATAGGGGCCTCACTACCATTTGGTAACACATGACTCAAAATGGCTCCTACTCCAAACAGTGACGCATCACATGCAATTGTTAAAGGCAAAGTCTCATTATACTGCATTAAAACAGCATCTGAGGTTAGTAAGTTTTTCACTTGTCAGAATGCGTGCTCCTCTTGGTGTCCCCAGACCCAGGTTGCTTTTTTGTCGAGAAGTCTATGTAGGGACTCAGCTACGGTCGCTCTCTGGGGCAAGAAGATGTTGTAAAAGTTAATGAGCCCCAGGAAAGCTTGGAGGTCAGTCTCATTTCTGGATCTTGGGGCGTTTTTGATTGCTTTTAGTTTGCTATTAGTGGGGTGAATGCCTTGTTTATCGATTAGGTACCCCAGAAACTCTACTTTATCTGTACATAGTTGACATTTATTTTTTTTAACCTTAAGGCCAGAGTCTTTAAATTTCTGGAGAACCATTTTAAGACGCTGCTCTAGTATTTCTCTATTCGGGGCTGCAATTAAAACGTCATCAAAGTATGGTACGACCCCCTTGATCCCTTGCAATAGTCTCTCCATCAGACTTTGAAAAATCCCTGGGGCTACGCTCACTCTGAATTGGAGTCGGTTGCACTTAAAGGCACCTTAGTGCGTGATGATCGTCTGTGCCCCTGCGGTTTTTTTAATCTACGGGCAGTTGTTGGTACGCCTGTGCTAAATCCAATTTAGCGAAGACTTTTCCGCCCCCCAGGGAATGGAGAAGGTGTTGTACCACCGGCACCGGGTAAGCGTTCTGTTAAGGGCGTGATTAAGGATGGCGCGGTAGTCCCCACAAATCCTTAACGATCCATCCGGTTTGATGGGTGTTACGATTGGGGTTTCCCAACAAACGTGCTCAGTTGGTTCTAAAACACCCTGGACTATTAATTTATCGAGCTGCTCGTCAATCTTTGGTTTAAGGGCAAAAGGTACCCAACGAGGCTTAAGGCGGATGGGGGCTACTTCAGGGTTAAGGTTAAATGATATCGGGGTCCCCTTGTACTTGCCTAGTTTGTCTGCAAAGATGTCCTGGAATTCCTGGACGAGGGCTACTATTACTGAAAAATTTAATTTCCTCAGATTTTGTTCTTTTCTGAGCACTTAGTCCTGAGATATAATTATAAACCTTGTCACTGCAATTTTGAGATCACCTAATTCACATAGCCAAAAAAGAACTCCAATAGACTTTAAATCGTGACAGGTCAAAACAGGTACATATCTTTACAACTGTCATATTTAATTAGTTCTGCCTGTTTGCCTAAGAAACATGTTCATTACACTGATGGGAAATTGTGAAGTGATGTCACCAAACAGACCAATTTCATTTATTAAAATTACTGAACTGAATCTTAAATAAAGATTCACAAATCTAAATTTTCATAATCAGCAAAATGTGCTTTAATGTCCAGCCATTCTGAAGAAGGTGACACCAGAAATCAAAAACAAAAACCAGAAATCAAAAAACACAGGCAGGATTGTTCAGTTGGTAGAGAAAGTAGCATTGAAGTGATGGGAAGCAGTAATCACAATGCAAATTGAGAAATTAATTTCAAGGGTTATGTTCTTTCCAAGAAAAGACTTGGGCAGCATTAAGATGTCTGCAGGGGATGGAAATCTGCAAAAGGACTGCAATCAAAGGCCTGTGTTTGTGTTCTGTGTTTGTACGAGAGAGATACCATGTATGTTTAAAATCAATAGGGGCTTCAAACACAACTATCATGTGGAATATACAGTAACATACATGCATATATCTTTGTAGACACTTATGACACCTACATTTTCTGGCTTTTAACTGAACAGGGGCTGTAACTGCCTTCTGTCCTTACTTGTTCTCTTTGTGAAAAAGACCAGGAAGTATGTGGTCTTCAGCCCCTTCAGACCTTCAAAGTTGAACAATGACTTTATCCAGTGGTGTGATTCAACTGGTATCATAACCGGTTCGGTAAGTGCACAGCGTTTGAAAACTGCCCATTTTCAGCTCTAAAACATACCTTCTACTGCAGCCCCAGTGAGTAAACAGCTGAGATGTGGCAATCCGCTTTGCCACACAAATCAGCTGAGCTGCAAAATATGAAAATAAAGGACAGACTAGGGCAGGGGTGAGTGGGCGGAGTCAACTGATCGCTGGAACTAAAGGTTCACCTGAACCGGTAGCATCCCTGACTTTATCCACCAATCTTCAAGGAAGGAAAGGGTTGTCCAGATTCCCTTCAACCTGAGAATTATGAATTCTAAAGAATTATAAATAGGAAATAGAGTTAATTTGGTCTAGTGGTTATGCACCCAGCTAGAAATCAGGAAGCTGTGAGTCCAAGTTCCAACTTAACCATGAAAGCCAGCTGGGTGACTTTGGGCTCTCTCTCACACTCTCTCAGCTCAACCTGATCACAGGGTTGTTGTTGTGTGGAAAATAGGAGGAGGAAGGTATGTTGGAAATGTTTACCACCTTGAGTTATTTGTAAAAACAATAAAAGTAGAATACATGCATACATCCGTACATCCGTACATCCATCCATCCATCCATCCATACCAATGGTGGGATTCAATTTTTTTGACTACCAATTTTGTGGGCATGGCTTGGTAGGTGTGGTGTGGCTTGGTGGGCGTGGCAAGGGAAGGATACTGCAAAATCCCATTCTCTCCCGGCCCTACTAACCTGCTTTCCAGCTCCATTCTCCTGTTCAGGGCAACAAAAGAAGACCTTGCTGATCAGCTGGGACTCGGGAGGCAGAGAATAGATGGGGGCGGGGCTAACCAGAGGAGGTATTTACCAATTCTCCGAGGTACCCACAATTTCCACTACCAGTTCTTCAGAACTGGTCAGAGCCTGCTGAATACCACCTCTGATACATACATACATATTATGGAGAGGGTTGATGCTAGTACAAATTTTCCACTCTTTAAATAGAAACCTCAGTGGGAGTATAAGGTAGATGGTAGAAAAGACTGCCTGAGACTCTGGAGAGCTACAACTTTTGTTAGAAAAGACTAGAGGTGCACAAATAGTGAGAACAGAAAGTAAATTTACTTCCCTTATCCCTAACTACATATATCTTTCACATATATCTATGATTAGGCAGGTACTCAACATTATAGATTTTAAAATTTCAGAGATTTTGGTTTTTCCACTACTGCTGGACATTGGCAATTCTCCTTTAAGAATTCAGGAAGTGGGAGAGATGAAGTGGGGGGCAGAAGTTTAGAAATTAAGCAAACATACCCTGTGGCTTCAAGCCCATCAGCTGCCATAACAAGTATCTGTTCATTTGGTAAACCAGAACAAAGGCAACCAACTTTAAATCACATGGCCACAAACAAAATGTACATCATAGATATTCAATGATTGGTATGACTTTCTCTGCCATGAAGATTCTGATCTAGTCAAGTTGTCCCTGTGGGTTCTCTGCTTGCTCAAGCCAAAGAGCTGATTTAAAATGGGAAGTGTCAGGAAATTGGTAATTTATTGCCAAGTCCTAGCTGAAGAAACCTTGTACAGAGTTAGAGATGTAGGGAATTAGAGAAACAATAATATTGGAGATCAGCAGAAAATACTTTCCTTTCTGTGTACAGAACTCAACAGAGCTTTGTAAAGGGCAGTGATGTTAACCTGGACCAAGCCTGGAAAAAATAGATTTAAGTCTCCCAGCAGTCATAAAGCAATTTGGTTAACTCCAAGTGTCTCAACATTGTTCTGCCTAAAGTATTTCCTAAGAGTGTTATGCAGATAACATATTGATGAAAGTGTATAGATTAACCTGAACACCATGGAGGATATAAATGTTGGATGTGGCCTGCCCCCACACCCTCGAACTGAGGCAAATCACCTTCTCAAAAGCCAGCTCTTCATCTATAACTAACTAAACCCAAACATATCAGAGCAAATATATTGGAGATAGTGCTGGAAACTCATCAAGACTTGTCTCATAAGTATGCCATCTTTTCCTTTGATGGATCTATCAGCATACTAAAGAGAAGCGACAGCTGCTTCTGGATGGGAACCTGGTGCATTCAAAACAAGCTAGGCCCATTCCTTGTTAATAATTCATTCCAGTTGAAGGCCACAAACATGTGGATCCCAGCTCCAAAAGGAGACTATCAAAATGTTTCAAGAGAAAGAGAACAATAACAACAATTCCTAGCTTCTAATAATCAGCACAGAAAAGGAGAACTGGGAGGAAGGAGGCGTGCAATAAATCAGCAGCAAGACAAAAGAAGGAGGACTATTAACTAAGGGCAATGGTGGCAGAGTAAACGGTGCTGACAGCCAGACGTCATACATCCAGGAAACCTAGAGAATTACCCTTGGCCAGACAGAGAAAGAAAGAAAGGCCCAGGAATAATGCACCCAGCTCGTGCTGGAGGAGATAGCCAGCTCCTGTTTGTTAGCCTCTGTGTTTCATAAGCCACAAATTTGTGCTAGAAATGGCTGAAATATAATTGGTCTTCCTGGCTACCTCTCTGTCTCCCCTTCCTGCTGAGAGGAGAAGAGCTGCTGACAAGTTCATTGACAGGAACGGCACGCCGAAGGGGGAAATGGGAAACAGGATGAAAAAACAAAACACATGGTGGGGATGAGAGCTGTCTTGCTTCTGCCCCTGTTGGGTGTGGGAGGCCTGTTGCTGGAGAAGCGGTCAGTGATTGGCTGTACAATAGGTTCTATGGCAGCTCCCTTGGCATCTTTTCAATTGACAAGAAATCAAGTGATAATTCAAGAGAGGCATTCTGTTCACTTTGTGGTTTACATCAATCCTCTCAACAGAGCAAAGAGGAACTGCAAAAAAAATAGCAAGCCCAAAAGATGATCTGTTCCACCTGTAGCTGTAAATCTTAGAACAGAAAAATCATGGCCCAATAAACCATCTCTAATACAAGCAAAGAAGCAGCTTCTTATATGATCATTATAATCATCATATCATCATCCTCTTCTTCTTTTAGATGACACTACGTGGAAGGCCTGTGGGCAAACCAAACCTTTATATGCTAGATTAGCACAAACCTGCTTGGCTCTTCTTTGTGTCCAGTATATACACAGGCAACCAGTTGTCTTCATGAAAAAAAAAACTCTCATTTACAGAAGATATGTCTGTCAACTGAGACAGAAACATTTGGGTCCCCGCCTTATGTGGACTAATGAGAAAGAAAAACCATAGACAGGGAATCAAAATAGCAAATGTAGAAAAAAAAAATTATGACCACCTTTCCAAATAAGCTTTTGTGGGTTGGACAGAACAGAAAAGATTATGACTGAACGCACAAAAGCAGTTGTATGAGATTTAAGCTGGGTGTTCCCTTTCTGAGCTGAAATCTCAGCTCAGTCACGAATTAAGATGGGTAGGCTGGTGTCTTTCCACATCAATAATATTCATCTTTGTCTGCTCTAAAAGACTGCTACAAGACAATGTCTGTAATGTCATCTTTGCATATATTTGTCTATCTATTCATTCACACTTACTTGTTTTTTCTAGTCTCAGTATGCCTGCTTCTGGCACATGCTGTATTCTCTCTGCTCTAGATGGACAGAAATGGTGGAGTTTTGTGATGAAAGAAGGAAGGGGAAGGAAATATGAGACCTAACAGGCAAACTTGAATGGAAGAAAAAGGAAATAACAACAAGAAATTCCGATAAATAATGGAAGAGAAACTTTTTATGTATATCTCTATCACGGCAGGAATGAGGATTGATTAGTAGGTAATTCCTTGGGGAGCTTCCAGTTTGCGTGCTTCCATAAGTCCTGTTGAAAAGAACAAGCAGTCAACTACTGTAAGGCACAGGAGACACTAGTAGGAGACCATTAGGCCCCTTTAAAAATGGGTATCTTCTCTCACTCGGATCATACTGCCAGCCTGCTTATTTGTTCCCTTCAGTTGAGAAGTGAGAGCATTATAGCTGACACAAAAGAGCAATCTCGACTGAAAGAAGAAAAAACTTTCTTGATTGGGAAGCTAGTATTTCTACCTAATCAGAAAACAGTTTCTGAGATGTACAAGGCACACATGTTTCCAAAAAGATTTCCCGTTCCACTGAGGTTGTGAAGGGTGAGATGCTTGATCTTCTACTTAGTTAGATTGCAGGTAACTTGGCAGTGCAGCGAATCTCAGACAGATATTGTTAAGTCTGGAGCATGGGTGCGAATGATGGAGAGAAGCCGGTGGAAACAGTGAACTTCAAACTCTTTATTTACATATTGTGACTGCTCAGCTCAAAGGCTGCTCAAGCCTTACTTATATAGGCAACTCATTAACTACTTAATCAATAGCGAACCTGGAGTTCTAGCTCCGTTTAACCAATGGGAATGGTCTGTTAATGGCCAATCGGATGCTTTTAAACGGGCCAATCTGATCAGGCCATCAACAGCCAATCAGAAGTGCAGGGCCAGAACCCTGTACTAGACTTCAAGCTCAATGATAACTTTATTGGTATTATGCATTCACAACACCCCTTTCCCCCGGCTTCTGCCCACAGGGCACGGTTACATAGTCCTTAAGGTAGGACGGTTGTTTAATTAGACTTTTCGATTTTCGCAAGGTGCCAGGCGGTTGGCTGCACTCTTGCTGAGGTAGATTGTTGTTTGGCGGTAAGGATGCCTCTGGTTCCGAGTTCGTGTTCTCGTTGTCATCAATATCACTAGCCATTTCCTGAGGTGCATTCACTCCGGTCCCTGGTTCCTGTTCTTGCGTTTCCGTTCCAATATCAGTCTCTTCGAAGGGATTTCCTTCGAATAATAATTTGCTTTCCTCTGTATCTCCCCCCCCCCTCAGTTTGATCAAAAGGGAGTTCGGAATTGCGAGGTGGTAGCCGCGATCGTGGCTGATCTATGTGGCGCTTCCAAAGTCTATCGTCAGGGCACTGCACGAGGTATGATCTAGGGCCGGTTACGCGGATTACGGTCGCTTCCACCCACAGCGGATCACCCGAAAAGTTTTTAGCGAACACGAGATTGCCTACCTGGAAGGTACGGCATCGACTGCTGGATCCGAGTGGCTTTTCGGGTTCGTAGGTCGGGTGTAAACGGTCGAGGTGGGAGCGGAGCTTTCGTCCCATTAGCAGTTCGGCGGGAGTCTTGTTGGTGACGCTGTGAGGTGTAATGTGCTGCAGGAAAAGGATCTGGTTGATTTTTTCGTCAATGTCGTAATCGATCTTTTGCAGAGTCTTTTTGACGAATTGAACCATGCGCTCAGCCATTTGCAGCAGGGTGCATAGGTGAACTGAGCGCATGTCGAATGCCCCGGTCAGCCAAGTACTGCTCAAAAGGTAGCGCGGTAAATTGGGGCCTGTTGTCGGATACCAGGATGTCTGGTAATCCGTGGGTTGCAAAAAGTCTTTCTAGTCTTTTGATGACTGCGTCAGTGGTTGTGCTGCTCATTCGGTGAATCTCGAGCCAGTTCGAGTAGGTGTCGACGGTTAGCAGGAATGTGTGGCCTTTGGTGGGCCCAGCAAAATCCAAGTGGATGCAGGACCAGGGTCCCCGCGGTGTCTCCCATTCGGTCGGGGTTGCCTTTGGTGGAGCATTGCTTACTTCTTGGCATCTCTTGCAAGTTTTAACCCATGATTTGATTTGTCTATCGATGCTTGGCCACCACGCGTCGCTACGTGAGAGGCCCTTCATGCGCACGATGCCAGGGTGGCCATCGTGCAAGGTTCTTAGCAGCATCTGTTGGAGTCATTCTGGGATGATGACTCTATCACCCCAGAAGACACAGCCCTTCTGCGAGAACAATTATGTTTGACGACTTTTGAATGGTGCAAAGTCGTCTGGTACTTGGTCCAATGGCCATCCGCATTCCACCCACGTGAGGACTCGCGCCAAGATGGGGTCGCGTTTTGTTTCTCTCGCAATGTCACGGGCAGTCAATGGCAGTGTGTGGAGTGTCTTGATCTGCAGCGCTGTCATCGTTGGTGCAGGATTGTTGATAGTTTCAGGGAGCGGTGTACGGCTCAGCGCATCAGCGTGTGGAATGGCTTTTCCCGGACGATATTGTAGCCGATAATTGTAGGCAGCCAAGAATTCTGACCAGCGGGTCATTCGGGGAGATAGTATGTCGGGAGTTGGTTTGTCCCCAGCAAGGATCCCCAGCAATGGTTTGTGGTCAGTTACAATGGTGAAATTCCGGCCGTACACGTACTCATGAAACCTCTTAACTGCTGATATAATCGCCAAGGCTTCCTTATCAATTTGGCTGTAATTTCGCTCGGTTTTCGAGAGCGTCTTTGAAAAGTAAGCAACAGGGGCTTCGTTACCATTAGGTAACATGTGACTCAAAATGGCGTCCACTCCAAAAGGTGGTGCATCACAGGTTATGTTTATTGGCAAAGTCTCGTTGTACTGCATAAGCACGGCGTCCGAAGTCAGTAGTTTTTTTAAATTACGGAACGCCTGCTCTTCTTTGTGACCCCATACCCAGTTTGCTTTTTTGTCTAAAAGACGATGTAGCGGTTCAGCGACAGTAGCTTTGTGCGGCAAGAAAACATTATAGAAGTTGAGGCCTAGGAACGCCTGGAGTTCGGTCTTGTTCTGGGGTCTGGGAGCGTTCTTTATTGCTCTTAATTTACTATCTGTAGGGTGAATACCCTGACTGTCAATTAAGTACCCTAAGAATTCAACACGATTGGTACACATTTTGCATTTATTTTTTTTAACTTTCAGGCCTGCTTCCTGAAATTTTTGTAATACTAATCTTAGACATTCTCGCAAAATTTTTTGAGTGGGGGCAGCAATAAGCACATCATCGAAATAGGGGACAACACCCTTGATCCCCTGCAATAGTCTCTCCATTAGGTTCTGAAAGATCCCTGGGGCTACACTGACTCCGAATTGAAGCCTCGTACACTTAAATGCGCCACGGTGTGTTATGATAGTCTGTGCCTGTGCCGTTGTTTCGTCAACTGGCAATTGCTGGTAAGCCTGAGCTAAGTCTAATTTAGCGAAGACTTTTCCGCCCCCCAGGGAATGGAGGAAGTGCTGTACTACCGGCACCGGATATGGGTTCTGTTGCAGGGCGTGGTTCAGGGTGGCTCGGTAGTCCCCGCAAATTCTAATGGAGCCGTCCGGCTTAATGGGTATCACAATCGGCGTTTCCCAAGGGGAGTGGTCCATTGGCTTTAAAACTCCCTGGACAATCAACTTATCAAGCTGCTCATCGATTTTCGGTTTTAGAGCGAACGGAACTCGACGAGGCTTAAGGCGGATGGGCGCTATCTTTGGATTAAGACTAAAGGATATCGGGGTCCCCTTGTACTCGCCTAGCTTTTCCTCGAAGACATCCTTGAATTCGTGGGCGAGGTCTTCCTCCCAGTCACTGCCGCCGATTCGATTAATGCCTGCCACTTCGATGCTGAGTGGTGTGAACCACTGTAGGCCCAACAGGCTAGGCCGGTCCTTATCGATCACTGTCAGGGGTAAGTACGCCGTGCAGTTCTTGAATGTCACCCGGACTCGGCTGGATCCTGCAACTGGAATCCGGTTCCCCTGGTAGTCTTTTAGGATGAGCCGTTGGAATTGAAGGTCTTGGCACCGGATAGTGGGGATGAGTTGCTTGAGGGTCTTCCATGAGACCATCGAGAGGGACGATCCCGAGTCTACTTCCATGTGGCAGGGCTGATTTTCAATGTTCACGTTGACCCGAATTTTCTGAGCGTCTAGTGAAGAGGCATGGCCAATAGTGAGTGTTTGGTGAGCCTTTTCTCGTCTTGCTAGATGATTCACGGGTCGGTTTCCATAGGAGTGGTTTACTGGTTCTTGCTTTACAGGGCGATTCCCTGCCGATTGGCGGAGATTGGTTCCCTTCGAAGTCTGGCTGGGTCCGAGGAGGCTTCTGCAGACCCGTCCGATGTGGCCTCGTTTCCCATACTCGTGGCAGAGTGAATCGCGGAATTCGCAGTCAGAGCGAAAATGGTTGGCCCCGCAGCCTGCGCAGGGTTGTTGGAACTTTGGGCGTCGTTCCTGATCGGTCCATAAGCGATGGACCTCTTCTTCGTCGCTGTCTGACGACGAAGAGAGGTCCACATGATGGGCCGTGGAAAGCTGCCCTTCTGCGCTAGGTGAAATTTCGCCAGCCGGTTGGTGGGCGTGAGTGCGATTTCAGCATAGTTGGGCAGCCGACTTCTTGGTTGCCTCCGCTGCCGTGGCTTCAGTTATTGCGTCCTTAAGGGTGATGTCGCCCTTTGCCATTATTTTGTTCTGCACGTTTAGAGCGTCGAGCCCTAGGACTACTCTGTCTCTCAAAGCCTCCTCCAGGTCGGTGAATTCACACAGGCCTCCCAAGTTCTGGAGGTCTGCAACGAAATCGGCGACGCTTTCTCCTTTCCACTGGTTCCATTGATAGAACTCGTGTCGTCTTACGAGCGTTCGAATAGCGGGTGCATAGTGGGCCCTTAGTAGCGGTTCGAGGACGTCCCAGTCCATGGTCTTCACTTCAGCCGGTTTTGCCAATGCCTTAGCCATCTTAAAAACCGTTGGGCCGCAATGCGTGAGGAACACCGCCCATTTCTTCCCGGCCGTGGCATCCTTTAGATTATTTGTTTTCAAAAACATTTCGAAACGATCCATGTAAGACTCCCAGTCTTCTTGAGCCAGATCGAACGGAGCGGGCGGTATGGCGCCGCCGGACATGGTTTCACTGTTTTGTGCTTCAGTTGGCTCTGATGTCATCCAATCCCACCTTCGTCGCCAGTGTTAAGTCTGGAGCATGGGTGCGAATGATGGAGACGAGCCGGTAGAAGCAGTGAACTTCAAACTCTTTATTTACATATTGTGACTGCTCAGCTCAAAGGCTGCTCAAGCCTTACTTATATAGGCAACTCATTAACTACTTAACCAATAGCGAGCCTGGAGTTCTAGCTCCGTTTAACCAATGGGAATGTTCTATTAGTGGCCAATCGGATGTTTCTAAACGGGCTAATCCGATCGGGCCATCAACAGCCAATCAGAAGTGCAGGGCCAGAACCCTGCACTAGACTTCAAGCTCAATGATAACTTTATTGGTATTATGCATTCACAACAGATATGGTCCAAATGCCTGAAGAAAAGTGTAGATCTGAAAAAGAGTATGCTGGGAACCACTAGTGAATTTAACTACACCTAAATAAACCAAGACATAAACCTATTTGAGTGATAGCTTGAAGAATCTCCTTGTCCTGCCTGGGTCACAGCAAATAAAACACTCCATATTCCTCCAAAACAATGCATATTTAAGTGCTCATCTAGCATAAGATGACAATGATGTCAGCCAAGAAAGCCATGACTTATCTAGCTATAATCCAAAATGTTGCATGCTGCTTTTGTTGCAATTGATGAAATTTACTGTTATGGCAATATTGATTTCTACAGGAATAAAAATCTGGGTAGAATTCTGATGTTATGGGAAGGGCAGTAAATATTCAGACACCATTCTATAGGTAGGAAGAGCAGGAGAGGAGACTAAAGTTAAATCCCATGAGAGAAAATAAGATGTCCTTTAAAAGTTTAATGCTGTTTTGAGAATGGCTCCTACCCAAATCTCAGCATTTTGGATTAGCCATGAGTGCCAAATGGACATTTCCATTAAAAGGGTTAAGCTGTTTGTTATGTTTTGAGCATGGGCAAGAAAGAATGGAGACAAGCCTCTGAACAGTGAACTTCAGCTCTTTATTTACATTGTGACTTCTGCTTCAATAGCAGTTAAACCCGCCTTATATAGGCAAACACTGTAACTTTTAACCAATAACGAGCTAGGAGCGCTAGCTCTTATAACCAATAGGAACTCTTTGTTAAGGGCCAATCGGATTCCCCGGAACGGGCCAATCCGGTCCGGCCGCTTAACAGCCAATCAGAAGTGCAGGGCCAGAACCCTGCACTTACTCCAAGCTCACACTTTATTAAATCTTTATGCATACACAACAATTCCCGGGTACAATTTCTTCTAATTGTGGGAATGTTTTGTAGACTCTACGATATAGGAATTCTCAAGAATTCAATGAGCCTCTAATAACCGGTGTAACGGTTCAGCAACAGTCGCCTTGTGCGGTAAAAATACATTATAGAAATTAATGAGGCCTAAGAACGCCTGGAGATCGGCCTTGTTTCGTGGCCTGGGAGCGTTTTTTATCGCTTTTAGTTTACTTTTGGTAGGGTGAATGCCCTGGCTATGAATCAGGTACCCTAAAAACTCAACACTGTCAGTACACAATTTACATTTGTTTTTTTTAACCTTACAACCGGCCTCTTGGAATTTTTTTAGGACTAATTTTAACCGGTCCTGTAAGATATTTTTTGTAGGGGCTGCAATTAATACATCGTCAAAATAGGGGACCACGCCCTTTATCCCTTGCAATAACCTTTCCATGAGGCTCTGAAAAATCCCGGGGCTACACTAACTCCGAATTGCAGCCGGGTACATTTAAAGGCACCTCGGTGCGTCACAATAGTTTGGGCCTGTGCCGTTTTTTCATCTACTGGTAATTGCTGATATGCCTGAGCTAAATCCAATTTAGCGAAAACTTTCCCGCCCCCCAGGGAATGGAGGAGGTGCTGCACCACCGGAACTGGATATGCGTTCTGCTGCAGGGCGTGGTTCAAGGTGGCCCGGTAGTCCCCACAAATTCGGATTGACCCGTCTGGCTTAATGGGTATTACAATAGGGGTTTCCCAAGGGGAGTGATCGATGGGCTCCAATACTCCCTGAGCTATCAGTTTGTCGAGTTCTTCGTCGATTTTCGATTTTAAGGCAAACGGAACTCGACGGGGCTTTAGGCGAATGGGAGCTATTTTTGGATCTAGACTGAATCAAATCGGGGTCCCCTTGTACTCGCCTAAGCTGTCCGCGAAGATGTCCCTGAACTCATAGATAAGGTCTTCCTCCCAGTCACCCCCGCTGACTCAGTTTATGCCGGCCACTTCAATGCTGAGTGGCGCGAACCATTGGAGACCTAGTAGGTTAGGCCTATCTCTATCGATGACCGTTAAAGGTAAGTATGCTGTGTGCTTCTTGAAGGAGACTCAGACTCGGCAGGAACCGATGATGGGGATTCGATTCCCTTGGTAGTCCTTGAGGATGAGGTGTTGGGAGCGGAGATCTTGGCATTGAATTGTGGGGATGAGTTGCTTGAGTGTCTTCCAGGACACCATCGAGAGAGACAATCCCGAGTCGACCTCCATGTGGCAAGGCTGGTTCTCGATGGCGACTGTGACTCAGATTTTCTTAGTGTCCAAGGCTGAGGCGTGACCGATAGTGATGGTATGGTGAGCCTCTTCTCTCTGCAAAGCTCAATTTCTGTAGGAATGGTTTACTGACTCTTGCCATACAGGACGGTTTCCTGTCGATTGGCGATAGTTAGCCCCTTTTGAGGCCTGGCTGAGTCCTGGCAAGCTGCGGCAGACCCGTCCGATGTGGCCTCGTTTCCTGCACTCATGGCAGAGTGCGTCGCGGAATTTGCATTCGGACCTGGCATGGTTGGCTTCACAGCCAGCGCAAGGGCGTAAGGGCTTCGGGTGATGGTCCCGGTCGGACCGCAGTCGATGGACCCCTTCTTCGTCGCTGTCTGACAACGAAGAGAGGTCCTCGTGGTGCGTCGTTGTAAGCTGTCCTTCAGACCTGGATAAACTGTCGCTTGTCGGTGGTGGTACCGGAGTGCGGTTTCGGCATAGTTGTGCAGCCGACTTCCTGGTTGCTTCTGCTGCAGTAGCATCGGCGATGGCGTCGGCAAGGCTGATGTTGCCTTTCGCCATCAGCTTGCTTTGGACGCCTGGTGCATCTAGTCCCAGAACTATGCGATCTCTCAGTGCTTCTTCTAAATCGGCGAATCCGCAGAGGCCTCCCAAATTTCGGAAGTCTGCTATGAAGTCGGCCACGCTTTCTCCCTTTCGCTGGCTCCTCTGATAAAACTCGTGGCGTCTCACAAGCGTAGGCACGGTTGGGGTGTAGTGATCTCGTAGGAGAGGTTCGAGGGCATCCCAATCCATGGCCTTCACTTCTCGGGGTTTGGCTAGTGCTTTAGCCATCTTAAATACGGTTGGACCACAATGCGTTAGGAACACCGCCTGTTTCTTTCCTGGTGTGGCGTCCTTTAAGTTGTTCGTCTCTAGGAACATTTGGAAGCGATCCATGTAGTACTCCCTGTCCTCCTGTACTGGATCGAATGGAGCGGGTGGTACAATGCCACCAGACATGGTTCCGTTGTTGGTGTCATCTGTCACGTGCTCGGTGTTCTTCGAAGTTTCATTGGTTCAGATATCTCCAAATCCCACCTTCGTCGCCAGTGTTATGTTTTGAGCATGGGCGAGAAAGAATGGAGACAAGCCTCTGAACGGTGAACTTCAGCTCTTTATTTACATTGTGACTTCTGCTTCAATAGCAGTTAAACCCGCCTTATATAGGCAAACCCTGTAACTTTTAACCAATAACGAGCTAGGAGCGCTAGCTCTTATAACCAATAGGAACTCTTTGTTAAGGGCCAATCGGATTCCCCGGAATGGGCCAATCCAGTCCGGCCGCTTAACAGCCAATCAGAAGTGCAGGGCCAGAACCCTGCACTTAACTCCAAGCTCACACTTTATTAAATCTTTATGCATTCACAACACTGTTGGCTGAGTTTGATGTAGGAAAAGAAATTTATACGTGTCACTGCTTTGGAAAAACAATTCAAATTCAAAGATTATGCAGTTGCTACCAAAAACAGCCCACCAAAACCTGTGCCTAATCTGAAGTCAGCAAGATAATAGTTATTCTGGACTGCACACCTGATACCTTCCAAATGAATCAAATCGCTTTAAAAGTCCATTTTGTAAAAACAAAAGAACTTAATAAAAAATGTCTCTGCAGCGATAATTGTCAGAAAGTATTTTCTAGAAATTATTGTCACTGATAATGCTGCGGGAGGTAGAATGACAAATGTGTCTTTTAAAAAGATGGAAGATACAGAAATAGTGTTAGCTAACATGAGAGGTCAAGGCTGCTATAACAGTGCCAACCTGAAAAGAAAAATAGTAGAGTCCATACATGGATCTGTGAGAAGCTTCTCTTTTTTGCCCCATAAAGCTTTCATTCATTGAACTTGATAGTTTGCATCATTTGTTGGTAAAGGCTCTGAACTTTTTAAAAAGCAATATCAAGCAGTATGTGTTTTCTCTGTGATGGCACCTTTGGAAGGAACACCTTGAGGACATCCTCTCTGAGAATGAAATCACAGACTGCCACGCAATTAAAAAGAAGTTGAATGGAGGCAGTAAAGCCTATCAAGTGACAATTTGGGAAGAGAGATCATGCCACTTACTATCATGGAGAGCAATGTTTTGAAAGGAAGTATTTGTGGGAAACAATGGAAGAAGGATATGAAATAGCAGAAACAAAAGTAACTTCAAATTTCTGATGGTGTAGTGGTCTTCTATGACATACAATTTGAAATAAATGTGATATCCACAATATTCCATATTGGAGGAGAGTGTTCTCAGTTTAAGAATAATATCAAATCTCTCCCTCGCTATAATATCAGAATTAGGTGAAACTGATGCAGACCCAGGGGTGGGCTGCTCAGGGTTCACACGGGTTCAGGCAAACCCTTTGCACTGTCGAGCGGTTGGCCCCACCTACCCACCCATGCTTTAGTCTGTCCTTTATTTCTTCAGTTTTGAAGCTCAGCTGAGGTACGATGCAGTAGATTACCGTGCCTCAGCTGTTTTACTCACTGGTGTTGCAGTGGAAAGCAAGTTTTAAAGCTGTAAAATGGTGGTTTTGTAATGTGCTGCACTTGTGGAGCACACATCTGGCACGCACATGCGTGAAGCGCATGCTCACCAAATCCATTGTGAACCCAGTGGAAGCCCACTACTGTGCAGGCCTTAAATTCAGAATGGGTTATAGTAGAACAGATTCAGCTTAAACTGAATCATATCAAGAAGAAAGAAACCTTTTATGACTAGAATATAGGTGTATACATGGTTGTCTACATTGAGTTGTAGACATTACTTGTAGTGTATTCAAATATAGACTTCTAATACTACATTCTTATTGGTTAGTTAACACAGCGTAACGATTGGTTAAGAACAACGGATTCCGATTGGCCGCATAAGCGGCGGGAAGTTTAAACACATGCCATTGGTTGCGAGCCGCGAGCAGCCGCTATAAAAAGGGCTGCCGCGGCTCGACTTCAGTTGAAGTTACTGGTTGCTAATAAAGAGCTGATTTCAACTCCGGTATTCGAGTCTGCTTTGTTCTGGCGATAGAACATTACTAAAAACAAGTATGTAGCTTAGGGATGCACAATTCCTTAATAGCATGGAATATATTTAAATATCTGCTATATTCTCCAGTATGATCTCTCCTGGATAGGGATAGTTTGACACAACATTCTGATTGGATTGTTTCATCTATTTAATGTTTAATGAGCTGAAATAAACTAATATAAAGTGGCTGCTAGAATTTTAGTTGAAAAACCCATATGGGAACTTATTGTATTGGTCCTGCAAAAATATCTGCCTTATTGGCTTCTGAGACCATGTCAGTTATCTTGGATGTTCCTCTTGAAAGACGTAAATAATCAACTGGCTATATCTTGTGATCTTCTCCAGTATTTTTTCCAAGACGAACTTTTTTTGACAGAACTAGCAGACCTTCTCCAGAATAACTCTAGAATGTTTTCCACACTGAGCCTAATGGCTTCTACCCCTGGGTTCATATCAATACTTGGATATAACTTACTTACTTACCAGGGCATTTCAGACAAATCTCTTGAGTTTGCACTGCTCTTTCTATGCTACTGCTGTTTTCATTGTGCTGTTTTTATGTTTATAAATATACAGTAACTAGTATAGAATCAGAGACAGACTAAACTTTATATATTTTGGTAACAGTCCACCTCTTACCGAGTAACTTCTTGACAATTGCAAAGAAGAGTTATTTCCTATATACTTAGGCACTCTTATAAACTGGCTTGCTCATTCATAAAATGGCAGCTTCACATGAAAGTAGCCCAGCACAAAATGTCTATTAACTAGTTCATATTGTGTTTCTCATCACCCATTTGAGATGTGGCGTGGTTCTTCTGGTGCCCCTCCTGTCGTGTCCTCGAAAATGATGCCAGGAGTCGGTGACTTCAAATCATGCTCTTTTATTAAAGTAGGAACCGAACTGGCGCTTTGCACAAGGTTCGCGGCTTTTATTCTTTTAGCTGCGGCGGCCGCGGCCAATGGCACCACTTTAAATCTCCCGCGATTCGAATTGACCAATCGCGGGAGATTCTTAGCGAGCCAATCGGCGCGGCTCGCCTGACCAATCAGAGTGCCCCGCGCTTTGGCCAATCAAAGTGCGGGGATCTCAAGAATGCTAATTAAGGGACAGAACACCTCCCAATCTCTCTAGCTCTCTCTTTTTCTTCAAAGTCTTCATAACAAAGTCCCAGGCTGCAGCCAAGGTGAGCTTTTGTAAAATAACTTTTGCTATAGTTGATTTTTTTTGTTTCTTGCTTTGTCTTAATTGTTTTAACATTTAGAGTAGCAAATTGCAATTGGGTAGCATATATCTTTGATGAATACATGAACAAAGTACTATCTAAGTCTTTGCAGCTCAAGAGCTAATTTCATTTGGAAGAAACCTTTTTTTAAGAATAATCAGGTGGGGAGGGAATCAATTGTGAATTCTTAAAAGCAACTTTGCTTGTTTATACAATATACAATGAATGTAAAATAAAATCCATATGTTCTGTAACACTTCATCTGACTTAATATAAGTGAGGATATTGACCAATCATTTTTTAACATTCTAAAAAATTTTTCATTTAACCCCCAATTTTTTCTTCAGTTTATTTGAATTAACATTAATTAATTGTATTCTAACCTCATCTCCAGGTTAACATGCTGGGGATTCCCCCCATCCCCAATCAATAATTGCTCTTTCCATTCTTATTATCCTTCCCCCAAATTTAAAATAATTAAATGGATTCTTCATTCTTCCCTTGGTAAGAATGACCAGAGCATAATGCTTATGGTGCCTTTAGTAAGAATGCACAGAGCATAATGTTTAAGATGAAAAACATTATCATTGAAAGGCCATATCTGATTTCCTTTTATAAGAACTGCTAAAGCCTTGACTTTGTTCATCAGTGAACAGAATAAAGCAAACAGATTATCAGCTTTTCCAGATTCCTATGCAAATTCTAGTAAATTCTGAATCTGCATTTATTTCTAGAAATAATTATTGCATATTTTATCCAAAAACTATGTTGTCTTTTTAGGACTGTTCAAACTATTAAGCAGAAAGAAGCAGCTATGTTTAAAGGCAACTGTTATTAATACAATATATTACAATTCTTTTCCTTCCAAAGATGCTTGTGGGATGTTTTAGTCTTAGGCACTAAAACAATTTTCACTATGTTACCTTGATGTGATAATGGAAAGTAAAATATTTGCAGATGGCTCTGATTTTATGGAGGGAGCTTTATTTTTATTTATTTTTTTTGCCATGGTCTTCTTACCAAAAGTCTGGGACTAAATCCAACAGCTGAAATTGAAAAAGCTCTTGTTAAAACCTAGAATTCATTTATGAAAAGAAACATAAGGAAAATACAGCTGTCCTGAGTAAAGACAGGCTCTCAATATGCAATATTTCAAGAGAAGTTACTAAGGTCAGTATGTATGAATTATAAATATCCAAGAATATAGTTTAGTGAACAATTCAGTTCTTCTCAGTCCAGTGAATGCATGATGGTGTAGCGATAGCATTCCCACTATGAGAAAAACAACAAAGAATTATTGTGCATTTTCTGGCACTTAACATTTTTTGATGGTCAAATTGATTAAATGTAACCACAGTTATGGTTGCACGGAACTTCAGAAACTTAAGACTCTGGAAAAAATGCTTTCTTGGTCTAGACATAAGTGTTTCCAAACTTTCTACCTTAAGAATGCTCTTTTATGTTACCAGGTAAATTCCCTTTTACCTCTGCAAGAATGGAGAAACAGTGACATTCAGTGGTCAGTTAGATTTATGGCATCTTGATTTTTCCCCCTTGGAAATCCCAGAGGTGTCAAATAACACAGTGATAATCTTCAATTTTGTTTTCATCTCCTTTCATCCTTAGAAAAAGTAGGGGAGAAAGGAAAAGGGATAAGAAGTAGATGCTGAATGTTTCAGTTATGTAAAATCTCTTGAACTTTAATTTCATATCAGCTCAAATATGTTTGTACTTGGTTTTTAAGCTATAAGTGTAATGTAAGAAAGCACAAGCAAGAATAAAGAAATTCATGTTTCAATAAACCGCTTAGGCTTTCTTCTTCCCAGTCTATAATCCATTGAAGTGAGAAGTTAAAAAGTATAAATTAAAGTCCAAAAACCAAGAGATAAAACAGTGAACATTGTTCAGCTTTATACCTTTTTACCTAATTCAAAATGTAGCTATCATCTAAAGTACAATAAACTGGCTATAAATATACTTGAATTTTGAATATCAACTAATAAAAATTCTATGCAGCTTCTGTCTTGTGCACAGCAGTTCATATTTCCAGATCTATACATGTGTATAAATCTTTGTGGTTAGCGGAACGAAACCGTAGAAGAACAGCAATAGTTAGAAACTGGATAATAAGTCCGTATTAGAAAGACTGGTTGACCCCAATTCCAAGCGCTTCTGTTCTGGGGGCTATAATTTGACTTAAAAAACAATCTTCAAAATGTATCTCATAAATGAATCTTGGATTTCAAAATCTCTGTCAAACATGCTTGGGGGAAATGCTTACTCAGTTCTTCTCCAGATTGGATTCATGGCAATTTCATACATCAGGATGTGGATATGACTGAGATCTCATGAAAGATAGTGTATTTGAATTCATTTCTGCTCTTGATAGAACTGAATTTAAACCAATGTAGGATAGTAAGACAGATCTACCTCCCTGTTGTAATGGAATGGCATAGCTACAAAGGCAAGCATTAGCAGTAATATATACTTTTAGGATCTAGATGTTGGAACGTGACTGCACTTTATATCCATATCTATAAAAGAGCCTGGTTTGCTTAAATAGTAGAGTAGGATCTACTGTAGAGTTTAGGTTGTTCTTCTGTATATTAAAAAGAGATAGGAGCTCTTGACAGAAAAATCAAACTTCTTGTTCATTAATCTGTATTGTTATCTGACTGTATGTTTGTTTAGAGTTTCAACAAAGCTTGGAAATTAAGATTACTGTTGTGCTCTCTAATTTTTCAAGAAGTATGCCATCAGAAATAACAGACAGGGCTCTTAACAAAAGACCAAAAGACAAGAAGTCATACTTTTAAGCAAGATAGGATAACCAATATTAAAGAATCATTTGGCACTGACAATATATTATGATTGAAAATGTTGTTTGAGTAGCTCACACTTTAAAAAAAAATCTTTCCAAATGTAAGTCTAGATCAGGGCTGTCAAACTTCCAGCCCATGGGCATGGCCAATATCACATGCTGGCCATGCCCATGCCTGGTTTAGCGAAGGGGGATGGGGAAGTCCCGATACGTCACGTGATACTGTCATGATGACATGAGTTTGACACCCCTGGTCTAGAGGCATTGCTTTTAATAAGTCTTTCTATGACCATTCAAAGTAATATATGTCTGGAACCAGATAAATTTCAATAAAATGAAGTCGTTTAATGATACTCTCCAATAAAATCACATCATTTTACTAATAGGAAAATCATCAAGATTTTACTCAGAATATTGAAATCTGAATAAGAACAACCAAGAAACTAATTGCTGAATTTCTCAGGTTTTTCTGATACTGGAAACTTTATAAAATTTCACAAAGCATTTCCACTGTTTTCTAAAACATTAGTGGCTATTACTTAGGAACACACTTTCAGATTCCACTGAAGATTGTGCCACTAAATCAGCCTTCTCCTCCTCTTCCTCCCTCTTCCTCTTCTTCATCATTATCTATTCAGTGCATGATGAAAGTCTCTTCTGCAAGTTTTCAACCAATATGGTCACAACTCCCAAGGTTTTTTTTTTGCCAATTGGGCCACCATATTTGCTGATGTCATCAATACATTTGGTTTTAGGTCTCTTGTGGATGCTTTTTATCAAGTGGAATTCATTCTTGGACTGTCTCAGTCCACCTGCCATCAGTTCTTCTTGCTATGTGACTAGCCCATTTCCATTTCCATTCTTTTGCTCTCTTGGTGATATTGTATACTTTTGTTTAATCCATATCAGATAGATTTATCAGATTTATATTATTTTATTTAGATAATTTTCACTTACCCAAAAGGCATAAGCTTGCTTATTCTTAAAGTAAGCAGTAAAATATTTAGGCTCTGTCCCCATTTGAAACTTATTGTGCAACTACAGTATAATGCTTGACAATCTTCTTTCCTGATCACAGTAATAGCCACATTTCACCATTAAACTATGAGTTAAATATTCTTATGTTGTCATGAAAAGCAGCCTTTTTATAGGAACCAATATTGTCACAGCCTATTATCAAGATTACCCCCCCTCTCTCTCTTGCAGACATGACTAACCGATCCATTGGTGTGCCCAAAGGTAATTTGGGGGAAATATAATAATAACAGAATAACCAAAATGGAAGGGACCTTAGAGGTCTTCTAGTCCAACCCCTTGCTCAAGCAGGAAATCTTATTTCATTTTAGACAAATGATTGTCCAATCTCTTCTTTGAAATCTCCAGTGTTGGAACACTAACAACTTCTGAAGGCAACTCATTCCATTGATTAATTGTTCTAACTGTCAGAAAATTTCTCCTTGATTCTAGGTTGATTTTCTCCTTGCTTAGTTTCCATCCATTGCTTCTTGTTCTACCTTCAGGTGCTTTGGAGAATAGATTGATCCCCTATTCCTTGTGTCAGCCCCTCAAATATGGACATGCTGTTGTCTCTCAGGTCACCAGCTAGCCTCCATTTTGACAATTTATGTCCCAGCATCCCCCTCTCCTTATTCTTTTGTTATCCAGAGCTCTTTCATACCGTGTATCACTTCCACTGTTTTGGAATGATCAGCTCTCTATACTTCCCATCAGAGGGAGGATAGGAGAACAAGTCTGTTGTGTATGCAATAAGATTAATAAAGTATGAGCTTGGAGTAAGTGCAGGGTTCTGGCCCCGCACTTCTGATTGGCGGTTAAGCGGCCGGACCGGATTGGCCCGTTCCGGGGAATCCGATTGGCCCTTAACAGGAAGTTCTTATTGGTTATAAGAGCTAGCGTTCCCAGCTCGTTATTGGTTAAATGTTACAGGGTTGCCTATATAAGGCAGGTTTTACTGCTGTTGAATTGAGAAAGTCACGATGTAAATAAAGAGCTGAAGTTCACCGTTCAGAGGCTTGTCTCCATTCTTTCTCGCCCATGCTCAAAACATAACACTGGCGACGAAGGTGGGATTTGGAGATATCTGAACCAACGAAACTTCGAAGAACATCAAGCACGTGATAGATGACGCCAACAACGGAACCATGTCCGGCGGCATCATACCACCCGCTCTGTTCGATCCAACACAAGAGGACTGGGAGTCCTACATGGATCGCTTCCAAATGTTCCCAGAGACGAACAACTTAAAGGACGCCACACAAGGAAAGAAACGGGTGGTGTTCCTAACGCATTGCAGCCCAACCGTATTTAAGATGGCTAAAGCACTAGCCAAACCCAGAGAAGTGAAGGCCATGGATTGGGATGACCTCGAACCCATCCTGCAAGACCACTATGCTCCGACCGTGCCTACGCTCATCAGACGCCACGAGTTTTATCAAAGAAGCCAGTGAAAAGGAGAAAGCATGGCCGACTTCATAGCAGACCTCCGAAATTTGGGAGGCCTCTGCAGATTCACCGATCTAGAAGAAGTACTAAGAGATCGCATAGTTCTGGGATTAGATGCGCCAGGTGTCCAAAGCAAGCTGATGGCGAAAGGCGACATCAGCCTTGCTGACGCTATCGCCAATGCGACCACAGCGGAAGCAACCAGGAAGTCGGCTGCACAACTATGCCGAAACCGCACTCCGGTACCACCACCGGCCAGCGAAATCTCACCTAGTTCAGAAGGGCAACTTGCGACAACACACCACGAGGACCTCTCTTCGTCGTCAAACAGCGACGAAGAAGGGGTCCATTGATTGTGGTCCGACCGGGACCCTTAACCGAAGCCCTTACGCCCTTGCGCTGGCTGTGGAGCCAACCATTCCAGGTCCGAATGCAAATTCCATGACGCACTCTGCCATGAGTGCGGGAAACGAGGCCACATCGGACGGGTCTGCCGCAGTTTGCCAGGACCCAGCCAGGCCTCAAAAGGGGCTAACTATCGCCAATCGACAGGAAACTGTCCTGTAAGGCGAGAGCCAGTAAACCACTCCAACAGAAATCGAGCTTTGCAGAGAGAAGAGGCTCACCATACTATCACTATCGGTCACGCCTCAGCCTTGGACACTAAGAAAATCCGAGTCACGGTAGCCATCGAGAACCAGCCTTGCCACATAGAGGTCGACTCGGGATCATCCTTCTTGATAGTGTCTTGGAAGATACTTAAGCAACTCATCCCCACAATTCAATGCCAAGATCTCCATTCCCAACGCCTCATCCTCAAGGACTACCAGGGGAACTGAATCCCCGTCGTCGGGTCCTGCCGAGTCCGAGTCTCCTTCAAGAAGCACACAGTGTACTTACCTTTAACGGTCATTGATAGAGACAGCTCTAGTCTACTGGGCCTCCAATGGTTCGTGCCACTCAGCATTGAAGTGGCCGGCGTAAACCGAGTTGGTGGCTGTGACTGGGAGGAAGACCTTATCTCTGAGTTCAGGGACGTCTTCGCGGACAGTTTAGGCGAGTACAAGGGGACCCCGATCTCATTCAGTCTAGATCCAAAAATAGCTCCCATTCGCCTAAAGCCCCATCGAGTTCCGTTTGCCTTAAAATAGAAAATCGACGAAGAACTCGACAAACTGATAGCTCAGGGGGTGTTGGAGCCCATTGATCACTCCCCGTGGGAAATCCCTATTGTAACACCCATTAAGCCAGACGGGTCAATCTGAATTTGTGGGGACTACTGGGCCACCTTGAACCATGCCCTGCAGCAGAACACGTATCCAGTTCCGGTGGTGCAGCACCTCCTTCATTCCCTGGGGGGCGGGAAAGTTTTCGCTAAATTGGATTTAGCTCAGGCATATCAGCAATTACCAGTAGATGAAAAAACGGCCAGGCCCAAACTATTGTGATGCACCAAGGTGCCTTTAAATGTACCCGGCTGCAATTCAGAGTTAGTGTAGCCCCGGGGATCTTTCAGAGCCTTATGGAAAGGTTATTGCAAGGAATCAAGGGTGTGGTCCCCTATTTTGACGATGTATTAATTGCAGCCCCTACAAAAAAAATCTTACAGGACCGGTTAAAATTAGTCCTAAAAAAATTCCAAGAGGCCGGTCTTAAGGTTAAAAAAAAACAAATGTAAATTGTGTACTGACAGTGTTGAGTTCTTCAGGTACCTGATTGATAGCCAGGGCATTCACCCTACCTAAAGTAAATTAAAAGCGATAAAAAACGCTCCCAGGCCACGAAACAAGGCCGATCTCCAGGCGTTCCTAGGCCTCATCAATTTTTATAATGTATTTTTACCGCACAAAGCAACTGTCGCTGAACCGTTACACCGATTGTTAGATAAAAAAGCAAATTGGTTATGAGGTTACCGTGAAGAACAGGCCTTCCGAAATGTTAAAAAACTGCTCACTTCTGACTCTGTACTCATGCAGTATAACGAGACTTTGCCGTTAGTTATAACCTGTGATGCATCGCCTTTCGGGGTGGGCGCCATTTTGAGCCATGTACTGCCTAATGGGAACGAAGCCCCTGTTGCATATTTTTCAAAGACTCTTTCAAAAATGGAGCGGAACTGTAGACAAATTGATAAAGAAGCCCTTGCAATCGTCTCAGCTGTGAAAAGATTTCACGAATACGTGTATGGCAGGATTTTTACTATTGTGACTGACCACAAACCATTGTTAGGGATAATAGCCGGAGATAAGCCGACTCCCTCCATATTATCCCCTAGGATGACCCGATGGTCAGAATTCTTAGCTGCTTATAACTATCGGCTGCAATACCGCCCGGGGAAAGCAATTCCCCACGCCGACACATTGAGCCGAGCACCGCTTCCAGAGACTCTCGACGATCCGGCACCAACGGTAACCACGTTGCAAATCGAGGCACTCAACTCGCCGCCACTGACCGCCCGAGATATTGTGAGAGAAACCAAACGAGACCACACCCTAGAGCGAGTCCCAGGCTGGGTATAACGCGGATGGCCATTGGACCAGTTATCAGATGACTTCACACCATTCAAGACTCAACAGACCGAGCTCTTCTCGCAGAAAGGCTGTGTCATCTGGGGCGATAGAGTCGTTATCCCAGAACGGCTCCGAAAAGCACTGCTGAGAACTTTGCACGATGGCCACCCCGGCATCGTGCACGAAGCTACGCATGGTGGCCGGGCATTGACAAGCAAATCGAACAGTGGGTTAAAGCTTGTCCCACATGCCAAGAAGTCAGCAACGCCCCACCAAAAGCCATGCCTACTGAATGGGAGACACCACGTGGACCCTGGTCCCGAATTCACCTGGACTTCACGGGGCCAACCAAAGGCCACACCTTCCTGCTTACTGTCGATGCCTACTCGAATTGGCTCAAAATTCATCGCATGACGACTATGACCTCCGAGGCGGTTATCAAGATTTTAAACAGACTCTTTGCAACCCCGGATTACCAGACGTCCTGGTATCCGATAACGGCCCACAATTTACTGCACTAGCGTTCGAGCAGTATCTCTCTGACCGCGGTATCCGCCATGCGCTCACCTCGCCTGCGCATCCTGCGACCAATGGCCGAGCAGAACGCATGGTCCAATTTGTGAAGAAAACCTTGCAAAAGGTAAACTACAACAACATTGACAACAAGGTCAATCAAATCCTCTTCTTGCAACACATCACCCCACATAGCGTCACCAACAAAACTCCCGCTGAACTGCTAATGGGACGACAGCTCCGCTCCCACCTCGACTGGTTGCACCCGGCTTATGAACCGGAGAAACCACTAGGATCCAGCGGCCGCTGTCGCACCTTCCAGGTAGGAGACCTGGTTTATGCAAAAAACCTATCGGGCGACCCGTTGTGGGTGGAAGCGACAGTAGTACGTGTAACTGGCCCTAGATCCTACCTTGTGCAATGCCTTGACGATAAACTTTGGAAACGGCATATCGACCAATTACGATCGCGGCTTTCAGCGGCCAGTCCGCAACTCCCCTTTGACCAAACTGAGGGGGGGGAGGTACAGAAGAAGATGAAGTCCTAGGAAACCCTTTTGAAGGAAACGACGGTTTAATAGAAACTCAGGAAGCGGAGCTGGAGGGAGAAACGTTTGCACCTCAAGGAATTGCAGAAAATGTGGGCAACGACGTAGAAGTGAACTCTGAACCAGAGGCAGCCCCACTGCCAAACAACGATCTACCTCAGCATGATTGCAACCAGCCGATACAACAAAAGTCAAAGAGACTAAAAAGACAACCGTCCTATCTAAGGGACTAAGTAACTGTGCCCTGAAATAAGAAGCTAGGGGGAAGGGGTGTTGTGTATGCAATAAGATTAATAAAGTGTGAGCTTGGAGTAAGTGCAGGATTCTGGCCCTGCACTTCTGATTGGCTGTTAAGCGGCCGGACCGGATTGGCCCGTTCCGGGGAATCCGATTGGCCCTTAACAGGGAGTTCTTATTGGTTATAAGAGCTAGCGTTCCTAGCTCATTATTGGTTAAATGTTACAGGGTTGCCTATATAAGGCGGGTTTTACTGCTGTTGAATTGAGAAGGTCACAATGTAAATAAAGAGCTGAAGTTCACCGTTCAGAGGCTTGTCTCCATTCTTTCTCGTCCATGCTCAAAACATAACAAAGTCACCTTTATTTTACCTGGGAAAGGGATCTAATCAGAGGTGATATTCAGCAGGTGCTGGAGAACCTAGTGGAAATTTTGAGTAGTTTGGAGAACCGGCGAATACCACCTCTGACTGTCCCCATCCCCATCTATTGTCTGCCTCCCGAGTCCCAGCTGATCTGCTTTTGTTGCCCTGCACAGGAGAACGGAGCTGGAAAGCAGGTTAGTGGGGTGGGGAGAGAATGCAGATTATACAATATCCTTCCCCTGCCACGCCCACCAAGCATTCCATGCCCACCAAGCCATGCCCACATAACTGGTAGTAAAAAAGGTTGAATTTTATCTTTAAAAGTTTTTCCTAATCCCTCAAAAAAGGAGATGTTGAACTGGGCTTTTCATGATTTGACAGTTTCACTGAGTTAATCAGTTTCACTCTCTTTTGTTGTTGACCTGACAGGCAGTTTTCCAAGAGTTGCTGCAGTTACTTTCAACTCTTCAGTTCTATGGGACTTAAGTAGCTGCACAGTTCTGACAAGGTCTGTTTCTGTCCTTTCCAAAACTTTCCTTTCCTTTCCCCTGCATGTCTTTAATTACATTGTCCAAATTAGTATCTGCTTGGAACTGTTTAGATTATTGTAAGCATTTTGTAAAGACAGCCTTATGATTGGAAGCCATCTTCCTTGTGTTTCTTTATTTCACATTATTTTGAACTTATAAGGTGCCCAAAAGGAGAAAGCAGGGAGCAGACAGACCATCCTAGAGAAGCTCAGGCAAAGCTCCAAAATCCCTCACTAATGCCAAACCTGCCCCACTCAAGCAGCAGATCTCTCGGTGGATGATATGCCACTGCTGGGAATGTGCTGAAATGGGACGGCAGTAAGACCAGAAGAAAAATCTAATCATCTTGGCTGTGACAATTGGCACCCTGCATAAAGCAGGACAACATGATTTGGCAAGGGATCTCAATTGATTACTGGCAACGTACACCGCCAATTTCATGATGGTGCTGTTTTGTACCAACACAAGGAGGGGCTGAATATCACTAACTTAGTAGAGAAGAAAAGGCCTTTCTGTTTAATAGGAGATATTTGGTTCCCTGTCCTAGCTTTGGGATCATGAGCAAAATCTTGACCAAACTGGAGATTATATGATTCCAAGAATCAGATTTTATCACACAGCATCAGTAACTTTATTATATCTAGCATGGCAGGTGCTCATTTTCTCTTCCGGAATAGCCTCCTTAGAACATCGCCACAATTTAACACCCCATAGCTTGCTTTTTAAGACACCTGGATCAATAATCATATCAACCTCAATTAAACAATCAAGCTTAATACACTACAGTATTGATAAACTGATTCTATAAACAGAATTAAATGTCATGCTATCCAGATGTACTGTAAGAGTGATGTTTTTAGAAATATGTTCCATAATGAGTGGCAAGTGTGATAAATCTGATAAATTGTGCTGCTATCATGCATGTTTTTGTACCACAGTACTTTTTCTGAGTTTCCCTGATGGGAAGCACTAGGTCTAGGAATCATTCTACATTGTCTTGATCTTTATTTATTATTTATTTTATTAAATTTACTGATTGCCCATCTTACCAGAAGGTAATCCTTGAACTACTGTACAGTACTGTTTTAAGCAATTATAAAAAAATTCCTTCTTTCTTTTCCTTATTAAACTATTGCACAGCAAGTATTTTATTCAATAAATGTAATCAATATTATTAGAATATCTGGAGGCTAAGTGTCAGCAAGCATGTTTTCTGATATCCAGGAATGTCCATAGGGAAGGGATCAAAAAAAGTGAAAATGGTAGCCATAACCATGTGATCAAAGCTCCACACATTTTTCTAAGTTGGAGCATGTCAAAAGAGGGTGGGACTTTTATATGGATGTGACCATCATATTGATTTTTTTCCCATCCTTCTGTGGATACTCCTAATAATATCAAATTGACCATGGTTCTCAGTGGGTAAGGTGTCAAGCTCAGATTCCAGTTTCATGGTTTTCCAACCAGTGTGGGATAGTCTTAGCTTTTTATCTCAGTCTGGAAGTCTTTTTTTATCATTATAACTCAGTATAACTAATGTGACGGCTAGTGGTAGGGTCTCATTGTATTGGATGAGGACGGCATCCGAAGTGAGCAGGTCCTTGGTTTTCCTGAAGGCGGCTTCCTCGCATTTTCCCCAAGTCCAGGTAGCCGCCTTGTCCAAAAGCCTATGCAAAGGCTCCGCCGCGGTCGCCTTTTGGGGCAGGAACACATTATAAAAGTTAAGTAGTCCCAGAAACACCTGCAGTTCCGTTTTTGACCTGGGTGTCGGGGCCTCTTTGATAGCTTTAATTTTGGTGTCGGTGGGGTGGATGCCATGCCGATCTAGGAGGTCCCCCAGGAATTTGACCCGCTCTGTGTAAAGTTGGTACTTTTCCCTCTTCACCTTTAGCCTGGTTTCTTTGAATTTCGTTAGCACCTCCCTTAGGCGACCCTCTAGTTCGGCCTGGTTGGCTGCCGATACCAGTACATCGTCGAAGTAGGGTACCAACCCCCTTGATGCCTTGTAAGAGCCTCTCCATGAGGCTCTGGAAAATTTCAGGTGCCACGCTGACTCCGAACTGGAGTCGGTTACATCGAAAGGCTCCCCGGTGGGTGACTATGGTTTGCGCCTCTGCGGTTTCCTCATCGATTGGCAGCTGCTGGTATGCTTGGGCCAGGTCGAGTTTCGCAAAAACCTTGCCTCCCCCCAGTGAGTGTAGAAGATGCTGCACTACTGGGACGGGGTAAGCGCTTTGTTGCAAGGCGCTGTTTAGGGTAGCCTTATAGTCCCCACAGATTCTCACTGACCCATCAGGCTTGACTGGGGTGACTATTGGGGTCTCCCACTGGGCATGGTCTATTGGTTGTAGGACCCCTTGCTTGACGAGCTTGTCAATTTGCTCGTCAATTTTTGGCTTGAGTGCAAAAGGTACCCGCCTTGGTTTTAGGCGTCTCGGGGGAACGTTTGGGTCTAGGCTGAAGGATATAGGGGGCCCTCGGTACTTGCCTAGGGTGCCGTTGAATACTTCTTGGAAGTCCCGTGCCAGTTGCTGCTCCCAGTCGGCCTCGGCAATGTGGTCGATGCCCATGACTTCGATGCCGAGCGGTGCGAACCATTGAAATCCCAACAGGCTGGGTTGGTCTCGATCGACGATTGTGAGGGGAAGTTTTGCGGTGCGTCCTTTAAAGGTTACTCTAAATTGTCCTGTTCCGACTACCGGGATGCGGTTTCCCTGGTAGTCTTTAAGATTAGTCTCTGGTTCTCCAGTCCCCTCCTTTGGATGGTAGGCACCAAGCGTTTTATTTCCTGCCAGGCGACCATGGAGAGGTAGGACCCGGAGTCCACCTCCATCTTGCAAGGTTCGCCTTCAATGCCTACCTCCAGGTAGACCTTGCGGGCGTCGGTGATCATTGCGTGGCCAATGATGACCGTCTGGTGCGTTTCTTCCCTCTGCCGGGTCTCGCCACCTCGTCGGGCTCGTCCGCTCCGGTCCCAATGGCTGTCGGCTGGGCGGTCTCTGGTTCTGGGCGGTGTGCTGTCCCGTCTCCGCTCGCTGTGGTCCCACCGTCTGGGGCTGTAGGTTTTCTTAAGTCGGCAGACGCGGGCGATGTGACCCTTTTTGTCACAGTGCCAGCAGACTGCATCAAAGAACCGGCATTCAGCTCTAGGGTGGTCACCTCCGCAACCAGCACACGCGGTCCCCGACTTACGACCCCGCCGGCTGCGCTGATTGCGTCCTGCCTGGAGCCGGTGGATTTCCTCCTTCTCGTCTGACGTAGTGGAATTCGCCCTGGTGGGTGGTCGTTTCAGGTTGGGCCTCGGTCGCCCGTGCAGGGTGGTTGTTCGCAGTGCGGTCCACAGCGTCTGGTCTCCGCATGCGGTTTGCTGACTGCCTGGTGGCTTCGGCTGCGGTGGCTTCGGTGATGGCATCGGCAAGGGTGATGTTGCCTTTGGCCATCAGTTGACTTTGTAAGACGGGGTCCTGAAGCCCGAGCATGACTCGGTCCCGCAGGGCCTCGTCCATGTTGGAGAACCCGCATAGTCCTCCTAGGCTCCGCAGCTCTGCAACAAAGTCACTGAGGCTTTCGCCCGACCGTTGGTCCCGCCGATAAAACTCGTGCCGTCGGATGAGGGTGGGCACGGCGGGAGCGTAGTGCCTTCGGAGTAAGGGCTCGAGGTCATCCCAATCCATTGCAGTGACATCAGCGGGTTTCGCTAGGGCTTACGCCATCTTGAACACTGCAGGCCTGCAGTGTGTCAGGAAGACGGCTCGTTTCTTCGGCCCGGTGGTGTCCTTCATGTCGCTGCATTCGAGGAACATGTGGAATCAGTCCGTGTAAGATTCCCAGTCCTTGGTAACGGGGTTGAAGGGTGCGGGTGGCGCGATGCTGGCCATCTCTTCGGGTTTGCTGGCTTCCGTCGGACATGTGCTTATGGGGTTCAGGATCAGTATCCCACCTTCATCGCCAGTGTCGTGTCCATCGGGAAAGAGACCAGGAGTCGGTGACTAGGTTTCAGCTCTTTATTGGTCCCCAGAACCGAACTGGTTTTATTTCCAAGCCACGGCGACCGCGGCCAATGGCACCGCTTTGAATCTCCCACGATTCGAATCCACCAATCGCGGGAGATTCTTCGCGGGCCAATCAGCGCAGCTCGCCCAACCAATCTGATCACCCGGCGCTTTGGCCAATCAAAACGGGGGGCTTTCAAGAATGTAAATGAAGGTACAGAACAGTTACTGCAAAGTCCCATTCCCTCCCCACTCCATTAACCTGCTTTTCAGCTCCGTTCTGTGCACAGCAACAAAAGAAGACCCAGCCAATCAGCTGGGACTCGGGAGGCAGAGAAGAGATGGGGGCGGGGCCAGTCAGAGCTTGTATTTGCCGGTTCTCCAAACTACTCAAAATTTCTGCTACCAGTTCTCCAGAACTGGTCAGAATCTGATGAATACCACCTCTGCTTCAGATATTCTAGAGTAGAAATTTCCAACATAGCATCTATAGTTTTAATTTATTGATTATATTAAATTAAATTGGGTTAAATTAGACTAAAATTTCCACTTGGGTGACCAGAAAAATTCATATCTTGAATGTTTATCCATAAAATTGTTGAACCAGACTACCCCTGGATGGATGGCCTGGCAGAGAGGAATAGCTGATCATTTTGGAGTTTTCTGGAACATTCTGTCTTTAAAAATTGAGTGCTTGGTTCATACTAAGAAAAAGACACACTCTTTCCAGATTAACATCTTCCCTTGGCTAATGAAAAAAATCAATTCAGAAGAGCTCCATAATCAAGATCTTAAAGATCCTAAATGACCGGTGTGTGTTGTATGGATGATGACATCCTCCCCTTATTTTTGCCTCGTACGTGTCAATTCCATTTCATTTATTTCTTATATTTTTGCTTCCTTTCAAAAGCCGAATAGATATGTATGAGTAGCATATATACTAAAGTTAAACAAAATTCTGAATTAAATTATGCAATCACAACATGACTGAGTAAAAGAAGTAGCCCGAAAATAGGTAGTCCTCGCCTTACATCAATTAATTTAATGACCATTCAAAGTTACAATGGCACTGAAAAAGTGACTTATGACCATTTTTCACACTTACAACCATTGTCACATCCCTATGTTCAAAATTCAGATACTTGGCAACTGACTCATATTTATGATGTTGCATTATTCTGGGGTCATGTGATCACCTTTTGCAACCTTCTGACAAGCAAAGGCAATGGGAAAATCAGATTCACTTAAAAACTATATTACTAACTTAATAAGTGGGGCAAAAAAGGTCATAAAAGGGAGCAAAACTCACTTAACAAATGTTTCACTTAACAACAAAAGTTTTGGCTTGATTGTAAAAGGTTTTTGACAAGCAAGATGTTAAAAATCAATTTATTGATTAAAATAATAAAATGTCCTGAGAAAAATAAAACATCTCTGCTTAGCACTAAATATACATTAAAAATAATGCCAGGCAAACTCCATGGTACATGGCAATGGAAATCCACCATGAAAGGGTCTCTTCTCAGGTAGTTTCTTGACATATCTCAGCTTTGCTGGGTACATCTTCCCCATTGACCAAATGCTTCTTTCATGGTGCAAAATAGAACACAGACCACCTCATGTCCTACTTACCATCTATATTTTGCTAAAGCTTATGCAGCTGAAAAGGGTTAATTTTGGAATAATTAAAAACCACTTATTTTAGGACTGTGCATGCTAATTGCCCACAGTATTGTTTCTAATAGCTCTGAAAATAGTGCTACTGGAACATTTTTGCTACATAGATAACGTTTACCGTTGCGATGAAACCATCTACTCTTTTATATTTTGCATGTTATTCATTTTTCTTTCTTTTTTTGCCTGTCTTTTGTCCTGATTTTTCCTCCAACTTTTTCATGTTTGCTGATGTTTAATAAATATGAAGATATATTTTCACTAGCTGAACTAAGTGGCATGTGGGTTCCTCTGATCTGGATGCAAGGATAGACTGGATGGAAGTGTGCTGAGTGCCAACGTACTATAAGTAGAAATTATTCAGTCATTTCCCATTAAGTCTGAAGTGAGATTGAGAAAATCTCAAGATACATGTGGAAAATATGCATTCCTTATAAATATACAAATCTGTATATTTAATTTTATTTGTCTCTTGAAATCATATAATTATTGTAACTCCAGAGCTGTAGATAGTCCTTGGTCCAAAAGTCTTCAGATCTTCCAAACTGAAAGTGAAACAGTACCTGTTGGATAAGAGCCATAGGCCTTTTCACATCACACAGGGCTGCATCGCATGCCACAATACTCTGGGGGTGTTTGTAGCTGAGCCTTTTAAATCTAGATTGCTGTTGGTCCTAAAATAATGTTGCAACATCTTCTCTGGAACTGTGCTGTAGACATGGCACTTATGGAAATACTCATCCAGTGGCACTTATGGAAATACTCATCCAGAAGTAGTATTCAGCCAGTTCCAACAGGTTCTGGAGAACTGGTAGTGGAAATTCTGAGTAGCTCAGAGAACCGGTAAATACCGCCTCTGGTTGGCCCCGCCCCCATCTATTCACTGCCTCCTGAGTCCCAGCTGATTGGAGGGGTCTTCTTTTGTTGCCCTGCACAGCAGTGGTGGGATTCAATTTTTTTTTTACTGCCGATTCTGTGGGCATAGCTTGGTGGACATGGCAGAGGAAGGATACTATAAAATCTCCAGTCAGAGGTGGTATTTGCCGGTTTTCTGAACTATTCAAAATTTCTGGTACCGGTTCTCTAGAACTGGTCAGAACCTGCTGAATACCATGTTTGCTGCACAGGACAACCAAGCCACACCACCTCCACCAAGCCACACCCACAGAACCGGTAGTAAAAAAAAATTGAATATCACTGCATTCATCCCTCCTCCATGGACTGACCCCCCTCTATCCAGCCTGAAAACAAAGCATTCTGCTGTCATACTTTCTGTTCTGTACCTTCATTTGCATTCTTGAAACCCCGCGTTTTGATTGGTCAAAGCGCGGGGTGATCTGATTGGTTTAGCGAGCAGCGCTGATTGGCCCGCTGAGAATCTCCCGCGATTGGCGGATACGAATCGCGGGAGATTCAAAGTGGTGCCATTGGCCGCGGCTGCCACGGCTTGAGAATAAAAAGCCGCAAGTTTTCCCTTGGAGCCAGATCGGTTCCGGGGGCCTAATAAAGAGCTGAAACCACAGTCACTGCCTCCTGGTCTCCTTGCCGAACGGATATGACACTGGCGACGAGGTGGGATCCCAGGGCTGATCCCCATCGAGCACGTGTCCGCCGGAAGCAAGACCAACGAGATGGCCAGCATCGCTCCGCTCGCGTCCTTCAACCCCGCTATCGAGGACCGGGAATCCTACACGGACAGATTCCTCATGTTCCTCGAATGCAGCAACATGAAGGACGCCACCGGGCCAAAAAAACGAGCCGTTTTCCTGACACACTGCGAGCCCGCAGTGTTCAAGATGGCGAAAGCCCTCACGAAACCCGCTGACGTCAAAGCAATGGACTGGGATGACCTCGAGCCCTTGCTCCGCAACCACTATGCCCCCGCTGTGCCCACCCTCATCAGGCGGTATGACTTCTACCGGCGGGACCAGAGACCGGGCGAAAGCATCAGCGACTTTGTTGCCGAGTTGTGGAACTTAGGAGGCATGTGCGGATTCCCCAACATGGACGAGGCCCTACGGGACCAAGTCGTGCTCGGACTTTGGGATCCAGTCCTCCAGAGCCGACTGATGGCCAAAGGCGACATCGCCCTCGCCAACGCCATCGCTGAAGCCACTGCAGCCGAGGCTACCCGGAAGTCGGTGAACCGCATGCGGAGATTGGACGCCGGGGACCGCACCGCGACCACCAACTCGGGATGGACAACCGAGGCCCAACTGGAAGCAAGTCACCGTGAGACCACCACCCACCATGGCGAATTCCACTCCGCCTCCGACACCTCGGACGAGGAGGAAATCCACCGGCTCCAGGCGGGACGTGACCAGTGCAATTGGCGGGGTCATAAGTCGGGCACCACATGTGCTGGTTGCAGAGGCGACCACCCGAGATCGGAGTGCCGTTTCTTCAACGCAGTCTGCCGGCATTGCGACAAAAAGGGCCACATCGTCCACGTCTGCCGACTAAAGAAAGCCTACAGCCCCAGACGGCAGGACCACAGCGAGCAGAGATGGGACAGCACACACCCCCAGAGCCAGAGATCGCCCAGCCGACAGCCGATGGAACTAGAGCGGGCGAACCCGACGAGGCGGAGAGATCCGGTGGAAGGAGGAAACCCACCAGACGGTCATTATTGGCCACGCATCAACCACCGACGCCCGAAAAGTCTACGTGGAGGTAGGCATCGAAGGCAAGCCATGCAGGATGGAGGTGGATTCTGGGTCCTACTTCTCCATGGTCGCCTGGCAAGAAATCAAACGCTTGGTGCCTACCCTCCACAAGAAGGGACTGGAGTACCAGAGACTAATCATCAAAGACTACCAGGGAAACCGCATCCTGGTAGTCGGAACCGGACAATTCAAAGTAAGATTTAAGGGCCACATGGCAAAGCTTCCCCTAACAATCGTGGACCGAGACCGGCCCAGCCTTTTGGGACTGCAATGGTTCGCGCCGCTTGGCATCGAAGTCACGGGCATCAACCACATCGCCGAGACCGATTGGGAGCAGCAACTGGCACGGGACTTCCAGGAAATGTTCGACAGCACCCTAGGCAAGTACCAAGGGCCCCCCATCTCCTTCAGCCTAGACCCTAATATTCCCCCGAGATGCCTAAAACCATGGCGGGTACCTTTTGCACTCCAGCCAAAAATTGACAAGCAAATTGACAAGCTCATCAAGCAAAGGGTCCTACAACCAATTGATCATGCCCGGTGGGAGACCCCAATAGTCACCCCAGTCAAGCCCGAAGGGTCGGTGAGAATCTGCGGGGACTATAAGGCCACCCTAAATTGCGCCTTGCAACAAAGCGCCTACCCCGTCCCAGTAGTGCAGCAACTTCTACACTCACTGGGGGGAGGCAAGGTTTTTGCGAACCTCGACCTGGCCCAAGCATACCAACAGCTGCCGGTCGACGCAGAAACCATGGAGGCGCAAACCATAGTCACCCACCGGGAGCTTTCCGATGTAACCGACTCCAGTTTGGAGTCAGCGTGGCGCCTGGAATTTTCCAGAGCCTCATGGAGAGACTCTTGCAGGGCATCAAGGGGGTGGTGCCCTACTTCGACTATGTGCTGGTATCGGCAACCAACCAGTGAGAACTAGAGGGTCGGCTAAAGGAGGTGTTAACCAAATTCAAGGAAACCGGGCTAAAAGTGAAGAGGGAAAAGTGCCAACTTTACACAGAGCGGGTCGAGTTCCTGGGATACCTCCTAGACCGGCACGGCATCCACCCCACCGAAACTAAAATCAGGAGGCTCTCACACCCAGGACTAAACAGAACTTCAGGCGTTTCTGGGACTGCTTCATTTTTACAACGTTTTCCTGCCCCAGAAGGCGACCACGGCAGAGCCTTTGCATAGGTTCTTGGACAAGGCGGCTACCTGGACTTGGGGGAAACGTGAAGAGGCCGCCTTCAGGAGAACCAAGGACCTGCTCACCTCGGATGCCATCCTCATCCAATACAATGAGACCCTACCACTCGCCGTCACATGCGATGCCTCACCCTTCGCCGTCGGTGCCATCCTCAGCCACACAATTCCGGATGGAAGAGAAGCGCCCATCGCCTTCTTCTCCAGGACACTCACCAAACCGGAGAGGAACTATAGCCAGCTGGACAAGGAAGCCCTAGCCATCGTCGCAGCAGTGAAGAGGTTCCACGAGTACCTCTACGGCCACACCTTCACAATCATCACGGACCACAAGCCGTTGCTGGGCATCCTGGCAGGAAACTGGGCCACCCCGAACATTTTATCTCCCAGGATGACAAGATGGTCCAAATTCCTGGCCGCCTACAGCTACCGGCTCACACACCGACCCAGTAAGACTGTTACACATGCAGACACTTTGAGCCGCTCACCGCTACCCGACCTAGACACCGACCCAGCACCCACAACGAGCACCCTCAGCATAGAGACTCTGCCCAATCTACCCATAACCGCGTCAGACATTGCCCGAGAAACCAATAAAGACAAACGTCTGGCGTGGGTGTTACGTTGGGTAGAGAAAGGGTGGCCGGAAAAGGACAACGACGAAGCATTCAAAACATTCTGGAACTGGCAAACGGAACTTTCACTGCAAAAAGGGTGTGTACTGTGGAGGGATAGGTGGTTATCCCGGAAAAACTGCAAGGGAAGTTATTGGGGTTGTTACACGAGGGGCACCCTGGCATAGTTAGAACGAAAGCCCTGGCCAGAAGTTACGCTTGGCGGCCAGGGATGAATAAGCAAATCGAGGTCTGGGTGGCACAGTGTCAACGCTGCCAAGAAACCAGACCGAGCCCTCCCGCGGCAGCGATCCTGGAATGGGAAACCCCCAGGGGACCCTGGTCTAGGGTCCACATAGACTTTGCCGGGCCCACCAAGGGACATACATTCCTAGTAACCGTAGATGCTTACTCCAACTGGCTGGAGGTAAGCAACATGAAATCCACCACCACAGAGGCCATAACCAAGGAACTTTGCAAACTATTCGCAACCCACGGCCTCCCGGATGTCATCGTGTCGGACAACGGGCCCCAATTCACCTCGCTGGAATTTGAAAAATTCCTAGTGGAAACGGGGCATACGACATGCACTGACAGCTCCGGTGCATCTGGCGGCGAACGAAAGGGTGGAACGGATGGTTCAATTCATGAAAAACCTATCCAGAAAATCGAACATGGGGAAATCCAAAACAAAATAAATAAAATGCTTTTTATCCAACATATATCCCTGAACACAACAACGAACAAAAGCCCGGCAGAGCTACTGATGGGGAGGAAAATAAGGTCCCCACTCGACAGACTGCACCCTACATACAACCCGGAAAAACCCCCAAACTCCTCCAGCAAGCACCGGTCTTTTGCGCCAGGCGACGCCGTCTACGCAAAAATCCTAACCGGAGACCCACTATGAGTACCAGCAACCATAACCCAACTGACAGGTCCCCACTCGTACCGGCTGCAAACAACCGACGGACGAGTGTGGAAACGTCACATCGATCAAATAAGATCGAGAACGGCCACAAGAAACACAACTGACACGCAACCAGACACAGAAAATCCCCTTAACACAAGTCAAGAGGGGAGGGAATACCCCGGGAACCAAAACCCAGAAGAAAACCAACCATACTCACCAGCAAGCAGCCAGCTTGAAGCCTCACCAGGGAGAAGCAGCCCGGCCAGCTCGACCAGCCCAGAAAGACCGGGCGAGAGCGGCGAGAACCGCAGCTCAACCAGCCCGGGTAGACTGGGAGGGAGCTGCGACAAGCGGCCCAGCAAGGCCTACCAGGCGGTTCCATCGACGAGGCCGAGAGACACAGAGAACCCGACCGAACCGGCCAGGAGCCAACCAACGACTGATCTGCGCAGGTCCAGTAGACAAATGCGGAGCCCCGCCTACTTACGGGACTATGTTACGTAGGACCAAACCAAGAGGGGAGGAGTGTTCTGTACCTTCATTTGCATTCTTGAAATCCCGCGTTTTGATTGGTCAAAGCGTGGGGTGATCTGATTGGTTTAGCGAGCCGCGCTGATTGGCCCGCTGAGAATCTCCCGCGATTGGCGGATACGAATCGCGGGAGATTCAAAGTGGTGCCATTGGCCGCCGCGGCTTGAGAATAAAAAGCCGCAAATTTTCCCTTGGAGCCAGATCGGTTCCTGGGGCCTAATAAAGAGCTGAAACCACAGTCACTGCCTCCTGGTCTCCTTGCCGAACGGACACGACACTTTCCCTCTCATCTTTATGATAAGTCTGTGAGACATTTCACAGTTTCCCACAAAAATATGAGTTAGAATGACGGTGAAATGCTTACTGAAACTTGTTTTTGGCATTCCACTTATGTGATAGTAAAGATACTCCTGACAGGAATAAGGACAATTCTGAGCATACTGTAGATCAAAAAATGCTGAGTGTTTGGAGCTGTACATAGTTCACTGTAATCTTTTCCAGATATTGGCATATCCACAGAGAATTTCAAGAATCATAACCCAAAACATCTGGAGGCCATCATGTTGAAGAAACATCAAATATTTTATTTCCAAAAGAATTCTGAGGAAACTTGTTGGGTACAGACTATAGATAAATAGGATAATTTATTAATTTCAAATAGCCAACAGTCTTGTAACTAGCAGAAATAACCAGAGAGGTCTATAGTAGAGTATACACAATGGGGTGCTTGTATTACATATGGGAGCTTACCCTAAACTTTTGAATATAACTGTACCTTCTGTGACTATATGTGGAAGACAATTGTTGGAAGAAATATCCTTCTGGGTTCAGTTCCAAGTGGGGGAAAAGACACTGGATTCATGGAAGTTGCTTGGAAAGAAGGTTTAATGGTGGACAGGACCACATGCCTTGGAGCTCCTGAGTGAAAAGGGAAGAGATGCTGAGAATTTCTTGATTTTATGCCCTCTCTAAGCTTTGAACGTCCTGTGGTACAGCATCCTGATTGGATGCTGTCAGGAGTCATAGCTAGCTTTCTAGGTTGTATGTGTGCTAAATTTGGTTGAATCCTGCTGAGTGATATAATCTTCCCAGGTGCCATGTAGTGAGATGGATAATCCTATCATTTCCTAAGGGCCATGTCTTAATCCCATCACCCTGGAGCTGAAGTGGGGGGGGGGAGGCAGGGAGCTGCAGGAAGCTGCTTTGTCTTTAAAACATGTTTCTCCTTTTCTCATCCAGGGGAATATAATATTCTGCCTTTTTAATATTTCCTAGAATATTTCATTCTTCTAGGAGAGGGGTGGGTGCTAACTTTCTACACATGGAATAAGTAAATGTATCACCCTGATGTTCAGTCTTTGCATTTAACATTTTGATTGATTTATCCTCTGGACCTCTCATGTCAGCTCTCAAGGAAACTTTATATACAGTAAGGATACTGTCTACTGTACTTCAATTTATATGCTGTAAAATGGGCTTACTTCATGCATTTTGTGACCTTTTGATCCTGTTCCTTGCCAATTATAAGATGGATTTAAAGTTCCTGTTCTCAAATTATAGAGTTTCAGTGCTTTCTGCCATAAAGATGTTTATTTGCAATGTCACTTCCCTGTTAAGAATTCCATTGTTTTCCTTCAGCTATATTGGTAACTCATTTTTGTAGGGTCTCTTGAGTGTTCCATAGAGAGTCTTTATGTTGGTTTATGTTTAAGGCTTTCAAGTCAGTCACTTCATGTAATCTCAAACTCTTAAGACTGAAAGTAGCGCTCTTGATCAGTGTTAATCTTATCAAGTGATCTCAGTATACTGATCAACATTGAGCATTTTATCCTTACAGCACCTTAGCATGAACAAGGCATGGGTAACCATTTCTGCCATGCCCATGTGACACTGATTTCATCATATCCACAGCTCCAAACTTAAAGACAGCTTCCAGCTGACTTTAACTGTAGCAGTTTCAAAACAGAATTTTGTAGGACTGTTTATATCTTATTAATTTTGCATATCTGGTCTGACAATATCAGCTCAAGGCATTGTGGAGAAGTAGAAGCCCAGATTCTAGGGGACTTGTAGTTTCTAGTAATTATTGCTCATTATCATGCCTTGTTTCATCCTTTGTCCCTCATCCGCGACTGTTAGGCAAGTCATTTGGGGACATGGGCTTTGGGATTTTTCAGAAGACATCAGAGCTACATTCAGAGATAGCTTGACCAACCTATTTACAGGGGCAGTGCAACAAACTTCACCTGACACCTGGTTCGTGAATTATTTTGTTCAACTGTTTAACTTCATTTTTTAAAAAAAATTCCACTATTGAAAATATTTTCTATACATTTAGCACCGGCAAGATTGGCAACGATATATCCAAATATGAGTCCAGGATGCTGGAAGTGTAACCAAAAACATGGTACCTTTTTTCATATGTGGTGGTTGTGCCCCGAAGCAAGGAAATATTGGGCAAAAAAAAAAATTGGTTACAGGAAATTATAGGTCTCCAAATTGAACTCAAACCCAAAATGTTCTTATTAGGAATAATTAGAGGAGAATTCAATTTAAAAAAAAACCAAATATAGTACATATAGTGACAGAGGCAAGAATTGCCTATGCACAAAATTGTAAACTGGACAGTACTGCTTCCGTGGTATGGTAATAAAGAAAGTGTTGGACTGTGCAGAAATGGTTTAACTTACATTGGAACTGCAAGACAGAGAAGAATCAGAATATTATACAGTCTGGGATAAGTGGTCTAGCTGGTTCGATAAGAGAAATAAGAATTAATAGTATATATGTGCTGTGTCCGCTGACTGACAAAGTTCTCTATCTAGTCCGCTGCCTGCGTGCGGGAGCGCCGATCGCTCCTATTGGCTGATGCCGTTTGACAGCTGGCTATAAAAGGGGCTGTCAAACGGTATCAGCTGTCACCGCCAGCTGACTGCCAGTTAGCCTTGGCAGCCGCGGCGACCCTTTATTCTTCCGAATAAAGTCTGTTAACGTTTTAGCCTGCGTCTGTCTCAGTCATTGCCGCCGCTCCACAACACTGGCAACGAGGGCGGAATGCGATAAGAGACAACCAGGCAGAAACAGCTGAACAAAGTCACTGTCAAAAAGAGCCGAAGCCACCAGAGCTGAATACGTCACTCCCGCTGACGCTCTCCACGAGCGCGAAGTTCAAACTCCCAGCTGGAGTCTGACGCTGCCTGACAGGCACAATTTTCGCAAAACTTGATGGGTGTTTTCAGGTGTAAACGCTTACAATTTGGAGTTAGTGTGGCCCCAGGTATTTTTCAGTCCCTGATGGAAAGGATCCTCCAGGGACTCCCAGGGGTTGTTCCATACTTTGATGACATTTTAGTCTCTGCTACTAACAAAACACAATTATTATTCAGAGTTAGGTCAGTTCTTGACTGTTTTAGGCAACATGGGTTAAAACTAAAAAAGGACAAGTGCACCATTGCCACTAAGCAAGTAGACTTCCTTGGTTATCGAATTGATGCCTCTGGAATCCATCCAATAGAAACTAAAGTAGGGCCATACACGAGGCACCTACTCCCTCTAACAAGACAGAGCTTCAAGCCTTTTTAGGACTCCTTAATTTCTACACAGCTTTCCTTCCACATAAGGCTTCTGTAGCTGAGCCTTTACATAGACTGTTAGATAAAAAAGCCCCCTAGCACTGGGGACAAAGAGAAGCCAATGCTTTCGAAGCAGTCAAATCCCTGCTAACCTCAAATGCGGTTTTAGTCCAATTTAACCAGTAACTTCCCCTGGTTCTGGCTGCAGACGCTTCACCTTTCGGCATAGGGTCCGTACTCAGCCATAGGCTGCCCAATGGCTCCCAGGCCCCAATTGTCTTCTTTTCAAGGACATTCTCTGCAGCAGAAAGGTCAAATTGACAAGGAAGCCTTAGCAGCAGTGGCTGCTGTAAAAAAATCCCACAAATTCCTTTATGGACATTACTTTGAACTCATAACAGACCACAAGCCACTCTTAGGCCTTTTAGCAGGAGACAAGCAGACCCCACAGGTACTATCCCCGCGAATGACCAGTTGGATGCTGTTCCTGGCCGCCTACTCATATAAGCTGGTGCATCGCCTGGGGAAGAACCTGTGCCATGCGGATGCCCTCAGCAGGTGCCCCCTGCCAACTCCAGTAGAAGACCCCGCTCCAATCCACGACATTTTTGATTGCATCACACTCAACCTTCCAATCTCAGCAGGTGACATTGCTGCCCACTCCAGAAGGGACAAGGTAATCTCCCAAGTCCTTGACTGGGTGGGGAGGGGGTGGCCTGAAATTCAGGCTTGAGCTATCCTCTCTACAGGACTGCTTGCTGTGGGGGACAAGGGTGGTCATACCACCCATGTTGCAAGAGCCAATCTTAAAAGCCCTCCATCCACAACAAATCTCCTGCTGAACTATTGATGGGCAGGCACCTCAGGACTGTTTTGGACAGGATACACCCCCACTATACCCCTGGCACACCTTTAGACTCTGACAGCCATGCCAGGGAGTTTGTTCTGCAAGACCTGGTTTGTGCCAGGAACTATGCAGGGCACCCTCTCTGGATGCCAGGGCAAATAGTTTCTGTTACAGGACCCAAGTCCTACAGGATCCTGTTGCAAGATGGCTGAGTGTGGCGCCGGCACATAGACCAGCTAAGGAGGCATTGGGAAAGAGCTGCAGTCGACCCCCAGCGCCCACCAGATGCGCCAGCCTACCAGCCGCCTGAAGCCTACTCACCAAACAACCCGATCTCCCAACCGCCTGCTGAAACCGACCAGCCAAGTGACCTGGTCTACCCAGCCACAGCAAACCGCTCCCCGCCAGACGACCCGGTCTACCAGCCGACTGCCGAACCATCCCCCCAGCGAGCCAGTTGGAAGGACCTACCTGGTCAGCAGCTCGACACTCGGGCAAGGGTTCCTGAAGGCCAGCAAGGATCTCCAGACGACTCCCAGCAAGCAAGGGACCTTGTACCTGCCAGCAGGCTCCTAGGCCTTCGGCGATCTCTCCGCGAGCGAAGGCGGCCTGCTCGGCTGCAAGATTACGCATGCGCGTAGGCTAGGGGAAAGGAGTGCTGTGTCCGCTGACGAAGTTCTCTATCTAGTCCGCTGCCTGTGCGCGGGAGCGCCGATCGCTCCCATTGGCTGATGCTGTTTGACAGCCAGCTATAAAAGGGGCTGTCAAATGGTATCAGCTGTCGCCGCCAGCTTACTGCCATTTAGCCTCGGCAGCCATGGTGACCCTTTATTTTTCTGAATAAAGTCTATTAACGTTTTAGCCTGCGTCTGTCTCAGTCATTGCCGCCGCTCCACAACAATATGTATAAATGTATGTATGTAGATATAAGTGAAAATGTCGATGTCACAATGTTGTAAGAATGTACAAGAGATTTGTAATTGTTAAAAAGCATAATAAAATTATTATTATTTTTTTTAAAAAGAAAGTATTTTCCATAAATGAATATTTACAGATAATCATTTCAAAGATAGAAAGTGTTCACTAGCAGGACTACAAGAGACCTTCTCATTTAATAAAGTATGATTCACTAAGTACAAGGTTACCAGAAAGGACAAGAGAAAAAAAAAAGATAACTTGAGATTCGTAGGGCAGCTGTGGTTCCTTCCCAGTATAGTGTTTATGACAATGGCAAGAAAAGAGAGGGAATATTCTCCCCCATCACAACCAAATCATGTACCATCTGGCCACCAATGTCAAAGAAAAACCCATCAAAAAGTAGGAATAATTCTGCCAGATGTTCTTCTACCACATTGTCTATACAGGTTTAGTACATTGTTGAATATTATCCAGGGAGCATTACGGTTAAAATCACTGTCCCCAAGATCAAGATATACATTATTTTCTGACTGTGAACTTGTAGAAAAGCAAGTTATGTTCTATACAGGAAGAAAAAGCACCTTGAAAAAAATGCTAACAGGTGTTGGGATGTTATTTTTCTCAGGTAGAAGATATGCAAATTACTATCAGCCATCATATATTCCATGGATGTATATGTACTTTATTCTTATTCTCTAATATAATTTGATTTAGGTGTGTATTCCTCTATTTTGCATATCTGAGACCTAGAAAGGATTCATGTGTTCGGGCTCCCTATCTACTTTTTCAAGTTTATTTTATATACCATTTGATTGTGCTTTATGTTATTCTTTCCATGTAATTAAATGTTTCATAAACTTTACTTACATTTTTAAACTTTGGCTTTATTTTCATTTCTATCTGCAGTCTTATTGTATGGATTTTTATATTTCTTTCAATGAATTAATTCACATTTCCTGGGCACTGTTTGTAATGGGGAAACTACAGACAAGGATAGTATTACAAACAAAATTTCCAAACCACTCCATAAAGCGATGCTTTTCAATCAACAATATTGAGCATACTTAGATGACAATCATATACAATTATGGAGAATGAGATCATCAATTACTATTTGTGATATTACCCACATTTTATTAGAGGTAGCATGTTTCAGCAGTTAGAGAGTAAGAGCAGAAAAGTAATTTGGTATATCAGCTTATAAGCACTTCTGGAGGATAGACGGATGGATTATGAAGGTCTTATATATTTAATCCAATGAGAATGATTTAACATTTTGACATGCACATGTGAAGCAACTTTGGTAAAGGAAGTTTGGGGACTGAAATAGCTTTGTTGGATGTAAATATATAAAAGAACACAACCAATCATTTCTGAATATTTTTCAGATGTCCAGAAACTTTTTTAAAAGGTGTTTTGATAAATTAGTTTTGCCTTAAGATCATAAGAGACAAATGTAAAATTCTTTAAAACATGAGATGATTGAATTATTAACATTCCAAATCCTTTATTTCTGTAAATTAACAATATTAATCTTAATAAAATTCTTTAGCTGTCAATTTAATTGAATTGCTGCTTGATGCCTAATCTCCTATTTCCCCCCAGTGTATTCTTATCTATAGGAAATTCCAAATCCATAAATGCATCTGATTCAAACTGGGATGCTAACAAGTATTTGATTGCATATATTATTATTCAGTAGTTTTAGATTGCTGTATTCTTTAGAAACTTTTATTTAAAATTTAATAATTTTGTATGGAAACTTTGCCAAAGCTTTAGATAAAGACCAGGACTACTTTTGACTACATTACATTAGAGATGAAAGTTATGGCATTTAGCGCCTTCCTAGCTAAATCCCTTTGAGGATAATATCAACTTTCAACATTGTTACTAATGCTTCTTGGTACAGCTCATTGTACCAGTACCCTGGCAGATATCTACACAGTACTGTATACATCTGCAGAAAACAGAAAGTAATTCATATCACAGCTACTCTGGTGTGTCCAAGGAAAAGAACATCATGTCAGTGATCATCTCTTCAGCAAGTAGCAGTCACATTTCACACATGAGCTAACCAGAGCCCTACTCTTTGTACATTCTGTACTCAAACAATAAAGTGGCTTGTACAAGCAACATGGAAAAATAGGATTTAGAGAGAATTGTTATTTGTATCATTGGTTTTGGTTGTTCTTCACATCATCCAAGATATTTGCAAAATGCTATTCTATTATATAAAATAACAGGCTCTGTGAAAAAAGCTGTTTAAAACCTCCTAAGAAAAATTGCTCCATGGACTGAACTACCATTGAAGTATTTTTGTAAAATGCTACTCTGAAATATGAATTGGTAATCTTTTTTTCTACCCTTTCTTCTAAACTGCCCTACAATTGTACAGCTGCTTCTGGATATCTTATGACCTTCTTCATTGTATAATTTAGCAGTATAGCAACAGTAGACAAAGAAGTGCTTAAAACACAATGCAATTGCTCTGGGTTCTCATCTCAGCCAACATTTGGACACTGCTATGATATTTATGAAGTATTTAGAGTGATCTTCTTTACAGTCTCTTTCAGTCTCGGCCGTATTAATTTACATTTTCCATTTCAACCCAATGTTTCTGAACCTCGGTGACTTTAAAGTCCTTTATTCTGTATGCCACACTGATTTTGTGCTAGTTTGAAGGATTGGAAGCATCAGTCAAACTTTCAGCTCATCCACAAACCTAGATGTGAAAATGTCATGAATTTTGTCAGTATCAGTATCTCCCCTTTCTTCAGAAGGATGTGGTGACCTAAAAGGTTTTTATGGCTGCCAAACCACAGCAGCTTCTACTGGATAGGGATGTTCACTTCTTGTTCTCTGCATTTTAAAATCTTATTTATGAGACTTATGCCAATTTCAATTGTTCAGAAACTTTGAACAGTTATAGACAAAAATATATCAATAATAATTCATTGTTGATTTGAAGATCACCGCCACTCAAACTGCTTTTGAGGATTTTGGAAATGAACACAATGATGGCATGGAGATGTCCTAAATATGTAAGGGAATCCAGTAATCTCAGATTCCGCCATATAATTGTTCTGAGTTTGCAGGATTCATAGCCATTTTAATTCACTATCCATTTTAAAAACATGTCACTGCTTTTTCGTGTATGAGAAAGTCTCTGTGATTTTTCACTTGCTTGCCAATATTTTCAGTGATTGTTTTATTCACACAGCAATTAATTTGATAACCTTTATTTTGCAAAGTTGTGATTATCATGGTGCTCATTCTTTGGAACTAAAAACTACAGACTTTGCACAAAAATACATTTTCCTCAATGCTACTGCTGTTATTCCTGGTATTTATTTAATGTATATGATTAATAAGAGCGACTAGAAAATATTCAGAACAGTTTTTAAACATTCTGTATAATTGTCTCCCTGTTTATATTGTTTCTTCTTGTGGGGTGATGGGGTTGGAGGATGCAAAAGTGAAGCCTGTGTATCCCTCAAATGAACAGTTGAGGCCATACCTTAAGGTGCCTTCCAAAATTGTTGAGAAAGCACTATGGCTATTCATACTGATGTACTCTTGTATGTATATTGAGATTATTTTCATACTAAGATTAACAAAAAGTCAGAGTCCTTAATATTTATATTTTATTATTAAAGAAGAATTATATAATCTAAAAGGACATTATCAGCATATTTCAAACATTTCTGCAAATGAAAAATATAAAAACAATAAATCTATTTTAAGTATTGGTAAAGTCATTTTACATTCCAAAAATGAATAGCATAGCTTTGCATTTACAAAGACTGTATAATAGCCTTCTCTATTTGAAAATAAATACCTTCTCTTAAAGACATTTCACTAAGATGATTCTTACAAAAAAAAATATTACAGAAAACTATTGGCTGCTTAAAATTCCATGAAGAAAATATTTCAGTAGAATAACCATGTCATCAGCCTAAGCAATTAAATGGATACACTTCAGAACTAACAATATAGAAAGCATCTTCAGAAATTGAATTATAAATGCCTCTTTGAAATATATAAATGTTAAAAGAAAACACATTTTCAGCAATGGAGGATTCTAGGAAACAACTGAAGAACACATATAAATTGTTGAAAATATATATTATTGTGTATTGTATAGCCATATAATTTAGAACGGATTCTGTTTTGTAGTCCAATATAAAGTTTACATTTTATGACTGTAGTTTAGCTGTGTCCTGATTGTCTCTATAAAAAATTGACAATTACCTTGCCTCTTCTCATTCAGTTTTCCAAATTTCAATTGGTCTCCTTTTATGTGATTGTAATCTCACCTATCTGGGGTTGTTCACCTCCCTGTTGCATCGCTCAGGAATGGGAATAAATGCTAGTCTTTAGATTACAAAATCTTCAATATTTACAGTGCTAAATGTAATGAATGAAAATGCCATGTGCTTCAGGAGAAAGCTGCTGGTAGCATTGATGGAAGACATGCTTTAGCTAGGATTAATAAAAGCCTTAGAGGAGGTGGGAAGGATTCCAAAGCAGAAGAAACCATCTAGAATTAGGTTTCACCCTTGTGCCTGGGAGAATGATTTAGAATGGAAGATAACAACAGGGAAGTGTTAAATTGTCCTCTCTACTATCTTCCAAACAGGATTTTCTTTAGTTTTATAAGCAGAATGTTAAACTATACAAACAATTGAAAAAACACCCACATTTGTGAAATAGAAAGTTTATTTTATGTATGTTATGTATGTTTATTTTATATATGTTCATCTATTCTATACAGATGAAACATGTCCCTTAATTTAAAACTAATCAAATTAAGAATGTCAGTTCAATGCACTTTGATTGATAGATTCAGCTTGGAATCTGGTTTAAATACCAACCCAAAAAAGTACATTTGAATACATAAAGGTAAATATTCTTAGAAACTTTTATTCTCAAGCACCAGAGTTATCTTTCCCAATTCCTTTTCTCCTTACTTGTGGATGCAAATAATAGATAAAAAAATCGGGGCGAAAGACTGAAACTGAACATGGTCTCAACAGCATTATTACAAAAAATGTCTGGTTTAGTCCAGTGAGGAAATGACATCAGGAGTAAATATTACTATCAGCCAATTTCTTATTTAGAAGTGAAATACATGTCTGCATTTCTTAAAGGAAAATATATATTGGTGTGAGCAGACATAGAGTTATCATTATCAGGTAAAGATGAAAAAAGGGCCTGCCAAGATAGGATTGGAAATGCTTATAGCAAGTCAGAAGTAATTGGACTATCAAGAAAAGTGGTGGATGAAGAACAGTGAGGAGATAATAGCTATACCAGAACCATCATTCAATCTTTTCAGGTTCATGTTGAGAGAAACATGAGAAAATGGCAGAATTAAAATCTTCAAATGCTATCAAGTCAGAAAAGCAAACATGGATTATCTGAGCAAAAGGATGTTATAACAACAAGGCGATACAATTCTCAAAAAAGGAAGCAAAAGAGCCTACTGGGAATTATGTTGTTGTTTTTCTTTCTTTTTAACACCCATTTGATAATAGAAAAGGACAGTTACGGATGTGGTTCGCTCTGTTGCAGAGTGATAAATCATTGATAATCATTCTGAACTTCTAAATTTCTTTCCATGTACCATTTTAGTGGAACAGGATTTTGAAAAACAGTGGCATGAAATGTTTGCTATATAAAAAGCTTAAGTGAATTGATATACTTCATAAAACCAATATTTGACTACACCAAAATCCAATATAGAGACCTGATGGATAAATGCAGCATTATATTTGATAATCAGAAATATTCAAGCAATCAAAAAACTTAACATGTGGACAAAATAAATTGCAAATTTATCTGTGCTGTACTCATAAATGAGATTTGATAACCTCTAAGACAAATTCAAGGTTATATGCATCTCCACTATTGAACTTTCAGAACTTCAGACAGGATTTTGTTTAGTTCTATAAGCATAATGTTAAACTACACAAAGATAAAAAAAATGCCAACATTTGTGAAAGTTTAATTTATATATGTTGTTGTACTATACAGATGAAATAAATTCTTTTTTAAATGTTTTGTTTAGCTACTGTACTTTATATTGCTTTATCAGCAATTTATATTTTAAAAAAACCAAAATTGTTCTGTTCCACATATATCATTCAATTTCAAATGCTTTCAGATTTGCTGTTTTGAGAGGATATAATTTTAAATACAAGTCAAATAAATCAGTGTTCCTAAAAGATTTAGTGAACCGATGCACTTCATAAAACCAGTGTTTAAGTTGATCAAAATCCAATTCCCAGAGCTGACAGATACATGCAAATATCATATTTGAAAAATCAGTGTAAAAGTAATTACTCAGAGTGATTACAACACTTATACACAGGCAAAAGAAATAATGACTAATAAACAGTTTGTTGATCTTAAATAGTTCAATGTTAATTTTACTTTAGTAGATACCGAAGTATTTTTAATGACATTTGACATTTTAACCTTGACAGAAAAAAGCTAAAATGGTCTGGATGATATGCTATTGACATTTTTTTCTAAGGGTGCTGTGTTCAAAGACTAGCAGCAGTCCTCCCTCCGGTCCACCGCCAATGCGGGAGCACCGATCACTCCCATTGGTTGATGCCATTTGACAGCCGGCTATAAAAGGGAGCTGTCAAACGGCATCAGCTGTCGCCGCCAGCTGGCTGTCAGATAGCCTCGGCAGCCGCGGCGACCCTTTATTCGCTAGAATAAAGTTGTTAGCCTTTAGCCTGGCTCCGTCTCCCTTTGTAACCGCCGCTCCACAACACTGGCGACGAGGGCGGGATACAGCTAAGACGACCAGGCAGGAAATCGAGCCGAAGTCACAACAAGAAAGAGCCGAAGCCGCTACGAGCTGATCAAGTCACCGCCACTGACGCTCTCCAAAGAGCGCAAAATTTAAAAGCCCTCTCAGCTGAGGAGCCGAACGCCGCTGACAGGCGCAGCCAGAAACACTTTTCTAAAAGCGAAGACTCTATTTTTTCCTCAGCTGAGAAAACCAACGCTGCCACTCTAATGGCCTCAAATCCGACATTCCCGCACTTCCAACTGGGGGCAGAAACATGGGAATTATATATGAATAGGTTTGAATGCTTTTTAAATGCCATTTAGCTAGATGAAGCCACGGATCTAAGGAAAAGCGCCTATTTTTTAAGTTTCTGTGGGGCCACAGTTTTTGACACAGCCTCTGCGCTAGTGTCCCCACATTCTATAAAGGCTATTCCCTGGGAAGAGTTGAGAGAAATCTTGTCAAATCACTACTCTCCCAGACCCTCTAGGATAGCCAGGAGACTGGCTTTTAGAAGAAGAACTCAGGCTGAAGGGGAGACTGTGAGTCAGTACATGGCAGCATTGAGATCGGCTGCCATACACTGCGGTTTTAGGGACTATCTTGAGGACATCCTGCTCGATCAAATTGTGGGAGGAGTAAGGGACCTAAAACTGCAAAGGCAGTTACTGGCTAAAAAAGACTTAACCCTAACCTCAGCTATTGAGGAAGCTCAGGCTGCTGAATTGTCAGAATTATCAGCAGCTGAAATTCAGGGGAACACCCCTAAGCAAGGGCAGGCTACAGTCCACTATGATGAGGTCTCCCAAGAAGTGGAAGAAGAACCTCTGGACGTAAACTGCCTCACGCGCCCAAGACCCGACCCCCCCCCCTCAGGGCCACCTAGGAAATACAACAATCAGACAGCCAAACAGCAAACCCCTTGTATAAGCTGCAGGGGCAACCACCATAGATCAACCTGCAGATTCAGAAAGGTTATCTGTCTGAACTGCCAGAAGAGAGGGCACATAGCCAGGGTTTGCCAAGCTGAGCAGGCCTCCATACAAAGACCTCAAGTTTCTGCCTCCTACCAAAGGCAAGTGGAACATTGTTACACTTGTTACCATGCAAACAACACCACCTCTAGGCCTAACAAATTTAGCATTTCTCTTTTTACAGAAGGTAAGCCCTGCCGAATGGAAGTAGACACTGGGTCAACCCTCTCCATCATTTCGTGGGCCTCCCTGAAGAAGTTGCTGCCTTCGCTCTCAAAAAAGAAACTGACCAACTGCCACCTGACTCTTCGGGATTACCAGGGGAAGACCATTCCAGTCCTGGGTAAGGGAAAATTCCTCATTCAATTCCAAAACTTTAGGGGTCACTTGCCACTGGTGGTTGTAAATGGTGCCCTTCCTAGCTTGCTAGGATTAGATTGGTTTCCTGCCCTAGGCCTCAATGTTACGGGAATTCACTCTGTGGAAAATTCTGATGTAGATGCCCTTTTTAAGGACTACTCTGATGTTTTCAGTAGTGAACTAGGCTGCTATTCAGGCACCCCCATATCTTTTGATGTGGGTCCACAAGCCATCCCAATTCGTTTGAAACCTCGGAGGGTACCTTTCGCCATTAGGCCTAAGTTAGATGCTGAATTAGATAAACTTATCAAACAGGGGGTGCTAGAACAGGTAGACTTCGCCAAGTGGGAAACCCCCATAGTCACCCCTTTAAAAAAAGATGGCAGTGTGAGAATTTGCGCTGACTATAAGACGTCCCTCAACCGTTTCCTACAAATTAGCTCATACCCAGTACCTGTAATCCAACACCTGCTCCACTCTTTTGAGCCAGGCATAATTTTTGCAAAGTTAGACATGTCCCAGGCATACCAGCAATTTCCCGTTGACCAACACACTGCTGACCTACAAACTATAGTTACTCATAGGGGCGCATTTAGATGTAAACGTTTGCAATTTGGAGTTAGCGTAGCCCCTGGCATTTTCCAATCACTCATGGAAAGAATCCTCCAGGGCCTACCTGGGGTGGTTCCATACTTCGATGATATTTTAGTTTCTGCCACCAACAAAACACAACTTTTACTCAGAGTGAGATCTGTCCTTGACAGGTTTAGGCAAAACGGGCTTAAATTGAAAAAAGACAAATGCACCATTGCCACCAAACAGGTAGACTTCCTGGGTTATCGAATTGATGCATCTGGAATTCATCCCATAGAGAGTAAAGTTAGGGCTATTCACGAGGCACCCACTCCCTCTAACAAAACTGAATTGCAGGCCTTTTTGGGACTCCTGAATTTTTATGCTTCCTTTTTGCCTCACAAAGCCTCTGTAGCTGAACCCCTACATAGGCTCCTAGATAAGAAAGCCCCATGGCAATGGGGACAAAGGGAAGCCCACGCCTTCCAAGCAGTGAAGTCTCTCTTAACTTCAAACTCTGTGTTGGTTCAGTTTAACCCAAACCTGCCCCTAGTGTTAGCCTCTGATGCCTCACCCTTTGGTATAGGAGCTGTATTGAGCCATAGGCTCTCAAATGGATCAGAGGCACCCATTGCCTATTTTTCAAGAACTTTCTCCGCTGCAGAGAGGAACTATAGTCAGATCGATAAGGAGGCCTTAGCAGCTGTGGCCGCTGTAAAAAAATTCCATGAGTTCCTTTATGGCCATGGTTTTGAACTTGTAACAGATCACAAACCTCTATTAGGACTGCTAGCTGGGGATAAGCAAACCCCACAGGTGTTATGCCCAAGAATGACCAGATGGACTCTATTTCTGCCCGCCTACTCTTACACACTGGTACATCGCCCGGGGAAGACCCTGTGCCATGCTGATGCCCTCAGCAGATGCCCCCTGCCATCACCAGTCGATGACCCACCTCCCATCCACGCAATCTTCAACTGCAATGAACTTAACCTACCTGTCTCAGCTGGGGATATTGCTGCACACTCCAAGAGGGACCGTGTTATTTCCCAAGTCCTGGACTGGGTAGGGAGGGGGTGGCCTGACATTCAGTTCGCCCCTGAATTCATGCCATTTAAGACCCGCAGGCAGGACTTTCTTCACTACAGGGCTGCCTGTTATGGGGGACAAGGGTGGTCATACCACCCTTGCAAGAACCAGTTTTAAGGGCACTGCATGAGGGTCACCCTGGCATCGTAAGGATGAAGGCCTTGGCCTGCAGCTACGTCTAGTGGCCAGGATTAGATGCCCGGATTGCCAGCTGGGTAAACACGTGCCAGCCCTGCCAGGAAACAAGAGCAGCCCCACCAGCAGCTGCCCCAACCAAGTGGGAAGATTCGGGGGCCCCTTGGGCCAGGCTGCATGTAGACCTGGCTGGTCCCATACAAGGGAGGACATTCCTGGTGGTTGTAGATTCATTCTCCAAATGGACTGAAGTAGCCTTGTTACCCTCCACCACAACGCTGGCTGTCACAAGGGCCTTGACCAGACTGTTTGCTACTCATGGACTTCCTGACACATTAGTTTCAGATAATGGCCCCCAATTCAGTTCTAACGAGTTTGCCATCTTCACAGCTAATCTGGGCATCAGACACGCTCTCACAGCCCCTTTTCACCCAGCAAGTAATGGAATGGCAGAAAGGGCTGTCAGGTCTGCCAAGGAAGTTCTGGCCAAGCTGGGCCAGGTAGACTGGCACGCCAAACTATCAACTTACCTACTCACACAACATGCCACCCCGTGCCCTTCCACCAACAAGTCCCCTGCTGAACTGTTAATGGGCAGGCGCCTCAGGACCACCCTGGACAGGTTGCACCCCCACTACGCTCCCAGCACGCCACTAGCCTCTGACAGCCATGCCAGGGAATTTGCCCTGCAAGACCAGGTGTACGCCAGGAACTATGCGGGGCACCCCTTATGGCTGCCAGGGCAGATAGTCTTTGTTGCAGGACCCAGATCATATAGAGTCCTTCTGGAAGATGGCTGGATTTGGAGAAGGCACGTAGACCAGCTGAGGAGGCATTGGAACAAGACTGCCACCGAAATCCCGGTCTACCCACCGCTGGACGAGCCAGTCTACTCACCGCCAGCCAACCCGCCGAAGGTCCCGGTCTACCTGCCGCCCGACAATGCAACCAGCCGACCGCCGCGGGAAGACTCACCCGAGCAGTCGCCAGAAAGCAGTCCAGGGATGGCCAGCGACCCTCTGCAGGTTCCAGTCACCGCCCGGGAGGAACAAGACGCACCAGCCGCCGACAAGCCCCAGGAACTTCGGAGATTGGGCCGCGAGAGAAAGCGGCCATCATGGCTACAGGACTACACATGCTTGTGGCCAGGGGGAAGGAGTGCTGTGTTCAAAGACTAGCAGCAGTGCTTCCTCCGGTCCGCCGCCAACGTGGGAGCGCCGATCGCTCCCATTGGTTGATGCCGTTTGACAGCCGGCTATAAAAGGGAGCTGTCAAACGGCATCAGCTGTCACCGCCAGCTGGCTGTCAGATAGCCTCGGCAGCCGCGGTGACCCTTTATTCGCAAGAATAAAGTTGTTAGCCTTTAGCCTGGCTTCGTCTCCCTTTGTAACCGCCGCTCCACAACAAAGGGATATCTTAGTTTTGCACAAGGCATCCAAATGGAATGGGGTAGTGCAATACATTTTAATTTCAGACATGCAGTTCATATGCTAGCATCCCTTGAATAACAAATCTAGATATCTTCAGAATAGTGATAACAATAGCTGGCAACAGATGGGACAGCAATTAGGTATGCAATGTTGTTGATTTCCAATTTTAATCCAAAGGCATTTTCATTATCATTGCATTTATTCAGTATATACCCCACAGAGTTTTCTTGTGCCATTTGGAACAAGCGGAAATGTACACAGCTGCAGCTGCTCAAACCTACAAAATTCGGAAGATTTGGGTTTTTCTGAGCTCTAAACAGCCCTTTGCAAAACACGATCGTTTTGTGAGGGCTAATCTCTGAACTTATTGAAAGTATAAGCAGAAATCAATCTAGTTACAAATTAATTAAATCTGGTGTGTGACAGTTACCTGTGTTCAATTTCTTTTTTTAAAAAATAAACTAATCGTTGCTGATTATAGTAACTGATTATAGTATATTATAAGTTATTATACAATTAATCTTAGTTTCTATGAGTATTGCTTTGTATATGTTTTGGAGATTAGTTTTGTTATGAACTAATAAAACACTTAAATAAAGTTTATCAAGAGCTTTAGAAAATAGCAGGGTTCTAGCCCTGCACTTCTGATTGGCCGATAATAGCGATATCGGATTGGTCCGTTCAGGAGAATCTGATTGGCTGTTAACGAGCCACTCTCATTGGTTAAGGGGGTTAACACTCCACGTATCTTACTGGTTACTAGAGCGGCAGCTTACCTATAAAAGGGCTGCTGTTGCCCTAGAGTTTTGCTCTGTTCAGAATGTATAGTAAAGAGTTGAAGTTCACTATTCACCGTCTCGTCTCTGTTCAAAGCAAGCTGATGGCGAAAGGCGACATCAGCCTTGCAGATACCATCGCTGACGCTACTGCAACAGAAGCAACCAGGAAGTCATCTGCCCGAATGCGCCGCACCAACGCCCCGCTCCACCAACTCGCCGGCAAAACCTAACCTCGCCATGAGGGACATGCAATGGCAACCCACCACGAGGACCTCGAATCATCATCAGAAAGTGATGAGGAAGAAGTCAACCGGCTCCGGTCTGAACGAGACCAACGCCACCAGCGTAACCAGAGACTACAGTACCAATGTGCAGGTTGTGGGCCAAACCACCCACGATCAGACTGCAAATTCCTCGACGTGCTCTGCCATATTTGTGGAAAGAGAGGCCACATCGGAAAGGTCTGTAGAAGCAAGCTAGGATCCAGCCCACTTCAGAGGGGGACCAAGTACCGCCAACCCACAGGAAGTCGTCCTGTGAATCGGGAACAATCGAACCACCAATGGAACAACCACTCCTACAGAAATAAACCATAAGCCCATTCAACGAAACAAGAAGAGGCACACCAAACCATCACGATTGGTCACGCATCATCATTAGATGCAAAGAAGATCTGAGTGAAGGTCCCCATCGAAAACCAGCCCTGCATGATGGAAGTCGATGCAGGGTCATCCCTCTCGATGGTTTCCTGGAAGACCCTTAAACAATTAATCCCTGCCGTCCGGCGACAAGACCTCAGAGTCCAAAGAATCATTCTCAAGGACTATCAAGGAAACCAAATTCCGGTCAAGCCTAGTCCAGGTCTCATTCAAAAATTGTATTGCATCTTTACCATTGACCGTCTTCGACCGTGATCGGCCTAGTTTGTTAGGCCTTCAATGGTTCACTCCACTTGGGATTGAGGTAGCCGGCATTCACCAAACCAGCAACGATGACTGGGAGGAGGCCCTCGTCCAGGAATTCCAGGACGTTTTTGCAGACAAACTAGGTGAGTACAAGAGGACCCCGATATCATTTAACCTTAACCCTGAAGTAGCCCCCATCTGCCTTAAGCCTCGAGTCCCTTTTGCCCTTAAACCAAAGATTGACGAGCAGCTTGATAAATTAACTGCCCAGGGCGTTTTAGAACCAACCGACCATGCTCCTTGGGAAACCCCAATCGTAACACCCATCAAACCGGATGGATCATTAAGGATTCGTGGGGACTACCGTGCCACCCTGAATCACGCCCTTCAACAGAACGCTTACCCGGTGCTGGTGGTACAACACCTCCTCCATTCCCTGGGGGGCAGAAAAGTCTTCGCTAAATTAGATTTAGCACAGGCGTACCAACAACTGCCTGTAGATAAAAAAATAGCAGAGGCACAAACGATCATTACGTACCGAGGCGCTTTTAAGTGCAACCGAATCCAATTCAAAGTTAGTGTGGCCCCAGGGATCTTTCAGAGCTTGATGGAGAGACTCTTACAGGGGATAAAAGGGGTCGTACCATACTTTGATGACGTTTTAATTGCTGCCCCGAACAGAGAAATACTAAAGGAGCGTCTTAAACTGGTTCTCCAGAAATTTAAAGACTCTGGCCTTAAAGTTAAAAAAAATAAATGTCAACTGTGTACAGATAAAGTAGAGTTCCTGGGGTACCTAATCGATAAAAAAGGCATTCACCCCAGCAGTAGCAAGTTAAGAGCAATCAAGAATGCCCCAAGACCCAGAAACAAGACTGATCTCCAAGCTTTCCTGGGGCTTATTAATTTTTACAACATCTTCCTGCCCCACAAAGCGACCGTAGCCGAGCCCCTACATCGGCTTCTCGATAAAAAAGCAACCTGGGTTTGGGGGCACCGAGAGGAGCACGCATTCCAACAAGTGAAAAATCTATTAACTTCAGATGCTGTTTTAATGCAGTATAACGAGACTTTGCCTTTAACAATCACATGTGACGCGTCACCATTTGGAATAGGAGCCATTTTGAGCCATATGTTACCAAACGGTAGTGAAGCCCCTATTGCCTATTTTTCAAGAACTTTATCAAAGGCTGAACGCAACTATAGTCAAATCGATAAAGAGGCTCTTGCTGTTGTATCTGCTGTTAAACGGTTTCATAAATATGTTTATGGACGAATTTTTACTATTGTTACTGACCACAAACCTTTGCTGGGGATTATAGCGGGAGACAAGCCAACCCCTATATATTATCACCTAGAATAACTCGCTGGTCGGAGTTTTTGGCTGCGTACAATTATAAGCTGCAACACCGCCCAGGGAAAGCCATTCCCCACGTTGACGCATTGAGCCGTGCACCACTTCCGGAAACTGTCGACGACCCAGCTCCAACCCTTACAACTCCAGATTGAAACGCTACAGTCACCGCTGCTAACAGCGAGAGATAATCGCGATCCAAACAAAACGTGATCCTATCTTAAAGCGAGTTCTTGGCTGGGCGAACGAGGATGGCCAGTAGATCAAACCCCTGACGACTTCATCCCCTTCAAGAATAGGCAAACAACTTTTTTCGCAAAAAGGCTGCATCCTGTGGGGGGATAGAGTCATCGTCCCAGAGCAGTTACAACGAGCGGTATTAAAGATACTGCATGAGGGCCACCCTGGCATCGTGCGCATGAAAGCGCTCGTACAAAGCTACGCGTGGTGGCTGGGCATCGACAAACAAATCAAAGCCTGAGTAAAGACTGTTATAAGTGCCAGGAAGTTTGCAATGCCCCACCAAAAGCAACTCCGACAGAATGGGAAACACCTCGGGGACCGTGGTCCTGCATCCATATTGACTTTGCGGGACCTACTAAGGGACATACGTTCCTATTAACAGTGGATGCCTATTCAAACTGGCTCGAGATCCATGAAATGAAGAGTACCACAACCGAGTCCGTCATCCGGAACAGATTGAACAGATTATTCACGACGCATGGACTGCCAGACGTCCTGGTATCCAACAATGGACCCCAGTTTACCACACTCCCTTTTGAACAATACTTAGCGGACCGCAGTATTCGCCATGCGCTAACTTCACCAGCGCACCCTGAGGCTAACAGAAGAGCCGAACGCATGGTACAGTTTGTGAAAAAAACCCTCTACAAAATGGACTATGGGGACATTGAAGATAAGATAAATAGAATACTCCTTCTCCAACACATCACTCCACACAGCATCACCAACAAGACTCCAGCGGAACTATTGATGGGATGCAAACTCCGCTCCCACCTCAACTGGCTTCACCCGTCTTACGAGCCAGAGAAACCCTGTGGATCTAGTGGGAAATGCCACGAGTTCAAGATAGGCGACTTAGTTTTCGCCAGAAACCTTTCTGGCGAACCGTTGTGGATTGAGGCCACTGTTATTCAAGCCACCGGACCCAGGTCGTACTGGGTGAAAACCTGCGACGGAAAAATATGGAAATGCCATATAGATCAGCTTCGCTCGAGGCTACAACCTAGTTTCCGCGACTCCAGTAACTCCCAAACTGAGGGGGGAGGGGATGTCGAAGAAACCAAATTCAAGATGGCGGAAAGCAGGGACGAAAGAAGTCAGCCATCGGGCGTAACAAGTGAAGAAGGATCAGGGAAGGGTGTGGCCTCATCACAGAGGAACAACCCAACAGAGGAAAGCCCGCAAGGACCAGAGGACAACGATGAGAACATTAACGGCACCGAGTCTTCCAATGAGGAACCACCGGCACCTGACTTGCCCGAAAACGCCCCGCCAAAACAGACTTATGGACAAAAACCGATGGGACAGCGTAAATCCAATAGACAGTCAAAGCAACCTTCCTACCTCAGAGATTACGTCACCGTACCCCCCAAACAGAACCCGGGGGGGAAGGGGTGTTATGAACTAATAAAAAGTTTATCAAGAGCTTTAGAAAATAGCAGGGTTCTAGCCCTGCACTTCTGATTGGCCGATAATAGCGATATCGGATTGGTCCGTTCAGGAGAATCTGATTGGCTGTTAACGAGCCACTCTCATTGGTTAAGGGGGTTAACACTCCACGTATCTTATTGGTTACTAGAGCGGTAGCTTGCCTATAAAAGGGCTGCTGTTGCCCTAGAGTTTTGCTCTGTTCAGAATGTATAATAAAGAGTTGAAGTTCAATGTTCACTATCTCATCTCCGTTCCTTGCGCCCATGCGCAGAACTTAACAAGTTTAATGTGTCATATTTGCCTTGAACCATAAAAATAACTTGCTAGATATATCTATAGAGGAGAAATATTTATAGTTTAGGATTGAGATGAGGGGTCCTTGGTACTCTCTTAGGTTGATTCTTGCAATTTTTAACATCAGATCAACAATCAAGGAATTGTCAATCAAGCTATCAATAAACAGTCCAACCAAATACCTTCCAAGACTATTTTCACCAACACTGGCAGGGCAGGCTGCTAGAATATAAACAGAGCAAATCCCACTCCTTACTACCACTGATGAAATTACCTAATTTAAGTAATCAAACATTTGCAAGAAAACAACTAAGCCCAGGGAGCACCAAGGGCCCCTCAAAAATGTATCTAGTCAGCAAAGATATCCATTTTTTTTCTTTTTAACCTTTTTACGTGTAGTCATATCTTTCTAAAATGTCTTTTTATGTTTTAACTTGCATTAAAAAGTATTTCGAGCCCAACGCTTAAGTTGGATAGTTGATGTGTTTGTAATTTCACCAAACAACTCTGTCCTCAAAACCAGGCTTGATTTTCATTTTTTTTCATCACTCCTCAGTTACTACAGTATTTACCAATCAGTAACTCAGAAAGTCATGGTTGAAAATTATATTACCTTTAAATGAATATTACTAATTATTTCACAGCTTTCCACTATGCAAAAGAAAGCCTTATAGTTAATTAAGATCAAAAGAAAAAATATCTCCTGAATACTGAACTTAGAGAAGTCACTCCTGAAGTACAAATAGTCCAAAGTTATAAATATAGGCTGCTGTATTGATAAAATAGCAATCTTAAATTATATCTACTGATGTGTACAATGAAAGAAGGAGTATCAGAAATATTGCTAAACTGCAAAATTTTGTAGGAGCTCCTTTTACTTAACTTCCTATATTCCACGGCTTCCTTTTTTTTCTTTTAGATTTTACAGGAAAATATACTGAGTTATCAGTAGAAGCAAGAAATAGAAACTTGATATGTAGCATGCTAAAGCAGAATGATTATAAACTACCATGGAGATAAAAATGGAAAAAACTGCCTGAGTAGGAAATCATCAGCAGTCCTATGTACAGGCAACTGAATAAAATTGAAAATTAGGGCAGGGAAGGAATAAAAAATAATGGGAAAATGAATCAAAATAGGAGAGAGGACAGCACATCCTAAAAATTTGGAGGAGGAAATATACCTCAGAACAGTGGAAGAGGACAATTGGCTTTCTGGGACATCTCAGCCCCACTGATTTCCAACAAACTGTAAAGAACATTAGTGTACAGAAAGGAATGCCCTACACTTTAGAAACATCTTTAAAAGATTTTCACTTTTCTCTACTACCCGTTGCCTTAGATTAGAACACTGGACTTACCAATTATATATCATACTTTAAACACCCAGCTTATATCTATTTATGGGGAAAGATGCTAAGTTGTCAGAACAAACAAAAAATAGGAACTTGATATGTAAGAAGCTAAAGCAAAACGATTGCAAACTCTCGTGAGGACAAGGCGTTTTAGTGAAAAGCAAAAAGTAATGTGATTTTGGATCTCATGGTACAGCTTTCTCAAATAAATTGCAGGGATGTGACTTGATTGTTAAAGCACAGCCATGCTGAATGGAAATGGAAAGGATGATTTGGTGCCATTGAAGTTGATGCTATGACCTGTGGGCTTAGAAACCCCAAAGATAAAACTGACCTGGAAATAAGTACCCACCTGGATGAACACAAAAATGCAGTCAAAAATCTGGAACACACTTCCTCACTAGTCCAACAGATGGAAGCCACAGGTCATAGCACCAACTTCAATGGCACCAAAACCCTAGTCACTATAGAAAACCCCTGCCACAGAATCATCAGAGAAGCCATAGAGATTGAGAAAAGACCAGAAAGCATGAATAGAAGAGATGATTCCAACAGGCTGTCAATCATTTGGAAGCCTGCACTCACAAACAAAAAAATCTCCACACCACAAGCCAGGCAAACATCTGGGCACAAACAGATCCCCCCTGATACCTCCAGCTCAAACACACCCCAACCAGGCACCCAGATGAAACCCAGCTTCCTAACTAATGATAGCCGTCCATTTACCCGGAGCCAAGCTGCACAAAAGGCCTCCAATAAAGTAACACAATGTTGCCAGCCAATCAAGATACGAAAAGAGCCAAAAAACAGACAGAAGATATTAGAAACACCAATCAAGCAGAACACAGCAAACTCCAAGACCAATAAACACAGATCAAGACTCCCAACCAATCAGGATGAAGAAAAAACCATTCTGGCACAGCAATAGGCTGTCTCAAATTTAAATCTGAAACCACTGCAAAAGTCTGACTCACAGATGAACACTATACAGAAGCCTGATGATGGCAGATGAGATTCTGCTGAAACGTTGCTACAACTTTAAAAGAACAACTACAATGACGTGGGAAAATACCCGAACAAAGCTGAATGCCATATAGCTTTGTTCGGGTGTTTTCCCACGTCATTATAGTTGTGCTTTTAAAACTGAATATCATACATATAGATACCCGCGAAAACTTAAGAAAACATGTATATATATGTGTTTTCTTAAGTTTTCGCGGGTACTTACATGTCTTGCAGGGATATTGTTATGCCTGTTGATTTATTCATTTATTTATTTTTGTCAATTGCTTACAAGATAATAGGTATAAGTAAAAACATAGTCATGAACACATGGATACATATAACAAAAATAAAAAAGAAAAGAAACAATAGGACAGGGATGGTAGGCACGTTGGTGCGCTTATGCACGCTCCCTAAAGACCTCTTAGGAAAGGGGTGAGGTCAATAATAGACAGTCTAAGGTTAAAGTTTTTGGGGTTTGGGGAAGAAACCACAGAGTCAGGTAGAGTATTCCAGACATTGACCACTCTGTTGCTGAAGTCGTATTTCCTGCAATTAAGTTTGGTGCGATTAACCTTGAGTTTGTATCTATTGTTTGCTCTTGTGTTGTTATGGTTGAAGCTGAAGTATTCATTGACAGGTAGGACATTGCAATGTATGTTTTTATATACCATACTTAGATCAGACCGAAGGCGGTGTAGTTCCGGTTTTTCTAGGTCTAGAATTTCGAGTCTGGTGGCATAAGGTATTCTGCAACGAGTATTGATAGCCAAATGCAGGATGTGAAATATGTGTGTCAAAATTCTTGAAATAATTTCCACGATGGTTTGAGACTAATGTTTAAAAGAAATATTCCTGGGTCAGTTGTGAGAGATATGCCTGGAGGCTAAAACTTACTTAAAAGCTCAGATTACGAAATGTGGGAAGCTTAGAGGATAGTTCCTGGGTACTGGGACAAGAGAAACCTGTCCCAACATGAGATCTATGCCGGGTTGTTTGATTGGAAAGTATATAAATACAGATAATCCTTGACTTGCAATGGTTCATTTAGTGACCATTCAAAGTTACAACAGGACTGAAAAAAGTGACTTATGGCCATTTTTCACACATACAACATTTGTAGCATCTCCACAGTCACATGATAAAATTCAGATGTTTGGCAACTGGCACATATTTATGACAATTGCACTATCATGTGATCATCTTTTGTGACCTGACAAGCAAAGACAGTGGAGGAAGCCAGAATCACTTAACAACCATGTTACCAACTTAACATTGCAGTGATTCACTTAACAAGGTCATAAAATGGGGCAAAACTCGCTTCACAACTATCTCACTTAGCAATGGAAATTCAGGGCTCAATTGTGATCATACATCGAGGATTACTCCTCATCCATATTTCTTTATTTAGCATACAGCATGTACATCTGTAAAGGTCAGGTGGACACCATTGTTATCCACAGCATTGTAGAAGCTTCAGTGGGTATTTACTGTATAATCTGCAAATTTCAAGGATGAGGTTGCTCAAACTTTCCCTTTTCTCCTTTTTCCTATTAAAGGAGCAACAATTGTTACATCCTTTCTTGAAAATTAATCTTGCCTTATGCAAGAATGTACAGTAAGTCAGATCCAATGTGGTTTTCTGTTGTGCCCCTGCTCTCTCTCTCCACACGAAGAAATGAACAACTGACTAGATGAGCAATGACTTCTCATAAGAGCATTTCTTTTTGGAACTTAGCATCCAAAAGCCTATTAAGCTGTGATTGCCTATTGATAGATGCAAATGCAAATGATCCTCAAGGTCCAGGAATGAAAGTCAAGGACTACAAGTAATAAAAAGGGACCAAGGTAAAGAAGACAAAACTCATGATAATAACAGGTGCAGCAACCCAGACTTAGAACTAAAAATAAGAACTGATAGCCTCAGCCTTTTAGGGTCAATCATGAACAATAATGGAATAAGTGGTCAAGAAATATGGCACAGGCTGGCACTTGGTGGAGTAGCCAGAAAAGCCTTTGGAGAGAGAGAAAAAAAAACAACACGATTGAGATGTTGGAATATGCCTACAAAGATCAGAGTTGTGCAGGCAATGGTTTTATTAGGAAATGTAAAAAGGAAAGAGAAAAAAGCAGCAGCAAAATGGTTGATTCAGTTATAGGGAAGTTGGCTGGTCCACTGAAAGACATGAAGAACCAGATTGGGAACAAATCATCCTGAAGAAAATTTATCTGGATGGTTGCTACAAATAGACACTGACTTCATGGCACATAATTAATATAAAAATACAATTGGCATATATTTTTCAATGGAATGTCTTTTCTGGTGGCATTACTGCAGTGCTCCTATCAGCATATTAAGAACAGCTGCTCAGAGTCTTTTCATGTGTGAAACAGCCCATAAACCTGATTAAAATATATTGTTGTGGTTTTGTTCTCTAAAGACCTTAAGTTTGTTTCTTTATTATCACCATATAGCTTTCCTTTATACAACAGGTAAACTTTTTTTTAAAGGCTTCAATTTTTATTTAATAATATATTGCTATACTGTCATTTAGTTTCTTGTAAACTACGGAATATCATAATTTATATATATCATACCATTTTTTGAGAAATAGACAAATCATCCTCAAATTAACAAGCAGATATGACTCTGAATAAAATAAGTGCAGCAGAAAGTAAGGGAAAAGAAAATGGCCTACAAGAACTGGCATGTGCAGAAGACCAACAAAAACTGACAAAAGAAAATTATTGCAAGAAGAGTGGCAACAAAACCCGGCATTCTTCCTGCAGAGGCCAAAGTCTATCACTACTGGAATTTTTATGAACAACAAGATAAATGAAGGTGAAAAATAAAAACTAGCGAAAGTGCAGATCAAGCCAATACAAATATTAAATACATGTGAACACTACATGGATAAAATGGACAGCAACTGCAGGATAAGCTTAAAATTCTAAAATGCTAGCAGCAATACTGTGACAAAATCAAATTTCCACACCCAATGCCTGATGGCTTAGCTAAGGCTGGCCCAGCCCTGTACATTACATTTGAACAGATTACTAAAGCTATGAAGAATTTGAAAGTACCTGGCCTAGGCAAGGTACCAGTAGATGTCAGGAAGTTGAAAGAATTTCATCAGTAATTGAGTGGCTGACTACAGTAGCTTATTCAGGTAGCTGCTATTTTATGTTTTGTGCCCACGTGCCTGCTGGCTGGACCACAAGTTTCCCTCTTCAAAAGTACAGGTGATTGCTACAATTACTAACTAATCCCTGTTGTCTCAGACAATGAAAATTTTTGAGTACATGCTCCTGTGACATTACTGAAATCAACATAAAACGCAGTTTTGTCAAAAGCTTGACTATCACTGCCGTTTTTATGACCTACATGCTCACAGAAAAGCATCGAGAAAAGAAAAAGCAATTACACCTGGATTCCTTGACCTAGAAAAATATTTTGAATGTGTTCCATATCAGCTGATGGTACATATTACATGATAATGATGTGATGGGTCCAGATGTTCTAGTTACTATCTGCAGCTGAGTGAGATGTGCTGGCCTTTCCAAAAACTTTCCCATGAAGTCTTGGGACTAATGCTGTTGTTGTTCATCCTCACCATAGATCCCATCAGGAGATCTGCATCAGTGTCCCCTGGGTTTACACCATTTACATCAGCAGTGAAGATCTAATGAAGACTTCCATTACATAGGGCCCATCTGCAAAGTGATCATGGCAACGATGAAATGTGTGCAGGAGTGAATAAAACATGACTGTGATGAAAGATTACAGGAATACTCTGTAATAGATGAATGCCAAATCATTTAAAAGTGGAAATATACAGAACGATGGTTTGCTCAGTAGCACTGTACAGTGCTTAATGCTGGCCAACCACCAAAGTAGTGAATGCCTCTATATTACATGAATGCTGTGTTGTCATTATGTTTTTTTGACCATCCAACAACACAGTCCATTAGCAGATGAGTGTTGGACCAATAACAGAGGAAATGCAGGAAAAGCACCTATAGTAGTATGGCCAGATCTTATGAGCTGCTCCCCCACATGCATTGCCTTCCATTTTAACACTAATGGAAAACACCTGCATGGAAAACTAAAGCAAGGGTGGCAGGACACAATTGATGCAGATATAAAGATCATTATTAGGACCAGATGCTGCAATCAGTCATGGGGAATAGCATTTGTTAATCTGAAAAGTAACCCCCTGGGAAAATTCAAGGAAGATCATCATTAGATATGTATTATGTTTTCAAAGTTTTAGAACAGAATTCTTTATTGGCCAAGTGTGGTTGGACACACAAGGAATTTGTCTTGGTGTAAATACTCTCAGTATACATAAAAGAAAAGATACATTCGTTAAGTGTCATAAGATACAACACTTAATAATAATCATAGGGTAGAATAAGCAATCAAATCATACCAGGAAACAGTCAATATAAACCGTAAGTATACAAGTGACAAAGTTACAGTCCTACAATCACAACTGGGAGGGGATGGGTGATAAGGAGTGATGAGAAGATTAATAGTAATAGTAGTGCAGACTTTGTAATAGTTGGACAGGGTTGAGGGAATTGTTTAGCAGAGTGATGGCTTTCGGGAAAAAACTTTTCTTGTGTCTAGTTCTTCTGGTGTTCTTCTATAGCAGGGGTGGGCAAACTACGGCCCACGGGCCACATCCAGCCCGTTGGTCATTTTAATACGGCCCGCCTCTGAAAAAAAAATTGGGGCTGGCCAAGAGACCCCGCGCCGCATGCCAAAAAATCGCACACACAACACGGAGCTGGGCAGCCGCTTCCTTGGTAGCAGGGCCAAGGCTGCCGCCCAGGGAACGCCCACTGCTTTTCCTCGCCAGGGCTGGGTGGTGGCGTGTTGCCCTGCACTGTGTGGCCCCTGCCTGGCAGCGCGCTTCTCGGCTGGTCTCCTTCTCCTCGGCTATACAGAACAAACAGGCAGAGAAGGAGGAGATCAGCTGGCTGGTTGGGGGAAGCTTTCTGCGCTGAAAGAGGCAGCTACTAATCTTCGGCTTTGCTCCGCTTCTCCAATGGTCCAGCACCACCCTGTTCTATGCACCGGCTGCTCAGACTTGCTGGGCCTGACACATAGAACAGGGCGGCGCCAGATGTTGGTGAAGCAGAGCGGAGCCGGAGATCATTAGCCGCCTCTTTCGCAGCACAAGAAGTTTCCCTCAACTGGCCAGCTGCTCTCCTCCTTCTCTGCCTCTCCCCTCTTGCTCCTCAGTTGCCCTGAGCTGGTGCGGTTCTTTACTTGGGCAGTCAGACGCCCGCAGCAGCAATAGGCAGTTCCGCCTGGGTTCCACTCAGGTGTCCGGCTGGGGCTGTCAGGAGTTGTTACTGCCGGCGCAGCTCTGTGCGGCTGCAGTCCCGCGTTGCCTTGGGAAGGGAAAGGCAAAACCAGGAGCTGCTGAGCCTGAGCCTCCGGTGCCGCTGCTGAGCCTGAGCCTCCGGTGCCGCTGCTGCCATTGCAAAGCACCGCCGCAGCTCTTCCTTTTTGCCTTTCCCTTCCCGAGGCAACGCGGGACTGGAGCCGCGTGGAGCCTTGCCGGCGGTAGCAACTCCTGACTCAGGGGGCCTCCAAGGGGAGGGGAAGGAAAAGGGGGGAGGGAAGGGGGGTTTATTCCCAAAAAATCTTGTGCTGACCCAGCCCGTCTGTCAAATTTTAAAAGTCAATGCTGCCCCCGAGCCAAAAAGTTTGCCCACCCATTCTATAGTGTCATTTTGAGGGAAGGAATTGAAACAGTTTATGTCTGGGATGTGAATTTAATAAAACAACAAAATAAACAAAAGCCCGAGTTTAAAAAAATAGATGTTGCAAAATTATTCTAATCCTTGTAGAAAGTTAGCACCCACCCCTCTCCTAGAAAATTGAAATATCCTAGGAAATATTTAAAAGGCAGAATATTTCCCTTAAAAAGAGTAAAAACTCAGGAGCTGAAACTCACCTCAGAAGCAGAAACTCACCCCCACCTTTGTTAATGGGTGGGCCATTAAGGCCTGGTCCAAAATACTTTACATAACAAAGATCTCCAGGTAAAGCTATAGCAATTGCCAAAAGCCCTTTTCAGTGCATCATCATCCAGCAAGGCTCAACCAAGCCTGGAACTCAGGACAGCCTCCAGAGTTGCCCCTGCATGGCCCCCATGGGAGTCTGACAACCAATGTGATCATCCTTCTTTGGAGCTTCAAGCCATGTGGTCCTGCTGTCCACCATTAAACCACCTTCCAATCAGCCTCCATGTTTCCAGTGTTTTTTTCCCCACTTGGAACTGAACCCAGAAAGATATTTCTTCCAACATCTTCCATGAACCTCCACACAGGAGATACATCGGCTAAGGTCAGAGGTTCTGGCAAAGAAAGCCCGCAACTTGACTTGACTTTATTGTCATTGCACCTCCAACGAACTCTTGACCATGACCATGAAAATAAACACAAACACACATCCTTCACACACTGAACTGGAAACCCCGACATCATACCAATACTGCACTATACAGCAGAATTGAAAAGAACTACTGCCCTGGGATAGAAACTGTTTTTCAACCTATTTGTCCTTGTTTTTATTATTCTGTGCTGTCTTGCCAGATGGTAATAGTTCAAAAAGACGTTTCCCAGGATGAAATGGATCTTCATTGAAATGCAACTCCTAATCAATTAAAAAAAAATAGCGAAACACCAAGGAAAAGACCCTAAAAGGAAAGAAGGAAGCATTATGTTCATAGATGGTTTTTTTTTCTTGCGCAGCCTCTTGAATTGAGCCCACCATGACACAAACGTTGCACGCACAAAGCTTGAACAAGAATTCTCTCGTTTTAAAGAGCGCGCGAAGACTCAAGCCAAGGCGTGACGTAACAGGCGCGTCACGTGATTGGCTTGTCCTTTCCGTCCTTTCGCACTTCCTCGCCCCCGCCCGCAAATCAAGCGTCTTTGGCACTGCGCGTGCGCTTTGAAGGCTACACAAAGCAAAGGGAAGCGGGGAGGCGCTTTCTTCTCCCTCTTTCTTTCCCCCCCTCTGCTCCTTCGTTTGCATGGCAACCGCGGCGGTTGGGCGCGTGTTGGCGGGGGGCCGCAGCTGGAGCACGGCGGTCAAAACGAGAAAGCTGCCGGTGGGGTCGAAGGTAAGGTCCGGGGGCGGGGCTAAGCCGTCGCGTGCAATATGTCCCACGTAGCCGCAACAATGCCTGAGCTCTGGGGCTGCTTTGACTTCAGTCCCCACCCCGACCCCAAATGGCTGACCTCGAGGCGGCAAGGCAAAGCCGGGACTTAACTCCGAGCCTCCGCTTTCCTGGGGCAAACCGCGGTGAATATGGCTGTCCGCATGCGCAGAAGGCAGCCCTTCTGAAGTATCGGAATCATTTAATGTCTGCGTGTGTGTATGTGTGTGTGTGTTGGTTTTAGGACCGTCATTTATAGACAGAAATGTCGCATCTGGGGATCCCGGGTGTCTTACCTGCAATGTCAAAGTTCAAAACAGATAAGCTTGCAAAGGGGTGATAAAAAAAGTTACGACGTACTTTGGAGAAGATGAACGCGACTGATGCATCCTTGCAAGATTTTTGTGTTATGTCTATGTGTATGCTTTTTTTAAAAAACAAAAAATCGGTAGAGTTGAAAATATAAGACACCAGCTCAATACCCGTGTTTCACTGTTGGGCTTCGCTTTTTGGGGAGAAAAATTCTGCCTCTGCCTACCAGCATCCATTGGTATTCATCTGGCTTGCATCCTGTCAGTGTGTGTGAGAGGTGAGGGCTGTTTGGAAACAGAAACAGTATTTGCTCTGTGAGTAAGAAGACAGCAAGGAGTGTGGGCGTGGCTTAGCTCAACTGTTCTGTACTAAAGCTGCTTGGTGCTGTGAAACTAAAGTTGAAATAGAAACTCCTGCTTGTGTTTTGCATTTGGAACAGATTTCAGATGTGGAAGGGGGAGTAGAATTCATTAGCATCAGATCATATTAATAATAATATGCAAAATACTAATGATCTGATGGTCATTTCAAAATATCCTTTCTTAGTGAGCACCTAGAAGCCAAGAGGAACATACATGCCAAATTTCAAGTTTGTAGGCTTTACGATTGTGGAGATTTTGTGATGATACGTGAGTGGTTTTTTCACTTTTATATATATAGATTATTATAGATTAAGAAAAACCTGAAGACTTTTGCTTAGAGGCAGAAAAGCACGTGACCAAAACGGGTGGCTCAAAAGGCCTAAGTGGTTACGGGTGCCAGTTTCTTGGTACATGTGGCATCACTGCTGCACAAGCTGCATTGGCTTCTATTGTGCAATTCAAAATGCTGGTTGTTACCTATAAAGTCCATCATGACATACATAGGGCCAGTTTATTTACAGGACCATTTCTATGCATCCAACCTGATCTGGCAGAAAGGCATGCTCCAGGTATTTGTTGGCTGGTGGGCCCAGAAGGTGAGCCTTTTCGAAAACCTTTGGAACATCGTTCTCATCTGAGATTAGACTATCCCATCCTTGCTGGCCTTTTGTACAGCCTTGAAAACTTGACTTTATGTCTGAACCTGCGATCCTAAGCATGAGCTACAGCCTGTCTCCTGGTTATTGAATAATAGTTTAGTTCAGGGGTCTCCAACCTTGGCAACTTTACAACTTGTGGATTTCAACTCCCAGAATTCCTCAGCCAGCACGTGCTTTTATTCAAAAGGAACAGTAGCAGTAGAAAGGGGGAAATTTTGCAATAAGTTAAAAATATTTAATTCCTGCTCAGAAAATCCAAATGCATGAATTTGGCAATGTTGTGGAGACTATTAGATTTAAATAAGTGAAGGAGCAAATAAAAGCAATGTTACTGTAGTGTCTACCATTGCCTGCTCAATTAAAGAGAAGATGAGTGAGAAACTACCAGAAACAAATTTTAGATCTTTCAAGGATGCATGAAAATGTAGTGATGAAAATTATAGGGAGAAAAATCGTAGCAAGTATGTTCTTCTAAGACGTATTCCTGATTTAAGGAATGGAAGAAGGCACAAACAGGTTCGGCTGTTCTTTGCAATAGTAATCAGCACAGAAGATTAAGATGAGAAAATGGAAGTAGCAGGAATATTAGAGAAAAGTGACCTTGCAGTGCTACAGGTCTTGATGCTAAGGAAATGTTGAATATAATCAAATTTGTATTGAATTTAAAAAATAGATAATACAGTACATTCAGAATTATAACAAGTAGGAACCAATGGTAGGAAAATATAGGGTGTCAGGGTAAGAGTTTATAAAAAAGATGTTACTGATATACAAGTAATTTATATAAAAGAAAAAAGGACAAGAACACGGTCCAGACATACTTAGTAGACAAAAAGTATACCATCAGGATATTCTGAAGAACAAGACGAAATGGTTTAATTTAAATTTCAATATATTTATATTTATAAATATATTTAATATAATTATTTTCAAAAAGAGGAAAACTTGCACAAACTAATGTAAGAGACAGTTTTCATAAAAAAATCTGAAATCAAAGTTGTCTGTTGTCAGACAGTTAGAACAACTCTCACTAAAAGAGGATAATTTCTAGTCCATTAACACCTTGTGAATAGAAGAAAGAAGAATTGGAATCTTGAGCTTATTGTAAATATAGTTTTGCATTTGATTCACAGTCCAGGATTTTTTTCATAACATCTTATCGATAGTAGATCTATATGAAGCTTTTATCCTTGAATAGCAATAGCACTTAGACTTATATATATCACTTTATAGTGCTTTACAGCCCTCTAAGCATTTTATAGAGTCAGCCCTATTGCCCCAACAATTTGGGTCCTTATTTTACCAACCTCGTAAGGATGAAAGGCTGAGTCAACCTTGAATCTGGTGAGATTCAATCTGCCAAATTGCAGGCAGCTGGCTGCAGCAGAAGTAGCCTGCAGTACTCAGTCTAATCACTGCGCAACCAAGGGTCTGTTATTGAACCTCTGTTTATTGCTTTGCAGTCCATATTATGTCATGACAGGCACCTAATACAGATATAATCTTGCAAAGCAATAATACTAGACGCTGTTGTTTAAATAAAAGTCTGAAGTGAAATTTTGCACCAGGTTTACTGTTAAATTCTGTGAACCCACAGAAAGCCCAAGTCAGAAATGCCAAACATGGGAAAAACTGCCACCAGTTGCTGTCCCTGAATATGTGATCAAGGCAGTCGTCCCCATTCTGTTCTGTCTTCTTTTCCCAAGGGCCTGTTGCCCTTAGCCCTCTGACCATTAGATGGCAGCAAAGGTTTGTTCCTCATGATGGTAATCTTATGTCACTCTGATTTCAGATATGGCTGCTTTAGCTGATACTTAGGTGTATTTGGAGTCTTCAGACATTTGGGAAATAGGATTGAGCTGTGGGCTGCTATCAGTTGCATCCACACACTTTTTGCAAAATGCTTATTGGTCTATACAGAAGTCGTCATTTCAACAGCAAAGACTTAGAATGCTTTTATGTTTTGCTTTGCAGTCATTTGGATTTGTGCACTTGAGGTGAAGGCACTAGATAAGTAATGTTGAAATGCTGGAAATTGAGAAGATGATATTGTTGTAAATTGTAGATGGATAGTTCATCCTTCTTTTCAAAATACAGTGAATAAAGTAGCTGTGCATGCCATGGTTCTGGTCTCCTTTGCTGCCAGAGCAAAAGGGCTCCTTGCACTTTCCCAGCGGCCCCAACCTTTTGAGCACCAGGGACCAGTTCCGTGAATAGAGGATTTTACGTGGACCAGAGCAGTCATGATTCGTGGGCTGCCTGCATCCTGCAGATGGGGCTTTGCTTATTTGCGTGGATCGGGATGGGGGACCCCAGCTGTATCCCCAACACATACAGAAGGTTCTCTGTACTACCACCTTATATATCAGGGGCCTAATGGAAATGTTATTCTAGAGAAGGGGACAGCCTGCTGACAGCCCGTGGGCCAGATGCGTCACGCATAGGCCATGCCCACCCCAGCTCTGCAAAGGGGAAGTACATCGAGAAACATCACATGATGGCAACATGATGCAACTTGGACACCCATGTTCTAGAGCAAAAGTCATGAAGTGCAATATCTGTTTCAATTGTTTTAAGTTGCACCATTCAGAAACAGCAAGCCTTTTTGTGTCAATCAGTGAAGTTATCTTTATGGGAAATGCACATAACATACAAAGAAAGTATCTGCAGCAACTGGGAATCTGGTCTCCTTCACAAGTAAAACAGTACTGCAAACCATCAACCCTACAGAAGGGGACCATCTCACAGCAGACTTGCAGAATCAATAGGATCTGAACAGATTGCTTTCCCCAACCATGTCCATCTCCTCCATGTGCACTAGCTTAACAACATGGGAGGTCTTATGCTGACATAACATGAGAAATAACTCATGATGGAACATTTAAAGCAGTGCCTTAGCTATGGGCTTATGATAAAAAGGTGAAATTTTGACGACATATTGTGTCTTTGGAAAGTGATGTAGCCATGGTTAAGACTCTGTGTTTATTGAGAGAGATTGGCAGTTTGAGATTGGAGTACTGCATGACAGGATTTCTTGCCCCAGCTCCCACCACTTCGGTGGGAAGGTAGCAGCATTCCATGTACTTCGGTATATAGTCATGCCAGCGACAGATTGTGGAAGTGTCTTTGGACAACACTGGCTCCCTCTGTTAAGAAACAGAGAGGAGCAGTGTGTATTAGAGTCATACGACTGGACAAGGGAAACCTTTATTTTTACCTTTCTTTTATATGTACATGGCCTCAATATTGACTAACAAGGAATGTAATGTAGTACATATAATTGTCAATAATGCTAAGTGGGATCAAAATTTCCACCACTAAGCAATACAGTTGTAAAGTGTCCCTAATGTAATTTTAGGATGAAGCATAATCCCAATTCTTCTGGATCTAAAATCAATTACTCTCATCTGTTTCCCTAAAATGATATATTGGAAAAGATATATTTAAAATTCTGCAGAGCAGAGAAATAAAATGGATATGTGTCCAGTACTATTCAGAAAGTATGAGCTGAATGGGCATATTTTCTAAATTATTTAGCTTGTTCTATTGGATATAGCAGCCAAACTGCATTCTCCAATTTCTGGGGGTTTTCTTCACTTATTTCTTTCCTTGGAGACAACTTCAATAATCTGTTTATAGAATAATTAGACTGCTGAGAAGCTTTGTTAATATGAACACAGGACAAATAAAGAAGTACATGAAGTTGGCTCTTTGCCAAGCTTGAGCCATTACTGCTTTGCCAGTGCTTCTTCTGTTCTTTTGGCAGAGTGCTTGATTGAAATTACAGTTGTCTTACCCGCTGATTATCTTGGTAAAAGAAAAACAAATCTGTCTAGCCATATCTTGCCATCTTCCACAAAAGCTGGAAGATAACTGCCTTTGAGAATCATTGTTTTGAGCAGGAAGTGTACTTGCTATGATGCACTCGGGTTTTAAGAGGGACGGAATAAATTGTTCAGCTTCTGATTCAGGATTTTTAAATGGCCTGTCTAGGTCTAGATGGTAAGTAGTAGAAAAAGATGCTCAAAAGTCTTCATCTGAAGTTGTAAAGAATAATTAGCGACTTCTGACACCAGTTCTACAGTTTCCTTGACTTAGACCCTATGTCTAGGTGCTTTAGTATAACTAAAGTAACTGATGCCCAACACTAAAAATGTTGAATTCCAAAATGTCTGGTGAACAACAATTTTTTTAAAAAGTGATACAAACCATTCTTGCATCAAGTATTTATTACTAAGATTGTATTTTACAAATTGCTTGCCTTTAAACTTCTTTCAAAAGAAATACCAGAATTCAGAAGAAATGCAGATTCAGTGCAAGAACTGCTTTTATAGTCCATTGCTATCTATGTGATAGATTGAGCTGTTGAGGTGACATTGGCATCCTGAGTATCTTGATTTTTAGCAGCAATAAAATCTTAAGTAAAGCCCTTATTGCCCTTCCCATAGGCTTCTGTGTACTAGAAGCAGTGCACACAACAGTCTTCCTTTCTCTGTACATACTTACTGTATCAAACTTTCACAGGTACACTTTGCCTGATTATTAGTTATTTTCAGTAGGACCACATAAATGAGTTGTGCCTTAGTGTTTGAGACAGGCAGTTTGCAAACATAAATGGTAACTTGCTTCACTGCGACATCTGTTCCAAACACAACGTTTATTAGGAAAGAATAGCCCTTAATGAGAATTCATTTACAGGGAAGATGCCAGATATTTTTCAAGCAATCATTAATCTTGCTGCCATACTTACTTGTAGTATGCTCGGGTTAGAAGGTTGCTGTTAAAAGTAGTAAAATTTACTACTAGTAGTACTAGTACTCCTACAATTTCAAGTCCATGAATACCTAATATTTCATATTGAAATACATATTTTCATATGAATAATATGAATTGGATTATTTTATATGAAGATTTGTTGAATCATACACAGATTTGTGCAGTTTAATTTTAGAAAAACTTTTCAGATGAATTTCTTAATGAGGATTTGCTACAGGACACATACTATGTGTAAGTGTTTAAAGCTGACAACAAGCAAAGGAAGTATTGCTAGATTACAAGTTTTTTTTCAGCAAAGCTAATTTTTATTTACGTGTTATGCAGCACTTTTTTAAAAAAGTAACTCTTCATGCTGGCCTTCCAGATATATTTGCCCATTTGCTTGTTTGTTTAAATTTATTGGCTATGCGATTCCAATGGAGTCTGGCCTGGTTAATGATGTTAAATTAATTCAAAATGCTATTGTTTTAATCTTTATTATATGGAATAACAAGGAACCACGCATGGATAAAAAATGTTATTCATTTTTGTCTTGGGCAAGTCCATATAAACCAGTTACTGGAGTGTTTTTTAAATTTACGTGCTGATTTTGCAACACTCTGTGTAATCGATACTTATTAATAGAAAATCTTTGTAAGATGAATTTTGCCCCACATATACTTTGTGATATTTTGTTTATTATTAACACAGTAAAAGCATTGTTCACATGTGGATTTGGATATTTATTTGATTTACAAGCTTCCCAAGTCAATTAAAGTAAAATTTCTTTGGTCTAGACCTCGGGTGGACAATGTAAGGCTTCTAAAACCTGTTTTGTGGTTGTTGAACATTCCTATGTCCACAATGACAGGAGAAAAAATGTAAATTTGTTTGGGTTGCAAAAATCTGGATAACTATTAAATGGCAATAATAAGCAAAGGTTTTCTGCATCTCTTTTAGGCCATGTAACGACTAGATTTTTGCAATCTAAATATGGTAACATGAAGTTATCAGATTTTTAAATAAAAGATAATATACAAAACATGTAGCTTAAAAAAGACAAGAAGCTTTAAAAAAAAATCTCTTCAAAACTTTATCTCCTTCAACCATCCAAAATATTACTTGTCTCCACAATAGCTGCTTGTGGTTGAACTGTAACATATTTTCCTTATATGTAGGTGAGGTGCATGTGTGTGTGTGTACAATGTATTTATTATACTCTTTGTTTCATCATCAAATCAGAGTGATATATAAAGACTTAGACAGTCTCACCCAGGTACTAACGAAGCCAAGGCTTATTTAATTTCAGCACAATTGTGGTACCATGTATCTTCGGATATTAATGAATACTTCTGCTTTTAAAAGCTTCTTTGTGCTTTTCCTTCTTAGATGGCAAGATTAATCTGCATTACCACTTCAGTGTCGCAGAAGAAAAGTAGTGCTCCTCCAAGACCTAAACAATATACAGAATCTTTTATTAAAAAACAGATTGAAGAGTTCAACATAGGAAAGAGACATTTAGCTAACATGATGGGAGAAGATCCAGAAAGTTTTGCCCACGAGGATATTGATGTAAGTATGGTTGCGCAGTTGGAGAAGTAATTTACTGCAGAGCTTCAGAATTGAAAGCTCTTTGCTTCAGCATGAGTCCCTCAGCTCTCTGTGAATTTTAATCGAATTGTCAGCATACCAGAGAATACTACTGTACATAGAAAACATTACAGCGATGGCTTTGAATAGAGATTCTACCCCTACTACTGTGCAAGGTCAGGCTTCACAGGGTAGAACTCTATATTCTATCTTGCTAAAGCACAGCAGGTTCTTTTTAAAGCTACTAATGGATAATCCCCTTGATCTGAGTTCGTTAAGAACCACTGTTGGGCTTTATATAGCATTTTGAAGCATTTATCTATAATTTGACCTGGTAGGTATATTTATGCTGGGCGGTGGATTTCACGTATGATACTATAACAGCAACTCAAGTGACCTTTTCCTAAGACCAATGATTTGGGCAGCAGCTATTACACTCTACTTTAGAGGTTGATCCATGGGAATTTATTTCTGAGCAAATACGCCTAAAATTAACTTCAGTTTCTCTTTAATTTCTTGTTTCATTAAGTATTGGGTAGTGAACCAAAAGCTTGTAAATTTATTTATTTTATTACTTGTGCTAGATTATCTGTTTTATAACATTTTGTGGAAATTTTAAATAAAACTACCAAATCTAACACTACTTCTCTTCTAACCTAATTCTTCCTCATTCCTTTTTTAATGATTTTTGTAGTTGACTATGTAGTAGACTATGGCAGAAGTCGATTGGTTTAATGACAATTAAACTTCCACATACTTCTAAAGAAGTAATGGTGGGACAAATAAGGAAGAAATATTATCATTGTACCCTGTCTCTTAGCACTGATCTAACTGATCTGATTACTATTGAAAAATTGAACACTATGCTGGTATTCTTTTTTTTTTTAGCAAGGCAATTCTTATATTTTACTTCTGTTTTTTTTAATTATGTCTTTTAATTCTCCTGTTGGTATATTTTTAAATGACGGAGGAAAAATTCATGCATATTATTTGGTAGAAGGTGTACAATTCTAATATCTGAAACTGAATTCTCTTATGGGATTTGAACAAAAGGAGAGATTTTCTATTCAGATCATTTTACAGTTTGTTAGCAGTGTGGTTCAAATTTTGACCTTTCTGCTAAGTACACCAGCATGAAGCCATATTTATATAGGATTCCATTGTTCTCTGAGTGACTGTACTGAGCATATGCTTACAGGGCCATGTACCATTTAAACTCTTATAATGAGTAGCCAATTATTTAGGCTTGAATATATACATGTTGTTTAATTTACTAAGGGTAAAAATCATTTTGTTGGGCATGTTTGGAATGTTTCAGGAGCTCTAATTTTCTCTTGAATCAAAAGCAACATGTACCACAGCAGTCAGAAATACATAATATATTCCTGATTTTTATTATTTATTTTTCACAAAGCTCAGTTTTTCATAGTTAAAATACAGCTCCAAAGTTTATGCTTTCAACTTCACAGTACTTCCAGAGAAGAAAGGAATAATAAGATGGAAGTTGTGATCATCAGAAGAAGGATAAAGCAAGCCTGGACATTCAGTAGGCATGAACAGTTGTTCAGATTTATTTCAAGGCTTGTGAGAAGAGGAGGGGGAAGTCAAAATCAAGCTTTCATGTGAAGAAAATTCCTAGGAGTTTTGTTAGCATTATTTAGTGATTATAAATAATGAATTGACTGGTGGAATTAGCAAAATCAAAACAGGACTGAAATGTTATTTTATCAATCATAAAATTAAAATATTTAGAAAATAAAATTTAAAACATGTTTTTCTGGCTCATTTTTCAATGTAAGCATCCATACTCCAATTCTTGTGTTTCTCTTGCAGAAACTTTTCTGCTTCTAAGTCACCCAAGTCCTCCTTAATATCTTTGCTTTTTATATAGCATTTGAGTAGAAATGCTGAAAAGAAATTATTGGCACCTTGACCAGTTTCTTAACTGATTGTGTTAATGAATACTGATTTAGCCTAGAAATTAGGGACCTAGCAAGGAGAAGGAGATTTTAAAAACAAAACAACCAGTTAATGTTTGTTTATGCCAGAGGTCTCCAAACTTGGCAACTTTAAACATAGCTGGCTGAGGAATTCTGGGAGTTGAAGTCCACAAGTCTTAAAGTTGCCAAGTTTGGGGACCCTTGGTTTATGCAGTATAATGACAATAAATATCCACCTCTCAGCTGTTTTCTCCATTATTGATTAACTGAAGTCTTCAATATGATCAATGAAGAAGCATCTAAAGGAAAGTGAAGTATGGAAAAATGGAATATGTGTGTTTGCCCACATTGGTTGCAAGTACTGCCTTCCCATCCAACTGCTTTTTTATACATTGGCTTACCAGTATTCATATGACAGCACTGTTTGCTCCCAAATAAGAAATGAAGGAAAATATGACCATTTTAATAGACAAGAAAGTAGCATCTTTGAGCAGGAAAATCATTTCAAATCTAGACAAAAGCAAATGGCTTCCAGAAGTGGGGAAACAGGAGTAAAATCCAGTAATTAAGTCATAGCAGAATTTACCATAACTCTTCTAGGATATCATTGTTTCTTCAAGAAAAGGGGTGCATATTTTGGACTTCCGGTTTCGCGTGGCTTCGGGGCAGCAGGAATTCGCGACAGCTCGCGATTCCTGCTGTGCTAGCCGTCGAGGTACCCCCGATCCAGATGGGTCAGGGGGATATGGCTGCCCTGTAGGGACAGCTGAAGAGAGAGGGGAGTCGGATAGGGAGGTGGGGGTGTCGCAGACCCCCCCCTTCTCCGGGAAAACCCCTTTTTCCCAAGGCGGTGGAGCGGCGGTCAGCAATGGCCGCCACGAAGAAGCCAGCAACCGGGTAAGAACTGTGCTGGAGGAAGTGTGAAGAGTGAAAGTTCTGTCGGAGCCGGGTCAAGTAACACCTTTTAAATTGCCTGGAATTGAGCTGCTTGAATTGCTGGAGGATACATTGTATCCCTAAGAAGAGCGAAAAGCGGCGGAGAAGCTGTTAAAGGGAACTTTTTTTTTTTTTTTACTCTCCCACCCCACGGAAATAGCAGAAATATTTGGATATATTAGACATTGAAAGTGGATTGCTTTGAAAGTTGAAGCTAAGAGACAAAGGGATTTTTGGACATTGAAAAATTTAAGAAATTGGAAAATCTTTGCTGGAGGTATGGATTTCTGATTATTTAAAATTGCATTGCAAGTGGGAAGGGAGAAAAAAAATTGGAGCAGAAGCTGAAAAAGGAGGAGATTGTCTAGAACGTCTTTGTGGATCCCAAAGGAAGATATATGGTAATTGGACCTCTTTGATTAAAAATTAATCCAGAAAGAGAAAGAGAAGAAGGAAGAAAAGTATTAACTTTTGGAACTTTTTTTTTTTTTAATTGCTTTTGATTGTCTTTGATTAAAAATATTTGTGGTTGTTTTGGAAAAAGTTTCCCTTTTTATAATGGCATCGTTTGTGGATGAACTAGAGATTGAATATCAAAAATATAAAAAAGAAGATACTTTGGGCGCTTTGTTTCAATTCTTAGAAATGGCGTTATTTTCTGTTGAAAAGTTGATTACGCAGCAGAAGGACTGGGACAAGGAAGAAGAGGAAGAAGAAGCCATCTTTGATGAACAATGGGTCCCTTCCGGAGAGGAGGAGAAAAAGGATAAGAAAAAGGGGATTTTAAGAATTATAAAAACAACCAAAAGAGAGAAAAATGAGCGAAAAGATGGAGGCAAGGTTAGAAAGCAAAGGAAAAGGAGTAAGAAAAGCGAAGGGAAAAAGCAAAGGGGTAGAAAGGGCAAGGAGAAGAATAAGCAAGAGAGAAAGGGGGGGAGGAGAAGCCTTAATGGGGGGAAGCAAGACCTAAAGAAAAAAAGTTTATTTAGAGACAATGGGTGAATTTAATTTAGATTAAAAGAGGGATTCTGGAGGGTATATAAGAGTGTGTTTTTATATGTATATTTAGAATATAAAATTTATTATGTAATTTTAGAATCTTTTAAACAGAATCCCAAGAAAGATTGCTATATGTAGTATTTCTAAGTTAGGGTAATGAGTTATAGATGTTACTCCAATTGGTGTACAGGAGAAGTAGAGTAAAAGAAAAAAAAGATGAATGGATAATTGGAAATAGAACAGACAAAGAATGTTGTTGAAAATGGTAATAAGATATGGAAGGATATATATGCTTTTTTTTTTTTTTGGATTTTGTATATTGATAAAAGGCAATAAAATTTTAATTAATAAATAATTTGGATGGAAAGGAGAAGTAGGGACAAGATATGAAGTTAATATTATATGAAATATTGATATTATAATCTGGAAATGTTATGCCTTATTGGTCTTTTATTATTATTTTTTCTTAGAAAAGAATTTATAAGCTGCTATGCCTTGATTCTTTGTGCATTGTTTTTATAAAACTGATAAAAATGGTTTTTATATATATATATAAAAAAGAAAATGATAATAAGATATGGAAGGAGATATGGGTTGAATATGATGTTTGAATTTGTGTCTGTGTGAAGAGTTTTAACCCGGGAACAGACAACCTTCAGAAAAGATCTTTTAGTTTTGTTTATGTTTTGTGTTTGTATGTTTGTGTATTGTGTTTATGGTAAAACTAACAAAATTTGTTTTTTATAAAAAAAAGGAAAAAAGAATCAATAAAACCTTGGAGGAATGTTAGATGAGAATAATTTAAACAAGCCAGAAAGAAAAGAATATGATGACTATAAAATGGATAAATATGGAAGAGAAATGAAATTGAATAGGAGTAAAGAGAAATAATGAGAAATTTGCTGAAAGATATTTGTGTGTCCATATGGAGATGGGATAAATTGGAATTATGCTGTATAAAAATAATGTTTTGTTTGACTTGTAAGGATTTACAATGTTAAGAGGTTTTATGTGTTTATGTATTTAATGGTTAATGATGTGTTGTTTTATCTTTAAAATTAATAAAAATTTGTAAAAAAAAAAGAAAAGGGGTGCATATTTTGAAAATCTTACTTGTCTAATTTTAAATGAACTCATTTTTTTCTTTTAAAAAGATGTCAAGAAAGAATATTATATTATTAAATAAGTTTTACTTATTTCTAACTGCTTCTAGTCCATATACAGATTGAAACATGTATGTTTCGTATGGAGATAGACCAAAGCATGCATGTTCTAAGTAGAAGTCTTTCACAAGGACAGTGGGCAAAAACTAAGCACACCAGTAGTGGCATTGGCAAATGAAGGGAAATGAAGACTCTGGGAACATTAATGGTCAAACTGAAACATGGAAGCGTTGTACTGGGCTTTCTTCTCTGTCTATGACCTCCCTGGATTATATTTTGTGTCAAAACCTGAAAGAACTAAAATTTCCTAGTTAGGTTCTGCCCTTCTAAGAGTTATTTGCAAAAACTTCGAAAGAGTATGTTTCAGCTTTGCAACAAGGCACAGTTTCTGTTTTGTTCTGGGGTTTTTTTGCACAGTGCTGTTACTTAGCATAGCGTATATAATGAATGTTCAATTTGCTCTTATAATATCAGGTGTTGTAAATGCTTAGATTGTGTAACAGTGCCTGCTATACATAATTAAATTTCTGTTACAAAATATAAAAGCCTTTTAATACTATGGGCAGAAATATCGGGGTTTACACTTGGAATGGCAATAATTCCTTCCGATTAGTGCTTAGGCATCTCCTGTTGGCTACTGTTAATCAGTGCATGCAGTGCATTTCCAAAGTAGACATCCTATGGTTCTTTTCTTTCTGGCATTTTGGATACATGTTTTGAAGCAAGTCCTACAAAGAAATATGTTGACAGCATTGTCATTGCTTTCACAGGTTGTTTTTGCTCAGAACAGTACTTTACTAGAGGCTTAATTTTTTTAGAAATAAAAAAGCTAAGCTATAAATTACACCATGAATCTTAGGGGGGAAAAGCCCAGTAAATTGATATATAACTGTACAGAAGCTTACCAATTGCTTTTTAATTGGTATTATAGACCGTGCTCTGAAATCAGGATGTTTTATTCTCCTATGTGTGAATATGCAGTATGAAGTTTCTCTAATTGATTTGCTTTGCCCATTCCATTTGATGTATCATTTTTCACAATATTTCATAATTTGTGCTAATTTCTAATGAACAGAGTCGTTAGGACAGGCATGTCTAAGTACAACTGACAGCTAACATTAGGTGCCAGATGCAGTTTATAAAGCTATGTAGAAATCTAGAGAACAGTTTAAATAAATTAGCACCTGTACATTAGTCTCACTTGCTAGTAATTTATAAGCGAATCAGTAGAGATGACATTTAGGTAAGTCATTGATCAAGTTAACAGCTGCATACCCGCTGCCCAGCTGGGATACCTAATTAATAGAGATTGCAGTCCTGACCTAGTGCTTTTCCCTAACTTGAGAACATAATCTTTTTTATTTTGTGATTTAACTTTTAACATAAGAAATAAAGAATTATTTTTGAACAGTCAAATCCTTTAACATTAAGCAAATAAAAAGAAAGCTGAAACTTAAGTTTTAAGGGAAATAATGCTTGATTAAATATTGCAGAATTATATACAATTTGATACAACTTTTTTATTTGTTTTGCTCATTCCATTTGATCTACCATTTTTCACAATATTTCATAAGCATTGAGCATTGCTTCTATGATATTATAAGTGTGCCCATGTAGCTTTCTTGGCAACAATATAAAAATGGTTTGTGGTCTTATTTCAGGATGTTTTTTTCATCTTGGTAATCTAATCTGTAGTCCTGGGATTTCTTGAGGGTGGTCTCCCATCAAAATATTAACTAGGTCTAACTTTATGTAGCTTTTCAAAACCAGCCAAGCTTGGCTATGTGCTGCCATCACTTATACTGAATGACTGTGAGATTGTGAAAGACCTTAGTGGGTTAGGGGAAGATCAAACTTCTTGATTATTAGAGAAAGATAGGCCATTTCCAGTGTAAAAAATGTTTTAAAGAAACTACTTCATTCACAAATGCTTGCTTCAAATAGTAAAGAAAGGATGTTTTTTTTCTCTTTTTCAATGGCAAGATAACTTTTTTCCAAAAGGAATACAACTCAGGAATTGTTATTTATGTTGAAAGTGCTTTGTATTGTATTACTAGTGATAAAGCAGTATTTTTTATTGCTATAGTTAATTTTGAGAGCATTGGAAAAACTGTGGCCTAATTTTAATACCTAGATTTCAGAATACTATAAAATGTTGGTATGTTTTAAAAAACACTTAATGATATCTTTTGAAAATATTAATGTTATCTTCACAAGATTGTGTATGATAGTAAAATAATGCATTTAATAATTCCTAGTGCAACACAAACATAATATTTCAAATGCATAAATGTTCTAGTATAATCAGGAAGGTAATTTGGTAATATTTGGCATAAAAATACCTTGATAAAAGTTTTAAAGCTCATCTAAACTACCGTGTTTCTCACATAATAAGGCTGGGCCTTATTTTTTTTTGAGCCCCAAAAAAACGGCTAGGCCTTCTTTTCGGGGGGGTGACTTAATTCCCCCCCTTGCATCCTCGCCAACAGCCGCTCCTACCGGGTGATCATGGTGAAGCACAGAGAGCTCCCTATTCCCACCTTTGCTGCAGACACCTTTGGCACCCACCGCTGTTGCTTTCCCTTTTGCCCATTCCGCTGCCACGTTTGGAGCTGCCGTTTTCATGTTTGGAGTTCCGCCGCCATTTGGAGCTCCAAACGCGGAAGTGGCAGCTCCAAACATGACGGCGGGCGATCTTTTTATTTTGGTCCACGCGAAGTTCAGAGCGAGCAAGAGGGAGACTGGGATGCCTCCATCCGAGATGGCAACCTCACTAGTGGATCACAACGTGGCTGGAAGCCGAATCGGCGGGATACGATGGTGATCTTTTTGGAGCGAGAGGAAAGGGAGAGAAGAGTTGCGAGGCATAATTTGCAGGAGGAAGTGGGTGTGCCCCACGGCAGGGAGCCCAAGGAAGAAGGGCCGGTAGGCAATGGAGAGCATCCCGTAGCTCCGGAAGCAGCCTAGAGACGCGCCCGGGAAGAGGCGCAGATGCTGCCTTGTAGTCCCCAAACCAACTGCGCGCGCCGCCTTTAGTTATGTGCGCTCCGCTCTTTGGGCATCTCTGTGTGATCGCGACCCTGTCCTTTCCACCTAGCGTCCTTGCTGCTTTCTGGCTCTTTAGCAAGGCATCGCGGTCTCCCTCTCATGCTCGCTCTGAACTTCACGCGGACTAAAATAAAAAGATCGCCCACTGTCATGTTTGGAGCTTCCGCATTTGGAGCTTCCACCGCCATTTGGCAGTGCTCCAAAGGCGAAGCCGGTTGCTTCTTCCTTGGGCTCCCTGCCGTGGGGTACACCCACTTCTTCCTGCAAATTATGCCTCGCAACTCTTCTCTCCCTTTCCTCTCGCTCCAAAATGATCGCCATCGTATCCTGCCGATTCGGGCTTCCAGCCACGTTGTGATCCACTAGTGAGGTTGCCATCTCGGATGGAGGCATCCCAGTCTCCCTCTCGCTCGCTCTGAACTTCGCGTGGACCAAAATAAAAAGATCTCCTGCCGTCATGTTTGGAGCTGCCACTTACGTGTTTGGAGCTCCAAATGGCGGCGGAACTCCAAACACGGAAGCGGCAGCTCCAAATGTGGCAGCGGAATGGGCAGAAGGGAAAGCAACAGCGGCGGGTGCCAAAGGTGTCTGCAGCAAAGGTGTTTGGTGGGAGTAGGGAGCTCTCTGCGCTTCGCCATGATCACCAGTTAGAAGTGGCTGGTGGCGAGGAATTCCTGCCCGCTGGGCGCTCCTAACGGCAAGTCTCCTGCCCTCCCCCCTTATTTTGCATATTTTAAGATAGGCCTAAATTTGGGGGGAGGGGCTTAATTTGATTCTATGCCCCAAAAACATGCTGGGCCTTCCTATTGGTGGAGGCCGTATTGTTGGAGAAACACGGTATATTGTCTGATACAGAATAGTTTGTGTTTGAATAGGAATCATATATAATCATTTTGAAACAAAGTATCTGTTTTTTCCTCCTATTACAATTCCTGCTTATGCTAATTTTCTGTGAAATCCCTTTGAACTGTCAAATCACAACAGAATTTACTTTAAAAACAGTTATGGTCTCAGTGTATATTTCTCTTAATAGATGGGCCAGAATGAATATTTCATTACTGGTATATATAATACAGTATTGGTTTTAAATATATGAACTGTTACTTTATCGTTTCCTTTTCTCTCAGTAGTTTAATCCAACTATACATCCATTGCTAGCTTTTATTTTGAACGAGATGAAGGAGTCACTTTATTTGGACTAAGATAGTATGGTATTTTTTTAAAAAAATGAATACTGGTTTGAAGTTGATGAGGTACTGTGAGAATGGACAAAGCTGGAATTACTTATGAAATTATGGTTTGAGCTCCATGGCAAGTAAAGAAAAAATAAAGATTTTAAATAAATATGTGCACAAGAAGTTGCAGAAATTTTCATTACAAAATGTACTGCCCTTATTATAATAGTAGCACAATTATAAGGTTGGCTGGGCTGTAATAAGAGTTCTTAAACTGCCATTGTACTATTACTTCACTTATGGTTAATTGACTGGCAGAATCAGACATTTTTCTTCAGGTAAATTTTCTATGCAGCCATCTCAAGTGCTGTTAGATTAGATAAAAGAGAGTCTTTTGCATTTGTTATGCAATATCTCAAAAGTATTATTTAAAGTCCATGCTTGCCAACCAACTTCCCTATTGTGAGTCTAACAGGAGATTTTTGGAAGCTCTCAGCCAAGTGATATTTGCTTAGTAGATATCCATTTTAATCATTGGACTTTAATTTTCAGGAAATGAGCAAGGTAATCATTCCCTGATAGGGACATTGTAGTAAAAAATGACATGACCTGCAAAAAATCTTAATTAATGATGTATTGGTCATTGCCTTAGGCTTGTTTTCTATGTCTTTAGCATATATGCAGATATTGGGCTATTCTGCTTTAAATATAGCAATGTTGCAGTCAGGAGTTTTTGCTTTCGTAGCTGAGATTATTTGAATCATCAAACAGAAGCAAATATAGAGAAGACTACTTATGTATACACAGTTGGTCCCAATATTCCATAATATATTCTTTTGACATGTTGCTTTATGTGGTGTTTAATATCCGTTGGCTCGCTATGGGTTTTTCTATTGTCATTATAATTAATCCCCATTTGTTCACAAATGGATGTTCACCTATTTTGTGTATGTACAATATCCCCATTGACTAACAAATGGGAATTCATCAAGCCACTAAGAGAATCAAAATACCCTTCTATAAAATCAAGCTAATCCTTTTTGTTTGCTGCTGAGTTCTCAGAATCCCTGTTTGGAATGCCAATAAGATATTAATAAAGTAATAGGTGAGGTCTTTATATACTCCACACATATTAAGTAGGTTGACAGTGCTGACAAACTAGTCTGTGTCCACAGAAAATACTATTGATAAGAAATATCCTTGAGTTAATATAATTATAATGCAACTCAATTCTTCAGAAAAGAAAATATTAACTGCTTGCTTGAGTCTATTTCTTATCACTATAGATAATTTTTTTGTGTTACTATTTCTTGACACAATAGTTTAATATTCATTTTCATAATGAATTATACATGATTGTATATGACTGCGCTATGTGGATATCATGACATTACAATAAAAACACTTCAAAATAATTAACAGGTGTAACAAATGATCATTCAAGCACATCGTGCTAGTTGCCTCAATACAAAATCCTAAAAATACACAGCTTTCCTCATAGTTTTTCATGTACTATGCTCACAAGGAGCATGTAGTCACCCTAGGTCTTTATTTTATCCTTCAGAACAACTAAACATTTGTCTGTTGTTGCAAACATTTGTGGGATAAACTGGTTAGTAAATTTAGTGTCCCCACCCCACCCCAAATAAAACTGTGCCTCAGAACTGTTTCCTTATTTGGTTCCATTACTTATTTGGTTCCATTCCTATTACCTATCCCTGTTGACATAATAACTTTGAGTAACAATCATCAGAATCCTCTAATTAGAATTTGTAAAGTAACAGATTTATTAACTGTACAACATTGAAATAAAATTAAATCAGCCTTCTTATAACTCCAAGTGAATGAATTATTCTCTTTTATCTTAGGAAAAACTAAGGCTTTTCAGCTTCTTTTAAGTCAGAATTCAATTGCCTATTGAGACAGCAGCTTATATATTCTGGTTTTATTTATTTTTTTCTCCCTAAGTAAAGCAATTCTCCATTTTGTCAAGTGACTTCTTTAGAATTCCTTCAGATAATTGTTAGAAGGGTTAATTTTTTTTGCCTCTATAGTGGAACAAACAAGCTTCATATAGGAGTGTAATAAAAGCTTAAAATTTGAAATAATTCAAATTCATGGTTGTTTGAATTTCAAAATTTTGCATTCTAGTATACAAGCTTGTAGCAATCCAGTTCTCTATCCGTTATTCAGATTCTTCAAGTACTTCTGTGGTTCAGAGAATCTACATTTCTAGTCTGTTGATTGACAGTACATTGCCCGAATTTTCACACAGAATTAGTTGTAACAGTGAAAATCACCAGAATCCAAAGGATTCTGTTTTATAGACAAATGGAGGCTACCAGTCAAAAGAGCCTGAAATTATCTTGAATGGATTGAGCTTTCCTGCTTTTCTTGCATTAACATTACCTCAGTTTTATAAATCAAGCTTTCTCAATAATCCCACTATTTTAGTAGGGAAAAAGTGGAACTAAAATTTATGCCTGTCTAGAGAATGATGACAGCAATGATCAGCAGAGTTTATATATAATCCCTGTTATTTTAGTTGCATGGAAATTGTGTGAAACTCCTAAAATTTCACAGAAGTCTTTATCAGTGGTAATGACCATGTTTATTTTCCCTGAAAGCACATCCAAAACAAAATAAGCTAGCCAGAAAATTTCTTATGGTTTTCAAAAAGGAATTTATTTCCTTCTCTTCATTAAAGGATATCTTGGGAAATTCAACTATATATTCCTTTATTAGAAGGACAGTACATTAATTAATTCTGATATTTAATATTACTAGATAGAACTAACAAGCAAATTATGTAAGAACTTGAAAATAGAATTCTGAAGTTATGATCCAATGGTAGATAATTTTGCGGTTAATATTACATTGATTAGATTTCTTACTTCTGAACAATGATTTTTTTCACTCTTATATTAACTTTTGATTTTGGAATGTGAATGAAGTGAATATGCATTTGAATATCTGCTTTAAAGGTCTCATTCCTTCATTCTGTCAGTATCCCACACCTGTTATTTCTTTTTATACCTACTGTCACTTAGTGGACCTACAATTTAAGTTCCATTATCTATTAATTGAAATAATAATTATATGATACCAAAAGCTAATATTCTAATAGGAAGCTATGATTATCATTATGTTTTTAAAAATCTGATTTCACTTTTGTTTACAGAAAGCAATTGCCTATTTATTTCCTTCTGGTCTATTTGAAAAAAGAGCCAGGCCTTTGATGAAGGTAAGAATATTATGCAGTGCTATCAAAATCAGAATATAACTATCTCAGTACAGTAATAATTATATTAATTTTTTCTCTACTTTAAACAGCACCCTGATGAAGTGTTTCCAAAAACAAATGGTAAGTGGAGATTTGCACATGCTTTGTACATGAGGTGGGTTGCAAAGCACTAATACATGTCCCATACAATGTCTGGTCTGTCAACTTAAATTCTTGATTTTTCTTGTTCTTGTTGTCCAAGCGCATAATCAGATGCTTTGGAAAGTCTCTAGTTATGTTTTATTTGGGATAAGAGTATTGTATAAGGAAAACACTCCTAAGATCGTTCACATATGTTGTATGATTGTTTAGATTTAAAAAAATAAATTGAGACAATTATGCAAATAGTAAATGTTATCTCTTTCAGATACAAAGGATATCCTGTTTTAGGTGTAATTCTCTTTGAGGTGGGGGGATTGTATATTCGCTTAGAGTTGTATAGTTACTGCTATTTATGTTTATATTTCTTCAGTTATTCAATGGGATGAAGATGGTCGTCCATTTAATTTTCTTTTTTATACTGGCAAGCAATCATACTATTCTTTAATGCATGTAAGTGGTTTAATTTTTTTTCTCCTGAAAACACAATGTACTTATTTAAATTGCAATATTCTTTTGAGGAAAACTAATTACCAAATAAGGAATTGATGGCTTATTCTCCAATTAAGCTTTGGTTTGGTTCCATCAGTATCAAATAGATCTAGCTATTAAAAATGTAAGGATACGATAAATGAAACTTACACCTTTTATAATTTTTTTTATTTTGTTCATCAATATACCACACATTTTCAGCCATTATAATTCTATTTAAAATATATAATATTTTTCAATTGAAAGCATTATAAATATATATTTATGAAATTCTTATAATACTTGAATATTTAAACATAAATTCAGATAGTAGCTTGAGATTTAGGCACACAACAGACCTGCTTATAACTTCTGTGGTGGTTTGCAGTCAGTCTGCTATATAAATGAAAAGTGGTGGATTTCACCATAGTTGAGGCTGCTCTTTTTAAAATAAGATGTCTAGCAGAGAATGGCAAGGTGAAAACTAAAAATATGAGAAGTGGGTTGAAAAAAAGTTGAAGGAGTAACCAGGGAACAAGAAGGAAGACACCAAAAGTGCTACTCATAGTTCTTGACCTACAACTTTTCAATTAGTGATTGTTCCAAATTACAACAGTGCTGAACAAATGGTGACTATAACCAATCCTTTTAGTTCAGGCCATCCCACCTATCATGATCACAATTTGTGTGCCCTGCAACCAGCACACAGATTTCTTTTATGTCCAATTACTAAGTACCCTGCAATACATGATTTCCATTTGCAACCTTTCGTGTTGGCTTTCCCAGAAAGTCAGTGGAGAAGCTAGCAGAGAAAATCACAAGTTCCTGGGGTAAGTTTCCCCCCATCTGTGCATCTTTCTTAGCCACTCTATACTTGTACCATTACACTCAGCCATTGTGTGATGGATTTCAATGATCGGTCATTGTGCAGGGTGCCAAGATGTCTGACCATCTATGTGGTGTTTATTATTTTATACTATTTTTACAAGATGCATAGATACAATATTTGGATTGAAGAATAGATCCCACATGGGTGAAACCTCTCAACCACATTGGTGCAACCTCTCAACTAATCCTTAAGACTAGTGGTGATGTTAGTAAATGAGATCACCAATATGCCTGGAAAGTGCACCCTCCATGATCCATGTGATGCCTTCTTGCATCCCCTTGCACCCTTTTCAACCCACACAGCACCTCTCATATGCCCTCTTGCATCCTCACCATCCCTTTCCTGGCTGCCCACTCGTTCTCCTCACCCTTTTCCAACCTGCACCTCTCACACACACTGTGTGTCCTCCGACCTGCGCTGTGCTTCTCATACCTCCCCAACCTACAAGGTGTTTAATGCATACCCCTTTGCTCCTTCCCGAAACTTTCATATATCTATGCTGAGCCTCTCACTCACTCTCCCACCCCTGCACACACTTCACTCTCTTCACCCATCTTGCAATAATCATTTATCTGCCTGCAGGCCTGGAACTTGCAACTACCTGCCAGTTTTTCCCACTGCCTCTGATTGTGAGAAGCCAGCAGTAAGTTGCTTCACCAAATGACTTTGGTATTCAGTTAACAATGGCTAATGGGACTACAGACTTTGCCATCACCAAGCTAATCATGCTTTAAGCATGTACTATTCATGCTTTACAACTGCTTTGGATAGCTATGGAAATTTTGGTCCCAGTTGTTGTTGTAAGTTGAGGGCTACTGATAGACAGTCTTATATGAGAGAGAGCTCTAAAGAAAGTGAAGAACATGTATTATGGTGTTCTTAACTTTTATCAGAGCATTCCGAAGCAAAGTCTTAATGGACAGGATTTGCTTTAAAAGCTTACTACATAGCACTTGCAAGTAAATGAACAAAAAAAATCCATCTTAAATTTCAATTGCAGGAGAATTCTCTTTAAATTAAGCCTTGATCTGGGGCTATAAACATCACCCTGCAGTAACTTTCAGTTCACCACTCTGGCATTGCCCTTATAGCTCTTTGGTTGAAGAGATAATATATTAATGGCTCTGCCATCAAAAATACTGATAGAAATCTTCTAATCCCATGATTGGTCATTAATCCCTATTTATTCTATTTTGCATTTCAGTTGCTTTCTTCAGGTGTTTTCATTTAATAAGTTATTAACTAGCATATGGCCTTATTTTTCATTTGAGGTTTTTTATTAACTTGGAAGATTATAAAGAAATCTGAATATGTTCCTTCAGTATGGAGAGAATCTGAAATTATTTCTGCAGCTTTTCCTAAAAGAAATGAAAGAATGAAAGAACTATCTCTTTTTAAAGAAACAAGCAAATGTTTAATTATAATATGTTTTCTTGTAAATTAAATTATCTAGCTTTGGAATGACAGAAAATCAGTCTTTATTTTCTTCTTTGTGACAACTTTTCAAATGCTTTGAGAATGATATTGTACTCATACTCAATCATCTTTCCTAAAGGCTAAACAAGCCCAGTTACTTAAACTGTTCTTTGGAAATGTGATGAGCATTCCCTCCATTACTTGATCCAATTAATAATAGAAATATCGAAGAATAGAGAAACACAAGCTCCTGCTGTTTTCTGTTTAGTCTTCATTGATATTACTTAGGGTTCTGATTTCATTATATCTTTAAAAAGAATACTTGGCACCCATATTTTAACATTGCTTTCACTTTATTAAAATCTGCTTTTTTAAGTCCAATATTTCATTTGATTGTATTTAGTTTCAATTTCCTTTTAAATCTATAAAAATCAGGGTTATACTGTTTTTCCTCCCACTGTTCTCACTACTGAACAATTACTAAGTGGGTTTCCACTGTACTCTCTCTGAACTTACTTATCTCAAGGTGCAACATTTATTGCATTTGCACAATATATGCATTTGTAAACCTTAGTCCACTGACTTGGGAAAACTGAATCAGTATTGATAGTTACGAAAAATGAAATGCCCATTTTACTGAAAAATAAGGTAATTCTTTTCAGCATAGTGCTGCTGTCAAAGACTGCTTCTCTTGATACTAGGTGCTGTAACAGTAAAGGTGCAATAGCATTTAGAGGACTTTCTCTGTGTAGAGGATTATTTTCCTGTGTTTTTTGGAATTATCTTCATTTGTACTCTCTGCACCCAAAGGACAAAATCCCCACTTGTCAGGTACATTTATTTTTTTAGAAGGAGAAGAGAGGATTTTTTTTTTTTTCTGTTTTGGTTGACCTTGGGCAAATGAGCTTCTTGCCCTGGCAGAAATGAAATGAATGATAAATGTAGAGAGTGTCTTTGCTGAGTAATGGAGCTGCAGCCTAGGCTTTCCAGAGAGTTTTCTCCTGCACAGCCTGAGGCAGCTTGAGGACCCCTACTGTTCATTTAAATAGGTATGTCAAATCTGCCTTGAAACGCTGCTGGTTTGATCTGTGGTAATATTTGTGAAGGTTCCATATGGACTTGAGCCCCCCTGCAGTGCTAAGAAATAATGTACAACGCTTCATGGTGCAAACGCAAATTTTCTCTGAAAAGGGATGCAGCACTGCGTTTTAGCTGTCGGAGAGGATGATGGAGCTGACGCACTATGCCTGTCAACTTGTTACACGGATGGGTTGCACGCAGAGAGGCTGTGGAAAATCTGTGCCTTTTAGCTTTTCTACTTAATCACGGTTGTAGCATTGCCTTTAGACTGTATGCTACATTAATTCTCTTCCTGCCTTCTGCCTTTCATCCCAAGTTTCACGGAAAAAAAGTAAAGCATGCAGGTCTTGTAGAGGGGCCTTATCAAGCAGCTGTCATCTGACAGGCCATTTGCATTTGTTTTGGCTGAAACAGAGCAAGCCAAGGGCAAGATGTTTTGTTGCATTCCATCATAATGAAGAAATTATAGAAAAATTACAGGGAGTACAACTTCTTAACATTCGTAGCTCTTGCCTATGAAAAAAAAACAACAGTGTTGGTGATTTTCCAGATGCAGTCTTTTCAAGTGACCAGGCTCCCCATTTGATTAAATGTTTCTTCATTTGAAATTCTTTCAACAAACAAAGGGTAATTATGGTAGGATATTTATGTCGTTGCTTAAATAGTATCAGTGCATTTAGAAATATTTCTGTAAAAATATGGATACATACTTTTATCAAGCATGATTTGTCATGCAACCATGCACAAAGTACGAATTGCATACTACCCTCAAGCTAAGAGATACCAGAAGCATATTTAAGTTCAAAACCTTCAAATAAAAGATAATTTTAATTTGCTGTGCATTGATTAGACAAACCTTTAACATTGTTTATCATTTCTGACATACTGTATGCTATTTTTCCTAAATATATGAGCATAATGATACCTCTAACTGAATGCTTTAGCTATTTATACAGAAAAAAATTGTAAGATAATAATACTAGACTTCTTTGGAAAATCAGTATTAACCTTTAACAACTTAATCCCCATCATTTAAATTGTTATGAAATACAACCTGGAGAATTTTGACCCAGCATTTGGAGTATAATCTGTATAGGTCTGGGATGCGTTAGGTTGGAGAAATTAGCCTACACCAGCCACTGTCCTTGTTCTTTTTCTTATGTAACTTATATGTTTGAGCTCATAATGCCTGCATACTTTCAACAAGCTTCTGCTGAACATTGGTTAGTGCAAGCCACAAATACTCGTTTATTTAGGCAGAACAATATTGTTTGTACTAGCCATCTTATTAAGTAACAAGTTTAGAGATTCTATTCTCCTGTACCATGAAAAGATACATATATGTGTATGTCATAGAGGGATTGATTGACTGATTGACTGATTGATTGATCGATTACCATCAAGTCATTTTTGGCTCCTGGTGACCACATTTATTTTTTTCATGATAATCTATCCCTAACCTAGTCTTTCAGGTATTCCAGTGGTGCACTCATCACCTCTTTAACTGAATTCATCCATTTTTCTTCTGGTTGTCTTCTTCTCCTTCCACCTTTTCGAGTATTAGAGCCTTTTCCAGTGAATTAGGTCTTTGCACAATGTGTGGAAAATAGGATAATTTGAGTCTGGCCATTTATGCCTGTAGTGAGAACTATGGGTTGATTTGTTTGAAGATCTATTTGTTTGTTTTTGGGCTGTGCATTGTATTCTCAGGAGTTTTGCCCAACACCAAAGGTCAAAACTGTCAATGATCTTCATGTCTTGTTTCTTCGAAATCCAGCTTTTGTTTCCATAAATTGTCAAAAGGAATAGCATGGCATGCGCAATTCTCATCTTAGTAGGTATGGAGACACCGCATTTGAATATATTTTCCAAGTCTACTCTATAAACTGATAGTCTACAACATATTTTTAAGAGACAGAAATATCTGTTAGTATCTTTGCTTATTTATTTTGAAGAAGTTAACATACATTCTTCAACTGTTTCAGATGTGAATGCTTCCTACAAATTAATCGCTGTATATTTTGTTAAACTTTTTCAGATAACATGTATCATTATTGTATGTTGTCTGTTGTGTTTGCTTCTGAATAGCATTTACCTGCCTTCTCTATAGTGTTTTTAATACATTATGAACATTCTTTTAGAAAATTTGGAAATTAGATATGAAATTACAACACAAGTAACATTTTCTTTTTTTTTTGAAACAAATTTTATTTATTTTAAAGACAAACAACACATCATTAACCATTAAGTACATAAAACCTCTTAACATTATAAATTTTTACAAGTCGGATAAAACATTATTTTTATACAACATAATTCTAATTTATCCCATTTCCATATGGACACATAAATATCTTTCAGGAAATTTCTCATTATTTCTCTTTACTCTTATTCAATTTCATTTCTTTTCTATATTTATCCATTTTATAGTCATCATATTCATTTCTTTCTGACTTGTTTACAATTACATTCCTCCAAGGTTTTATTAATTCTTTTTCTTTTTTTCTTTTTTAAAAAAAAGATTTTTAACAATTTTACAAAAGACACAATACACAAACATACAAAACACAAAACATAAACAAAACTAAAAGATTTTTTCTGAAGATTGTCTGATCCCGGGTTAAAACTCTTCACACAGACACAAATTCAAATATCATATTCACCCCATATATCCTTCCATATCTTATTATCATTTTCTTTTTTTATATATATATATAAAAACCATTTTTATAAAAACAATGCACAAAGAATCAAGGCATAACAGCTTATAAATTCTTTTCTAGGAAAAAATAATAGTAAAAAACCAATAGAGCATAACAATTCCAAATTATAATATCAATACTTTATCTATTTAACTTCATATCTTATCCCTACTTCTCCTTTTCATCCAAATTATTTCTTGTTAATTAAAATTTTATTGCCTTTTATCAATATACAAAATCCAAAAAAAAACCATAACAAAGCCTTTATATATCCTTCCATATCTTATTACCATTTTCAATAACATTCTTTGTTCTATTTCCAACTATCCATTCATCTTTTTTCTTTTACTATACTTCTCCTATACACCAATTGGAGTAACATCTATAACTCATTACCCTAACTTAAGAGTACCTCGTGTAACAATTTTTCTTGGGATTCTGTTTAAAAGATTCTAAAATTACATAATGAATTTTATACTCTAAATACACATATAAAAACACAAACCTATGTACCCTCCAGAATCCCTCTCTTATCCTAAGTTAAATTCACCCATTGTCTCTAAATAAACTTTTTTTCTTTAGATCTTGCTTCCCCCCACCAAGTCCTCTCCTCCCCCCTTTTCTCTCCTGCTTATTCTTCTCCTTGCCCTTTTTACCCCTTTGTTTTTTCTTCTCTCTTTTTCCACTCCTTTTCCTTTGCTTTCTAACCTTGCCTCCACCTTTTCGCTCATTTTTCTCTCCTTTGCTTGTTTTTACAATTCTTAAAATCCCCTTTTTCTTATCCTTTTTCTCCTCCTCTCCGGAAGGGACCCATTGTTCATCAAAGATGGCTTCTTCTTTCTCTTCTTCCTTGTCCCAGTCCTTCTGCTGCGTAATCAACTTTTCATAAGTACATAACGCCATTTCCAAGAATTGAAACAAAGCGCCCAAAGAATCTTCCTTTTTATATTTTTGATATTCAGTCTTTAGTTCATCCACAAACAATGCCATTATGAAAAGAGAAACTTTTCCCAAAACAACCACCAGTATTTTTAATCAAAAACAATTAAAAAAAAAAGAAAAAATTCCAAAAGTTAATACTTTTCTTCCTTCTTCTCTTTCTCTTTCTGGGGTTAGTGTTTATTCAAAGAGGTCCAATTACCATATATCTTTCTTTGGGATTCTAGGCAATCTCCTCCTTTTTCAGCTTCTGCTCCAATTTTTTTTTCCTCTCCCTTCCCACTTAAAATGTCAATTTTAAATAATCAAAAATCCATACCTCCAACAAGGGTTTCCAATTTCTTAAATTTTTCAATATCCAAAAATCCTTTTGTCCCTTAGCTTCAACTTTCAAAACAATTCACTTTCGATGTCCAATATATCCAAACATTTCTGCTGTTTCCATGGGGTGGGAGAGTGAAGAAAAAAAAAAAAAGTTCCCTTTAACAGCTTCTCCGCCGCTTTCGCTCTTCTTAGGGATACAATGTATCCTCCAGCAATTCAAACAGCTCAGTTCCAGGCAATTTAAAGAATGTTACTTGACCCGACTCAGACATCACTTTCACTCTTCTCCTCCAGCGCAATCTTACCCGGTTGCTGGCTTCTTCGTGGCGGCCATTGCTGACCGCCGCTCCACCGCCTTGGAAAAAAGGGGTTTTTCCGGCAAAAGGGGGGGTCTGCGACACCCCCACCCCCTATCCGACTCCCCTCTCTCTTCAGCTGTCCCTACAGGGCAGCCATATCCCCCTGACCCATCTGGATCGGGGGTACCTCGACGGCTAGCACAGCAGGAATCGCGAGCTGTCGCGAATTCCTGCTGCCCCGAAGCCACGCGAAACCGGAAGCCACAAGTAACATTTTCTGTATTGAAATGTACTTCAATAAGATGTAAAAACTCTTCAAATTATCTATAGTTTGTGTTCATTGTTTATTTAACAATAAGATACTGTATATATCATGAAGGTGATGAACTCTATCCAAGATACCAAGACTTTTTAACCTTTTTGAATATTTTTTTGAATATTTTTATTTCGTAGCCAAGTGCACAAAATGTTATAATACAGCCTGGGAAATCAGTTGCCATGGATGTTTGGAATTACATGTTTGAGTAGCTTGGTTTATTTATTTTTTATCAAGATGTTTACAGCTCATGTCAATGAGAAATTTGGAAGATGTGGGTATATATTTGATTCTTCATTCAGCCAAAAGGCTCATTAAGCAATTGGGGCCCTCATACTTTCTCAAAGAATTGTGTGGAAATGAAATGAAAGGAATCCTGATATACACCCCTCCGTAGTTCTTGGTGGAAAAATTAGATATGAATGCAGTAAATGAATATGAAAATTAAGGGACAATTTAGCAAGGATACCAAAATATATTTAGAACTTATAAAAACAATTTGATTTAAATAACAAATATTCTGGATTAGAACAAAATTTTACTTCAGCATTCCATTTGCAAATTATTCAACTATTTAAATTCACTATTGAGTCATGAGTACAGTAGTATTTACCTGTGTGTGTTGTTCATTAGTTAATAATCATGTAATCCTGATTAGTATACTTACGCTATATGGAAATATAGAAAAGTCACTGCCTGATTTCATGTGTGCAAGTGGGAAAATATATTTTCCAGAAGTTGACTTTTTATCTTATAACTTAACAAATTAATCTTTCTGTGGAAATTTCACAACTGGAACTCATTTATATACAGTATATTTTCTGTATTCTAGGAGATATACAGTAAGCTACTGCACATTCAAAATTATCAAGATCAACTGTATGCTCAAGGATTGCTTTCTGAGGAAAAAGCACCTATGTAAGTTGTCTTTGAGATTATAATTAACATAGAAGATAGGTATAGATCAGGGCTGTCAAACTCGCGGCCCGAATGTTTCACATGCTGGCCATGGCCATTCCCAGTTTAGCAAAGGGGGGAAAAGTCACGATACGTCACATGACGCCGCCATGATGATCCGAGTTTGACACCCCTGGTATAGATGCATTTCTAAATATTCCATCATTTTGTAATGAAAAAGCATATTTGATTATCCCTCTGATGGATTCAAAAGGTGATATGTGATTTGGCCAAAGTCTTGGACCATAACATCTTTATGTGGCATATCCCTTTTCACATATCTGGATCTTTGGGAGATGAAATTAAGAAGAGAGACCTAAAACAACATTGGAGGGAGTCTTGGAGAAAGCCTGATTTTATGCGTAGGAACTCATGTTTGGTTACGTTCTAGTAATAGGGTTAATAGGTTTTGCCAGAGGGCCTGGGGAACCCAGAGAGGGATGGAGCCCATCAAATGGCTAATGTTCTCTGCTGTCATTGGGGCAGGGGGTGGGAGTTGGTTTTTTATTTTTTGTTTTGTATTTTGTTTTCCCAAATTTTGTTCTATTGTACTTTACTAATTTATTTAATTCTTTTTTGAAGTTTTTATTGTTTTTATTTTTTGTTTTAAATACGGTTTTACATTGTGTAAGCCACCTCGAGTTGCCATGGGCAAATAAGTGGCAATATAAATAAATAAAATAATAAATAAGGATGACAAAATGAAAGTATTCACCCTTACTGCATCTACTGATGGTTATCTGTTGGCCTTGTTTAGGGTGACCTAGTTTCTGCTGGAGAAGGAGGGTCATTTGTGGGGCTGCTGTGAAAAACACAGTATAACAATTTGGCAAGCAGTCCCTCAAATCAGCTTGGAGCTGAATTAGGCAGATTAGGTTGAAATGCCTGAGGTTTACTCTTACTGTATGATCTGGGTTGAATGTGAACTGGGGATTCTTGAAGGAAGTGGAAAAGATTCTCCGAGCTGTCAGTCTGACTATCTTTGAACATATTGTATATTGAATGGTCAGATGCTGTTACTGTTTTATTTGTTTAATGTTATGAGCCACCCAGAGCCATTTTAGATCTGAGTAGTGCCTAAATTTAATTAGTTAAGTAAATTAAATAAATACAGTACTTCAGTTACGTCTTTTAACAGGGCTCCTATAACAGCTGTAATTGAGGAAGATCAAATTAGTTTTGATACATGTGCATTTCTATAATGCTTTTTTATATCATTAGGCATTTATTGATTTATTAACATTTATACCCCACCCTATTTATAAGACTTTGGGCAGCTTACATAAAGTTATGGGAAGTGATTTTTTAATAAAATTCTTCTTGTTTATCATTTGGGGCATAAATCGCAACCAAGAGAGTTTTTATATTATTATCCACTATTTCAACTATTAATACTCTTCCATCTTCATCCGTATAAATCAATTTGGCTGGAGTGGTTTCTTTAACGTACAAAACCACTCCTCTTTTCTTACAATGAGTCAGAGAAGTAAATATTTTCCCTAACTTTGGTCGTATCAATAATTGTTCATGTTGTTTTTTAATGTGTACTTCTTGTAAGCAAATTATATCAAATTTTAGCTTCTCTAATTTATAAAAAGTTTTCCTTCTTTTGATAGCTGAGTTCAGTCCATTTATATTCATAGAAATCAGTTTTTTCTCCCCCATAGTTATGCTTTATATTTAGGTCTAACAGCTCTCGTGGATCTTATTTCATGTTGTTCTTTGATCTCCATTTGTCCACCTATTGCGCTTTCTTCTTTTTCCATCTCCATTTGGTCCTCTTCAAATTCAGTTAAAATCTTTTCTTTTTCTGTCTCCATTTCTCTTCTTTTGAAAAATTCCTTGTAAAACATTTCTGCTTTCGCAATTGAATCAATTCTGTATCTCTGTTCTTGCCATGTAAACATTAATCCTTCTGGAATCAGCCATCTATAGTTCACCTCTTTTTTCAATAGCATTTTAGTCAAAAATCGATACTCTCTTCTAATCTCTCTCATTTTTCTAGGTACTTGTTTTAAGACCAGAATCTCTTTGCCTTTATATTTCAACCCCTTCTCTCTTACCACTTGTAATATTTGGTTTTTAATAGTTTTTTTAGTAAATCTAACATGGACCTCTCTTGGTAATTGATTCCTCATCGCATATCTTGTGAAGACTCGATATATCTCATCTACTCCATCCATCATCTTTTTAGGAGAGATTCAAATGTAAAAGCATAGATATGAGCAATAGATTAGTGGTAAAGTGTATGATTTCTTGGAAAGGAGATCACCTAATGGATCAAACACTGAACTGGCATAACTTGTCAAGTTTTAAATGCATATTGTACTCATCGCAGAAATAACTAGGGAAAGTTATGTCTTCATGGGATATCCTTAATTTAAACAAAAATGTTTATCTCAAAAGGATAGCTGTGATATTATCTTTGCCATGTTTGCAAAGATATAAGAATTTTAGAGCAGATAAATTCCTGGCACGTGGAATTAGAATTGGGCATTTTCAGAAGGATTAATAATCTCTGGTTTCAGTATTGGGCCTGTTGTTGAAAGAGAAATGTAAGTAATATTGGTTGATGAGATAAGTTACTATTAAATGAGAAGCTAGATGAATGATTGACAATGGATTACAAATGAAGAAAAAATTACACTGCTCAAAAAAATAAAGGGAACACTTAAACAACACAATGTAACTCCAAGTCAATCACATTTCTGTGAAATCAAACTGTCCACTTAAGTAGCAACACTGATTGACAATCAATTTCACATGCTGTTGTGCAAATGGAATAAACAACAGGTAGAAAGCAGAGCAGTTAGCAAGACATCCCCAATAAAGGAGTGGTTCTGCAGGTGGTGACCACAGACCACTTCTCAGTTCCTATGCTTTTTGGCTGATGGTTTGCTCACCTTTGAATGCTGGCAGTGCTTTCACTCTAATTGTAGCATGAGACGGAGTCTACAACCCACACAAGTGGCTCAGGTAGTGCAGCTCATCCAGGATGGCACATCAATGCAAGCTGTTGCAAGAAGGTTTGCTGTGTCTATCAGCGTAGTGTCCAGAGCATGGAGGCGCTACCAGGAGACAGGCCAGTACATGAGGAGACATGGAGGAGGCTGTAGGAGGGCAACAACCCAGATCAGGACCGCTACCTCCGCCTTTGTGCAAGGAGAGACAGGAGGAGCACTGCCAGAGCCCTGCAAAATGACTTCCAGCGGGCCACAAATGTGCATGTGGCTGCTCAAACTGTCAGAAACAAACTCCATGAGGGTGGTATGAGGGCTCGACGTCCACAGGTGGAGGTTGTGCTTACAGCCCAATACCGTGCAGGACGTTTGGCATTTGCCAGAGAACACCAAGATTGGCAAATTCGCCACTGGCACCCTGTGCTCTTCCCAGATGAAAGCAGGTTCACACTGAGCAGATGTGACAGGGTCTGGAGATGCCGTGAAGAATGTTCTGCTGCCTGCAACATCCTCCAGCATGACTGGTTTGGCAGTGGGTCAGTAATGGTGTGGGGTGGCATTTCTTTGGGGGGGGGCGCACAGCCCTCCGTGTGCTCACCAGAGGTAGCCTGGCTGCCATTAGGTACCGAGATGAAATCCTCAGACCCCTTGTGAGACCATGTGCTGGTGCGGTTGACCCTGGGTTGCTCCTAATGCAAGATAATGCTAGACCTCATGTGGCTGGAGTGTGTCAGCAGTTCCTGCAAGACGAAGGCATTGATGCTATGGACTGGCCCGCCTGTTCCCCAGACCTAAATCCAACTGAGTACATCTGGGACATCATGTCTCGCTCCATCCACCAACGCCACGTTGTACCACAGACTGTCCAGGAGTTGGGGGATGCTTTAGTACAGGTGTGGGAGGAGATCCCTCAGGAGAGCATCCACCACCTCATCAGGAGCGTGCCCAGGCATTGTAGGGAGGTCATACAGGCACGTGGAGGCCACACACACTACTGAGCATCATTTTGACTTGTTTTAAGGACATTACATCAAAGTTGGATCAGCCTGTAGTGTTTTTTTCCACTTTAATTTTGAGTGTAACTCCAAATCCAGACTTCCATGGGTTGCTAAATTTGATTTCCATTGATAATTTTTGTGTGATTTTGTTGTCAACACATTCAATTATGTAATGAACAAAGTATTTAATAAGAATATTTCATTCATTCAGATCTAGGATGTCTTATTTTTGTGTTCCCTTTATTTTTTTGAGCAGTGTATAGTCTTTTCTATATTTGTTAAACTAAGAGGCTTGTCTGCCTCGGGTCAGATTGGATTTAGAAATGGTAGTGAAAACTTTATTAAAACTTCACATCCTTCCTTTTGGGTGTGGGAATTGTAATATGAGTGTTATTAATGTATATATTAAAATCCTGTAAAAAATTATGGCTAGATTTTTAATTATTAACTTTTTAAAAAATTAACCTGCTTGCTAAGTTTACAACTCTAGCTTGCATTTCCTCCAGTATAAGGAAAGTATATTTCCAAATTAAATGTACGGTCTAGCTGCAATCTTATCCTTAATTGCATGATTAGTTAAAAGAGAATATATGTAATATTTCAAACAGGAACCTGATTGGCAGCAGATGGCTGATTAAAGAGGAATTGGAAGAAATGTTAGCGGAAAAACTGTCAGATCAAGATGTGAGTAATTAATCTCCTTTATTTAATGAACCCTGTATCCTAACGGAACAGTTAGTCGTTGTAAGGATTCTGAGGAAAAAATTCCTTGGGACATGGGAATTATGCATATTTTTTTGTTTGTGTCTCATATGAACACATCCCTAAATGGTTATGAGATGAAATAGTTTTATGTATGTTATTTCAATAGCTATGTTTCCTCAAATTATGAGGTAACTTAACATATCTTCATCGGAATGGTTCTACTTCATACTGTGCAGGATGGTGGTTTTCCTTGGATGGATATTAACATGGCTTTGTAAACACACACACAACCTGAGAAAAACCACCAAATGCTCACAGTATCTTAGGGGACAAGATAACTAAAGCCTTGTCTGTGACCTTTCTCTTGTCCAATGAGGGATTTATCTCAAGGAAGAACATTCAAATATGTAATTTGTTACTTGGTTTAAACATGTCCCCAACAACCAGATGTAATTATTATTATGTATTTTGTCACTGCCATATACATTCTGTTAAATGACTAGTTTACATCAGCAAATCAATTTAAGACTATGTCTGTTTCTATTCAAGCTTCCTTTCAGCAGCGTCTGATGCGGGCTTGGAAAGTCAAAGTAGTGACCAGTATAGCATGATCAAAGCCTCTTTTCACATATGATGCAATGCAGATAAATAGGGGAGGCCCTTTGAATTTGCCTTTGTGGCCACCATCTTGACTTCCCTCTGGATACTTCTGACCTCTTTATTGTGACCAGTGAAAACCATGTTTGGAAACTGTCTCACGTTCTTATCAAAACTGTAAGGAAAGCCCATGTGTTGGAGGTTACCTCATATAAAGGAGCAGGTGGATAATGAGATATCAGAACTAACAGGGTTGGCTAGTCACATGATCAGTTCACCCAAGGCAGGGGTAGGGAAACTTGGTTTTTTTATCACTTACGGACTTCAACTCCCAGAATTCTTGAGTGAGCCATAAAAGGTTCCCCATCCCTGGCCTACTGGTTTTTCAGTTGTGGGGGAAATCAATTTTTGACTTGAATGGGACTGTTTAATATACAAATGTATGTATATTATATATACATATGTTCTACATTTGTGTATTAAACAGTCCCATTCAAGTCAAAAATTGATTTCCCACACAACTGAAAAACCAGTAGGCCAGAGATGGGGAACTTTTTATGGCTCACTCAAGAATTCTGGGAGTTGAAGTCCGTAAGTGATAAAAGAGCCAGGTTTCCCAATCCCTGACCCAAGGCAAGCGATTATGTTGAATAGATCTTGATAGTCTGCCACTGGGTTACTTGTACTGAAAAAACATTGTCATTATTTGATCTCTATTGTATCCATTTAGGATTTCTTTCTTTTTTAAACTTCTACCTTTGCTTCTCTGCAAACAAAAAATAAGCATACAGAAAGTTATACTTTTTGAGACCTTCAGGAAATGTTCCTTTATTTCCTTCCTTTTCCCAGCCCAGGCTGTATAAAATGACATTAAACCTGAATCTGCTTCTTTATTTCTTGTGATTGGGAGGCCCTGTATTACTTGTGAGACACTTTAATCACATGCTCAAATGAAAGCAGTAAAATTTATAGTAGCAAAGGATAATTATTTTAAGAGGTTGCCCTTTGAGTCAAGTATCTCTTGAATTTGGAAATACCTTGATTGTTTGTTTTTAAAATCAAGTCTAATCCTTTTTGAACAACCAGTAGCATAAATGCACACTTCCTGTACCTATTAAATAAAATCATCTCAAATCAAATCTTTATTACGGCCACAGACTTGGCATAAAAATAATCCAACAAGTAGAATTTAGAAAACAATTTCCTTAAATGAATTAGGACTTTTGTCTCTTACCACTTATCCATCAAAAATACTATTTTGAGGCTCACTAAATCTCTTATTGAAAATCACGATTGATGTTAATGAAGTTAGTCTGACAAAGAGTTTGCTTAAAGTTTTGAGCAATGGATTCATTAGTAGGGGGCAGGGACAGAATTAGGTATCTTTATTCACATAGGAAATGATACATCTGCATGTTGTTTTGAAAGCAGCATGCAAATACAGAAGTGTCATCTTGTCAAAAGTTATCAGTAAAAACAGAACTAAAATGATCAAGCAGGTAAAAATAGAAGTTGTTGACAAATGCAATTACACTTGCACCACCATCCTTAATGAATTTTTATTGTCTACAGTATTTAAGATGTATTCAGCTGCTGGAAAGATTAGTAATGCTGCCATACTGTGATATGGAACAAGATTACCTGCTTAAATTTCGCAAGGAATTACCTATACAATCCAAAAAACAATCATTTGAACCCCTAAAATATGATGAGCGAGGAGTGGCCTTTAGCACTGCAGAAGGTATACTTTTTGTTACATTTCAAAATTAAATCCTTGGCAACCTGAAAATCCAAATACTTCTCAACTTTAAGCTACATGTCTATCAAGAAAAAAAAAGTGCTGTCCAAGTCCTCCAGTGATATCGCACTGTGTTCTATGTGGTTATACTTGTTTCATTAAATTAAAAACAAATAGTTAAAATGTATTCTGTGTATCTAACTTATTTGGCATATGTGTTTAAGATGGTATATAATATTGCATCCACCTTACATCATGAGGTGGTCTATTATAAATTGCTTTTCATACAGATTTTTCAGTCTGGTAACAGGCAACTTAAATTACTTCACTGGCTTACTTTATCAGACTTCTTTGATAAATTACAATCTCAACCCTAGGAAGCAGGCAGTGGCAAACCATTTCTGAAACATTTGCCTAAAATCCTTCCAAGTTTAGTCCAAGCAGTAGCCAAAAGTCAAAAACTGACTCGAAAGTATACAGTATGGTTGTATATTGACTCACACACCCAATTTGTAGTGTATATCAAAAATAGTTTTCTCTGCATTTCTGTTCAAATACTGTATACCCTAAATCAAACAAAAACTATATATCAAAATAATTATTTCTTTTAGATGCCAGTTGCCATTTTGAATTATCAGGGTATGCCTCCCTCTGCTGGGAGAAAAAGGGAAATTTAACAGTGGCAGTTTTGTAAAACTATGTCCATTGTATTCATTCCCTTTTCTTTTACAGGGCCCTTTTTGATAAAGAATATTGCCACTTACTGTTTGCAGAGATATGCATACATTGTGGAAAGATGTTAATATCTCCTGTATGCTATTTAATGGTACCACTGGAGTGCTCTCCAGCCCTTCATAAATTTGGAATCTAGATTAATTTTTGGTATTTTAGGCAACTTTTCCACTCCCAAAACACAATTTTAGGCTTAGATCTCCTTGTGTTGCATTTGGTTAGGAAAGATTCTGCATAACATCTTTGGAATTTTTGCTAGAGTTTCCCCTTCAAAAGATAGTTTCATTTTTGTTTAGCATTTTGAAATGCCATATGTGTAGATGCAAAAGATGCTAAACATTTTGAAATGCTGAACATGAAATACATGTACAGAGATTTTTTTTTCTTTTTAAGGTAAGAGAAAGTCTGCAACAGCAACTGCTACACTTCATGCAAATGGAAATGGAAAATTCACTATAAACGGAGATAATTATTTACTTTATTTTCCAGTGTTACAGGACAGGTGAGTGTTAAAAAAGAGAGAACTTTTTTTTTTTTGCTAAAACCATTTTTAATGGTATTTTTCTAAAAAATGTTTTCATGTATTTTTTTAGTTTTAAAAAAATCTTCAGAGTATCATATTTTCCTGCTGTATAATCAAATTTGAAAAATTAAATATATGTGAAAATGTTACTAAAACAATGATTTCAAATACTTCAGAATATTGGTACCTCAATATATCTTGGACTGTAATGCTCATTGTCTTTAGTCAATATATAGCAATACAATATGAAGATCACAAGATCGTAATCTACACATTTGGGAAATTCCTATTGAAAAATAATAGATTTTTAGAAATGTGAACTTTATTGGGGGCAGTAGGATCCTAAAATTTCTGGGTATATAAACTAATAGATCCTAATCTAATTAAATTTAACTACAGGTTTACAGCAAGAACAGACTTCTCAAAAGTGTGTGTTTATATAAAAAACTACCAAATTGAGCCAAAGATATCCATTTGCAGATTACTCTGAAAAGATGACAGTTTTATTGTATGTTAATTTAGCCTCTTCTGAGCACAAGTGCATTTTCCTTTGCAAGTGTTGCCACCTTGCATCATTCTAAGCCATGTCAGCCTTATTAAATGCCTATGAAATTGTAAACAAAGAGAAAAAAGATATTTGTACAGTCTGTAAACCATGATTTGATATTAGTAAAACCTATTTGGCTTGGGAAAAGAGTAAGTCTGGCTTAGGGAGTCTGTCCATTTTTTTTGTTTTGTTTATCTTTATTTCTCATAGATTCTCTTGCAAATGAGTTTGCTTAAGTGTTACTTTAGAAGCTTTATTTGACCTTAAATGTTAACAATATAATCTCCCATGCTGTTGTACTGCTCTATTACTATACACTGATAACTGTAGGCATTTTATGTGGATACATTTAAATAAAGAAATTATTTGTAGTAAATAAGCAGTAGGGCTGTGGGAGACATTTTGAATTTAGATTCTTATAATTGAAATAGCTGGTTTATGTTCAGAGTGGCTGTTTTGTTCATTCTAGAAATTTTGCAAGCTCAAATTCAGAGCATTTCTAAGTTGAGACATGCACACCACCCCTGAGTACAGTAGTCTTTGACTTACAACAATTCATTTAGTGACTGTTCAAAGTTACAATGGCACTGAAAAAAGTGACTTATGACTATTTTTCACACTTACAACTTTCGTAACAGCCTCATTATCATGTGATCAAAATTCAGGTGCTTGGAAACTGACTCATACTTACGGCTATTGCTGTTTCCCAAGGCCACCTTTTGAGAAGCAAAATCAATAGGAAAATCAGATTCACTTAACAGCCTTGTTACCTACTTATCAACTGCAGCAGATATGTCAAAATGGCAGCCCACAGCCCGGATGCATCATGTGCAGGCCAAGTCCACCCTAGCTCCGCGAAGTGAAAAAACATCATGATACGTCACGTAATGGCAATATTATGTTGCCAGTTTGACACCCGTGAACTGCAGTGATTCGCTTAACAACTGTAGCAAGCGGTCATAAAATGGGCCAAAATTCACTTAAATGTCTCACTTAACAATATACATTTTGCAATCAATTGTGGTCATAAGTCAGTGACTACCTATATGATTTAGCTTCATGAAATATTTCCATGGACAGATCACTAGAAAAAAAATTAATGATTTATTAGATTACGTTTAACTGATTTTAACCCTTTCATATTGTTGTTCATATATAATACTTTTCAGAGAACAGCTGATGTTTCCATTCCAATTTCTTGATCACTTAGAGAAGTATGACGTGGTTTGTTCCGTATCTGGAGGAGGAAGAAGCGGACAAGCAGGAGCAATTCGCTTAGCCATAGCGAGAGCTTTATGTAGTTTTATTACTGAAGATGAAGTAGAATTCATGAGGCAAGGTAATAAGTGTATAGAGAAAAATGTATCAATTTGTTCTAAATAATAAAATTCAGTATCCTGTTCCCGATTACTTATCTCTAAAAACTGCTATTTAGCATTCTAATGAATTGTTTAAAATGAGGCAAAAATGCCCAAGACTCTAAATATTATAAATCTAGGTTAAAATGTAAGATAAATGCTGATCTCCCTTTGACTTTCTTCAATTCTTATGACTAAGTCCCTCCACCCTTCTCTGTGCCTAATTTCATTAAATTGTATACATTTCTTCCTGATCTCCCTGCAGCTGGTCTCCTCACTTCTGATCCACGTGTGAGAGAACGGAAAAAGCCTGGCCAGGAGGGAGCCCGCAGAAAGTTCACCTGGAAGAAGCGCTAAAACTGAAACTGAAAATGTTATATTTTATAGGAATCAATCTTTGTAATTAAACTGTATTTTACCTTCCCTTCCATCCATGTCTTTTTGTATTTACTATATAAGAAGCATTAAACCCTAACATGTGCAGCCAGTAGATATCAGAAATGTTCACTAATCAGTTGGAAATAAAAAGACTATCTTAGTAGCAAGTTGCCATTTTAACAAATCACCCAATGAGAATTTACACCATAAACCTGGAAGTGAAATGGTGAGTCTGTTTGTTCAGGAGGACCCTCCAGAGTTACAAAAGTGCAAATGAAAGGTGCTGTCTATTACTTTTGAAGAACTAGAAGAAGCTGCTAATGCTGCTGAAATTCTATGTGCCAGCAGATCAGTATCAATTCTTAGCAACAAATAGTTGATTTTTTTTTCAGAATGACCTGTCCCCATCCTGCCCTTCAAAGTGTTTCAGCAATAATTGAGTCCATCTACCTTGTTGTTGATTGTCCTCTTTCTTTAACCTTTCTCAGCATTATTTGATTTCTCTAGAAGACTAGGTTTTCTTTACAATGTGCCCAAAAAAAAGTTAATTTGAGCCTGTTGTGCCTCATTTGAAAATTCTATGTTGATTTGTTCAATAATCCTTTTGTTTTCTTGTCCATCCATGGCATTTCTAGGAATCTTCTCCAGCATGAAAGTTCAAAAGTGTCAATATTTGTCTGACTTGTTTCACTTTCATAGAGTATCACAGGGAAAATCATTGCCCTCACAATTCTAATCTTAGTCGGTACAAATACATGCAGCACCTGAATATTTTTTCCAAGGTCTTCATTGCTATTTTAGTATTAGTCTGCAGGATATTTCTTACCTTTGCTGTTGGTAACCGATCTTAAAAGGCATAAGTTATCTACTTAGTCAGCATAAGACTGCTTGGTATAGTATTGTAATTAGTTTGCTCTTGATATTTTTATCCAATTTATATGGCCAACCATCTATGAAACTCTGGGCCATGAAAAAAATGAAAATAGAGAATCTCATTAAAACAAAAATAACAAAAAAGTGGTTAAAACTTGCTCTGAAACTTAATAAAAATATGAAATTGATAGATACATTATTTCATAATTATTATGCCAACAAAAGTTGGGCGGCATAAAATTAATTCTTATCAGCAGCAGCATCCTGACTTCAATTATTGGATAAAAACCAGATCTTTTTTTTAAAAAAAAAATAGAGTAAGGGCTGTCCATAGTTTGGGAAATGAAAGTATTTCATTTTTTTTCTAATTCCATTTTTTCAAAGTGCCTAACTTTCAGGGTTTCAGATTGTTGCATTTTCAGTTAAGAGTTGTATCATCAAAAAGTACATTATTGATGTTTCTTCCTCCTATTTAAAACATTTCCAAAAAAGCTACTCAATATATTTTTCAGTTTATGAAAGATCTATATTAGTAATATTTAATATGGAAGAGGACAAACATTCTTTGAAATATAACCCATTGTTAGATTAAAAACTACAAAATATTTCTCAGCAACAAAAATAATGTTACATGAAAGTTCTAGATTTCTATAAAATGTTTTTTCCAAGTCAGAATGATAAGTCATCATTACTATATAGAGTCTTAAATATACATGAACATCATAGCAATATTGTCATATGTGAAATATAATGGTATATTTTCCTAATCTTACTCTAAAAACTTAAAAGTTATATAATTATGAAGTATCTGATTACTAGTATATATTTTGCCACAAGATGGTGCTGTTTACAACAACCAATAATATTAGCTTTCCAAAATGAAACAGAGTGGGGAAAATGTGTAAAGTTTATGTTTTCAATAATGCCTGTTTAAATGTTAGGCTTGGTTGTTATTAAATCCCAATCAGGTATCCAGATTTATTTACTTATACCTTCATTTGGCATTGAATTCCATGGATTTTTAAAGCTTTTTTGAGTTATTGATATAATTCATTAGAAATACCCCCTTTGTAGCCATTTTGATAACTACAAAGGTGCCTCTATTGAGCAGCAGATTTACTACAGCTAGTTACAAAAGCAACAGGCACCATCTAAGATAATGCACACTTGAGGCAAGAATGATCTGAAACCAAAGAGTGATTTTTATTTTTTCCAATCCTATCAATAATGTAAGGCCTTGGAATTTCTGCTTGCAAAATAAGTGTCTAGGACATAATGGGACTAAAGTTGGTGTGATAGGAAATATTTGCAAACAAAAGCTTGACTTTGGAAATGGGCTGGGCTTGGAAAACAAACATTCCACGGAAAAAAATGTTCTAAGCTTTCTATGAGGGACACAGATTTTTGCACTGATCCATTTTAAATCGCTCACCACATTTCCCTCCTATTCATGTTACATAGACCAAATCATATGTGGCCCAACCAATGCACACACAACATGATAGAACAGCAGAAAGATAAGCACAACATACATGCCTGCCCCAATTAGTCTCAAGGAAAGAGAATGAACATGCTTCATTAAACAGAAGAAAATAAAGATATATCCAGTGGTCATTGGCCTGGTGAAGATCAGAATTAATTTTCAGCACCCATGTTTTGCATGCTTCCTGTGCCTTCATGCTCTGAATAATTTACTAATACACTATTAAATAAGCACACATCTATTATGATTAATTATTAAGAATTGTTGATGCTACCTTCTGTAGATCTTGGCTTGTCTAAGTAGGTCAAGGCTATGTCAGAAATTGGGAAGTCAAAACAATCTGGGAAGGTAGCTGTAGCAAATCATTTCCATGTTGTTGCAAAAAAAAAAAAAACCATGAATACATTCATGTAGTCATGATCAAACTCAAGCTGAAAGATTTACAATTCTGAAAAACATTGCATGAATACAAAAGATGCATGTACATTAATGCGAATTCTTGCCAAGATTGAAGCAATCACTGGTTATCAAAAGGAAAGCCAATCCAGACTTTATTTAATTTGTATGTTTCCAAGTCACTACAGTTTCACAAAAGTTTATCATGGATTTAAAAAGCTAAGTGTGTTAATATAAAGTAATTACTAGTAATTGATCAAAATTCTAGCAATGCTAGGATAAATTGAAAGTACCAAGAAATATATCACTAGACATGGCTTTAGGTAAAACAAATCAATGATCAATGAGTATCTAAATTTGCTAAAAAAAAATCCTTGGAATGCTCTAAAATGTTCTGTCTTTCTGAAGCTACTGAGATAGAGCAAGTCTTAATTTTAAGGAGAGGATCCTCCACAAACCCAAAGCAGCAGCAGCTGAGCAACAGTGCCCTCTGCCCTCCATTCCCCTAATTTCATAAAAGTGGAGTATGACTAAAACTTTCTCAATTCTACTTCCATTCAACTCATAATATGTGAGGAGGGGAGTTGGATGGAAGGTAGTGTCAGAGTGAAATCAATGGTTGAAATAATACTAACTTAAAGAATACTAGAAACAGTAACAAGAATAATAGGAGTGGTTAAGTTAAGTTATAATCCTTGATTATAACCATCTGTTTAGTGATCAGGATTGTGACAGCACTGGAAAAAACATGACTGATATTCATAAGTATTACAGTAAAGTATCATATTCCCTATGATCAAAATTTGGTGTGTGGCCACCAGTATATTTTTATATTTACAATGCCACAGGATAATGTAGTCACAATTTGCAATCTTCCCAGAGGGCTTCTGATGAGAAAAGTGTGGGGAAAGCTGAATTTGCTAAACAATTGTGGCAAAAAAGGTTCTAAAATTGGGAATGACTCATTTAACAACCATCTTACTTAGAAACAGAAGTTCCAATCCCAATTGTGTTTGTAAGTTGAGGATTACATTAACCGGATCCCCGGTTAATACATTAACCGGATCCCCACATGTATCGCTATATGATTTTCAGATAATAAAATCCAGGTTTACATCTGGAATACTACCTCCTCACCTGTCCCAAAGATAATTTTTTTTCAAGAGGCAACTGGACTTTCTGATTTTTCTTTGAAAATGTTTCTCTTCTCATCCAAGAAGCGTCCTCATAGAAAAACCAGAAAGTCCAGTTGCCTGTTGAAAAAAAGCATCTTTGGGACAACTATGACCTGGATGACTGAGAATCTCCATAGATATTTAGTGATGCACTTTGGAATGAACAGCTTTCGAATGGTGCGGGAGCGTGAACGAATTTCCAGAAAAATTGCAGACTAGAGGAACCATTTGCACTTCAGTTTGAGATGCAGCCTGTGTTCAACAGTGAAGGGACATGGAAGAAAACACAGATCCAACTTCTCAATGAAAGAATAAGACAGGTTGATTTTACAATTGAGGTTTTGAAAAAAAAAAGTGGAACACAAACTCCCAAGAGCTGAAATCACTTGTACCAACTGAAGTATTGGAACAGGTCACAGAATTTATAAAGAAGGCACAACTAACACAATCACGAGAGCTGAAGAAGCTTCTAGGATGAGAAGCGAAATGTCTTCAAAGAAAAACCAGAAAGTCTAGTTGCCTCTTGGAAAAAAAGCACCTTTAGGACAACCGTGACCTGAATGACTGAGAACATCCATAGACATCTACCTCACCGTCTTCGTTCCCGTCCCACCGAGGCCTGCGGGGGGCGCGCTTCCACGACTCCCAAGATCGTGCGCTTTAATGCTGGGGTCCTCCTGGAATGGGAGCTCAGAGGCTCGGCCTCCTGCACGCAGCAGAGTGGTGCCCAGCTCTCCGCCGAAGCCGGTAAGTGTGGAGGGACCCAGATTTTAGTTTGAGTTTGCGGGCGGGGGCGGGAGAACGGGGCCTCTGCCCCGCTAATGTCAAAGCCTGTCCCGGAGCTGCGAATCCATCCATCATTCCTCCCACCCTGCCTCCAAAATCTCGGCGTTGCACAAAAATGCAAGCCCTGAGTTGGCTTGGCGTGCCCGAGGTGAAGCATGGGCGCGCTTGGCTCTCTGAGTGGGAGCCTTCATTTCGCTCTATGGGGAACTTCAGTGAGCGGCCTCCGGTGAGTGGCACGTTCGGGGGGGTGCGCCAGGGCTGGGTTAAGTCGATGGGTGCGAATATCCTTGAATTGCCCCGAATTCTGTTAAAGCTGCGGGCCAAATTAACGCGGTAAACGGAGCAACCGGGGAGGAAGCCGGCTCTGTATTACGTCATCATTGTTCCGTGGTCGTTTATTTCCTTTTGCCGTTTCTTCATGAACTGCAGATTCCATTCTAGCAACTTGATGCGATGTAGATATTCAAACCAAAGATAATGTTCGGGATGTTAACTTGCTTTTGCTTTCTTATCAAGGGTGAGATGTCTGATACTTGATAAAGAAGGTGCTTTCCTATAATTATCAATTTCCCTTGAGCTTTTGTTTTTACACACACACACACCCCTCCCCTCCCCTCAGGTCCAAATGTTTTCACACACACACACAAGGTGTAAGCCTTGCTGTGAGTATGACATTTTGTATCTAACTCACCATTGATCAATAACCCTAACCCTGATTTACAGGTCTCTTTTTGGAGCCGGGAAGTAGGAGAGAATACAATCAAAACTCCTTGGCAGGTAAAAGAGTTTTTGTGTGCAAAAAAAAGAACAAAGGCCCTCCATTGAAAGATGAATGGTGGTCTGTGGAAAACCACACTGTGCATTGTGAGCATTATAACTTTACTTGGTTTCAAAAGGCAGTCAAGAGGGATAAATCCACCCCAACCACAATGCCCAAGGCCTTGTTCTTTCAGTAACCTACTGTCGGTTTAATAATATCACTGATCTCTTTTGATAGATTTCCAAAGTGTGGATCTAGAACATTCCTCCTCAGCAATTACTGAGGAAAGGATCAGGGAGTGTAGCAGTTTACTTAGGGAAGTTATGGTTTCTCAGTCGCTGGAGACTCGGACAGCTATTTCTTACATTGATTTAATTCATTTTCTCTCAGATTGCAAAGGATAGTAATTCAATTGTTCTCTGTATGTTTATGTACCGTATATACTCGAGTATAAGTCGACCCGAATATAAGTCGAGGCACCCAATTTTACCACAAAAAACTGGGAAAACTTATTGACTCGAGTATAAGCCGAGGGTGGGAAATGCAGCAGCTACTGGTAAATTTCAAAAATAAAAATAGATGCCAATAAAAACTTTCACTAGGACAGTTAAGAATAAGTTTGATGTTCACAATTTCCTCTTTGAAAGAGACCAGTAAATAGGGAACAAGAAGATGAAGAAAAAGAAGTGTGTTTTTTCACACTTTTCACACTGAAGTGAACAAAAATGGCATCATAGGAACAAGCTTATTCTCAGCCCAAAGGTTTGTTTCTGATTTCTTCCCTGATTTAAGGGAAATTTGGGAAACGATCTCACTATCATGAAAGGTTTGATTGATTCACTAACCCAAAAGATGATGATGATGACAGTGGTAGGCAGGAGTCACTCTCTCCCTTGCAAGAAAAAAACAAGAGCCGTTCTTATGATATCTCTCTCTCTCTCTCCCCCTCCTCCCGAGTGGACTGAAAGCAGCTGGAGCTGAGGAAATGAAACTGAGTGGAGCGACCTCCACTTGTGTTGCTTTCTCAGCCTAAAGCTCAGAAAAGCCTCCCCCTCCTCCTCCCCCCTCCCCCTCCTCCCGAGTGGACTGAAAGCAGCTGGAGCTGAGGAAATGAAACTGAGTGGAGCGACCTCCACTTGCGTTGCTTTCTCAGCCTAAAGCTCAGAAAAGCCTCCCCCTCCCCCTCCCCCTCCCCCTCCTCCCGAGTGGACTGAAAGCAGCTGGAGCTGAGGAAATGAAACTGAGTGGAGCGACCTCCGCTCGTGTTGCTTTTTCAGCCTAGAGCTCAGAAAAGCCTCCCCCTCCCCCTCCCCCTCCTCCCGAGTGGACTGAAAGCAGCTGGAGCTGAGGAAATGAAACTGAGTGGAGCGACCTCCGCTCGTGTTGTTTTTTCAGCCTAGAGCTCAGAAAAGCCTCCCCCTCCCCCTCCTCCCGAGTGGACTGAAAGCAGCTGGAGCTGAGGAAATGAAACTGAGTGGAGCGACCTCCGCTCGTGTTGCTTTTTCAGCCTAGAGCTCAGAAAAGCCTCCTCCTCCCCCTCCTCCTCCTCCCGAGTGGACTGAAAGCAGCTGGAGCTGAGGAAATGAAACTGAGTGGAGCGACCTCAGCTCGCGTTGTTTTTTCAGCCTAGAGCTCAGAAAAGCCTCCCCCTCCCCCTCCCCCTCCTCCCGAGTGGACTGAAAGCAGCTGGAGCTGAGGAAATGAAACTGAGTGGAGCGACCTCCGCTCGTGTTGCTTTTTCAGCCTAAAGCTCAGAAAAGCCTCCCCCTCCTCCCCCTCCTCCCGAGTGGACTGAAAGCAGCTGGAGCTGAGGAAATGAAACTGAGTGGAGCGACCTCAGCTCGCGTTGTTTTTTCAGCCTAGAGCTCAGAAAAGCCTCCCCCTCCCCCTCCCCCTCCTCCCGAGTGGACTGAAAGCAGCTGGAGCTGAGGAAATGAAACTGAGTGGAGCGACCTCCGCTCGTGTTGCTTTTTCAGCCTAAAGCTCAGAAAAGCCTCCCCCTCCTCCCCCTCCTCCCGAGTGGACTGAAAGCAGCTGGAGCTGAGGAAATGAAACTGAGTGGAGCGACCTCAGCTCGCGTTGTTTTTTTCAGCCTAGAGCTCAGAAAAGCCTCCCCCTCCTCCCGAGTGGACTGAAAGCAGCTGGAGCTGAGGAAATGAAACTGAGTGGAACGACCTCAGCTCGCGTTGCTTTTTCAGCCTAAAGCTCAGAAAAGCCTCCCCCTCCTCCTCCCCCTCCCCCTCCTCCCGAGTGGACTGAAAGCAGCTGGAGCTGAGGAAATGAAACTGAGTGGAGCGACCTCGGCTCGTGTTGCTTTTTCAGCCTAAAGCTCAGAAAAGCCTCCCCCTCCCCCTCCCCCTCCTCCCGAGTGGACTGAAAGCAGCTGGAGCTGAGGAAATGAAACTGAGTGGAGCGACCTCGGCTCGTGTTGCTTTTTCAGCCTAGAGCTCAGAAAAACCTCCCCCTCCCATGCTTAAAAGTTGCAAAGGAAACACAGAAGCAGGGAAGCGGCTGCCCAGCTTCAGAGCTCCACACCATTTTTTTTTCAGAGGGGAATCTGACTCGAGTATAAGTCGAGGGCGGTTTTTTCAGCACAAAAAATGGGCTGAAAAACTCGACTTATACTCGAGTATATACGGTATGTTCAGAGAATATAGTAGGAACAACAAAACTTGTTTTTAGGCTGAAGAAATTTACAGGTGGGGTGATTCTTACGCATGATGTGCCACTATCAGGAACAGCTGTCACAAATCCAGTATAATACCATAAGTAGGCCCTTGTTTCAGTGTTTCTTCGTTCAGATCTCTGTGTAAAAGTTGGGTTGCTGTGGAGAAAGTTCAGTTTCCTTCATGCAAGAAATTTGTTGTCCGATCTTCTCATGCCAATTCATACATGTTTCTTGTGGAGATCTATTTACTGCTTTAATGACTCAGGTTTCTAAGCTGTTTCCATCATGTACTGAAAAGATTAGAACAACAAAAATCTAAAATCCATTCCAGAAGGAAAAAAATACTTTCAGGAAAAGTATAGCCATAGAGTCAAGAGTAAGGGGGTCTCGTGGCTAATATTCTAAGGATCTTTAGCTTTTTCTGTATGACTGAGTAGAAGAGCATTATTTGAAAAAGTGTTATTTTAATCCTGGAAAAAAATCTCATGGAATTCATTTGGGCTCAGTAACATGCTTGAAATAAATATGCTTGGCTTCATGTCATATGAACAACTCCCACCACTGGTATGTTTATATGTATTACCTAATCCTACAAATTACTTTTCTTGAATATTATTAAGAATCTTCCCTTCTTGAATATTATTAAGAATCTTCCCTTCTTAAACAGACCTCCCAATTCCTTGGCACTGACATAGTCACCCTCCTGGGTTTAATAAGTTGGTTTTTCTTTTTGCTTTCTGCTTTCTCTATTCTCTTTCCTCTGCAGCAGCATCTGCAACGAATGTCAAAATAGTTGGTCACAATGATGCAATTAAAGCCTTGGTATGTGCATGTTAATGCATACTCAAAAAGGACATGACTTTGATTGTGTAGTCATGTTAGTCATCCTGCATCTCAGTCTTTCTTTCCCTGCAGAGACTCCTGTTGCATCTGTATCATCTTCCTATATTAGCTTAGGAATTATAAACTGGACTCAATGTCACACATCTTGTCCAAAATCTTCAGATTGATAGTTCTCAGCAAAACTATAGGTCCCAGGATTCCGTAATCAGTAATCAGATGAGTTGTAATGTATACAAAAGACTCTAAAGTTTGGCCAAATGGATCCATATAGAATCTGCCCCCACAGATGTATCAACTATATTAAAAATCATATTTTAAGAAAATCTGACTTTCTAAAGGAAACTGATAGTCCTTCAATACACAAAATAACCTGTGCCTCACTTCTGTTGCAGCTTTCACCACTGTTTGAAAAATCAGCTGAAGTATATCCATTTGATAGCTAAAATCACTTTAGCTTTGATTTGCTAAATTAAAATAGCATAATAATTAAGAATTATGTTAAGAATAATTAACAAATATATCAACAGCTGCCTTTTCAGTTGCCTCTATGTGTGTGAACTATGCAAAATTGCTTTAAAATGAGAGTAGGCGTGTTTGATAGATTTTAAAAACTGTTTAAAAACTCTTCTTTTGAATGGTGAACATTAGGTGATGCTTGGAGAAAACACTCAAATCAAGTATTTACAGTTCAATTTTATGCAAGGTAACCATGGAGCATCTGCCCTAACATTCACAAATTGCTTTGACATTTGAATGCAAAAGCAATTTGTCAGCTCTACTAAAGACCTATCTGGGTTTTAAAAAGCAAAAGAAAACACTCTAAGCCAGGTTTGCATATACATGTTAATTACGTCACTGCTCACCCACATCTAACAAATCATCACAGAGATACCACAGAGAGAACATTCATACTACCATATATTAAGATAATATGGTTTTGCAATGAATTGATTAGAACATTCATTTTCAGTTCAAGACAGAGAAATCAAATGTGGATGTATGTCTCAGGTGAACTAGCATCTAATTTCGGATAAATACCGTGTTTCCCGAAAATATGACCTATCCTAAAAACAAGCCCTAGTCCAATTTTCACACCTGCGCCTAATATAAGCCTTACCTCCCAAAATAAGCCCTAATTAAGCTCCACCCACATTGCCCCATTGCCTGATTGCTCGAGGCTGTAATGGGGCAGGAGGCTCGCAGCACCACTGCATGAGATAAGGCAGGTGGTGGGAAGAGCTGCCAGGCCACTCCCTGCTCAGTGACCTCCTCCCTCCCACCCCTTCCCTTTTATTCACCTCCTGGGCTGAACTGCCATGCTATGGAGGATGACCTGGTGTAGCTCAGTCCTCTTACCCATTCCCCCTCTGGGGGGGGGGGTGAAGGCAAAAGATCTTTGCTGCCACTGCACATCAGCATGTTTGCTGCTGGAGGGGCTTTCTTCAATCCCCCCCAACCTGCCCTGCAGATCGCCTGCCTGGCAGTAGCTGTTGGCTCCTCCTCCACCTGCTGCTTCGGTCCTGCAGCACCGCCTCGCGCTGTCTTGTCCCCGTTTTAAAGGCGGCAGCTCTGGAGGTTTGCAGCTCTGGAGGACTACAGCTCTGCCACCACGTTTCAGTAGATGCCGGCCTTGCCTTGAGATGAGCCCATTTCAGTGCCTGGAGGTTTGTCACCTACTTTCCAGTTCTGCTACATTTCTCTACCGCTGAAGAGCTGGAGAACTTGGAACACCTCCACCAAAGCATTCCTTCACTTACCTGCTTTTCAGCTCCGTTGTGTTTCTCCACCGCAGCGTGCAAGGCAACAAAAATTTCTGGGACTAAAAAAAAAAAAAGTTCAATCAGACCTTTCAACTTCTCGCAAAAAGATCTCAAGGTTTTTTTTAGTCCCACAAACTTTTGTTGCCGTGAACACTGTAGCAGGGAAAAAACAATGGAGCTGAAAAGCAGGTGGCTAGACAACTCCCCCAAGGGCTTCAGGTGGTGAAACGGGCCTATCTTGAGGCAAGACTAAAACACAGTGGCAGAGCTGCAGGCCTCCAGAGCTGCCACCTTTAAAATACCAAATGGGGACCAGGCAGTGTGAGATGGTGCCGCAGGACCGAAGCAGCAGGTAGTGGTGGAGGAGGAGGTGGTGCCACCAGGCAGGTGATTTACGAGGCAGGGTGGGGAGACAGACGAAAGCCCCTCCAATGGCAGAGAGGGCTGATGTGCAGCAGCAGCAGAGATCTTTTGTCGTCACTTTCCTCTAGCTCCGAAACAGCGAAGAGGGTGAGGCGGCAGTGGCATGAGTCCCAGCCACAGCTACCGATGGTGGAACAGTAGTGGCAGCAGGAAGCGTCCCACTAGCTGCCCCCACTGGGTGAGACAGAGAAGGGGCTGCCACCTCCGCATGCCACCAGCATCAGAGGTCTGCAGGCTGGATGGCCAAGGATACTGTTGGGGTTGCAGGGCCAGTAGAGCCTTGATACTGGTAGTGTGGGACGGCGGCTTGAGATGGATGAAGCAGCCCCTTTTCCATCTCACCCGGCTATTGGTGAAGTTGTGCAGCACTGCCACCAAATGGACCAGGCATGGCATAGGGCTGGGGTGGAGCTGGAGGATGATGTACCGTAGGATGGCAGGGCAGAGTACTCAAGGGCCATGGCATGGTGCCACCCCACGCCTGGTCTGTTCATCATCTAGCCTGCAGAGCCCTGATGCTGGTGGTGTGAAGTGTGTGGTGTGAGGCTTCACTATCTCTCCCTGATTTTGAGATGCAGTTTTCTATTGAGGCATATTAACTAAGATCATTTTAAAGAGCCCCTCTTAACAGATCTTCTGAAATAATGAATGCCCTCAAAATCTTGTTTTGTGTGAAGAGATCAGGATTTGAATACAGTGGTCCCTCTGAGCTTGTAATTTCTTGCTGCATGACATCAGAAGGGGCAATCAGAGCAGATTGGTTGTTGGGTGGATAAGAAGAGTACAAGAAAATGGCAATAGATTCAAGCAAGCAATTCACTTTGGGACTTTACTAGCAGCAGTGAAACTTTTAATTATGCTCTCATTTGACCATAGAGATAGGGGAGGGTTGGTGGAACTTTGTGTGAGCTCAGGATCCTATTTCAGAAATTAAAACAGCTTTCAACAAATATGATACAAATTCAATGTGTACACTAAGTGTAAGGAAGGTTATATAGCACCTATGGGGTGTTTTCCAATGCTGTGTGCATGGTCTTTTTGCATTTATGAAGTGGAATATTGATGCTTACACTTTACTTTCTTACTGGGGAAGGAGAAGTATTTTAAAGATAAATATTGACTCCCAACAGTTTGTCACATTTTCTTGAATTTCAAATATTTTTTTGAATATTTTATCCAATTTTCTAGATCTGACAGTCCGTGAAGAAAAGTTATTGGTAGTGTCTTCCTTATTGTCTCTGTTCAGAAATGCAACAACTTGTATGTTATGCTATGATCTGTCAACGATTGCTGAAAATCTGTTCTACAGACAGACTTGCCAAAATGGACTCATTTTTGAGCTAGCAGGAAGACTATGGTGGTCTTGCTTTTCTGATACCAGTATTTTGTCTTAGAATGGCACAGAACAAAACACCTTCAGACATGTTCTTTCCCTTTAATGAGAGTATCCAATTCACCACAACTGCTCATACCGTGTTTCTCATATAATAAGGCCGGGTCTTGTTTTTTTTTGAGCCCCGAAAAAATGGCTAGGTTGCCTTTTCGGGGGTGACTTAATTCCCCCCCCCCTTGCATCTTCGGGCAGGTGGGCAGCGACGGCTTGGGTGTTGACCTCGGCATTGGTGGCGCACTTCGTATCGGGGTCAACGCAGGCAGCACCATATCCGGGTGTGCAACAAAAGTACTTCATAACGGCAAGCCCCCCCCCCACCATTCACCCCCATTTCGCATGTTTTAATATAGGCCTTAATTTGGGGGGAGGGGCTTAATTTCATTTCATGCCTATAAAACATGCTGGGACTTCCTATTGGGGGAGGCCATATTGTTGGAGAAACAGGGTACATCCTTGCCAGTTTCACTCAGGATGTTAATGGCTATAGTAATGATCCTCATGATTGCCATTGGATTCTTAGGCAACACGATTGTCTGCTTGATTGTTTATCAGAAGCCAGCCATGCGTTCAGCCATAAATCTACTTTTAGCTACACTGGCTTTCTCTGACATTATGCTGTCTTTAGTCTGCATGCCATTTACTGCTGTCAACATTATTACAGTAAACTGGAATTTTGGAGCTCATTTCTGTCACACATCTGCCATGCTTTACTGTTTTTTGTTTTTTTTTATCTTGGAAAGGCTCTCAATACTCTTAAATCATTAGTGTGGATCGATTCCTCATCATTGTCCAGCACCAAGACAAGCTGAATCCCCATCGTGCCAAAGTTGTGACAGCTGTTTTGTGGCTCTTGTCATTCTGTATCTCCTTCCCTTCCGTTGTTGGGTGAACATTTGTGGAAGTGCCAAGCAGGGCTCCACAATGTGTCTTTGGATACACTGAGTTCCCTTCAGACCGAGCTTATGCAGTGATGCTGCTTATGGCCACTTTCTTTGTCCCTTTTGGCATTATGTTGTATTCTTACTTTTGCATCCTGAACAGTGTCCGTCAGAACACAGTCCGGATCCACAACCACACTGAGAACATCTGCCTCAGCCAGGAGAGCAGGCTAAGTCTAGCAGGACTGCAAAAGCCTCACCACATTGATGTAGACATGAGCTTCAAAACTAGGGCATTCACTACCATCTTTATTCTGTTTGTTGGCTTTTCCCTATGCTGGCTTCCGTACACAGTCTTTAGCCTGCTGTCTGTCTTCAGCCGACCGTTTTATTACAGCCCCTCTTTCTGTATCATTAGCACTTACGTACTGTGGCTGAGTTATCTCAAGTCCGTTTTCAACCCTATCATCTACTGGAGGATCAAGAAATTCCATGAGGCCTGTCTGGAGTTCATGCCAAAAACATTTAAAATCTTTCCCCAAGTGCCTGGACGGACAAAACGGAAAATAAGGCCAAGCACAATATATATTTGCAGTAATTCCCCATCTGGAGTTTAGAAATAAACCATGATCATTATTAATGTATTAGAAAGAAGATACAACAGCAGATAGCAAGACAGGATTTGTTGCATCCAACATGTGAAATGAATGAATTCAAGTTTAATGAACTCTAGGTTGGGGATCGGCAATATGTGACTCCTTTGGGCCCTCTCCTGCAGCTCCCTGTCGGATGATCCCACCACTGGCTGGCCCCGCCCATCGCCCTCCCTTTCCACTCACTCCTCGCCTACTCTGGGAAGAGAAGGATGATGGCGACTTGCTCCGTATTCCAGAGAGCTCCTCTACCGGCCTCTTTTTCCAGCCCTTCTTGTTGCTATGCGCACCTCAGCCACTGGGAGACGCACGACTTTCCTCCGCCCTGAGAAACTGGCTGGGCTGGCTGCAGTTGATGCTCTGTGTTGTAATGGTCTCCAGGAAGAGGCAGGGGCAGCAAGAGCAGCAGCATTAGCCACAGCTGGCCCAGCGAGCAGTCTCGGGGTGGAGAGAAAGATGTGCATCTCCCCATATTCCTCTCAGCACCTCCATGGCTGTTTACTGCTTTTGCAGCGCCTTGCGCAATATACTTAAATTTAACACACTTCACACTGGGGTAGCTGGCATCCCCTCCTCCTCCTCCTCCTGGAGCCCATCACGATGCGGAGCATTGGCTACAGCCAGCCCAGCCGGTGTCTTGGGGCAGAGAGAAAGTGCCACATCTCCCTGGTGTGTGCAGCACCAAGAAAGGGCAGGAAGAAGCAGCAGCCAGTGGTGGGATCATCCGACAGGGAGCTACAGCAGGGGATGAAAGAGCTTCATTTATTTGGGAACCTGAAATGACCCTTCATTTAAATCATATGGTAAAAAGCACTCAAAAAAGACCAACATCAGCAAAAAAAAGAGAAAACCCCAACCCTCGCCTGTTTTTGAAAATGGTTCAAGAGGGAACACACACACACACACACACAGAGAGAGAGAGATGAGAAAGATGAAAAAGAGAGATGAGAGATGAGAGGGAGAAAGAGGGAAAGGGAGAAAGAGGAGACAGATAAGAGAAGAAAGAAAAAGGAGACAGGAGTTGAGAGAGAAAGAGAGGAGAGAGAAAGGGGGAGAAAGACGAGAGGGAGAAAGAGGAAGAAAGAGGAGAGAAAGGGAGGGAGGGAAGGAGAGAGAGAGAGAGAGCGAGCACTGTTTAAAATAAAATATCAGGAGCCACAAAACCTGAGTAAGCATGGCTAGGGGTCAGGGTCATGTGACTGGGTGGGAGTGAGTGATGTTGGCTACGTCCAGCCAGGTTTTGTGGCTGCCTTTGTTTTCTTTGGGAAACAGGTCCAAATGGCTCTTTTGAGTATTTAAGGTTGCAGATCCCTGCTCTAGGTAGTTCATCCTGGTAAAATAAATCCTGGGTCAGTGGCTATCAGTTCTGAAATTAGAATTTTTTTTTAACACTGCCTTTAATACTGTTAATACTGTCTGTGGTACTGTTTTATGAATTAGCTAAGCATATTTAAGGTTTGTCCATGTTTCAAGTTGAATTACTCTACATATCCAAAGTGTGGTTTTTTCAAATCTACTGCCAATAATAACACTGTCTTTGTAATTTTATTTTCTTCCTAAGAATAAACATCAACATGCCTGCTTTTTTATTTCAGTGTCTATCCCTTCAGTCAAATTGGTTGTCTTATAAAAATAAGTATCAAATTGCAACCTGAATATCGTACAGGGAGAGCCATTTTTGCACAAGTCCATTCTGACATTGTACAATTGGGGTTGGCTTAGATCTCTTGGTCCATCTTTTAAATAATGGGAGATAATCAGGGTTCAAATTACAAAACATGGATGATTTCACCTTCCCTTCTTGCACACAAAGCCATTGAAAAATTCCCTCAAATAAGGATTGTGGTCATCCAGATAGCAACAGAAGGAAAACAAATCAATTCCTTTACCTGTAATATGCAAACAGTTCTGGTTGTAATTTTCGTTGTTGTGATTTCAAAGGAAAATATGGAACAAGCAAATTAAATGCATTACAGCATTTAATACAGGTATCCTCTGAACCAGGGGTCACCAACCTTTCGGACCTCAGAGACTACTAAATTCATACATTTTAAATCCTGCAGACCACTAATATAATCTGCCCAATGACCAGCTGGGTGGGCGTGGCTAGATGGCCATGTGACTGGGTAGGCATGGCCAATTCGATGTCACTCACATCAAGAGGCGCCTCACCGGCCTCTACTTGCCCTTCCCCTCCCAGCCGCTCCTCACCTGCCCAGGCTCCTTAGGGCCCCGACAGGAAGGAGTTGTTTGAGCTAAAGCAGCCATCAAGAGAAAGAGTTGGGAAAACAGCTGGCTCAGTTCAAATTGGAGCGAGCTAAGGAGGAGGATCAGCAGAAGCACCTCACTGAGGACTACGAGCATAGGCTTTCCAAACAGAGGGAAGACTTGCAGGAGTGCAAGGCCAGGTACTGGAGGCTGAAGGCTCAGCTGCAGCCAAGCTGGTATGGTACAAACTCTCAACAATTGACAGTGGTGTCCAATCTGAATCAGATTCCAAAGTAAGACAAAACCTCATATCAAGGGTCTCTCCAATTTTGAAACTGGTCTGAGGGAGAGGAGGAGCAGCCGACAGGGAGTGGAGGAGTGGCTCCGGAGGTTGTGGAGGAAGCTAGGGAAGGGCAGAGGCTGGCTCGGCAGTCAGGAGGACCCAGGCCCTTCCTCAGAGGTGGGATTCTACTAGTTTGCACCTATTTGCTAGAACCAGTTAACATTTTAAGCAGTTCAGAGAACCAGTTGTTGTTCTAACCAGTTGTTAGAAGAAATTACTGGCCTAATTCTGTAAGGAAGGCAGGAAGGAAACATTCTGATGTTGCTTACAGACACTGCCTCTCCATTAACCCTTATTACATTCTTGGCAGGACTAGGAACTCTCTCAGGAACTTCTCTGGAGTTTTTTTTCCTCCTTTGCTGGTACTTTGCTTGTGTGGAGTGGCCATTCAGAGTTACAGTGGCACTGAAAAAAGTGAGTTAGGACCATTTTTCACACTTACGATTGTTGCAGCATCCCCAGTCTTGAGAGGCCAGGCGAGGGGATGCATGTCTCAATGTGAGTGATATTGAGTTGGCCACATCCAGCCAATAACATGACCACCAAGCCATGTCCACCCAGTCACATGACCACCAAGCCACGCCCACCACCTAAGCCACGCCCACAGAACTGGTTGTTAAAAAAAATGAATCCCACCCCTGCCCTTCCCCTCTCCATCCTAGGGCATGCAGAAAGGAAAAGGTAAGGGAGAGAGAGAAGGGGGAGTATAAATGAAAAAGCAACTTCACATCATCGTATTTTTGATTTTGTACTTTCAAACTTATTTGCATATGTGTTCAGAATTGGTTCTGACGGGATGGACATATAATCTCTGCAAATTAAAAATGTAGCAGGCATTACAGATGCCTGACAAGTTTCAAAGAGTTTGGCACACTGTTTCAGAATTCATGAAGTATTTTATTAACTTTTACGAAGCATACTCAGCACCTTGAGAAGTCACCTGTTGATTTATTTATTTATTTTTCATTTTGCTATCCCTTAGAATAAAAGTTTTCATGTCATTCCTGCAAAGGAGAGGCACTGGTTTCTTTGCTTGCAGGAAAGCTTATCAATGGCTCTTTGTAATGATGGGTATAGCCTCTTAAACAAAACGAAGAACACTACCCGGGAATCACTGATTAGTTATGTTGGTTCTAGAGAAGGTCGAGATATAAAAAACTTTTCATTCAACTGTATTTACAGAACATTTGCATGGTAATAAATAAGTCATTATAATTACTACAGCCTGTTCCACCAGACTTCCCTCCCCAATCCCAAATGTTATATGCTTCCCATGTGAGAGATGCCCACATTTTGACTTATTCCTAAAGTTGGAAATAGCGAGTCAGTGGTCTTTGCATTGTCCTGCCTTGCTTATAACTAAAGCAGGAATTACTAAGAGCTCAGTGCTTCCATTAGTTTGTAATAGGTGAACATACAAGGCAGAGAAAGGAGGAGAACAAAGGCTCAAAAGTGCTTCAAATATTAACTGTATCGAGAGCACAGAACGTGATGCTGTCACCTCTCATTTCAAGACCAGTTGATAACCAAGTTCAGTGCAAATTTTAATTAAAAAAAAGTTCTTTCATGCCAAACCACTCACCCTTCCTGTGAGGAAAGGATCCATTCTACGTAAACTCCTGTAATTTCTTGTGCTGTCACTTTTTAAAAAGTTCAGTGGCTCCATTTCACATTGAGCTTGTGCCTTCCCATCTATGCCAAGCCAGCCTCTTCTTGCCTTGTTCTTTTTCCAGCAGATCCTCCTTTGTCACTCCCAGGAACCCAACCCTAGCACAGCCACTGACTCAACTCATTTCATGTCCGTCCACTGGAGCTGGATAAGTGATGGTTTGTGTTGGATTTCACAAGTCTCTTTGCAGCACAGTGTGTGTGGACCACAGTGTCATTGGGATAACGGACAAAGGCAGGTTCACAGAAGGGTTTCTGGCACATCTGGCAGAGTTTTTTGTCAGAGAGAAGGATTGGGCTTTCTCTTAGTTTCACCTAAAAGCAGCAAGAAGAGAAATATCTGTAAGGTTCTTCCAGTTTTGTTTTTGCAAAGCCACTATTTGTGAAGTAGGAAGTTGACCAGAGGGGGTTGAATGACCATTGTCTTACACTGGCTTTCAGCATTCATCAAGCTACAACACTAATGGCCCCTTTAGGGAAACCATAATACTTAATGGAAATGATCACACTAGATCTTTTGCGGTACCCTGGCAGTGATATGAGACTCTGAAAAGGCTTCTTTGAGAATTAACCAGATCCTTGGAAAGCTTGGGAATCTAATTACACTGGAAAGGGAAAAGCAGAAAAATTCCAAAAAGGTAGACCCACTCACCTACTCCTGCTCACACTTTTTAATACAGATATAGCACAGGAAGGAGAGGTAGGAAACATAAGTCATCACATACATATGAACCACAAAAATTGGAGTGTTGTTGTTCTCCAATGAATTAAAAAGGAGAAATTTGCAAGCAAACCCCCTTGCTAATTAGACCCTATAAACCTACCTTTTCATGCTTGTAAATAAGGTTCTCAGCTTTCGCTAAGCTCAGTGCAATCTCAGCCATTCTTTGTGAATGGATACTTTCCCTCATTGCACCCATCAGAAACGAGGAGAGAAGCTGCATGGACCAGCTGGCAGGAATTAGCTGCAAAACCCATGCAGCATCAAATTCAGCTGCATGATTGTTCAGAAGGTCAACGGCTGCCATATTCAGTTCATGGTTGGGTGTGCTGGAATTGAGATATGTTGAGAGCAGCATATGAAAAAGCTTCTGTCTGTAGGGAAGGCCTTTGCTCTCGGAATTCCATAGGCAGTAGTCCTCGGCAGCTGAGAAGTCCTTCAGTTCGTGGACCAGAATGTGTAGAGCTTTTTCATGTTCTTCTAGCTTTCCATACAGTATTGCACACTCAGCATGAAGATCTGTGCCAGCAATTTTATCTGCCAAATATAAATTTAAATATAAGCTTTGTGGACAGAAGGGCTGCTTATTTTTCTTGGGCTGGCCTGCAATACATTTCATATCCAGATATTTTATCTTCTTCCATAGATCATACCTTTCTCAAGATACTATTACATCTAGTGAAATTAATCACAGTTCATGAAATCTGCCATCAATCTGTGAAGTTTTAAGGTTATACAAGATTCTTATTTTACTCAATAAAGAAATCAACTGAAAAATACATTCAGAGCAAGGTGCCTACTAGACTTCTGATCCATCATGACCTCTCATAAAGCAAAACTGAAGATGAATTCACATAGTTTTGCTCTGAAGATATGTGCAAAACATTACACATGCAGTATACATATAATTGTAGGGCATCATGATTAGTCATCGCAAACTAGTTTTAACACTAATTAAAACAATTGTTTTTATCACCCTTTTCAGTAGAAAGGCAAGTTTGACTGCTTGATTAAAACAAACACCAAGTACACATACAAAACTATAATTACTTGCATTATAAAGATGATTTCTTTAAATTGAGTCCAAGTTTGATAATCTAAGAGATAATGCATCCTGACAGCAGTCATATTCACAAGACAGTGACTTGCTCTTCTGGGATGATTCTTAGACGAGCTCAAAATATTACTAATATGTAACACCCTTAAATATTGTAACAGCAATTTAAATTAATCAACATGAACAGTGGCTCTCTTACAATCTAGGTGACAAAGAAGTAAACAACACATTTATCATCACAATCTATCTAACAAACTTTACCCAAACCTTTGCCACTTATAAATAATTCTTAGGGTGAGGACAATTCTTCCAGGCATTTTTGCCAACATGACCACAAATCATGTTGGAGAAATGTATGATTTCTTACACATAAGGCCCAATGCTGAAGAACTATCTACTCTATTTAATTTGGTTCAACTATTAAATATTTTTAGTTGATATAACAGGCAAATGGAGAACTATCTGTTTCTCTTCTAATGACACAGCTGGGTCACCTCTTTAGAAACCAACTACATTTTAGAAATGAATTTGCCAACCATATTAATGCTTCTTTTCCATGATTATCTCCTAAAATAGCACTCAAAAGGCAATGACTGATGACTTTGATTTCAAAGCTTTTTCTACATGGGAGAATAAAGCTGCCCAATTCCCAAATGTTATAAACTTCAAGAAAAAGGGTTTAGCAGAATACTGTATAACACTTCCTGACCTAGATTAAAGTATACTCCCAGAGCCTTAAAACATGTAATAGTTCAAATGGCATCCCCATTAACCGCTTCAGGGAAAGATTAGTTAAAAATGGCAACACAGAATCTTGGTTCCATTTCAATTAAGGTTTAATAACAACCCATTAACAGTCATCCTGAAGCAGTATTCAAATATTCTAGCTCTAATTAATGGAACCATGTTTAATGGAACAGATTAATATACTCCTCCTTTTCCCCTAAACCACCAGTATTGGCTGTTTGCTAGATTTAAATTTCTCAGTAACAAATATTGTGGCAATATACTGTATGTTTTCTAATAATTGCTTGAACTGCTTCTTATCGCATTTTAGCAGATTTTAGTTTTCAGTTCATTGGATCAATTCTGAGTTATCCTGAAACGTAAGCTGACCATAAAGCAACAAAATTTGATCTCAATACAAGATCAATAACATAACTTCACATCATGGTGTGCCTTTCTTGGCATCATACCTTCGAGTCTTTATAATAAATTTCAGACTGTAGGTTCAAAAGTCTTTTTCAAAGCAATCAGTTCTTATCTGTGGCAAAAGCAAACTGTATCTTGGCAGCCCACCAGACAAAAGCCCCAAAAGGAGATAAAAGTGTGTGTGTGTGTGTGTGTGTGTGTTTGTGTGAGGGAGGGAGAAAGCGAGATCATGGAGAAGTAGCTTAAACATTCTCAAGTCTGGTAGTACACATCAGCTCTGCCCAACATTGAACTCAAATGCAATAGATTAAACCCTAAAAAGAATACATTTCTTGACAGAAAATACTTCTAATAAATGTAATTTGAAGTGTCTTACCTAAAATGAAATGAACTCTGTAAAGATCAGATCTCTGAAGAAGACTGCGTAATTTTGCCTGCATTTTTGTCAGCTTCCCTTGCCTCTCAGCCCCCAGTGACTTCAGACGGAGCACTTCATTGAGGTAAAGCACTGTTAGATAGGTGTGGTACTTTTCTTTCTGTGAAAATAAAAGTAACCAAGGAAACCTCAAAACAATTTTCATACACCATTTTTATCAATTGCTTCAATAAAACTCATTATAAATAATAAAACTCAAAATAAAAACAAAAGTATCAAGACATAATGTCAACAGGTTCTATTACTCAGGCATGTTAAAAACTATAATACATAAACAACAAAGTCACGGTCAAAGTAATTCTGGGAGAGCAACATTTTAATCTATAAAATTGTCCAAATATATGCTTCTGGGATTAAAGGGAAATTAAAGAAAATTAAGTCAAAGTATTTCATATCTGTACTGCATTGCAGGACACGAGTATAGCATTAAACACAGCAGAGAAAGTTGTCTCTTTTTACAGCATTTTAGCTAGTTCTTTTGACACGCAGAAACTAAAAGAGGAAATAATGTAAAAAGTAATTCTTTGTTTTTAATTTATCATATGTACCATAAATACAAAAACTTGAATATGTATAAAAATATGTGAACTTTATACCAGACCCACCATTCATTTTTATAACATCCAATGTCATTGGCAATTCTACTTAGAATTTGAATAAACAAGGGGAGATGAAAGAAGGTTCAACTTCCAAGTTACCCTACAGAATAATAGAATTAAACAAACATTCTGAATACTAAAAACACAAAATTGAAAGGCACCAGTATAGTTTGGAACACACAAGCAAACAAACATACTTACCCCTTTCAAAGCAATAATATTCTACAGAAGTCCTCACCCAAACTTACTTTTATTCTTTTCTCTAGAACTAAGTATTCCAAGTATTTTACTAGTGATACCGGATATTTTTTAAGGCATTTGATGACATCATCTGGGTTAAAGCTGTTTTTCTCTTGATCTTCTAGGGGCCTTTTAGTGAAAATGTATACACCAACCTAAAACAATATAACATTTAGAGATTCCAGAACTGAATAAGTACACCTGACAGACAATTCACAGACCAGTTTCTCAAACACTTGACTCTTTTCCCGCTTTATTCATATAGAAATTTTTTTAAATTGTCATCATGGTGTAATGATGACAAAAAGCCCAGAATAAACTTGTACGTTTGCTCGATACGTTTTTTGGTCATATTTTATAATACACTGTATTACAACTGAATGTAATGTTTTTGAAAAAAATCAAAACAAAACCAAACATATTTGTACTTCCCTCTTTAAAGTGAGGAATACAATTTAAACTTCATGAAAACTCTAGCAAAAATATTGCATTTCCCAGATATTGAATTCTATGCTCCAAAATCAAGGAAAATAAGCTCTGAGAAATACTGCCTGAAAAACAAGAACAAAAAAAAAATAATGAAAGTTCCTTTTAGGGCTACACATCAGTACCTACAACTATAATTGCATCTGAATGATAATTTGATACCTGCTTCATAATCATTGACTTTTGCTTGGGGATTATGATACTGGAATATCAAGGGGGCAGAATTAAAGATTTCAAGAATACAACTCAATGTACAGATCTAATTATTTCTAGACAAAGTATCCAAGCAAAAACTTTTCCCAAAAGGATTTAGCCACATACCTCCTCGTTATGCTCCAAGATCCATTCTGCGTACTTCCACACCAATTCATGATCAGAACAGGAAGTTAGGAAGTCTACGATATAGTCATAAAGATCTGTGCGTGTAGAGTCCTGAATCTCCCCGTTGACTATCTGGATCCATAACTAAAGTAAAGAAACAGAAGTTTCATTTCAATCTTTTAAAGGACAAATGCTTTTTTTTTCAGTTCAGCCCTAGGCCACCCTCTTGAAAGAACAGACCATGAGGAATAGAGGAGAGCCATACATAACACTTAGGGCTAGGCAATGTTTCACATTCAAAAGCAAGAAGTTGCTTTAGAGATGGGAGTCATCAACAAACTACCTAGTTGCTTTCACGAGTTGCAGACAGGTAACTCCTTACTCCAGATTACAATATCTTCTTCTTAGTCCACAGAGCAAGCTTATATTCTCTATGCATTTATGTACACACACTCTCACATAGAAACACAAATTCCCTTTTATCTATTAGAGGGAAAGCCCACGCATTCCAATCACACAGATCTTTCAATGTATAAATCTTTATTTTGTGTAGGTCTTACTAAACACCATTCCCAATATTTTACCATCTATCTAAAATATTGCCACAAACGCTGTGGGTGCTTGCATGCACACTTCTGATTGCCTCTCTCACAAAAACACACACACACACACACACCCGCGTTCTTCGACACCAACCTGGAAAGGTTGGGGGACTCTGCTTTGCAATTTACAGGATGCACCAAGAAATACAGAGTTTGATTAGACATCGAAACCAAGGTTAACCATTACAATAGTTTAATTGGAAGAATGTATCCAGGTTGAGATGGCAGCTTAGCTTAGTAGGAAACTTAACCTTAACCTTAACTGATACTGGTGCTGTGGAGATATAAAAAAACTAAACTTTTTAAAAAGTGAATAAATAGAAAGGGAGCATAGAAACAAATCAAGGATTTCATTCTCTTTGCATTGTTAAAGTGTTTGCTAACAATGAATTTATCGGTAATGGCTTTAAAAATGTCTACTTGTGACTGTTTTGTTGTTGAGTTCTTAAAGTCGTCCTACAAGGTTGCTGAGTACACTTCTTTTGTGGACCACACTTACCCAATTCTTATGGCAAAGCTATCAATGCAAGATATAAGAACAGGCTTTGTTTATCAACTGGTTTGTAGCAGAAACTGATGCTGATCAGGGAATTCCTGGCTTAAAGTCATCTAGCAGGCTTCCATGCTAAAGGTAGGAGTAGGACCTTGATCTCCCCTCTGCAGGTTCAGGACCTTCATCACTACACCACAAGTTTTGAACAGTCTTAAAGTGGAAAAAGAAAGAGGTATGCCACTCTGCACACTAACCTGTAGTGCTGCAGCCTCTTGACCATTTGAGTGATACAGGAGCCCAAGTGCAAAAAACCTGTACAAGGAATATGAAATAGCAAGTGACTTAGGCCATACATCAGGAATAAGTATGTATTATTTTAGGGATTTGGAGAAAAGTTTGAGAGCCCTTGGTTTAGATTTTCAATACACCCTGATTCTTCCAGTCTCAGGTTAGCATAACTTTATTCCGAAACTTGTCTTTACTTCCACTAAAGGGTAGAAGGCAAATGAAGGCTTTAAGCAGGTAACAGATAACAGATAATCAGAGTTGGAAGGGACCTTGTAGGTCATCTAGTCCAACCCCCCACCCAAGCGGGAGATCCTACACCATTTCTGACAGATGGCAGTCCAATCTCTTCTTGAAAGTCTCAAGTGATAAAAGTTTGCAAGGAAACAAACTCTATCCACAAGATGCCCTGCTATGCTACCTGGATTTCATTTAGATAACAAGAGATTTACTAGGAAGGAATAATTTTGCTAGCTCAGCAAAATTGCCCTCAACCCAGAACACAGGAGTCAGTCCTGGGCCATCTCTCATGCAATGGTTTACAGTCCTTTGAAAAAGTAACTTGGATATAACTTGAAAATCAAATTCTGATTTATTTTATCCCATCTTAATCGATTTTTATTAAAAAAATTCAAGATAGCAAACATACATATTCGGGTTTTTTTTCCTCCTGCTCTCACTGTAACAACCATGTGAGGCAAGTTGGGCTGAGAAAGAGTGACTGGCCCAAAATCACCCAGCGGGCTTTCATGCCTAAGAACTCACAGGCTCCTGGCTTCTGGCTTGCTGCCTTAATCCCTAGATCCCTGATGGCGAACCTATCGCATGCGGGCCGGAAGTGGTACGCAGAGCCCTTTCTGTTGGCACGGAAGAGGTCACCCGGAAAAGCCCCACGGTGCATGAGCATGCATGCGCTGCCAGCTAGCTGATTGTCGGTTATCTGCCGCGGACGCTGCAGCGCATGCACAGGGGGTTGCACAGGCGTTTGCGGGAGGGATCATGCACACACAGTGTGCACTTTTGGCACATGACAAGGAAAAGGTTAGCCATCACTGCACTAGACTAAAGTGGCTCTTATGACTTTTCTTTATGTAAGCTGCCCGGAATCACCATCAGTTGGACAGCCATATAATTTTTCTAATTAAAGAGCAGAGCAGAGCAAGTAGAGTACAGTAGAATAGGTCTAGAATAGAACTTTATTGTCACTTTAAATGTACACTAATCAGCCCACATTAAATGAAATTTCTCTGTATTCAGCTCTCAAAAGATAAACAGCTGACAATTCTAGTAGCAAAATAGTTTGCATAGATTTTTGAATCCAAAGGATCTACTTTGGAAAACTATGATGATCTAACATATGACTCAAACTCTTTGGAAATTGTGAACTGTATAAATTTGAAGGAGGAGGAGGCGAAGAACAATAATAGTAGTATGTCTTTGGAGTTTCTCAGTCATCCAGGTCATGGTTATCCCAAAGGTGCTTTTTCAAAAGGCAACTGGACTTTTCTTCTTCCTTGGAGACGTTTCGCTTCTCATCCAAGAAGTTTCTTCAGTTGTGACTGAATGGTGGAGGAGAGTCTGAAGAACTGAAAAAGCTTCCTGGATGAGAAGCAAATTGTCTCCAAGGAAAAACAAAGTCGGGTTGCCTTAAAAAAAAACACCTTTGGGAGGAGGAGGAGAAGTAGCGGCATAAAGGTAGTATTACAGCATCCATTTGTAAAAGGATTTATTATTTTTATTATCAAATAAAAATAAATTAATCCAATGAAAATAAAGAAGACTGCCACTATGACTATGCCACTATGCCAAAGAGACACAGGCTTCTGGTTCAATATTCCAAAAGGTGAGCAGCCAAATTGACAGGGCAATTAGGATTCAAGCTGTACAGAGCCTGGGATTATCTGGGGATTTCTGTGCTTACTTTTTGTGCTTCTCCAACCATGCAGCACTGTCTGACAGAAGGCAAAAATTCTCAGAGACCAGAAGATCCAGAAGGCTTTCATGATTGGACTCTGCGTAGAGTTTCAATAGGGCTGTGTCAATATCCTCCTTGTAGCCATTTGTGACATCAGTGCTGCGGACCTCACTCAGATAGGTCATGAGAAATTGCTTGCACTTGATCATCTTCTCCTGGTCCCCTTGTGTAAGTTGGTTTAGGTCAGCATATTCGTGCAGAGGAGGGTGTGACCGCACGAATGAAGAGGAAGTAGGCAACAGCAAAGGGTAGAGAGAAATCAGCTCGCGGACATCCAGCTGGCTGCTTCTGTTAATTATAATGTCAAAGGAGACATAATAGAAAGGAAGACAAGTGTGCACTCTCTCTCACACACACACACACAGTAACAACAATGCTCCTTCTTGGTCCTCTCTTGGTTGGATTACTGCAAGATATTCTACATGGGGCCAGTCTTCAATAGCATTTGGAAGCTACAACTGGTACAGAATGCAGTAACACAGACAGTTCTGGAAGCCAGATGGCACATGTGACACTACCGTCGCAGGAGCTACACAGGTTTCGATTTGCCTCTGAGTCCAATTGAATGTGTTGGGCATTACCTTTAAAGCCTTTATAGCAAGGTATCTGAAAAATATCTCATCCCGATAGGACTAGCCTGCCCACCCACTCATTATAGGGCGAAAGGCCTACTTTGGATCCCATCTGCCAAAGAATTTTGTCCGGCATAATCCAGGCGAAAAACCTTTTCTGCTGTGGCCCCTGCCCTCTGGAATATGCTTCTGTTTGAGGTGAGGTATGCCACCACATAACTCCGGTAACTCTTGTAGCTCCTGGCCTTCTGGGAGAGCCTGAAAACTAATCTTTGCCACCTGGCCTGGGGCCCCAGGAGGTCTGCTACATTGGGGTGGCTGATGAGATGAAGAAGATTCCTACCCCCATGCCACCCATTGTCTTGGTTTTTAGCTTTTCTATTTAACTCTCCTAATTTTAATTGCTTTGTACAACTTTTTTACTTATTATATTGCAAGCCGTCGAGATTGTGCAAGTGAAATAAATAAATGAAAACAACAAAAATGACAGTGTTTTCTAATTCAAAATTCCTATACTTTTTTGGGAGGTGTTTGAATGCAACACTTTATGGGGCCATATTTGGCTCGTCTCAACAAGCTAACATTTAGTTATTCAGATGGAAAGCCACTATGAAAGTATGGGTAGACTGGGAATTCAGAAAAATTTCCAGAAGAAAACAACCATAAATCACTCCAGCATTACTCCTAAAAGGTTACATAGTTTTATCCCCTAAGTTACTAGGAACTAGGTTCAACAAGAAGAATACTTCATCTGAGCTCAAGGAAATAGTAAATGGATTCTGCCAGGAGTGTTAATGTCTATCCAGGGTGTGCACTTGAAAACTTAAGAGGCAGATTCAGCAAGGAAAGCCCAGGGTGGTTTTATAAAAGTTATCTTTCCTAATCCCACTGTAAACCAATATTAAAAAAAAAAACATTAAGCACAAAACAAACTGATTTCAAATTGTGCGCCCCTGCCATTTTTAACAAAATGGAAATTTGTTTGTTTTCTCCTACAGAACATTAAAATATCTATTTAAAAATTAAAAAATTAAAAAAATTAAAACCAAAACCAGGCAATAATTCCCCCCCCCTTTTTTAAAGCCAAAGCAGTTTTTAAAATATGACAATGGCTTTAAAATACATCATTTAAATACATATTGGAAAACCTGGACTGTGCACATTTTAGATTTCAGATCAGTCATTTGAATAATATATTAATGTAACTGTTTTTTCTTTGAGAACAGCCTACAAAATAATTTCTACCTGTTTTGATCCTAAATTGCTTTCACTATATATCTCATACAGAATGTGAGAAACTTGGACTGCAGAGAATGTAAACTGGCCAAAATTGTTATCAGCGGCATAACACTGAGTGGTACAGGATGTAATCTATTCACAATCAGAATTTGCTCAGCCTAAATACCCTGCATTAGAAATCCAGCTCTCAAATTCTTCTTGGATTGAGAAGTTTAAGACTCACATATAATTATCAAGTAACTCATGCTCAGCTGCTTGAGCAGCAAATACGCAATCTTATTTCAGTATTAACTCTCTATCTGGGGTATCCAACAAGAAAACAAATCCACTGGCAGATGAGAAAGGCAGAACCTTACAGTCCTGTCACAAGCCCAATGTACAGGAATCAAGACTCGTCGGTTTCCTTGAACATCACTTAAAGACCAGCTTCAATTTCATTTGGTCCATTGACTAAATCTCGTGCTTTTTATGTACTTTGGGCCAATGTCCTAAAAAATTTAAAGCCAACTAATCAAGCAATGGTGAGTGTGATGACCTGGAGTATGGCACAAAAACAACCAAGTCACAAAAGTAGATCATGTCCCTTTAATACCTCCAACTTGACCCCCAATGTTCAATTATCATCGGCTGGAGAAAAAACTCTCCCAAGAATAGATTTTAAAGGGAAGAAATTCAGTCCGAACCCAACATACATATAAATTATAAATAAAAACCAACACAAACCACGCTGCAGCAATTAACGAGACAAGGCAGGATAAGGAATTGAAGGCTTCAAAAGATAACGAAACACAAACGGTTGGGAGGACACCAGAACCCAGATAAGTCTTGGCAAACCAAAACAATTCATGCTTTGCTTCCAGCAAGGAGCTGTACGCAAACATCCTTTTTAAATCCTGTCTTCTCAGCTACAGCTAATGAAGGGAATCAGGGCCTTTTTCTTCCCCGTAACCCACGTTGCTCCCTTATCCATTCCTCCCTGTGTGCCCTAGGTTGAAGAGAGGATAGGCCTGGGTCTTCCTCTCAATGCCCAGCCAGATTGTGCTCTTCCCCAGTTTCCTCCATAGCCACCGGAGCCACAATCTCACTCCCTGTCAGCTGTTCTATCTCTCGGAATCAGATTCCAACAGGGGCATGACAATGAGCTAGACCAATATTTCTCAATCTTTGGTGACTTGGAGATGGGTGGATTGCAGTTTTTATGATTCCCCAGGCAGCATCCACTCATCTTCAAGTCACCAAGGTGGAGAAACACTGAACTAGACTGCAAGAATGTTTCTTACCCCATAGCAGCATTACCTGAAGAGCTCTTTTGCTTCAAGGAACTGGAGCTGGGCAAACTGGATAAATCCTGCTTGCTGCAAAATTCGTTTGTACATTGTCTGCCAAGGAATCAAAGAAAAATAATTTAAGTTGAAAACGCAACTGCTAGAAAGTGACCAATGAACCACCTGTTTTCATTATAATAAGGAAGAAGAAAAAACTGGCCCGATTCAGAAGTCATTTCCACATTGTAAGCCTGAGATATAGCTTGAGAGAACTGGAAATGAATTGCCCTTTCACCTTGGGACTGCACAACACAACAGTCGGGCACCAGCTAGTTCAAAAGAATCCTGAGTATACTCCAAAAAAAATAGTCGCAGTAGAAAATTCTACAGGGCATTCAAATGACTTCTGTACTATAATCAAAAGTATGCTTTAAATGAAGATTCTTCTGAAGAATCACTCACAGTTTAAATAAGCACTAAAGTATTAAGTGCACTTACATATCTGAGAGCACCCTTTCTCAACCTTGTCAACCTTAAGATGCATGGATTTCAGATCCCAGAATTCCCCAGCCAACTTGCTAGCTGGAGAATTCTGGGAGTAAAAATCCATGCATCTTAAAGATGCCTTGGTTGAGAAACATTGTCTTGGAGAATGAACACGTGTTGGAAAAATTCATAGTTTCATATGTGCATGCCGCAAAAAATGTCCATTTGCAATTTTAAGATCTGAGATCTTCCTTCCATGAAATGCTTGCCAAAAGTTTTATGCATTCAGAAGCACACGTTATTAATTTAATCAATTTACATCACCAGGCATCTTTATTAATGGGAATAGAAACAAAATATCTGAATTAAGACCCAATATTTTAAAGTGTTCTAATTATATATTTACAGCCATACAATAATGAACCATTTTCAATTATTTAGTCCTTTCACTAGTGCAAGCACAAACTTGATTAATCCTACAAACCAATCAATTCATAGCCCAGATACCCTCTACCAAATATAAAGGCAATCAAACTATTGCAACTGAACATTGTCACACATTCAAAACCCAGGCTGCTAGTTTCTGGAAGAAGATATGTGTGTTTACTGAGACACGCCAAGATTACGGCCACAAAACTGGAATGGGTGTATCAAGACTTAAATTAAAATGACTAATGTCATTAGAGGTAGTCCTCAACTTACAACAGTTCATTTAGTGATTGTTCAAAGTTACAATGGCACTGAAAAAAGTGACTTATGTCCAGTGGTGGGATTCATATTTTTTTACTACCTGTTCTATGGGCGTGACTTGGTGGGCGTGGCAGGGAAAGGACACTACAAAATCTCCATTCCCACCCCACTCCAGGGGAAGGATACTGTAAAATCCCCATTGTCTTCCCACCCCACTAACCTGCTTTCCAGATCCATTCTCCTGTGCAGGGCAACAAAAGGAGACCCAGCTGATCAGGAGGAAGAGAATAGAAGTGGTATTCCGAGCTACTCAAAATTTCCATTACTGGTTCTCCAAACTACTAAAAATTTCCACTACCAGTTCTCCAGAAGTGGTCAGAACCGGATGAATACCACCTCTGCTTATATCCATTTTTCACAGTTATGAACTTTGCAGCATCCCCATGATCATGTGATCAAAGTTCAGATGCTTGGCAACTGGTTCACATTTATGACAGTTGCAGTGTCTTGGGGTCATCTAATCATTTTTTGTGACCTTCAGACAAGCCAAGTCAATGAGGAAATCAGTCACTTAACAACCGGATTATTAACTTATCAACTGCAGTGATCCACTTAGGAACTGTGGCAAGAAAGGTTGTAAAATGGGGCAAAAATCACTTAACAAATGTCTCACTTAACAACAGAACCTTTGGGCTCCATTGTGATTGTAAATCGAGGACTACCTTCATTTCTCTGTTGAATAGAATCTAATGTATATTTTGCCTTTTTTATTACTATATCTGTCTATCAAATTGAATGCTAATTAAAAAGGAAATTTCTTAGTAATCATAGTAGCAACTACATTATTAACTACAGTAGCAACTACATTATATTTAGTAATGCAGACCCACAGGATGATTTTATTAGTTCTACTGAGCTATTAACTCCATTGGGCACTTCAATTCCTTTAATTCAGGCTGGTTATCAGAAGAATTTCATGAATAACTGGTTCCCCAAGTTTGCTTGCCTCCAATTTCCAGCCATTTCTCTTTTTGCATCTTTGAGTGTGCGAGCTTTTAAGTAGAGATCCCGTTCTTTGATTGTGCTCAGGACAAAGGAGCATGATAAAATCACATACTGGAAAGCAAAGCAATTGGAGGCCTTTACCAATACAGGAAAACCAGTTGGATATCAAAAACAGCATGTGCCATGCTTCAAATATGTGAACTATCTTTGATAAATACCTGAATTTTTGTAAGTTTGTTAAATGAATACATTGCATTGGTAAACAAGACTTCATTAAGTCAGTAAGTTGTCTTCAGGTAAAAACATTTAGATAAGGGTAAGGTAAGCCACAAGATGTTTCAAGATTCTTTTTTTTTAACATTTGTTAAAATGTTCATTACAATTACAATACCTAAGGGTAGTTCATCACTCCTGACACAGCTAATTTAACCACAGAGCTGTGGAATTCACACAAGTGCACTCCCAGGATTACCACTGTGCAAAACATTTCAAATTTGAACCATTTAAGTCAGGGGTGTCCAACCTTGGCAACTTTAAGATTTGTGGACTTCAACTCCCAGAATTCTGTCCCAGAAGTCCACAAGTCTTAAAGTTGCCAAGGTTGGACACCCCTGATTTAAATGTTCATAACATTTAACACCCGAGCATAAAATAGTTTACTTCAAGGAGCAAAGAGACTACTTCACGCATAAAACATTTTTATAATATTAAAAAAAAAACCTTTTGAACTTGTAACAGAACTTTCTGAACTCAAAAAAGCATGCTTGGAAGTACATACTGGAAGTATCCCATTTCATATTCAAAGCAAAGTAATATTCTTGCTTGAAATTTGAAAGATTCAAATTCAAAACATTTTGTACGTCCTTACCTAGATCTATCTCTTGAAGATATAATACATTAACAAATACACAGAAGTACATTTTTAACTTCATAATCGTCTGAGGACAGTCAGAGACGTTTTAAAATCAGAGGCAAACCTGAAATTTCTCCTTTGGAATATTCCTTTCGGCTCCTTTTGCTAACATCAATGCTTCTTCAACTCTTCGGCTACCCAAAAGGTCTTGAATTTGTTTTTCCAGAGGCAGCGGGACCAAGAAGTATACTCCTTTGGTAGTAGCTACAATTACTTTCCCTAATTTTAAAAACAAAACAAAATGTCCAATTTACAAAGCAAAGCATGAGAGAGAGAATACGTATACTCTTTTAAAGGGAAAATAAATATTTCCAATGTTATACAGTAGGAACATATACAAGCATAGCCATTTTTCTCAAATAGTGATGCAAATTGTAAAATTATAATTTCTACTAGGGCTGAATAACTCTCTTTCACTATTTCAACGGAGAAATAGTGATCCATGATACAAGTGACAGAAGTTATTCAAAAGGTCTTTGTGGGTCATGGATGTTTGCTGATCTTTCATAATTGATTTTCCTTTCATCCATTTGGATGAGGAAATGAAACCCCAGTTTACAACAATCCAGATTTGCTGAGGTTTTCCTGTTATTTATATATGATTGCCAACATGAACAGAAGCTTCATGCAGCAGCTAGCAAAAAGGACTTGTGAGACTGTTTAGTGTCTTACACAACAAACCAATCAATACAAAAGTAAAAGGCAGATTATGGGGTCTCTCAATCAAACAGTTTTGACTTCTAGAGACAAGTCCCTGCAGTTTTCTGCAACATTTTTGGGAGTGACTTGCCATGACTCCTAGGCCTGAGAGAAAGAACTGGGCCAGTCAACCAGCTGATTGGTTGGTTGTTTATTAAATTTATGTGTCACCCGTTTCACTATCAAGCAACTCTGAGCAGTTATTGTGCCCAAGGCAGGATAAAACTCCACAGTCTCCCACCTTTTAAACCAGGTGTGTCCAACCTTGGTAACGTTAAGCCTGGAGGACTTCAACTCCCAGAATTCCCCAGCCAGCTTTGCTTTGCTGGCTGGGGAATTCTGGGAGTTGAAGTCCTCCAGGCTTAACATTACCAAGGTTGGACACCCCTGGTTTAAACCAACACTTCAATCGCTAGACCAGAGTGACTCTCTCTCCCTGTTACATACCTTCAAAATCTTGTAGGATATGCCCATTCTTAAAGGGCAAGGTTTGCTTCTGCTGCTGGTCCAGCATACTATGCACAGTAATGAATTCTTCATCTAGAGCAATTACGTATGGGAAATAGAGGGCAGCCCCAATCACCTTTTCTGACCAGCGAACAGGAGCCCTCTGGGAAATTCCATCCACAGTTGCAAACATACCTGCCAATGTATAAAGAGAAGAAATTAGAACTTTCTCAGGCAACTGACAATCACCCTGAATTCCAAGCTGCTCTTTGTATGAAGGTATATACACCTGCTGCAAAAAAGGCATGGAGCGTCGTGATAATTTCCAAGCATGACTCAAATATATTCTGCCATCTGAAAAAGTGCATCAGATGTTCCTATTCTGTTCTGTAATTTTAGGCTACAGAATTGTAGCATACTAATTATTTGCACCCTGACCCAATCTTCAAAATTACTTTGTTTCCTTGATAGCAGGGCTATTGGTTTTCCTTAAAGTATGGCTGCCTCTATAGATTTCCACATTTAATGCAAGATCACAATACAGAGACTTTTTTTGCCACAGTTCAATCAATTTCTCCATGCTTTGGTTGTCCTTAACTGTTATTGCTAGAATTAAATTTCACTTTGAAACGCAGAGTTGGAAGGATCTTAGTTATTACTTCCTCATCCCTGCTCAATGAAATAATTATATTATCCCTGGCAAATGGCCACCCAACTCAGCTACTAGCAATGAAGATCTGCTTACATCCTCTTGAAGCAGTTCATTTCACTGCCAAAAAGATTTTTTAATAACAGTTCTTATGTCAGCATTATTTTGTCACTTAAATGGCTGTTTTTTGTTCAGAAATAAGTGCCATGGAGTTCACTTAGTACTTACTTTTCAGAGGAACTATTTAGCGATCACAGTTAACATAGGACTTCTTCCATCATATAAAAAACAGGCAATCGCCACTGATAAAATCCAGACAGTCCCATTTATCAAAGAAGAGGACAATTGCATATTTTCCTCTTTATAACATATAAGCTATTCATCTGGTTAATAAATGTTAGATCACATATTTCATGTTTTCATAATACACAAGTGTGTGAATACTTAAATAAGAAATTCATCCCAAGAATTCTTATTCCATTTATGAAGCAGTTTCATAAAAATGGAACTGATTACCCTTCAGAAAATTCAATCAAATCAAGAAAAGACTTTTGAAGCCAAAATTCTATTTTTAAATTAATACCCATAGTAGAAATGCTACTGTTCTATGAAAAGAAAATTAAAAACATTTAGTGACAGCTTTTAAACTATATTTAACAAAGCTCATATTTGCTTTGTAAAATTTTTATTTCATTTTACTACTGCTAGCTTGATTCTTTTGCAGAATGTTAAGGATTTTAGATTCAGAATATACCGTGTTTCTCCAACAATACGGCCTCCACCAATAGGAAGCCCCAGCATGATTTATTGGTATAAAATCAAATTAAGCCCCACCCCCCAAATTAAGGCCCATATTAAACATGCAAAATGGTGGGGGAATGGTGGGGGGGGCTTGCCATTAGGAAGTACTTTGTTGCACGGCCGGATATGGTGCTGCCTGCGTTGGTGGAGCACTTCATATCGGGAGACCTTCCTCCACCGTTGCTTTCCCTTCTCCCTTGCTGCATGGCATTACAGCAACGCCACGGCGTTTGGCGCAGCCACGTACAGCCAGTCAGGGCTCCTCCCTGCAACCGGAGCCCTGAGGAGACACTTGGCTTCAGGCGCTCCTGTGGCCGCCTTCCCTTTGCCTTCTAAGGTAAAGTGAATTATTTTAAAAACCTCCGCTCATCCTATCAGGGCCACGCTGGAGCCGTGCGAGCTGGGCAGAGCCGGGAAAGCGAGCCGCAGGTGTTTCCTGGTTCTGCCCAGCCCGCACAGCTCCGCCGCGGCCCTGATGGGATGAGCGGAGGTTTTTAAAATAATTTGCTTTACCTTCGAAGGCAAAGGGAAGGCGGCCACAGGAGCGCCTGAAGCCAAGTGTCTCCTCAGGGCTCCGGTTGCAGGGAGGAGCCCTGACTGGCCACACGTGGCTGCGCCAAATGCCGCAGTGTTACTGTAACGCCGCAGCAGCAAGGGAGAAGGAAAAGCAACGGTGATGGAAGGTCTCCCGAACATCCAAGCTGTTGCCGCCCGCCCACCCGAGGATGCAACGGGGGGGGGGGGGATTTAGTCATCCCCGAAAAGACAGCCTAGCCAGTTTTTCAGGGGTCAAAAAAAAATAAGGCTCAGCCTTATTATGTGAGGAACACGGTAATCAATTACAGTTTAGAACTAACTACTTTATTTCTTTAATCCATTTCTTTTTTGGATTGCTCCTATTGTTAGAGGTGTAATTGTCACAGAAATGTGGAATGGACACAAATAAAATCCTCCACAAGTTACTAATTCCATATGGAGAGGAGGTATTTTTCTAAATGAACAGATATTCACAACTCACTCTCTGGATATTTTTTAATGAGAAGGCAACAATCCAGTTTAGCATTCATCAACATTTCATGAATTTTGATTTTGCAATATTATTTTTGCAGAAATCTTGTGAAATTATTATGCAGGAGGAAAAAGGGTTAAGAAAAGGTAGAACAAAAGTTCCCAAATTATGAGTTGAAGCTTACCTAATCCCCCAGGTGCAGCCAACAGGAACTCTTCCCTGCCTATTCTTTTCACAATTGGTCGCTTCTGTTCACCAGTGTAAGGAAAGAGCTCCTGGGAAGCTCCAGTATTGTAGTTCAGTATAATATATTGGTTAGAGAGAGCAAGGCATAAGTAATAGCCATCCACCGCTACAGCACAAGGTTGCTCTCGTGTGCAACATTCTTTCAAAATCTGTACTTTGTCCTCATAGACCAAATATATTTGGATGGTCCTCCGTTTCACTGAAACAATACACACTTCCACACAGAATGGGTCCCCATTGACAGGGTTCTCATTCAATGTGAACATCTGGGCTCCTTTGATTCTGGCCCCAGTGGAGATGGGTTCCAAGTTGATCATGTTCATTAAAGTGATGGTATTGTCACAGAGCACCAGAAGCCTGTTAAGTGCAGAAGCTGCTTTCAGCTCTCCCACAGCCTTCCGACAACTGAGGTACTTATGCAGCTGCTTGGAAATAGAAAAAGGTGTTTTTTCAGAAGGGGAATTTTTCTCCTCCAAGAGAAAATGGCAAATGGAACCCTCATTTGTTCCAATGTAAAGATTTCGTCCACAGCACTCCACACATTCGATATGGATACGAGGTCTGTCCTCTATCAGCATCTCCCACTCAACTGTGGGAACAAGCTTGAAGGCCTTGACACTCATTGTGCTTTCCAGAAGATGGCCTACTAAACTAATAAATAAAAAGAAACTGGACTTCTGGATTGAAAGCTACATTGTCTTTTCATCATTCAAAATGCCAGGCTTCCCCTTTCTTTAAAACTTTAATGGTATGAAATTGACAATTTTCACGGCTGAGGAATAAATTTCTGAAGATAGCTATTTTAATATAATTGAACTCTTGCATCTGCAGCTTGGACAGCCGTAGAAATTGAACCTGTAAATGTAAATAAATACGTACATAAATAAACACTGCTCTAGAACAGAGATCCCTCAAAAGAATAAGACAGATGTTAGTTTCATGACTGCTTAGCTCCCAAGATTTTGGAGCATACTTCCATGTTACTTCCAGAAATTATGAGAATTACCAGAACTCATATCTAATCGCAACAAGTAGCCTTATTGATGGCTCAGCACGGTATGCCAATATCATCTAGCACTAGTCTCAACATATCTGTGCCTCACAGTTACCTAAAACAGGGTTCTACAAACTTGACAACTTTAAGACTTGTGGACTTCGACTCCCAGAATTCCTCCTCCAATCATGTTAGCTCAGGAATTCTGGGAGTCGAAGTCCACAAGTCTTAAACTTGCCAAGTTTGAAGACCCTTGACCTAAAAGAAATGCTATTTAATTTTTGGAATCATGCTATAGGCCATTGTGCCAGACAGGTTATCCTTCCCCAACTCAGTCCTCCTCAGATATGCTCTTTTCATGGTTGATAAATTCTGTAGAATTTAAGTTGCCAGTTTTCAGATATAATATATTCTTGGTAATATTGTATTATTTATAAACAGTGCAATCTAAGTATGCTTATTTAAAAGTAATCCTCATCATATTGGACAGGCTAGTGCCTCTTTATATTGGTGTCTGCAGTTGTAGACACTGCAACAAAAAGACCACTGGCTGAACAGTCTTAACAGCTTGTAGGTTTAGCTATTTTGCTTTTAGAACAGATTTTACAAAACATGGTATAATCCAATTTCCATTACATTTTGCAGCTACAGAATGCAACACACCCTGACCCACTTTTCATATTTAGATGAAACCAACATTTTAATTGTTTAAACAAGATTTGTAAGTTTGTACTATATTTAGATCTTTAAAAATCCATCAAATTCTAAAACATATTTAATTAAGTTGATTAACATTATGATTTTGAATGATTGTACCTATTTTTTTAATTTTTTTCTTCAATCTTTATTTACTAACACAAATGTAAATAAGCAAAGTATGAGAAATTACAATTAAGACTATGATTAAAAATACATAATTTCATTATATCTACAGAAGAAACTCTTTCATTCTCAGCCTCATGTACAAAGGACAAATACTACTCTATTTTAAGATTATTCTTATGTTGTAAGAAAAACTAAAAATGTAAAATGCATTTATAATCTGCATGTACTTAAATATTAATTAGTCTATAAGTAACTGATTTGCTGTAATGCACAAAATAGAAGTGACTGTGGAACCATATGGAGCCCTGAACCTTTAAAGCAAGCATCCTAATGTAGTTGAATTAGGAAATGTAAGGCTATATATTCAGAAATCTTGATAATCGCAATGAAAGTACAGCATCTTCAGTAAAGATTCTACCATGCCTTTAAAATGGCACTGCTTCAATAAGTGTTCAATAATTCCTGTTTTTAAAGCATTTTTTTCCTCAACTGATGTCTGCTGGCCTTGCATACTCTTCCACTGCTATAATCAAACACATCTGGAAAACATCAGATGTGATGTAAGATTCTGGATCCTTCTGTAAGCAGCTTGAATGCAAGGGTTAAGATGCTGGACTAGAAATGGGATTCAGCCTACCTTAAGCCAAAGCTCACAAAGGACTTTAGATCAGACATCTTCTCCCAGACCTACCCAACTCATAGGATCATTGGGGGTGGGGATTGGAGGTGGGATCTCTACAAATATCCCTTTGAGCTTCTGCAGGAAAGTCCAAATATACATGATCATACAAATCAATCATCCCAAATTATTGTCATTTTCAAGAGCAACAGCCAGTCTTTGGTGGGTACAATTCTTTCTCCCTCAAAAACAGACCAATAAATCTTGCACCTGAAGCTGCCACTTCAGTTTTATTGTATCCATGGAGAGGATGTGGCGGAAGAGACCACCTGTCAACTCTCATGTTACACCTGAAGGAGAACTACCTATCTCAGCTCCTCGGGTCTCCAATGAGTGCTCCATCCTTACCATAAGTGAAGCCCTCAGCTCGTCTCCAAAATCATCCTCCTTAATTCCTCCAGGCTCAAGCCAGCCTTGGCAGGATCCCGTCCTTTCCTGCTTCCTCGCCCACGGAAGATGGGTGGGACGTGGCGTTTCGCATCCTGTCGTTTCCAGAGCACCTACCCTGGCCAGGCCGAGCTTCTGCGCCCAGGCAGTCCCCTCCACACCCCTCTCCAGGCTGGGTCAAGCGCCCGGGCGGGGGGCTGCTACACCGGCAATGGCCATGGGAAGAGGCCGGAGCCGAGAGCGAGGAGAAGGCGAACCGCAGGTCCGGCGCAGGAGTGGAAGTGGAGATGCAACCTGCCGCCTCTCCTCCCAAGCCGTCCGCCGAGGCCTCGGCTCAGGGCAGGCCAGCCGGCGCCACCGCCTTCGCTCCCGCCGGATCCCTGGGAAATCCGCAGCTCCCTTGCCAAGGCCGTGCGATCCGGCAGCTGCCTCTTCCTCCGGGCTCCCCGGCCCTTCCGGTCACAAGGCAGGCTGACAGGCGGATTCTTCCCTCTGACTGGTGCGGGGCGGCCCGCTGGGAGGGTTTGACCGGCGCAAAGTTTCGTCAGATCGCAATCCTCGGCTCAGCAACCGGAGGGGCTCTGGGAGACTGTGTTTGGGGTTGGATTTCCACCGGAAAGCGGGGTTTCTGCCCGTGGGAGCGCAGCCTTTGGCTTCAGAGCGTCGAGAACTGAAGCTAGTTCCTAATCCTCGGTTTCTTGGATGCAACTTGGAAAGAGAACCACGTTGACCTATAATGCTTTTCTAACGTTGGATCTAAAACGACGCGTGCAATTGTTTTAACAAAAGTGATCCGCATGCAAAAAAGAAAAAGAAAAGAAAGAAGTGCCCTGGAAATCCAATAAAAGATCTGGGGGATTGTTCCCAGAGTCTTTGCCTCACCTTGGTTCGTGCACTTAAAAGTCCAGGACAATGTCCCTTGTGACACGGATCTAGAGCTTGCTGTAGGTACACCATTCCCATTAAGTAAGCAGCAGCAGCAGCAGCAGCAGCAAAATGGGATATAAAAATAAGCAGGAAGGGTTAGGGTTAAAATTATGTCAGGCTCTGTCTTTATGGCTCTGCTAATCTTTCGCCTCATGTACTGTATATTGGACCAAATGTTATCAGAATATAAGAAATAATATCTTGAAGCCAGTTACAGTGTCCACAGGGTGCAATAAAAAAAAAGTGAAAAGAGCAGTGGTGACAGGCAATTGAAGCTTTGCCTATTTTTATGTGCAACACTTTGCTACTGTCTTGACTTTAAACGCAGATCCCCTGAAGTCAGTCCCAATCATATGAGAGTGTCCAGAAGAAAATCCTTGATGAGCTGGAATAGAATCCCATCTAGTCCAAAGCTTTCCATATATAGCCATTATAAGGAAACAAATGTTCTTTGTTCTAATTTAGCATGAGAAAGCAAAATGTGAATATAAGGAATGTTTGGTTATGCCGGGCTATTGAATCGAGGCCAAAAATAAAAGGTGATATAAGAAGAAACATAAAAAGGGTAAATGTTATGTCCCATTGACCAGACAAAAATTAAGAACAAAATTGAAAAAATCTTAAAGATCAAATGCCTAAACAATTAAATATACTGATAACTTTAAATAATCTTTGTTTTTAAATTAAAAATGGCAATGTGTAAAGCTCTTCATAAAAATTAATATTTTTAAATTAAAAAAGTAAGTGTTTGTGAATTTTAAGAGCCTGCAGTTCTTAATGACAATATTGAGTATGAATAAGAAAATAGAGCAGAATACCACATCTGATAAAGTTTTAAATGTTTGCCATCTGGCTCTAGTGGTAAATTTTAGCTCTTTCAAAGACATTTCTGTAATTTTGACCCTATGTATTTATCTTACCTTCAACCTTCTTCCTCTACTTTCCTTAAACTGGCATAGCTTAGCAATTTGTAGTCAAAGACTCAAAGACTGTATTAACATATAATAATTAAGTAAGCATTTAAGTACTACTGTATGTAATTTAGGATTATATTTCTACTGATATACAGTACATACACATCTCCAACTCCAATAAAAACCAGAAAGCAGGCTGGAAACTGGGAAACTACATTCTAGTCCTGCTTTAGGCATAGTCATCTGTATGACTAGGGGCAAGTCACATTCTCTGGGGCAAACCACTCATGAAAAATGATGGCGAGATGCATTTTTCCTGTCTTACTTACCTTAGGGATGGGAGCCATTTGGTCCCTTGAGGGCCAGACTGTAATTTAGGATTCATGTAGTAGACTTCTTTTTCCACATACAGTTCCAATGTACCCTAATAGCTGAGCTGTGGCAGTGGGACATCTTTAGAACAGCCTGTGTACTGTTTAGATTGAATGAACTCCAGGAATTCCATTTGAATAAGATAAGCAAGATAAGCACAGCCAAATATTAACAACCAGTGCATCAAGTTTGTAGGTTAATGATTTCTTTTTGATATCTATTGCATATCAGATATTCAAGTTTCTGACATTGCACTATGAACATTCCGAAGGGCATTAGACTGATAAGCAACTGATTTTAGAGCCAGTGATCTACATTTAGAAATTACTATTAATCAAAACAACATATTTAAATATTGCATCATTTCAAGCATAGTGCCATGTCTCTTACCTGATAAGGGGGGGGGAAACCCTGAAATATTTGTAGCTTCCAACAACAACAACAAAACTTCTAAAATTTTCTGTAGTTTGAAAGCAATCCAGAAATTATTTGTTAATCAGAAATGTTCAAAATTTAAAGTTATTTTTTACATATTTTCTGCTGTTCAATGATCCATTTAAAACATTTTGTTATATTTAAAGAGAAACATTGTGAAATGACTATGATTATTCCACACTGAATAGACTGCCTTTTTCATGAATTGTTCCATGCAGAATATAGACAAAATATTGATGGCATGCAGCCAAATTATTCTTTTTGCTCGGTTTTCTTTTTGCTCAGATTTTTGTCAGAATGCACAAAAAATGGCTTAAGTAAGATAGAATCATGACACAATGTGTAATGATGAGTTTTATTATTTCTTCCCATGCCCTATTGGTATTGCAAAATGTCTGCCACTGAGATGAAATTATTGATAACAAATTGGATTAATGGAATTAGAAAGTGGTCTAGGAGAAAGCCAGGTCCAGATAAACTTTCCTTAGAGAAAAGGGCTTCCAATGTCATGAACCCACATTTTAAAAGTGTGGTTTGTAAGATACAGGTCAAAGCACCTTTAAATTGAGCTGGATTTCTGGTGACTTCAGAGAAACATCCATGGAGATTTCCTGGTAATTGCACCAGTGGTTTGCCATTGCCTTTTATAGGATGTTTTTTTTAATGCTGATTTTCATACAGAGCCCTAGACTTTTTTGATGATCTTCCAAGCAGTTAACAAAGCAAAACAGATTGTTTTTCTTTTAAAGATCAATCAATCAGTGAGCTCCTCCCCAAATTACTGTTCCTAGTGGGAGTGGCAGAAAACCAGGTCATCCATCTTTTTCCTTTTGGCAGATAGTTCTGTTAAGCACACCTGGGTTTCAACTACACTTTTTAAAGTTTCTATTTTGTTTAATTTCTTATCTCTAAAAGTTGACCAGCTAGTTGAATGCTGATTTATTTTAACCCCTGCTGGATTTTCTTGTTCTTATCCTTCGATCTTTTTTGACAATCTTTTGTCATAAAAGAAACACGACATGGCTTGAAGTAATAAGTGTTTGGACTTGATTTACATTTATTTTGGACCTTTACTATACTTTGAATATTATTTTTTTTAAATGTTTTTAATATGGATTGAAATAGTTTCCTTGCCTCTCTATTTTGACAAATATCCTCCTTGCCTCTGAAGAAATTTATTTCTCTGTTGCCAAGTTACACCAGAGAAACAGGATCTTTTGGTTATATGCAAATCCAAGTTAAAAACTTTTTAAAACATTTTGACAAAATAATGCTTGCAAAAAACCCTATCCAAATGCAAATAATTGGAGTTAAATTAGATTCACAAAAGAAATTGAATTTGAAAGTGTAGATTCCATGAAGGAGATTAAAAGAGGTACAGATGTTATAAACTTAGAACTACCTGAGAGTAGTTCTGCATAATGCATGCCTTCAGCCTTGCACTTTCTTATAACAGCAGAAGACTGACTGACTGGTCAAATGAAGAGGACTGGAGAATGGATTTATCGTACTTGAAAACAACTTCAGCTGGACTTTTTGGGGAATATAGATCAACTTTGGAGAATCTAATATATTTAACTGGACAATAATTGAAAAGAGATGCCATTAAAAAACAATCCTGGATATTTAATCCAGGATGAATCAGAGTTAACTGCTAGGATGATTGGAGAAATAAGCTGTAGTAAATTTTCTGCAAGTTGAATACAATAATAGTTTGTTAACAGAGGGTTCTGATATTTTACTCTTGCCTTTTTTTGTTTCTTCACCAACTTGAGTTATGTATAAAAAATAATAAAGGCAGGAGATAAAGTAAATTAACATTTCAAACACTTGGGATTGCAGAGTTTGCAGATATTTTACAAGCAACAATGAAATAATGCCATTCAGCCATCCTTTAATCAACTTTCTCATATTGATGTTTTCCAAGTACACATAACACCCATCCATAATTTCTAGCTAGCATAATTACACATCCGTAATTTCTAGCTAGCATAGCCCAGTAAAATTTCAAAAGTTGTAGTTTAACACATTTAGAATCAAGTTGCTGAAAATTTATTTAAAACATGCAATGGAGCTCATTTTAGAATTCATACACAATTATTTGAGAGTGCACTTTTGTCACTTTTATACTATCTGTGTAGTTGTCTACAGGTACATTATACAATTCTAGTTCATTAGTTTTAGAAATTTTTTCTTGATAATTTGCACCTAAAACTGCAAACTGCATTGCTAATATAAAATGATTGTTACAAGGAATATTTATATTTAGCTAGCAGAACACATACACAAACTTTATATTAGCATAGCCTGTAAAATCCATGTTAACCAACAAGATTTTTAATAATTCTCCATAGATGACTTTGCTTGTTCTCCATAGTCATTCGTGCATATTCAAACTGAAATATATTCTTACTTCAAAATACGGGAGTAAAAATAATTCATAACTTTTAATTAAAGAACGATTTGGGTCAAAACCAACCTAATTTTTCACGTTTGGACACACGCCCTTTTTAACCCGGATGTTTTGAATTTGGGGGGGGGGGAGGAATTGCTTCTTTTAAAATGCTTCCTAATTTTCTCTTTCGTCATTTAGATGCGCATCTTCCGATTCTCTGCCTTGTCACAGATATACAAAAATGAAGAATGGCACAAAATACGTCTCACGACATTTCCCCTTCGTGTTGTAACAAGCAAGGGTGAAAAGACGGCTCCATCAAGTCTAGTTTGGCTTTTTGATCGCCTTCATACAACTAATTTGGCAACAGAGACGATGGGTTTTTCCAGAAAAATTGGATTATCTGTTCCCGGGATCTCCTAATGCCTCCTTCTCCAAGGGCTACGGAGGTCTTCTCCCGATTCGCTGGTGATCGATGGTGAAAAAGAATTCAATTCTTCACCTAAAAAGGAATCTGGACAATGAGAAACTCAAAGCGGTTAACGGGGAGTCAAAATTCACTTTTTGCAACGGCGTTTCAAATTTAGCGTGCTTGCATGCCCGCGTACAAGCTTTGCAACTAAATGCGATCGGCGTGATAGAGGAGAGCTCTTTTAGAGTGGTGGCAAAGAATCAGCCTGGGATTAAGCCAGTGTATTAAAAGGCAAAAGCTGCAGCTCAGGAAAACTTGTGCCTTTTAATGGGCTAGTCAAGAAAAGGTGCCCCGATTGAATGTGACCGAGGGAAGAAGGGCAAGGAAACGTTTTAACTATTCTGATCCCGGTTGCAGTTGGGAAGCCGCTTTATAGGTGCATGTTTGGATGGAAATCTCAGTTTCAGTCTCATTTAAAAACTTTTTAATACGTTGCAAGTTTGGACCACCTGCGGGGCAATGGTGGGATTCAAAAATTGTTTACCATCGGTTCTGTGGGCGTGGCTTGGTGGGTGTGGCAGGGGAAGGATACTGTAAAATCCCCTGTCAGAGGTGGCATTTGCCAGTTCTCTGAATTACTCAGAATTTCTGCTACTGGTTCTCCAGGACTGGTCAGAACCTGCTGAATACCATCTCTGCTGCCCGGTGATCATAAATCATTTTCAGCCCAGCACCATAGTGTAAGCAGCCAATAAAACTGCCTGGGTCAATCCTGCCTGCCTGACTGGGGGACTGATGATCCCTCTTATGCAAACAGTAAAACCCTGCTGAGCTACACACTTACTATATTTCACCTCCTCCCTCCCGAAATGCACGCATGATGCAAAGATAATGAGATATCCCTGAAACCAATTTTAGATAGGACTGTTGCTAAAGCAGTGTTTTTTCAAACTTGCAATTTTAAGATGATGTGGCCTTCAACACATACTTGGCTGAGGCATTGTGGGAGTTGAAGTCCATGCATCTTAAAGTTACAAGTTCGAGAAACTCTGCTAATGAATAACAAGAGTTGAGAGGATCCTTGGAGGTCTTTCTAGTCCAGGGGTCTCCAACCTTGGCAACTTTAAGACTTGTGGACTTCAACAGCTGGCTGAGGAATTCTGGAAGTTGAAGTCCACAAGTCTTAAAAGTTGCCAAGGTTGGAGATCCCTGTTCTAGTCCAACTTCTTGTCCAAGCAAGAGATTCTATACCATTCCAGACAAATGCTGTCCGTCGCACCCACTTCTGGAGGCAAACCATTCCACTGGTTAGTCCTCACTATCGGGAAATTTTCTCCATATTTCTGTTAGACTCTCTGGATAAGTTTCCATCCATTATTTCTTGCCCTGCCGTCAGGTGCTTTGCGACCTCCCCTTCTCTGTGACAGCCCTCAAATGTTGGGAGACTGTTATGTCACCCTCTAATTCAGAGGTCTCCAAACTTGGCAACTTTTTAAGACTTGTGGACTTCAAATCCCAGAATTCTGGGAGTCTTAAAAGTTGCCAAGTTTGGGGACTCCTGCTCTAATCCTTTTTTTTTTTTTTGGTTACCAGGGCTTTCCAACCTTGGCAACTTTAAGCCTGGGGGACTTCAACTCCAAGAATTCCCAGCCAAGTGGCTGGGGAATTCTGGGAGTTGAAGTCCTCCAGGCTTAAAGTTGCCAGGGTTAGAAACCCTTGAGTTTGACTACAGACCTACCCAGTTCCTGCAAGCGCTTATCGTATGTTTTATAGTCTCCAGCCCCGAATTATTTTAAAACAAACTATTATTCACATAGGAAGTTCAAGTTTCGTTTATTGGATCAAAACACAGAAAGTAGGAAAGTGAAGAATTCTGCATTTTTCCTGGGATTTGCCCCAACGGCGGCCACGCTGAAACGCCATCAAGAAAGCACGCTGCCTCTCCCCCCCCCCTTTTTTTTTTGTTCGTTCTTGGACAACGGGAGCCCGGAAGCATTCAAATTGGAAACGGGGACACCTTCACTCTTGATTTTTTCCTATCTCCGCGGCGCTTTCTCCGGACGTCGCTCGGCGGCCTTGCGGCGGGAGACGCGCGTCCCCGGAAGGAATCACCCGAAAGAATGCTCAGGCGGCCAATCAGGATCGCGCTTGGAAAGATGGCGGCTTTCGGGGACCGCCGGCTCTCCGCGAAAGATGGCACCGGCGACGTGGACTCGGACCTCCTGTTGCACCCGGAGCTGCTCTCGCAGGAGTTCTTATTACTAACGCTGGAGCAGGTAGCGAGAAGGGGAAGGGGGGTCGGCGAGGAAGCACCGGCTGGACTCGGGGTTCCCGGTACCCCCCTTCCATGGTCTTTGCCGGGCATATTTGGCTTTGCTACAGCCGAGGAAAGGCGGCTTGGCCTCCGGTCCCTCTTCAACACTCCCTCGACGTTCCTGCCCAGTCTACAGACTGGCCTTCTCTCTTGCTGTTGGTTGTAACGCAGGCACGCAACCCAGTAGAAGTTCGCTCCCTAAGTGTGGTGACCACATGTCCTTAAGAAAGGGCAGTCCGTTATTTCAGAATTATGTTGTTATTATCATTAATAGTGCTTTATTGTCACTGGATATTCACAGTATACACATACAATGAAATTCACATAACACGCAGAGACTATTATTATTATTATAAGAAGTAACAATTTTCTTTCTTTTCCTTGGCTTTCTCTTTGTATTAAAGCAATGTTATAATCATACACAATTTTTTTCAAAAAAAATGTTTATTCATCTCTTTATCTTGCTCACTCCCACTGCCCCCAGTTGATCTCCATCTTCTGCCTCCTGCTGCTTGCAAGGTGTTCCTGGCATGAACCTTCACCAGGTGTCAGAGATGGTGGAGCACAGGGCAAAGTGCAAGACAACAGGGAACAGGAGAATGCAGGCAAAGAGAGTGGGAGAAAAGGCGAGCCAGGCAAAGTGCACCTTGTCAGCAATGAGAGGCAGAAGATGGAAAAGACTAGCTGAGAGCAGCGGATGGGCAGGGCAGTAAAAAGGGCAGAATGGCAGGAGTAGAGGAGTACAAGGCCACACAGGGATGGTGGAGAGCAATGTGCCTGAAAGGGCAGAGATGATGGATGGAGAAGATAGGCAGGTTGGGAGAGAGGAAGCAAAGGTGAGGAGAGCAGGGGCAGGGAAACTGGGACTACTGAAATTGCCATTGTTAAACAGTGTGATTATGTAATGTTTGCCTAAAACTGCATCGTTTAGCAATAGAAATGATGGTCCCAATTAGGGCTGTTAAGCAAGGGCCATCTGTGTCTCCTCTGTTATCAACGTGATACCCAATCTTGCAAGTCTATAACATGCAAATTTATCATATCAATAAGATGTCTCTTGGGTTTCCCCCTCTATACTTTAAGCAGCAACATGGTGTGATGAGAATAAGGAAATGTGTAGTTTCTCTTGCTTCATTTCTGTTCTATCTAGTAAAATTTATCACTTTTCTCCTAGAAGTATGTGTATGGGTGGAGTAACTAGAATGTTTATATTAGAGAAATCTTCATATTAGATAACCAGCTAGTGTTATAGCCTCCTCCTGTTTTTGTAGGTTGGAGTAAAATGTACATTCTGTGTGACAAGAAAATCTCTGAACCCTAAAAACATGCCAGCAAACCTTTGGTGATTTTCTATCCGTTGTATTATACAAAAATATATTGCTACACATAGAATTGCTTTCAAGCACATTATGAACCATAATATTCTTAACTTCATGATTTCTATTATTTTTCATCAGAAGAATATTCCAGTAGAAGATGAGGTGAAAATCAGTAAAGATTGCCTTACTGACTTGTATATTCAACATGTCATACCATTGCCTCAGCGTGATTTGCCCAAAACCAGATGGGGAAAACTAATAGAAAAACAAAGAGGTCAGCAAGTATTGAAACATGGCACCCAAAGGTACGTTTGCTTTGTTTAGAGTACTTGGATTCTCTTCAAAATCTTTCAAAAGTTTGTGACATAACAGGAAACCAACTTAACTTGAATTAGCCAATATTATTTCCTGCATTTTAATTTGTTATTATCAGTATTAGATTTTTGTCCTGCTTTCTTTATATGTAGCTCCTACTTGAGTCCTACTTTCCACAAGAGAGTTGGTGATAATGGACCTGTACAGCCCTCAGCTAAGCAACACTCCTTGATAGTAGCTCTCTGTGACTTTAGATCAGGGGTCTGCAAACTTGACAGCTTTAAGACTTGACTTCAATTCCCAAAATTCCTTCTCTAGTCATGTTAGCTCAGGAATTCTGGGATTTGAAGTCCACAAGTCTTAAACTTGCTAAGTTTGAAGACCCTTGCTTTAGACTCTCAGCTTTATCTGAGAAAAAAAATCTGCCAATTGAAGAATGGAAACCTTGATTATCTTGACCTACTTTTTTCAGATAAATAAAACAACCATTTTGTTGTCTGTATTGGCAGCTTAATGTTACATGTCATTATGAAAAGAAATTGGACATCAACAGTCATAAAAAAAATTGAAATCAAGACAGGGACATCATGGAACTGCTTTCATTTATGTATAATATATTTCATTCATAACCCAAGTGCTTAATTTCATCCAGGGAATTAAGTCAAAAAGAGGTATGCCGCATATTTATACTTTATTAAGCAGTCTCTTGCTCCAATTGTAGCATCTTACCAGAAATTGGTGGCACCTATGCAAATCATAATTAAAAAGAATTACCACTCAACTGAAAAAGAGTCTTGACAAATTTCTGAGCAAAAACATCAATGCTGAGGCAAAGGGTTGAACTAGGCTCTGGAATAATCTTAGTCCAAGATTATTGTCTATCTTTGAATTAATCTTTGGAGAACATATGTACAGATTTGGAATATTTCAGTTTGGTTTGTCCAGTTCTTAAGTTTTGAAATGATAAGTGTGTTCTTTATTCTTAGACTAAATTGTGAAATAAATGTATGTCTGATAATACAAAAGCATTGCCATTTGTGTGAGATTAATTCCTCATCAGTTTGAATACTACAGTCCTGATTTAAGTATTCATATGGGAGAAAGTTATATTGGAATTGACTGAACTCTCTTCAAGTAGTTATTAAAATAGGATATTATTTAGAATCTAATAATTTTTGTTTTGTATCTATGATGAATGTTTATGTCACTTTTTCTTGTTCAGCATTATGGCAATGGAAAGTCTAAGAAAAAGGCCTCTCATTGTGTTCGATGGTAGCTCAACAAGTACAAGTATTAAAGTGAGGAAGACTGAGAATGGAGCTGCTGATGGTTTAAAATTTCTAACATCTGGAAGTACCAATATCACATGTAAAAGACTGCCTGTTCCTTCAAATTCCACACTGTGCATATCTGCTCCCACTTTCTCATTGGATGTTAAGAGGGAATCTAGGAATAATGAGGGTAAACAGAACAATATTGTAGTTAATATGTCACCTGGTCAAAACCCATCAGACTTAGAGCCTCTTACAGGAAATGCTGTTGTGAAATTAAAGAGAGCAGCTCCAAAAGAAGAATTGGATTCATCAGTAAGTATATCTGTACTATTTTATGAGGTCCTTCTTGAATGAAATCCCAATTAAAGTCTCTAGTTAGCAACTGCCATTTTTAACAACAGAATTTAAACTTACAGCAGCCTTTTCCTATCTTAATTTAGTTCAAGAAGTCAGTAGACTCTTGTTGGTGCTGTGTTATCTTGATAAGAGTTTTATTGTTAAAAATAACGCTCAGTTGGCACAAAGTGCTTTGCCCTAAAAGTGCTTTACAAAAATCTTTGTGAGATGTAAAGGTAATTTAGAAATGGCACAAGTTTCATTTGATTTTGTATGTGTTTGTGTGTTCTGAAAATGTATTTTCTAAGAAAATAAGTTTTATTTTGGACATTATATACTGAAAACATAATCTATATTCTCCTTCCACATGTTCTAAATACTTATTCTCCAGGATCTTAAAATATGTTAGATGGGTCAGGTGGAAGCAACTAGACCCCTCATGGATCGGCCCAAGATATTTTATTGTTGGTCATCAATGCAGATGTAAACCTAAAGGTTTGACCTCATACGTTTACTCTCTGGAACAGATTTTAAGCTGGAATGTATCTTTACTCTCACTAAAAGGGCCCCCTCCCCTTCAGCTGGTGGCTCTATCACTTTGGCTTAAGGCAGTTTACAGAGAGACTGCCTCCTATGCTGCTGCCTCAAGTTGGAAGCTATGTGGATGGAGCACTAAAGTTTATGGAGGAGGTTTTATGGAGAATGTGAAGCCTGCTGAGGAAAGGAGACATTAGTGTGCCAAGAGGCCCTGTTTCATGTCTTAAGTGGGACCTCTGTTGTTCTAGAGAGACTGCAGCCTATGCCCCTAACTCGCCTTCCACACTTTTCATTGCATCATTGGACATTATGGAAGATACAGATAAGTGCAGGAAGTAAGAGACAATAAATAGTAAAGTAATGATAAATTTCCTTCAATACTAATATTTCCTTTATAATGTTGAGTTCATACCAGAACCTAATATGTTATGGAAAACTGAAGTCCTTTTTAAAGATTTCAAAACACCTTTGTTTTAACCATAGATGGAAACAGAAATCAAGTTCTGGATGCTTTAACTTGTCTCCTTAAATAATCGAATTCTTTTCTTCCTCCAGAAGCCTCCTGAATCAAAAAAGAAGATCCAGCATGTGACATGGCCATGAACCTACAAGAGTTAGAAATGGAAATGATGCTTCGTCTTCATTTCAGTACAGAAGAATTGTACTAACCAGAGATGCAGATTGCAGTGGATAGTTGCTTAGAACTTCACAGTATAAAAAAGCACCATATGTTCACCATCAACCTGAGAGTATTTATCTTGCACTTTGAATTTACTCCCCATTTTAGAAGTTAATTTTGGTAGAACAAAATTATTTTACCAGCCTTTCTTCTGCATTCTTAACTGTAGTCTATACATCAGGTCTTTGCATGATTTGATGTAGAAAGTTTCTGACTATTCTGTTCATTGTACATTTTTAGTAGTATATTTTTTAAACATACACCATATATTTAAATAGTATGGAAGACTGTTTCCCTGTTCTGCTGATTTTACTAAGATATTTGCACAGGATAGTTCTGTTGAAAGGCCTAGAAAAACTATTTCTCATTTTTAGGTGCCAATATTATTTTTTGAGAAACTATTTGGGTCCTTTCCAAGTTTTCTTTAAGTGACATCCTGAACTGTACACTGGTTTTGCTTCAAATTGAAGTTTTTGCTAAAATGGAAGATTAAACGGATTTCTCTTGTCTTTAGAGATACATAGTTAGAAGGCCCCCACCCTCAAGATTGTGTGTTGAAAAAAAAAAAAAACCTCTGCGAAGCAGAACTGCATTTTTATACAGTATGTGATCAGTGTTTTATACTAGCATTTTTAAGGAAAGCTTATTTAACTACAAAATGCCTGACAAAATTGAGAAGGAAAGTAATGCTTGTTCCATTTATTTATGCAGCTAGAAAAGAGATAAACTCAGTGGAAGTTTGCAGGGATGAAATTTGTGCCTGTGAATAAATTCTTTGAAACTTACTGTATTTTTTTTTTTCTTATATGGTAAAAAACATCCCGGGATTTAAAAATATTAGAATCTCATTTGTATGTACAATGTAGTTTTATGTCATTATTAGTTAAAGACTGGCAGTGTCTTGGTGATACAGGTAATTTAGTTTCAAAACCTGTAAATCTTAACAGCTTTTTCACAATATACACAAAGCAGAAGTAAAGTGAGATATTGTTGTAAAAATAGCTCGTATTGGGGAAGAAAAAAACCAGTTACCACACTGAGTACATTTAAGTTGTGTTGATATCAGTAAGGTAGATAAAAGACATAACACTTCTGAACATTTATAAGATTTAGCCCACAGTCCTGTATGCTACTGCTTCACAGTAAATTTTATTTAACTTATGTTTAACTATTCACTCTTATAATTGCATTGATTGACATATAATTTCCATTGCCTCCATTGTTCCCCAAGACATTATAGAGCACTTCAGAATATAAAGAATGGTGTATTGAAGTGTAGTTGAATTCGCTTCTTAAACAATTGTGCAAGTTTTCTACTTCAGTACTGTATACGATTTAATTTTGTGTTTTTGTATTTGAACTGTCATTTTATTAGCTTATCTAAATTAAATTAAGTGTGTTCTCTTGTATAGATCATCTTTATGCTATAATTTTATCTTCCTTGTTAGGCTGGTTCAACTGAGTTTTTTGTATAATAGAATTAAACACCTATGCCAGCATTAGTGGATTAAGATATACCTAACTGCACTATTGCAACATTGGAAACATTTAAATATTTTTTACAAGTGGCATACAGTAGCTGTACTCTGTACTGTAAATAACTATATTGATTTTTTTTAATTTAGCATTTTTGATTGTAGCTTGATTTTATTATCCTTTGAAATGCATCTTTGGTCAGTGCATGTTTGTAATTAGTTTTTTAAAAATCTGGCTATGTTCTACATTTTTAGGAATTGCAGTACATATTCCAAATTAGCAGCTCCCAGTCTTTTTTTTTTTGGTAGATCCTTTCAAACATCATAAAAGATAACTTCCTATATGGTCACCAAATGTTCTTATTAAAAATAAAATAACACAATAATTGTATTCCTGTCGTGGAGGTGATAGACATAGATTTTAAGTTCCTAAGGTTTTCTTCACATGTCACTTTTAGTGAATAATTATCTGGTAAAGCAACCTTAAAGATATCCTGGGGAAGGGCAAGAGCTGATAAAAAGATTTTATTTGTATCAAAATTATTAATATTTTCACATGTTTTTAAACATGGAAATAATTTCAAAGACAACAGATAGTGGGTTTTCCCCCCAAAAAATGTAGTTTTGTGTAGCCACCACACTCTGCCTTTTGGCATCTCCATGTGTAGTGTTTTCTTTTTGATCCATTGTTATGGAAATTCACGTTGTAGGTAGCATGCATAACGCTTCTGTTTCAATTTACTCTTGATCATCAATATATGCCAGGAAAAGGCAATGTAGCTAATATGAAAATGGTATTTTGGGCAACAAAAACAGGTTCTCTTTATGGGATGGGATGGGATGTTTTGCATTTCCATCTCACATGAGATCAGAGGATTGAAAGCAAAGAAACCATTATCTGATGCTCTTGTTTTATCTGTTTCAGGGTGATAGTGAAAATGTTGCTCTGGTGGGGTTTTTTTATAAAGATGCTTGGGAGTTTTTATGTATTGGTTTTATTGTGCTCTTTGTTCTTAGTCAGCTGACCAGAGTCTTGGAACAGTGTGGTTCAGAGATATGCTATAATCCAACTATCTCCAATTGCCTTGAATAAGGGCCATGTTTGCAGTTGCCAGTCATAATTGCATGGGCTTCATGCAGTTCTCAAGGTAAAGTAAATTCTTGGTTCCTGAGCTGGGAAAGAGATTTAACCTGTTCAATAACACGATGTCCAGTGAGATGAAACCTAATACTCTCTTTCAGCTGTATTTTAATGCACTTACCAAGAATCCCATTTATTTATTGATGAGTATTTCTCAGTAAAACATTAACTTGAGTAGATTTGTCTTACACACTGAATCATCTGCAGACAAATGGCTGTTGTGATCAAGGTCTACACAAATAAGGAAATGCAGCAAATAGATAATGCATTATCACAACTACAACAGCACAAGAAATAGAATGGAAGGTAAATTTGCATTGTGCTCTATTTCAGGAAGGTAGGGCAATTCGTTACCTCCATATGAAGTAGTTAACGATGTCCCATATTTTATGAGACAGTTTGTAATGGTGAAACCAATATAAAAAGCTTTGATTTTATATTGGTTTCTGAAAATTGGGCTTTTAGAAATCAACAGTTCCTCTTTTTATGTAGATTCATATTTTTAAAGAGTCTATTCAAGCTTCACCTTAATGGCTAACAAACATTTATTAAAATGGCCGAATTCACAAAAATACAACACTTTGTAGAAATACATTTATTACTTTGCAATCTCTAAGGTGCAATGAAATTTCAAAAATTTGTTAGGAATAAAAACTGTATTTTGTGCAACGATCTTGCAACATCCTGAAATAATGTATATTTGCATCCACCAAACTTGGGCATTTATTTGGAAACAAATTCATGTGTTTGGAAATGGGAACAGCTTCAAATGCTGATGAAGAATATCGTATTCTTAAGATATGGCACAAATATAATATTACTGATCTGTACCTAAATTAAGCTACATTATTATCATCTATACATTTGTGAACTGGGAAGTTTAAATATTGATTCTTCCTCCACCAACACTAATCAGTGGCAGTTGTAATTCTCCAGAAAATCTTATTGAATCTGACAAAGAGAAGATTATAATGATATTATCTAATAGTTTTGCATTTAGGAATAAGTATTGCTTTCTAACTGATAGAAAAAGAATTACCTTTTCTCTGTTATATCTACTCCAATACATTTCTACAGTCTAAAAAGAGAGGAAAACTCACATTTAATGCCTACACAAGTTCTCCCTGTTTGCCAGGCTTCATTATCCAGACCAAATCTTTTTATTCCCAATCTCTCAGTTGAGCTCTAAGACCTCTGCACAATTTGAAACCCTGCATTAATTGCTCCATAACATCTGGAATATATTCTAGTGATGTTTTTACTTGCTTTCAAGTGAATGTGAGTAAAAAAGTCTACTTCAAATGAGATCAATTCCTTGGTGACTTAAAGGAGATGAACTTTTTTCCTCAATGCCAAAGTGGCTTACCGCTGCCTTTAAAAAAAATATTTTAATTCTCAGTGAAATCTATAGCCTTGGAATTTCTGGTAGTTTCCTATCCAAATCTGAAACAAATCTGAACTTGCTTGTTTTTCAAGATCAACTGATGTTGGCTAGATTCTACCACCTAATTGGTCAAACTTGAGTAGATGCTCTCAAATCTGCTCTATGAAGGGAGGCTGAGGTCTGAAGGATGAGCTCTAATGTACAATAAAATTGCAGGTGTAACCAGCAATCATGGCTCTGTTTCCTTTGTATATATTACTATATTGTGTTGAGGCCTAGCACCCAAAAAGAGCTAGTGTTAATTATTGCTGAGAAAAAAAATTACATTCTGCACTTTTGATCAAAAATCATGCACATCATTATGTATATTAGAAAACATGTAAATACATGTTTTTCCCAAAAATGTTTTTCATCTTTTAAATGTCTTTCCCACATTCAGGACACAGGATGTCGTCTCTTTCTGTGAGGAAACCACGGCCCACCAATGATAGGGAACATTTCTTGCAGTTGAAACAATCGTTGTGCCATTGCCGTTCCTCAAAAGAAATATACTTGGTGCCACCAAGCCCTGAAAAAGGATGGCATGAGAAAAAAAGTGAGACACATCAGTGTGAAGTAGTTGGAACTAGATCTAGGGTTATGAAACAACCTTTTTTGACCTAATATTTCTCAGATATGTTTGACCATGACTTCCAAGGAGGAAATAGCAGACAAGATGGCTCCCAAAAGCAGAGCCAATGATTGCATTGGAATGAATAGCCAGTAAGTAGACTGGATATTCAATAATTCTCTAGATGAGAGGACTTGAGATTGTCCATAGTTGCTCTAGAGCAGGGGTGTCAAGCACCAGGCCCGCGGTCCAGATCTGGCCTGTGGGACCATTCTGGAAAATGTAAGCGGCCAGCCTGCGTGGCTTCAAGTCCAGTCTATCCAATGCAAAGAGAAAACATCAGGCTAGCATGGCTTCAGCCTGATCTACCCAATGTGAAGAGGAAAGATTGGGCCAGCGTGGCTTCAGCCCGGTCTACCCAATGCAAAGAGGAAACATGCCAGCTGTTTGGGGAATGGCATCAAGCTGGCCATGCCCACCCAGTTGGCCACACCTACCCAGTTAGACATGCCCCCCCAGCCCCCCTGAGGTCAACCACAGCCCTGATGCGGCCCTCAATGAAATTGAGTTTGACACATCAGCTCTAGAGTCTAAGACAGTTGCTTATTGTGAGAAGAATGCATGACAGCAACCTCCACCAGTTTCAGAGCTTGGGAGACAAGGGAATAGACAGCTTGCTCAAACTGCAGTGGGCAGCTTTTAGTTTGCAAACTTCCATATTATATTTTTGAAAATAGCTTTTTAACTGCTTTCCAGCTATTAGGAACATTTTGATCAACATGTTTTACAGAACCAGGTACATTTCCCTCAATCCTTTTGGAATTAATTATTTTTAAAAAATCCTTATGGGAAAATGCCTTTTTAAAATAAAAAAAATTGGACACCTGAGGTAACTAAAAGCAATTAAAGTTTACAATTGAGCAGAAAGATACTTAAATTTGCAATTCTAGAATGAAGCAAAATATTTTAACATTGGATATTTTTGAACGATGAACCCAGAAAGATTGTGTCTAAAAAATAAAGGCAGTATCAAAGTACTTACCACTAATTGGGTTAGTGCATCCTGCACACTTTTTGGCATAGAGGCTACAAAAGCAATTTAGACAATATGCAAACTCATCTCGGGAAGTGAAACGTTGTCCAGATAGCTGTTTTTTGCATCCAATACACACAAAACACTCTTTGTGCCATGGCTGCTCTCGGTAAGTAATTCCTCCAGTAGTGATTGGCTGTTTATTTAAAATAGGAGTTGGAGGGGAGGAAAGAAAGGGAAGAGTTCATTTTTTATTTACTATTTGTCATTCATGTTCTTTAAATAAAATGCAAATGTTTTAGAAAGAGCAAAGTAATCTTGAGCAGTAGCTCTTAATATTTTAAGATATTGTCCAATGTCCAACTAATCCATAGGTTTCTATTCAAATGATGTTTTCAAGGTTACAAGCACAAGAAGGCAACACCTTCCCGCTCCTCAAAACATACACATATACACATGTTACACTTTCCATTTTCTCCCCAAGATAATTTCTATTCCCAAACCAAGTTCCCAAGGGAATCAGTATTGACCCTCAAAGCTTGATGCGGCTCTTCATTGCTATTCATGGTTCTATTAAAACAGTATTTCTTAAATTATTTTCATATAATAAACGTTTGGGGGGGGGTGTCAATAATCTGAAACTTCATGAGGTCAATGGGCTCGAGAATTTGTGGACTCATGCCTTAGACGGATTGAATTATTCTATTTAGCGTAATAGTGGTGAACGAGAAAGATCAGCACTGACTTTGTATCCTTATGTACAAGAGAATCAAATAATATTCCAGACTTTATACTGGAATAGCAATAGATCTATAGAATTTGGACAGAAACATGATCTTCGTCTAAGTGTCCTATAAACATTTTGCCACTGAAACTCAGCTAATTTTTTTCTGTGGATCACTAAGATCATAATGTAAATGTAGCATAGATAGTTGGAAAGGTTCGTGGCTGTTGAATGGTTTGAAGTTTTAAGTGGCTCCAATAACTATCCATTTTAACAATAAGGCCAGTTTTCAAGTACCAGATTTGACTTCCTCTTTATCAATTGACTCAGAGAAAGTGATGTCTTTTCTCTATCAAATTATATTATTCTGTACCAGTTCCTGGGTAGTTATAAAAAGTCTTCTGGCAAGAAATTTGCCATCCTTATTTATCCCCATTGACTTTCAGTCCGAGCATCTGAATTCTCGCTGTATCAAGGTATCACAAAACTCAACAGGTTTTATATACTCTAAAGCTAACTTCAGATGGCATAGTAATAAGAAAATCCTACTTACTTGAACTATAATCTAGCCCAAGACAATTTAAGGTTTAGATGCAAGATAAAGTCAACATAACAGAAACCTAATATTGCCAGAACGTGTGTATTATGGTTAGATGCAAGCAGGAAGGAAAGTTGCGGCAGCTGATTGAACAATGCACTAACAAACTCCTAACCCGATTCAAACACTCACGACAGAATTCAGGCAACTGCAACATAAATGTTAAAGTACAGATAAACCTCAAGAGAAATTTCTTTCTCACAGTTCATGAATCTCTGTGTGGACTTCAAGTTCCAAAACTGGTGGACTTTAACTCCCAGAATTCTCCAGCCAGACATCCTGGCTAGGAAATTCTGGTTGAAATTCATCCAAAGTTACCAAGATTGAGAGCTACTGCTCTGTACTATGGTTGTAAGGAATAACTGAGCACAGCAAAGGCAAAGTTTTCTCCCTGTTCCTTCCTCTGGTCTGTTTCCTCTTCCACAATTATGTCATTGATAAGAAAGGTTTTATTTTAGAACAATTTATCTTTCAGTATCAGATTCAACAAAAGGGCAAGTTATGGTAGGACAATATCTTGGAATAATTGGCTTGGATAAAGAGAGGTAGACAAAATACATTTCAGAGCATAACATTTCATACCATAATAAACTTTACCTTCTTGCATTGTACACACTGCATAGCAAATTGCTTCTCATAGCAGGGCACACAGAAATTCTGATTGTCCTTGGGAATAAAACTCTTTGTTCCAATGGGCTGTTGGCACCGATGGCAGATAAAACAGGTCTCATGCCAACTGCTTCCCTTATATTCCATCTTCCGTGTCCCTATGAGAAGAATAAATCCAGGACCACCCTTTAAATGGTTATAGCACAAAAAACAGAGATTCCAATATGTTTCATTTCTACCTATTCCATTTTCCAGTTAGTAAAAGAATCTGGCCAGGTTACCAAAACTTAGTCAGGAATAATGTCACCCTATAATCTTTAATTTCTCAGATCCTGAATACTTAAAATAAGCCCTCTGAAGAATAATCCTCCCTAATTTGGTGTCCTTCAGACATCACAACAGATATTGCTATCATGGGGCCACTAGATGGTAAGGAAAGAGATGAGTTTTTTCTGCCACCTAGTGGCTGTTTGTGTTATTGCAATCTACATATGGCAACCCTGGGCATTGTAGAGTTGTATTTCTAAATTGACTCCAAATATTGAATGAATTCACACAATGGAGCTAGGCCATCATGGTTGGTCGTCAACCATAGTTGGGTGAAACACAGCTGTTAAAATCTTGGGGTTTTTACTTCTTTTTGAGGAACAGGAACTGATTTTTGTTGGATGAAGGATCTATGAACTACCCTTTTAAAATTAACAAACATGAAAAACTGTTTCATAATTCATCCTTTTTTGTAATAGCAATATGGCAATATTGTTAATTAAGGAAGACTGAAAGGAGGATAATGTAGAACCTAGTTAGAAACCCTAACTCCATAAAAAGAAACAGAAAAACCTTCTAACTGTACCTACAATATATATGCTGCCATTCTGCCTTCTCTGCAGCATCAGCCTACCACTGTGGTTCTTGACCATTCAAAAGAAATCCAGTGCAACTCTTCCCCAACCCCCATTTTAGCTTGACTGTCCTGAATGAAAAATATTCTATGCTGGCTGAAGAACCAGATCATTGGAAGGCAAATTAAAGTCTTGATAAAGCACCTTGCAAAAGAACCTTCCTCTGGTTTTAGAAAGTATTTCACGAAAGCCCCATTGTGTTTCCAGAGCAGACAAGGTCTAACCTGGCATGATGGTCTTTTTGCACTCGTTACACTTGGAGGAGTATTCATTTGAGTAACATTCAGTACAAAGGAGGTGCTCTTCCTTTGCAGCAAAAGGTTTGTCCACCAAGGAGTTCTTGCACTGGAAGCAATGGAAGCAGGTTTCATGCCAATGACGATCCTTGTAGGACAGGTCCTGTAGTGATCCCGAACGACATAAGCCCATGTGAAGAAATACTCTATAACCTTGGGACAAATTGACCACAGTATTGTACATGAGGACTAACAACTAATGGAAAACATGTGACTAGATATGATGTTTGAATCTGTCTAAATTTAATTTCTAGTTTGCCAGCTAGAATTCATTTTTTAAAAATTCTTTGAGTAAGGCATTGTTGCTATCCTTTTAATAAACACAGCTTATGTGAATGGCCCTTTGCCCCCTTTTTCCATTAAAAAATATGCACTGACATTTTTCCATGTTTAATCCTTGCACTATATGCAGTATCTTTGTAGCCTGTCCAGAGTTGTATCCTTGTATGAATGAAGGTGAATATACGTGTCCCAGGATAATGCCGCAGGATCCAGTCTGGATTGGTCACCAGGATCAGACTTCAATACTTCCAATGTAATCTACTGGATCCCCTGCATGGATTGCCCCTGTGACAATGTAGGACAGATGGGGAGGAAGCTAACCACCAGATTGCAAGAGCACAAGCGAACAGTCAGATGAGGAGACCGAAACTCATTGGTAACTTCAATTGCAATTAACAAAGAGATACATTCAGTTTTGAAGCCACCAAGATTGTTGGACGAGTAGTGCAAAAAAATAGCCGGGAAGTATTTGATGTCTGTCAATCACATGAGTACTGATTTATTGCCAGCTTATCAAATACTTAGGAGTTGAAGGCTTGGTAACACAAGGAAACAACCAATGATTTAATAGCCAGCCATCAACATCCTGATCAACAACTAAAAAGCCACACACAACCAGGAATCATATAAATACCACACAAAGAGTAATCCAAAGCATACACTTTGCTAGAGAGAAGTTCCCTGAGGATAAGGTCCAGCACAAATCCTAAAGCTCAGAAGTTTAAACCTCTGGTCCTGGTGACCAACCCGGACTGGATCTGTATCCTTATATGCTGTCTAGAGTCACTGTTGTGAGATAGATGGCTATGCACACATACAAACACATTTTGGATGCAATTCTATGCATCTCACTGGAGCAGAGAAAACTGGGACCAGGATACTCCTGCATTTGCTACTAGGTCTATTCACTCTTGATGCCAACTTCAAGATTTTCCTTGCTCTCTTTCTTAGGGTTCTTTACCTAAAATCCATTTCAAGATTGCTTTTTGGTCTAGTGGTTAAAGCACCAAGGTAGAAACCAGGAGACTGTGAGTTCTACCCCTGCCTTAGAATGAAAACTGACTGGGTGACTTTGGGCCAGATTCTCCCTCTCAGCCCAACTCACTTCACTTCACAGGGTTGTTGTTGTTATGAGGGAAAGTAGGAAAAGGAAGGAGTAATAGTTATGTTCACTGCGCTGGGGTATTTATACAAATAATATAAAGGTGGGATAATAAACAAACAAACCCCTATATCAAAGACATATTTACAGAGAAGACTTTCAAACAAAGAACTATACTCTATATAATCCTGAGCAATCTGAACAAATTGGTCAATTTACTCATAGAAATTTATCAGCATCATTCCTAATAATAGAAAGTATTTCAGTGTATATTATGAGTTCATTTGAAAAAGTGGAGTATGCAGCATATTCTCATTTGTTTTTCCTCTTTGTAAACATCCAATAAGTGTTAGAAACTATTTGGATGTACTGGGACTAAAAGCCAAAATGTTGTCTGGATTAGGAAAAAATGCTATCATATGCTTTGATATCTCTGATAAAGCCAATTCCCATATTAGAAAAGCCCTACTCTACAAGATGGCTTGCAACTTACTAATATTCAGACTAATCAAATGAACATATAACATAGAACTGGGCTGCTGAAAACTTTTCTTTTTTTATTTCTCATGGAATTTTATTTCAGATTCAACCCCACATACCTTCCTGTATGCATCTTTTTTTTTTTTTTTTAATTTTTCCTACTAAACTGAGTGGAAAACAAACCATAAAATACGACAGTTGTTGACTTTTGGGGAACTAAGCATATATAAATCTGTTTTCCTCCGGATTTATCTATCTGTCTATCTATCTATCTATTATATATACATAAATAACATCAAACCTTTGATATTATCTATCATTTAATGCAAGAATGGGATCTTAAAATTGCAATTAAGGGATTATTAAAAAGATATAATGAGAAACCTATATGCCAAGCTTGTTTGCTGCACATAAGCAGAGATGTACCAGGCACTCAAATCATCAAGAGAACTCACATACTTATTACTTTTCAGTAATTTTACAGAGTACTGTCTACTGAAACGTTTCTCAAATTTAGCAGCTTAAAAATGTGTGGAATTCGACTCCCAGAATTCCCCAGATAGCCATTCTGGGAGTTGAAGTCCACACATCTTCAAGATATAAGTTTGAGAAATACTGATTTATTGTATATCATTTCTGGGAGTTACTGGAGAGTTAATACTGTATAACCATCAGTATAGCACACCTCTGCTTGGTCATTCTGTCCCATTGTAGTTAGGAATCAACACAATGCACAAGTCAACGCATAAACAAGCATGTGTGAGTACACAATTTTTCACCTATATTCCCCCATTACTAACAAATATTTTCTTAATTGTTCACTCAATTAAGGGTGAGAGGAAGGGGGCCACCGTCTTTCATGACTCACTTATTTGCCCTTGCAGAAGGGCCCGTAGTGCAGGAGAGATCAGGTAGCACTAAGCTTCCCCAATCCCTCTATCTGAGTTGAAAAATCCAACTAATTCCTTGCTCTTAGATATCTTGAAGGCTTGAAAGCAAAGGGATTCAGGAATGTCAATACACACAAGGTTACTTAGAAGGAATTCTGGGAAGAAACAGTTTGTCAGCTTCAGGAATTTCCACATACTAACCTTTCTTTTTTTTGGATTTTTGGCTTTGCTTCTGCTGGCTGCTCTTACCCCCCTGAAGTCTAAAGTAAATTAAACTAATAAATTAATTCATCATTGTTATGTATTGAAAATGGTATACTCGAAATCCCCGAGCCTTGATTGGCCAAGGCACGGGGATTTCTGATTGGCCCGATTTAGGTCTCCCGCGATTGGTGCAAACCGAGAGCGGGAGACTTGAATCGCTGCCATTGGCCGCGGCAGCCTTGCGAAAGGTATAAAAGCCGCGGGCTTTTTACCTTTCGCCGGTTCGGTTCACTTGTTGAAAATAAAGAGCTTTTAATTGAAGTCACCGACTCTGAGCTTATTTCCGGACACGACACTGGCGACGAAGGTGGGATCTCGCCCCTGAACCGAACCCCGTGTCCACCTAAGAACCAGCGACAGCACTAAGATGGCGAAGATAGCACCGCCCGCCCCCTTCAACCCTGCCGCCGAAGATTGGGAATCGTATTCGGATCGGTTCCGAATGTACCTAGAATGCGCCGGCATGAAGGACGCCCCGGGCCCGCTGAAACGCGCTGTCTTCCTTACACACTGCGGACCAGAGGTCTTCCAGATGGCTAAGGCATTAGCCAAGCCGGCAGACGCAACCGCCATGGACTGGGACGTCCTCGAACCAATACTGCGGCGCCATTATGCCCCCGAGGTCCCCATCCTAATACGGCGCAACGAGTTTTACCGCCGAAACCAGAAGCCCGACGAAAAATTGAGCGATTTCGTCGCAGAACTGCGGCGCCTGGGAGGACTCTGAGTTCGAGGGTCTCAACAGTCTCATAAGAGACCGCTTCGTACTCGGGTTATGGGATCCTACACTGCAGAGCCGACTTATGGCCAAGGGCGACATCAGCCTAGCCGATGCCCTTACAGCCGCCGCAGCCGCTGAAGCAACACGCACGTCGGCAGACAGCATGCGAAGATCTGATGCGAAGGGCGGGAACAACAACCCGGCAAGGTCGGCCGATGCAAGAAGTGAAGCGACCGCACACTACGGTGAATACCAGTCAAACTCCAGCACGTCTGAAGACGAGGAGGACATTCACCGAGTACAGACAGGACGCGGCGATCAACGAAGTCGAAAAGGCCGTAAGTCGAGGACCAGCTGCGCCGGGTGCGGCGGCGACCACCCCAGGTCAGAATGCCGATTTTTTGACTCTATCTGCAGGCATTGTGAACGAAGGGGTCACATCGCCCGAGTTTGCCGCCAAAAGAAGACTCGCAGCCCGCCCAAATGGGAACAGCACGACAGACGGAGAGAAAACTCCCCGCCCAGAACCAGAGAACGACAGCCAGACGGTCGATGGGACCGCGCTCAACGATCTCAAAGAAGCGGCGACGGTCGACGGAAAGAAGAGACCCATCAGACGGTGACCATCGGCCACGCCACCTCCGACGGCGCCAGAAAAATACATGTAGAGGTATATATAGAAGGCCAGCCATGCAAGATGGAAGTGGACTCTGGGTCCTACCTTTCCATGATTGCATGGCGTGAAATCAAAAGACTGGTGCCCACTCTACAAAAGAGAAACGTGCAGACACAAAAGATCATCATTAAAGACTACCAAGGGAACCGTGTCCCGGTAGTAGGCACCAAGAATTTCAACATAACCTACAAAGGCCACACCGAACAACTACCACTCACAATCGTCGATCGCGACCGCCCAAGCCTACTGGGTCTACAATGGTTCGCCCCGCTTAACATCGCGCTGACAGGTGTCAACCAAGTCACCATCGAAGCTTGGGAACAGCGGCTAACCCAGGAGTTCCAGGAGGTGTTCGATGGAGGCTTGGGCAAGTACCAGGGGCCCCTTATCTCATTTGACTTAGATCCAAGGGTCCCCCCTGAGAGACTTAAACCTAGAAGGGTACCGTTTGCATTAAAACCAAAAATTGACGAGCAGCTTGACAAACTCGTCAAACAGGGGGTATTACAACCGATAGACCATGCCAGATGGGAAACCCCTATAGTGACCCCAGTAAAACCGGACGGGTCAGTGAGAATTTGCGGGGACTATAAGGCCACCCTAAATGGCGCGTTACAACAAAGCGCCTACCCAGTCCCTATAGTACAACATTTACTACACTCGCTAGGAGGGGGCAAAGTCTTTGCAAAACTCGACCTTGCTCAGGCATATCAGCAGCTGCCGGTAGACGAGAAAACGGCGGAAGCCCAAACAATAGTAACCCATCGGGGGGCCTTCAGGTGTAACCGGCTCCAATTCGGAGTCAGCGTGGCACCAGGCATTTTTCAAAGCCTGATGGAACGTTTGTTACAGGGCATAAAAGGGGTGGTGCCCTATTTTGACGACGTACTAATAGCGGCGCCAAATGAAGCCGAGTTAAAGACGCGACTCAGACAAGTCTTAACAAAATTTAAAGAAACAGGACTTAAGGTTAAGCGAGAGAAATGCAATCTATGTACAAAGCAAGTAGAGTTTTTGGGCTATCTCCTAGACCAAAAGGGCATTCACCCTACAACTAAAAAAATAAAAGCCATCAAGGAAGCCCCCACCCCAAGATCCAAAACGGAATTACAAGCATTCCTAGGATTACTAAATTTCTATAATGTTTTCCTACCTCAAAAGGCAACGGCGGCGGAGCCCTTACATAGACTCCTAGACAAGAAGGCAGCCTGGACTTGGGGGAGGCGAGAACAAGCCGCTTTTCAAAAAACCAAGGACCTCCTCACCTCCGATGCTGTCCTGATGCAATTTAGTGAGACTTTACCACTAGCTGTCACTTGCGACGCATCACCCTTCGGCGTCGGCGCTGTCCTCAGCCACACCCTCCCAGACCAGAGAGAAGCACCCATCGCCTTTTTCTCCAGGACTCTGACCAAACCAGAGCGCAACTATAGCCAGCTGGACAAGGAAGCTTTGGCTATAGTTGCCGCCGTTAAACGTTTTCATGAATACTTGTACGGCCGCCCGTTCACCATCGTGACGGATCACAAGCCTCTGTTGGGCATCCTCCCGGGAAACCGAGCCACGCCCAACATCTTGTCACCCCGAATGACAAGATGGTCGGAATTCCTGGCAGCCTACAATTACGAACTGTTACACAAGCCAGGTAAGAAAATCTCGCACGCAGACGCTTTAAGCCGCTCGCCCTTACCTAACTCTGAACCTGACCCAGCACCTACCACAAATACCCTGAGCATAGAAAGTTTACCTATTACTGCATCCGACATTGCCAGGGAAACCATTAAGGACAGGCGTCTGGCACGAATCTTACACTGGTTAGAAAAGGGCTGGCCGGAAAAGGACTGTGACGAGACTTTTAAAACATTCCGCCAGCGCCAGACCGAACTGTCACTACTGAAGGGATGCATTCTATGGGGTGACCGGGTGGTAATTCCAGATAGATTGCAAGAAAAAGTCTTGAGGATGCTACATGAGGGTCATCCTGGCATCGTCAGGACTAAAGCCCTGGCCAGAAGCTACGCTTGGTGGCCAGGGATGGACAAGCAAATTGAGGCATGGGTCGCCAAATGCCACCGATGCCAGGAGACCAGATCCAGCCCACCCACAGCACCCATCCGGGATTGGGAAACACCACGAGGGCCCTGGTCCAGAATCCATCTCGACTTTGCGGGCCCCACAAATGGACACACGTTCTTAATCACAGTCGACGCATACTCAAATTGGCTAGAGGTGGCTGACATGAAATCCACCACCACAGAGGCTGTCATAAAAGAACTGAGCAAACTGTTCTCCACACACGGCCTCCCAGACGTCATCGTCTCAGACAACGGGCCCCAATTCACCTCCATCGATTCGAACGGTTCCTGGCAGAGAAGGGCATCCGCCACGCGTTGACAGCACCGGCGCATCCGGCGGCGAACGGTAGGGCGGAACGGATGGTCCAATTTACAAAAAAGACACTCAGGAAAATGGACCACGCGGAGATCAACGACAAAATCAACCGCCTACTCTTCATACAACACATCACTCCCAACACTACAACCAACAAGAGTCCGGCAGAGCTGTTAATGGGCAGGAAGCTGAGGTCTCCACTTGACAGACTGCACCCGACCTACAACCCGGAGCAGCCCCCAGACTCCAGCTCCAGGTTCCGGACATTTAACCCAGGCGACCTGGTTTACGCAAAAAACATGACGGGGGACCCCCTATGGATCCCAGCCGTCATAACACAAGTCACTGGTCCAAATTCGTACCGGCTCCAAACCACGGATGGGCGAGCCTGGAAACGGCATATTGACCAGTTAAGGTCCCGAACGGCAACTGACCTCAACCCCCAAGAAGCGAACCAAGGGGGGAGGGAATACCCGGAAAGACAATCGCAAAATAAAATAAACCAAAAATACTCACCAGAAAACAGCCATCGCGAGTCCCCTCCGGAGAAGAACCGTCTGGCCAGCTCTACCGACTCGGAGAAGCCAAGCGGGAGCGGCGAAATCCGCAGCTCAACCGACCCGGTAGGCCCAGGCGGGAGCCACGGCGAAAGAACCGGCCCGATCATCCAGCCGGTTCGCGAAGAGGCAGGAGCAGCCAAAGGAACGACCGCTCCGGCCGAGATACAACAGGGAAGTGAGTTGCGCAGGTCAACTAGGACTCGACGGAGCCCCGCCTACCTGCGTGACTACACCACCTGACGGACCGTACCAAGGGGGGAGGGGTGTTATGTATTGAAAATGGTATACTCGAAATCCCCGAGCCTTGATTGGCCAAGGCACGGGGATTTCTGATTGGCCCGATTTAGGTCTCCCGCGATTGGTGCAAACCAAGAGCGGGAGACTTGAATCGCTGCCATTGGCCGCGGCAGCCTTGCGAAAGGTATAAAAGCCGCGGGCTTTTTACCTTTCGCCGGTTCGGTTCACTTGTTGAAAATAAAGAGCTTTTAATTGAAGTCACCGACTCTGAGCTTATTTCCGGACACGACAATCATATTAGTTTATTTTGGGCACTTGGTCATCAGCTCACTTTTATCAACATTTGCAGCATCTGGTAATCACATCTGCCATTTTTGCTGGCTTTTGCCATTTACTTCCAGTTTTCAGCAAAAAGCACCCATTGGGTACAATCATGACTTCATTTAACAGCTGTGGCATTTGCTTAGCAACCACTGCCAACCATTTGATCAAATCAGGCCTGCTCACCCACTGAATGGCTGCAACAATTAACAACCATAATTCTGGCTCAAATACAGTCATAAATCAAGGACTATCTGTAATATATTTTTGCAATTTAGATTTTTTAGTTATACAATTTTTAACATTTTATAAAAAGAAAGGAAGGAAAAAGGCCTATTTGTTACTTGCTTACTTTTATGAATGGGGACAAATCAGTCTTTGTTGCTTTTATTAAAGGGTTGTATTCTTTCCTTTTATCCCACCTCTGTCCTCACAATCAAGTTGATTCCTTGTGCCTTTATGTTGAGGGGTCATTCAAGCATTTTGCCCAGGCTAGGATGGATACAGTACTTGAGAGTGGGTTCCCTCAAATACAGCAGCACTTCTGGTTTTCATGGTATTGGTTTTGATATAGATAAGAAAAAAAGCAGAACGTATCAAAAGGAAAAATAAAGTCAAACAGAAAGATTGCTTAACTCAGGACAAGAGAAGAACAACATATGGGCCAACTGTTATAAGGAAGCTCTGCTTTGGTTATTTTGAAAAGTCCCAATTAACCAGAGCCATCGGCAGGGGAAATCTTTCTTGCATCCCTTGACATGGGTAGAATCTTTGGGCCGGGGTGAGATTCAAAATTTTTAACAACTGGTTCTGTGGGCGTGGCTTAGTTGGTGGGCGTGGCTTGGTGGTCATGTTATTGCCTGGACATGGCCAACTCAATATCACTCACATCGAGGCACGCATCTCCTCGCCTGGCCTTTCATGACTGTGGGGATTCTGCAACAGTCATAAGTGTGAAAAATTGTCATAGGTCACTTTTTTCAGTGCCATTGTAACTTTGAACGTCACTCCACACAAGCAAAGTACCAGCAAAGGAGGGGAAAAAAACTCCAGAGAAGTTCCTGAGACAGGAAGTCTAGTCCTGCCAAGAATGCAATAAGGGTTAACGGAGAGTCAGTTTCTCTAAGCAATACCAGAATGTTTCCTTCCTGCCTTCCTTACAGGATTAGGCCAGTAATTTCTTCTAACAATCGCTTCTCTGAACTGCTTAGAATGTTAACAACCGGTTCTAGTGAATAGGTGCAAAGTGGTAAGAATCCCATCCCTGCCTTGGGCAACCTTTTGGAGAGACTTACTGATGGCAAGTAAGGAAGTTTAGGCCAGGGAAAAGGCAGGGCAGCCTACCTTACAGTCACAGCCGATTGGCTTCTTACACTCCTCACAGGTGTTGGAGTACAAGCTTTCATAGCACTTGATGCAGTAGGGACTGTCCTCCTTCAGAATGTATTTCTTGCCAAACAATGTCTCCTTACAATAGTGGCAATCAAAACGTTCGGTCATTGTGGCATCAGGGATTTGATCAGGCTGTCGACAAAAAGATGAGAAGGGTTAAGTTCAAAATGGGTAAAACATCAGCAGGGAGGAAGAGGAGGAGGATGAAGAGGCGGAGATGATCATTTTCCACAATTCCTTCTAGGGGCCTCAGGAGGACATATGAAAGGAGCCTTCAGACATGCCCTTATCATCTCATGGTTTGACTACTGTAACACAAAAGCTTCAGTGAGTCCAGAATGCAGCAGAATAGGCAGTGATGTGCATGTCTTGGAAATGCCTATGAAACCCCTCTGCTTCACAAGCTGCACTAGTTGCCAATGAGCTTCCAGGTGCAATTCAAGGTGCTGGTCACTGCCTGTAAAGCCCTATTTAGCATAAGCTTGTGCATGAACATTAACTGAGAGTCAGTTTAGTCTAGTAGTTAAGGCACCAGACTAAAAAGCAGGAGACTGTGAGTTCAAACCTTCCTTAGCCATTAAAGCAGCTGGGTGACTTTGGGCCAATCACTCTCTATCAGCCTGACCCATCTCATGGGATTTTTAAAGTGATATATACAAAAAATATAGACATTCTATCACATATTCTATTTTATTTATTTTTTTGCATATCTCTATTTACATTGTTAACAGTATTTTGTCATTAGTAATACATATATTTACATTATTCCTATACATTAATTCTTATTCTGTTTAGATTTATACCATCTATCTCAAATCACATAATATTTCGATTCATTCTTGCCTTTTAATTCCACTATAAGTTTATCCATCTCAGTATTTTTTGTCCAGTATTTTTTTTATCAAGTTCTCTCTGGATGGTATCTTTTCTGTCTTCCAGCCCTGTGCAGACACTATCATCGCCACTGTTATTATGTGTAAAATGATGTATTGGATTTGTTTGCTAAATTTCCCTTTAACTATTCCTAATAAAAATCTTTCAGGTTTAAATTCTATTTGGTGTTCAGTAATTCCTTGTAGCCATCTTTGTATCCTCATCCAATATCTTTTAGCTTTTGGGCATTGCCACCACATTTGGAAAAATGTTCTGTCTTTTTGTTTACATTTCTAACATTCTGGCTTTGAATTTGGATATATTTTGGCCAATCTCATTGGCTCTATCACATATTCTATTAACTAGTTCTGAAGTAACAGGAGGTAATAAAAACTTGTTTATGTGAGACCACATTTAATGTATTATGAAGTAGATTATAGTTATTACTGCATGGTTAGTTCACCAATTACTATTTCAAGTAAGCAGAATAGAATTGTACTGAAATGCTCCAAGATGTTAACGGGCAGTCTATCATTTTTTCCCCAAAGACTGCCACATCTAGGTCCTTCTTTAAATCAAGCATTAATCTTATGAACATAAGAACATCAGCAGTGCCTGTAGGAGACAAACCTAAGAAACAAAATGGAGACTGCACCAATTTCCCCCTTTGTCTTTTGGCTATAACTAAAGTCAAATTCAGTTCATCTCTTTGCCTAATCTCCATCAGATGGAAATGGACCCTCCTTATCTCCAGACAAACATCAATGCAAGCTCTTCTAGACCAAAGAATAGTTAGCCTCATCTCACCTGTCCACAGCCTATTCCAAGACCAGCCTTCAAAAGGGGATTACAACATAGAGAAACCCCAACATTCCATCCTATATCAATTGATGACCTCAAAATTCCATCTCCATTGCAATGGACTTAGCAGTTCTGTTGTCTTCCTGAAAGATCCATTTACCTAACAATAGAACTATCCACAGGTACGCTGAACCTGACAGTCAGCCAGCAAATCAGATCCAGAGGTGGTATTCAGCAGGTTCTGACCAGTTTTGGAGAACCGTTAGCGGAAATTTTGAGTAGTTCGGAGAATCGGCAGATACCACCTCTGACTGGCCCCACCCCATCTATTCTCTGCCTCCCAAGTCCCAGCTGATTGGCTACATCTTTTGTTGCCCTGCATGGGAGAATGGAGCTGGAAAGCTGGTTAGTGGGGTGATGAGGTAATGGGGATTTTGCACTATCTTTCCCCTGCCATGCCTACCAAGCCATGCCCACCAAGCCACATCACACCCTCCAAGCCACGCTCACAGAACCGGTAGTAAAAATAATTTGAATCCCACCACTGATCAGATCTCTAAGATTTACTACCTTGTATCAAAATATTTGTTTTTCTATTGTTCAGGGTCGCTCTTTTTGTAAAGCAGCTTCCCAATGAACATGGGGAACATGGTTCTTCTCCTCAACGTTGCGCAGTTTCTTCAGACTGAAGCAAAGCCCTGCTGGATCAGATCCCTGGCCCATCTAGTCCAGCAATCTGTTCTCACAATTGCCAACCAACTACACAGGAAAGTCCACTAGTCTGTCTGTAGAAGGACCTCTGGGATAGTCAGACTACCATCAAAACTAACAGCAATTAATTTGCAGGATTTCCATGAAATGGTAGAACAAATTTTTGAAGTTAACACTATACCATGGCAGAAAATTCCAGGCCTCAATTTTGTTAGGTGACCTCTGGTCCTAGAATTTTGGGAAGAGGAAAATAGCTTCACCTTGTCCACTTTATCCACATTTTGCATACCTTTGTATATTTCAATCATGTATTCTATAAGTATCCCACTTAATAATGCCAGGAGGTAAAGAGCAGGAATAAAAGATATTCAGAAATGAATTTGCTAATGATACCACAAAAGATTCCAGAAGGGATTTTTTTTTTCAAATAGGAAAATTCAAATGAAACACAGTCAGCATATCCTAGTCCACAACATGTCATAGTCCACTATTTTTCTACAAAATTTAGGTACATGAAATACATTCCTGCAATTATTTTATAAATTATCTACTTGGGTTATGATAGGTCTCCACAATTAATTATAATTACATCTAAAATGTTTCCCATGTAGACATTTGTTCCACAAATACATATTAAAAAAAGATTTCTATCCATGTCCCATGTTTTTATACTTTATTTTGTTTTCTTTCCTGAAGTAAAATTTATGTATTTCTCTCAAAAAAAAAAGTCTTCAGACATAAATCCACAAAGAATTGGAGTTTCCAAATGGAGATTTCCAATCAACCAAAAATATTTGGAAAACACTTGTGTTATAGTTTCAAAAATTGTGGAGATATTTATAATGTCTCTATTAAACTATAGCAAACTAAACTATGAGGAACAGATCATTTTTCATCTCAGTTCTAGTAATTGGAAAAAGCATTTCTATCATCACGTTGTGAAAATTTAATATTCTTTCTCTAAGAATTCTCATTTATTTTTCAATCATAATCACAATTCTACACAAAGAAGAAAGGAACATAAGTAACAGGTAATATAGAATTGTTTGATTAAAAATTTCTATAGCATACATTTAAGTTTAATTTTTATATGTCATAAATTTTCTTAACAATTCATAAGCATAGTTCATAGCACTTTAACTTAATGTTGGCATCCCCTACTGCCTTGTAGCAATGAATTGTTTTTCCTAGATATTCACTATTTTAAGGCAATGTTTTATCTTTGTAATCTTTCTACATTTTATAGAGAAATTTTCAATTTTGTTCAATATTATCAAATACTATCTGTCAAGATTCTAACAAGATTTAAAAGAAATATTCAAGGTTTTGTTTTGTTTTTGGCTTGGGCACCTTGTGGACCAAACATATTCCTTTAACAATGAGTTGAACTTGGTCATGCTCAACTGGAAACAATAATAATTGAAGAATGAAATATTAATATTCTACTAAGCCAGGGGTAGGGAAACTTGGGTCTTTTATCACTTATGGACTTCAATTCCCAGAATTCCTGAGTGAGCCATAAATGGTTCCCCATATGTCCTACAACAATCCCATTCAAGTCAAAAATTGATTTTCCCCCACAACTGAAAAACCAGTACGCCAGGGATGGGGAAACTTTTATGGCTCACTCAGGAATTCTGGAGTTGAAGTCTGTCATGTTTTGAGCATGGGCGAGAAAGAATGGAGACAAGTTTCTGAATGGTGAACTTCAGCTCTTTATTACATTATACTTGCTCAAATTAAACAGTAGTAGAACCTGCCTTATATACAGTAGTAGAACCTGCCTAAACGATTACCCAATAACGAGCTAGGAACGCTAGCTCTTGAACCAATAATACATGTCTGTTAAGGGCCAATCGGATTCCCCAGAATGGGCCAATCCGGTACGACCGCTTAACAACCAATTAGAAGTGCAGGGCCAGAACCCTGCACTTGACTTCAAGCTTATGCTTTATTGAAATATATTACATACACAACACCCCTTCCCCCTAGCTTCTTAGTTCAGGGCAAGTTACGTAGTCCTTTAAATAGGACGGTTGTTTTTTAAGTCTTTTTGACTTCCGCTGTATTGGTTGGTTGCCGTCCTGCTGGGGCAGATTGCTGTTTGGTAGCGGGGCTGCCTCCGGTTCAGGGTTTGCTTCTGTGATGTCGCCCTCATTTTCTGTGCTCTCTTGAGGTGCAATGTTTCTCCCTCCGGCTCCGCAGCCTGGGTTTCTGTTAGGTCGTCGTTCCCCTCGAACGGGTTTCCTAGGGCTTCATCTTCTTCCGTACCTCCCCCCCCCTCAGTTTGATTATAGGGGAGTTGTGAAGTGGCAGCTGCAAGGCATGACCGTAACTGGTTGATATGCCATTTCCAGAGTTTATTGTCACGGCATTGCACAAGGTAGGATCTGGGGCCGGTTACACGTATTACCGTTGCTTCCACCCACAATGGGTCGCCCGATAAATTTTTTGCATACACCAGGTCTCCTACCTGGAAGGTGCAACATCAGCCGCTGGATCCTAATGGTTTTTCCGGTTCATAAGCAGGGTGCAACCTGTCAAGGTGGGAGCGGAGCTTTCGTCCCATTAATAGTTCAGCGGGCATCTTGTTAGTGACACTATGTGGGGTGATGTACTGCAAGAAGAGGATTTGACTGACTTGTCATCAATGTTATCATAGTTTACCTTTTGCAAGGTTTTCTTTACAAAATGGACCATGCGTTCTGCTCGGCCATTAGTCGCAGAGCGCACCGGCGAGGTGAGCGCATGGCGGATGCCTCGGTCGGCGAGGTACTGCTCGAATACGAGTGCCGTAAATTGTGGGCCGTTATAGGATACCAGGACGCCTGGTAATCCGTGGGTTGCAAAGAGTCTGTTTAGAATCTTGATAACCGCGTCGGAGGTTGTGGTAGTCATGCGATGAATCTCGAGCCAGTTTGAGTAGGCATCGACGGTAAGCAGGAAAGTGTGGCCCTTGGTTGGCCCCGCAAAATCCAAGTGAATTTGGGACCAGGGTCCACGTGGTGTCTCCCATTCGGTAGGCATGGCTTTCGGAGGGGCGTTGCTGACTTCTTGGCATTTGGGACAAGCTTTAACCCAATGTTTGATTTGCTTGTCAATGCCTGGCCACCATGCGTAGCTGCGTGCAAGGGCTTTCATTGGTACGATGCCAGGGTGGCCATCGTGCAAGGTTCTTAATAGTGTCTTTTGGAGCCATTCTGAAATAACGACTCTATCGCCCCAGATGACACAGCCTTTTTGGGAGAACAGTTCAGTCTGCCTAGACTTGAATGGTGTGAAGTCCTCAGGCAATTTGTCCAATGGCCATCCGCGCTCTACCCAGCCCAGGACGCGTGCTAGGGTGTGGTCGCATTTGGTTTCTCTCGCGATGTCTCTAGCAGTCAGTGGTGGCGAGTTGAGAGCCTCGATTTGCAATGAGGTTACCGTTGGTGCCGGATTGTCGAGAGTCTCTGGAAGTGGTGCTCGGCTCAATGCGTCGGCGTGGGGAATGGCTTTCCCCGGGCGGTATTGCAGCCGATAATTATAAGCAGCCAAGAACTCTGACCATCGGGTCATTCTAGGGGATAATATGTAGGGAGTCGGCTTATCTCCGGCTATTATCCCTAGCAGCGGTTTGCGATCAGTTACAATAGTAAAAGGCCTGCCATACACATATTCGTGAAATCTTTTCACAGCTGAGACGATTGCAAGGGCCTCTTTATCAATTTGTCCCTAGTTCCGCTCAGTCTTGGAAAGAGTCTTAGAGAAATATGCAACAGGGGCTTCGTTCCCGTTGGGGAGTACGTGGCTCAAAATGGCGCCTACCCCAAAAGGCGATGCATCACAGGTTATAACTAATGGCAAAGTCTCGTTATATTGCATGAGTACAGAGTCAGAAGTAAGCAGTTTTTTAACATTTCTAAACGCTTGTTCCTCACGGTAACCCCATAACCAAATTGCCCTCTTATCTAGTAATCGGTGTAATGGCTCAGCGACAGTTGCTTTGTGTGCTAAAAACACATTATAGAAGTTGATGAGGCCTAGGAATGCCTGGAGATCGGCCTTGTTTCGTGGCTTGGGAGCGTTTTTGATCACTTTTAATTTACCCTCGGTCGGGTGAATGCCCTGGCTATCAATTAGGTACCCTAAGAATTCAACACTGTCCATGCATAATTTACATTTATTTTTCTTAACCTTCAGACCAGCTTCTTGAAATTTTCTTAGGACCAATTTTAATCGGTCCTGTAAGATTTTTTTGTTGGGGCTGCGATTAACACATCGTCAAAATAAGGGATCACACCCTTAATTCCCTGTAATAGCCTCTCCATAAGGCTCTGAAATATCCCTGGGGTGACACTAACCCCGAATTACAACGGGGTACATTTAAAGGTACCCCGGTGCATCACAATAGTTTGGGCTTGTGCCGTTTTTTCATTAACTGGCAATTGTTGATAGGCCTGAGCTAAATCCAATTTAACGAAAACTTTCCCGCCCCCCCAGGGAATGGAGGAGGTGCTGCACCACCGGAACTGGATACGCGTTTTGCTGGAGGGCGTGGTTCAAGGTGGCCCGGTAGTCCCTACAAATTCGAATTGACCTGTCTGGCTTAATGGGTGTTACGATAGGGGTTTCCCAAGGGGAGTGATCGATGGGCTCTAACACCCCCTGAGCTATCAGTTTGTCGAGTTGTTCGTCGATTTTAGCCTTTAAAGCAAATGGGACTCGACGGGGCTTCAAGCGAATGGGAGCCACCTTGGGATCTAAGCTGAATGAGATCGGGGTCCCCTTGTACTCGCCTAAACTGTCCGCAAAGACGTCCCTGAACTCAGAGATAAGGTCTTCCTCCCAGTCACAGCCACCGACTTGGTTTACGCCGGCCACTTCAATGCCGAGTGGCGTGAACCATTGGAGGCCCAGCAAGCTAGGCCTATTGCTATCGATGATTGTCAACGGTAGGTACGCCATGTGCTTCTTGAAGGAGACTCGGACTCGGCAGGACCCGACGACGGGGATTCGGTTCCCCTGGTAGTCCTTGAGGATGAGGTGTTGGAACCGGAGGTCTTGGCGTTGAATTGTGGGAATGAGTTGCTTGAGTGTTCTCCACGACAGCATCGAGAGAGACGATCCCGAATCGACCTCCATGTGGCAAGGCTGATTTTCGATGGCTACTGTTACCCGGATTTTCTTAGTGTCCATGGTTGAGGCGTGACCGATAGTGATAGTATGGTGAGCCTCTTCTCTCTGCAATGGCCAATTTCTGTAGGATTGGGTTGCTGGTGCTCGCTTTACAGGACAGTTTCCTGTCGATTGGTGATAGCTGGTGCCTTTTGAGGCCTGGCTGGGTCCTGGCAAGCTGCGGCAGACCCATCCGATGTGGCCTCATCTCCCACACTCATGGCAGAGTGCGTCGCGGAACTTGCACTCAGACCTGGCATGGTTGGCTCCACATCCAGCGCAAGGGTGTACAGGCTTCGGGTAGTGGTCTCGATTGGACCGCAGTCGATGGACCCCCTCTTCTTCGCTTTCTGACGATGAAGAGAGGTCCTCATGGTGTGTTGTCGCGAGCTGTCCCTCTGCGCTAGCTGAGATTTCGCTGGCCGGTGGCGGCACCGGAGTGCAGTTTCGGCGTAGTTGTGCAGCTGACTTCTTGGTTGCCTCTGCCGCGGTAGCATCGGCAATGGCATCGGCAAGGCTGATGTTGCCCTTTGCCATCAGCTTGCTTTGGACGCCCGGAGCATCAAGTCCAAGGACTATGCGATCTCTCAATGCCTCTTCGAGGTCGGTGAACCTGCAGAGGCCTCCTAAGTTGCGGAGGTCTGCTATGAAGTCGGCCACGCTTTCTCCCTTCCGCTGGTTTCTTTGGTAAAACTCGTGGCGTCTCACGAGTGTAGGCACGGTAGGAGCGTAGTGGGCTCACAGGATAGCTTTGAGGTCGTCCCAATCCATGGCCTTCACTTCTCGGGGTTTGGCTAGCGCTTTAGCCATCTTAAATACAGTTGGACCGCAATGCGTCAGGAAAACCGCTCGTTTCTTTCCTGGTGTGGCGTCCTTCAAATTGTTCGTTTCAAGAAACATTTGGAAGCGATCCATATAGGACTCCCAGTCCTCCTGGGTCGGATCGAACAGAGCGGGTGGTACGAGGCCGCCGGATATGGTTCCATTGTTGGCGCCATCTGTCACGTGCTCGGTATTGCTTCTGGGTTCCATTGGTTCAGTTGTCTCCATATCCCATCCTCGTCGCCAGTGTCAAGTTTTGAGCATGGGCGAGAAAGAATGGAGACAAGTTTTGAGCATGGGCGAGAAAGAATGGAGACAAGTTTCTGAATGGTGAACTTCAGCTCTTTGTTACATTATACTTGCTCAAATTAAACAGTAGTAGAACCTGCCTTATATAGGCAACCCTCAAAACGATTACCCAATAACGAGCTAGGAGCGCTAGCTCTTGAACCAATAATACATGTCTGTTAAGGGCCAATCGGATTCCCCAGAATGGGCCAATCCGGTACGGCCGCTTAACAACCAATTAGAAGTGCAGGGCCAGAACCCTGCACTTGACTTCAAGCTTATGCTTTATTGAAATATATTACATACACAACAAAGTCCATAAGTGATAAAAGACCCAAGTTTCCCTACCCCTGTACTAGGCTAATAAGAAATCCTTTACACTAAACACTTCTCCAGGTCTCACACAGATGATTTTGGGGGAGTAATGGGAAAAGAAAATCAATGGATGAGAAACGAACACTTCATCCTTTCCTCTGGATGGAGTGCATTATCTTTTACTCTGAACAGAGTACTACTTCCACAGTCAGAGCTGGTGAATAATTTGGGGACTCTTCTGATTTGAGGTTCCTGTCTGATGAGGACAGGTTGCAGCTATGGTCAGTGGTGGTGGTGAGGCTTTGAACAGATTTGTCTTGTATGCCAGTAACACCCATTCCTGGACTGAAAGATCCTGGTTACTTCCCAGTGGGACTTTTACAAAGAGTTCTAGAATTTGTTCTTGAAGATCATCCAGAAATTACCATTGGCACAGTGTTAAGCATCCTTCAGTTTATCCATGTTACATTTTTGCTGTGTGAACTGCAATGGCTTCCATTTTCTTTTAGGATGTAATTCAAGATGTTGGTTATGACCTTTAAAAGCGTAGATGGAATGGGGCCAGATTACTTGTGGAATCACCTCTCCCTGGAGGTATAGCAATAACAATAGCATTTAGACTTATATACTGTTTCATAGTGCCTTACAGCTCTCTCTAAGCAGTTTACAGATAACATTGCCCCCAACAATCTGTGTCCTCATCTTACCGACCTTGGAAGGATGGAAGGCCGAGTCAACCTTGAGCCGGTAAGGATCGAACTCCTGGCTGTGAGCTCAATTAGCCTGCAATACTAAATTCTAACCACTGCACCACCACAGCTCCTCTGCCTGTTCTGTCAGGCTGGGCAACTCCAGATCCTTTCCCTTAATAAAGGTTGCCATCTAGTGGGGTCTAAGAAGTATGCATTCTCTGTAGCAGCCCCTGACTTGTAGAATATGGAACCCTTTTAGCCTTCTGAAAAACCATGAAGGTTTAGAATTGAGATAAAGTGAGGTTGAATTCTATGCTCTCATGGATTGGGAATTGTGGGTTTTGTACCATTTGGTTCTATTATTGCTATGACCTTCCCACAGTTATATTTTACAAGCTGGGATGCTATATATGGTGTATGTATGTATGTATGTATGTATGTATGTATGTATGTACAAAATATATAAATAATTCTAGTCTGGCAACTGGTGTCCTTCTTTCCCATTTTGGGTAAAAAGATAAAAATGTTAAAGAGCTCAAAGGATATAAAAATATTATTGGCTTCACAGTGATATCTATAAAGTTCCTACTAGCAAACAAATTTTTGTCATTCAACTGTAGGATGTTAGCACCCACCTCTCTCCTAGAAAAATGAAATATCCTAGGGAATATTTAAAAGGCAGAATATTTCCCCTAAAAAGAGAAGTAGAAACTCAGAAGCAGAAGCTCACCCCCACCTTTGTTAATGGGTGGGCCATTAAGGCCTAGACCAGAGTATTCTACATAACAAAGGCCTCTGCCCATGTCACCACCTGGCCTGGGAAGATTGATCAGCCAGCACTCAGGTGAAGCCATGTGGTCTAGACAAAGCCTACAAAGTTAGCTAAGACCCCTGCCCCTGGGAGTCTGACAGCCAATGGGATACATTTCTTGCATAGAAACAGGAAACACTAAGATGGAGCCTAACAGGGTATATAAGGGTCTCTAAGCATCTTGGCCCTTCCTTCTCTTTTCCTTCACCTGGAAGCATGTGATCATCCTTTTCACTTTGGAGCTCCAAGTCAAGTGGTCCTGTCCACCATTAAACCATCTTTCCAAACAGCCTCCATGTTTCCAGTGTCTTTCTTCCCCATTTGGAACTGAACCCAGAAGGATATTCCTTCCAACACAACAAATATGCTAAGGGCAAGAGTGCAGGAGGCATACCTTGAATGCATAAGTTGTAATATCCATCAGTTGGAAGGATCATCTCACTTTCCCTGAACCTGCATCAGAAGAAAAAAGTGATTTATCATGTCTGTCTACCTATTAACCAACTTCTTTTACATGAAATCAGTTTTATTGGTGTTAAGTCCTGGGCATGGGCGCAAGAAACGGAGACGAGACATTGAACAGTGACTTCAAATCTTTATTAACAAGAAAGGACAGAGCAAAATACTTGGGCAGCAGCAGCTCTTTTATAGAGCTGGCTGCCGTCAAAACAACCAATGAATTGAGTTTACCGCTTTCACAAGCGTCCAATCAGGGGGGCCCGTTAACAGCCAATCAGACTGGCCAAAAACGACCAATCACGACTCGCTATCTACGGGCCAATGAGAAGTGCAGGATTACAAACCTGCTGTAAAGTAAAGTTGTTGAGGGTTGTATCGCTGTGTTGGCTTAGTCCATAACACCCCTCCCCCCTAGGTTCCGTCTGAGGGGTGGAGTGACGTGTTCTCGTAAATAGGCAGGTCGCTTCACCTGTCTGTTTGACCTGTGCTGTTCCACCGGTTTCTGTCCTGGTTCTGGTTCCGGTGGCTGCTAGTGGGTTGGATGGCGAAGATGGTGGTCCTGGGCTGCTTTCCCTGCTTACATCAGTGCTGTCTTCCGGGTTCCCTGGATCCGCTTCCATCACAGTGCTGTCACACGGCGAGGCCGCTCCCTGGCTCGGTTCTCCTTCGGATGGTGAGTATCCCCTGGTTGGTTGCATAGGCTGTTGGGTTTCGATTATCATTTCTTCTTCGGCCTCCTCAATGTTCCTTCCCACCCCAGCTAGAGGTTCCGGTGCTAATCTGGAACGGAGTTGGTCTATGTGGCATTTCCACATCTTATAATCTGCAGTTTGTAGGCGATAGGATCGGGGTCCCGTAAGTTGCGTTATTGTTGCGGGGACCCACAATGGGTCGCCCGAGAAGTTTTTCGCAAACACGAGGTCACCTTCCTGGAATGCCCGATCCCTTCCTGGATCCCGGGGGTTGTTCCGGTGTGTAGTTTGGGTGGAGGCGATCAAGATGCGAGTGAAGTTTCCGGCCCATCAGGAGTTCAGCTGGGGTTTTGTTCATGGTGCCATTTGGGGTTATATGTGCTGGAGAAGAAGCATCCAGTTTATTTTGTCATCAATGTCGCCGTGGTCCATTTTGTGCAAGGTCTGTTTTACAAATTGAACCATTCGCTCAGCCCTACCATTGGTGAGCTGGCGATGTTAAAGCATGGCGGATGTCCCGATCTGCCAGGTATTGTTTGAATGGCAGGGCAGTGAATTGGGGGCCATTATCAGAGACCAGGACATCTGGAAGTCTGTGGGTAGCGAATAGTTTATTCAGTTTTTTAGTGACTGCGTCTGTGGTGGTGCTTTTCATCTTGTGGACTTTGAGCCAGTTTGAACAGGCATCCACTATTAGGAGGAAAGTGTGTCCTCTTGTAGGTCCTGCAAAATCGATGTGGATACGGGACCAAGCACCTCGAGGCATTTCCCACTGAGTTGGGGGAGTCTTTGGAAGAGCGGAGCGAGTCTCCTGGCATTTGCTGCATTTTGCTACCCAGGTCTCTATCTGTTTATCTAAGCCAGGCCATCATGCGTAACTCCTGGCTAATGCCTTCATCTGCACGATGCCTGGATGTCCATCGTGCAGCATTTTCAATACCCTATATTGCAATTTCTCCGGGACTATGACTCTGTCTCCTCACACTATGCAGCCTTTCTGGGAGAATAGTTCTGTTTGACAATTCCTAAATGGCTTGAACATGTCATTGGTTGCACTGACCAGCCAACCCCGTTCTACCCAGCTGAGGACTCGTGCCAAAACAGGTTCCTTTTTTGTCTCTAAGGCGATGTCTCGAGCGGTCAGTGGAGGCGATTTGAGGGTTTCGATTTGCAATACGGCTAAGGTTGGAGCAGGGTCCTCTATGATGTCTGGTAGTGGAGAGTGGCTCAAAGCGTCAGCATGGGGAATGGTTTTCCCCGGGCGGTGTTGTAATCGGTAATCGTAGGCGGCTAAAAATTCTGACCAACGTGTCATTTTTGGTGATAAGATATGGGGAGTTGGTTTGTTTTCTGCCAAAATCCCAAGTAGCGGCTTGTGGTCTGTAATTATGGTAAAGGGTCTCCCATATACATATTCATGGAAATGTTTAATTGTGGATACAATAGCAAGAGCCTCTTTATCAAGTTGACTATAGTTCCTTTCGGTTTTAGACAAAGTTCTCCAAAAGAACGCAATAGGTGCCTCATTTCCATTTGGTAGGACATGGCTTAAGATGGCTCCCACTCCAAATAGTGAGGCATCACAGGTAACCGTCAAAGGTAGAGTCTCGTTGTATTGCATTAATACAGCATCGGAGGTTAAGAGGTCTTTTATCCCTTGGAACGCTTTCTCTTCACGCCGTCCCCAGACCAGGAAGCCTTTTTATCGAGAAGTCTATGTAGGGGCTTGGCTATGGTTGTCTTCTGGGGCAAGAAGATGTTATAAAAGTTAATGAGTCCCAGGAAGGCTTGGAGGTCTGTCTTATTCCTAGGTCTCGGGGCTTTTTTGATTGCGGTTAGTTTTTTTTCGGTGGGGTGGATTCCCTGTCTGTCGAGAAGGTATCCCAGGAACTCCACTCTCTCCATACAAAGTTGACACTTGTCCCTTTTTACTTTCAGACCAGCATCTTTGAATTTCTGAAGAACTTTTCTGAGTCGTTGTACTAATAACTCTTTAGTGGGGGCAGCTATTAGGATGTCGTCAAAATAAGGCACGACGCCTTTTATGCCTTGTAATAGTCTCTCCATTAAACTTTGGAAAATGCTTGGCACCACGCTTACTCCAAATTGGAGTCTATTGCACTTGAAAGCGCCTCTATGTGTAACTATTGTCTGGGCTTCTGCAGTAGCTGCGTCTACAGGTAGTTGCTGGTACGCCTGAGCTAAGTCCAATTTCGCAAATATTGTTCCGCCACCCAGGGAATGAAGAAGGTGTTAGACCACCGGTACTGGGTAAGCGCTCTGTTGAAGAGCATGATTTAGTGTGGCCCGGTAATCCCCACAAATTCTTAACGAACCATCTGGCTTCATGGGCGTTACTATCGGGGTTTCCCAGCGGGCATGGTCAATCGGTTCCAATACACCTTGGGCTATCAGTTTATCTAGCTGCTTGTCAATCTTCAGTTTTAAGGCAAAAGGTACCCGACGAGGCTTAAGCCGAATGGGAGCTATATCAGAGATTAAATGATATAGGGGTCCCCTTGTACTTGCCTAATGTTCCTGTGAACACATCCTGGAATTCCTGGATGAGGGCCTCTTCCCAGTCGTCGCTTCTGGTTTGGTGTATGCCAGCTAGTTCAATCCCAAGTGGGGTGAACCACTGTAACCCTAACAAGCTGGGTCGGTCACGATCGACGACAGTCAGGGGAAGCGTTGCTGTGCGGTCCTTAAAGGATACTTGGACGTTGCTGGAACCGACAACTGGAATTCTGTTTCCCTGGTAGTCTTTCAGGATGATTCGTTGCTTGCTGAGGTCCTGGCGGCAGATGGCAGGGATCAGCTGTTTGAGGGTTTTCCAGGATACCATTGATAGTGATGATCCCGAATCGACTTCCATCATGCACGGTCGATTCTCAATAGTCACCCTTACGTGGATCTTTCTTGCATCAAATGATGAAGCGTGGCTGATAATAATGGTTCTCGTTGAAGAGGCAGGTGCTTGGTTTCTGTAGTAGTAGTGGTTGTTCCATTGGTGGTTCAGACAGTCCCGGTTCTCAGGAGGTTTGCCTATCTCCCGACGGAGGTTGTTCTCCCTTCGGTTGGGACTGGACTCTCATCTGCTTCTGCAGATCTTCGCGATGTGGCCTCTTTTTCCATAGGTACAGCAGAGTGCGTCAAGGAATTTGCAGTCCGATCGCAGGTGGTTTGCCCCGCAACCAGCACATAGGTGCGAATGTCTCTGGTTTCTTTGCTCTCGTACCGAGCGGAGCCGGTTGACCTCCTCTTCCTCACTGTCTGAGGATGACTCGAGGTCTTAGTGGTGGGTAGTGGTAACGTGCTTCTCAGTGGCGAGTGGGCTCTCGTTGGCGAGTTGGCGAAGCGGTGCGTTCGCTCGGCGCATTTGAGCGGCTGACTTCCTGGTTGCTTCTGCGGCAGATGCGATGACATCTGTAAGGCTGATGTCACCTTTTGCCATCAGCTTACTCTGCACATGCGGTGCATTTAATCCCAGAACTATGCGGTCTCTTAGGGCTTCCGCTAAGTTTGCAAAACCACAAAGGCCTCCTAGGTTCCAGAGGTCAGCTACGAAATTTCCAACACTCTCATCCTTCCGTTGGTCCCTCTGGTAAAATTCGTGTCTTCGTATCGGTGTAGGTACTGCGGGTGCGTAATGGGCCCGGAGGATTGGGGCAAGGGTATCCCAATCCATGGTCCTCACTTCCGCCGGTTTTGCTCGTGCTTTAGCCATTTTGAAAATGGCGGGGCCGCAATGAGTCAGGAACACCGCTCGTTTCTTGCCAGGCGTAGCACCTTTTAAATTGTTGGTCTCCAGGAACATCTGGAAGTGATCTATATACGAGTCCCAGTCTTCGGTTGCTGGGTCGAATGGAGCGGGTGGTATGGCGTCGCTGGTCATCTTGCCATTTGTTGCGTGAGCTCTTTCGCCACATGCTCTGTCTTATTCGATGCGTACTTAGTCAGCTCTATCGTCTCTGAATCCCATCCTTGTTGCCAGTGTTAAGTCCTGGGCATGGGCTCAAGGAACGGAGACGAGACATCGAATGGTGACTTCAACTTTTTATTATCAAGAAAGAACAGAGCAAAATACTTGGGCAGCAGCAGCTCTTTTATAGAGCTGGCTGCTGTCAAAACAACCAATGAATTGAATTTACTGCTTTCACAAGCGTCCAATCAGGGGCCCCCGTTAACAGCCAATCAGACTGGCCAAAAGCGACCAATCACGACTCGCTATCTACGGGCCAATGAGAAGTGCAGGATTACAAGCCTGCTGTAAAGTAAAGTTGTTGAGGGTTGTATCGCTGTGTTGGCTTAGTCCATAACAATTGGAAGACAAACGAGTTATGCTACGTTCACAGTTTAAAGTGTATCAAATGAGAACTCTGAATCTCCTGAGAGTGTAAATTATGTCAGCCACCACCAGTGTCATTGAGTTCCCATTTCACTTTCATCGGACTGACCCCTGTCCCAGTCTCCAACTTTTCAAAACAAGAAACGAAGGAAGGCAATTGGGCAATGGAAAAGAATTACTGAGACATTATCTAGGATGTTGCAATCTAAATAGATAAGTGAGATTCAGTTAAAGAATTCTGTTGTTAGGAAATATCAAGTTAGCTTCGGGAAAAAAAGTTCTTTTTATGCCTGGCTCAGAGAAAAAAAGCCACCAACTATTTCAATTATTGTTGATCCTGCATTTGGCCACCAACCAACCCTTATAGTGGTATAAAATTTTACCATCATCCATTGGAAAAATATATTGTACTAAGAGGGTATGACTAACTTGGAAAGTGTAAATGTTTACAGTTGGCAATAGACTGATGTCAACATGTGATCATTCTTATAGACACTTTAGGCTTTTTTTTTCAGTCATTTACAGTATGAGGTTTCTATTTCTCTCCATGTCTTAATCATATGCCTGCAGAGGTTCAAGTTATACATTATTTAGCTAAACCATAATGTATTTTGCTTAGATTTAGCTGAGAATGTAAACTATGAACTCTGTCAAATAATGAGCTTGATTTAAACAATACAGTAGTATGACATAAGCCAGGTTAAAGTAAAACTCTATTAATGCCTGAGATTTGGTATCTCTCTCATCCTTCTATTAGCTTTTGGAAAAGAAATAAAAACTGAAAAAACACACACCAAAGGATATCAAAGGATTATTATCTTGGCAGTCACCAAATTGGCCAGAGATTTCTAGAAAGATCTCAGGAACATTCGTTCTTCTTCCTTCCTCTTTACACAATTAGCTTCCTTCCCTCATAAAGAAAAAAAAAGAAAGACTAAACATATTAAAGATTTGTTAACTCTACACAACAAGAAAAAAGAGACCTCATTTTAAGAGGTCCTGACCCTGCTTTCTTTGGAGTGTGTGGGTTGTTTTATAAGTCTATGGTGATTTATTCAATCTGGTAGAATGCAGGCCAGCTCATACTGGGTTATTTAACATGGGGAATGTTTAGAATGTGCACTTTTCCTTCTCATGCAATAAATTGAAAGTCCTAGTTTTAATCAGCAACAAGAGGCACAGATGCTTTCTTAGGCTGCGGAGGACAAGCTGCTATAATTTTTCTTCTCTAAATTCAGTGTTGAGTTTCAAACTATAGGAGACAATCCAGTTTTTCTATCTGAAAGTATCCCTAAGTGGTGTCTACGCGTTAGTTTAGTTCAGAAGACATAGTCGAACTATATTAAGGCCGTTTTTGAAAGCACAACTCTTTATAAAACATTGCTATTGGTATTATTATAATTTTGAACTCAAATAAATCTCCCTATAAATGCTAGAGTCCAGGCCTGTCAAACTGGTGGCCTGCAGGCCAGATGCATCATGCACAGGCCACGCCTATCCCAGCTCCGCAAAGGCAAAAATATCACAATACAGCACGATATATCACATGATATAATTGAGTTTGATACCTGTGTGCTAAACAAATGAGGAAAGTACTGTAGAAGCTTTTTCTATTGCCATAATACAATCTAGCAGAAGTAAATTGTGACAATATGTAATTGAAATCAATGGGAGTAAATGCACTGATTACATTTTTAAGCAGATTTAACTGGAGCATGGTCCTTTTGATAAACTGAATTTCAAATCTTTAAGCTCTGCCCAAAATTTATCTTGCTTTGGGAGAAAGGATACTAAAGAAATATAGTGAATGATAAGCCAAATAATAATTTCTTTTAACAACCTTCAGAGATGGTTTTGAATGTCATGTGTAGTAATCCAAGGATATTCTGAATAAAAAGGAAAATGCAGTGGTAATCACCTACTATGGTGGAAAGAGACATAAAACATTCTGGATGCCTGTTTAACAATGAAATAAATATGTAAACAACTCACAAAACATGAAATGGGTGTTGACTGTAACATATATCATGTATTCGTATGTTCTACAGAAGAAATAGTACAGCTGTCAAAGGGTCAATGGGGGAAAAAACTTTGCTCCGTGATTATATGAAATTGGGAATGCTATAATTTTTCTGGTGTGTAATAAAGAGATCGCGAGAAAGCAAACAGGCAAGATTCCCTTTGTTTTCTGTGCTTTTGCAACTGGAAAATCTAATAGGAGTCTTTGTTCTTGTAGGGAACAGGATATATTTCCAGGAAGACAAATAAACCAAGATGTCACTTGTTTGTGATCTTCTCTGGGGCTTATTCAGCATAGCATCTGTCCTAAAAATTGTCCTAGTGCACAATCACATGCTGAGAAATCCCTTGGTTAACTTGTCACAAGCAGAAAAGAGCAATTTCTCAGAAGATAAGGAAGAAACAAATTAACTCCTGTCCTGTCACCAGCCCCCTGCCTGGAGTTTTTAAAAAAGGACAACCATTCTCTATTTGAATACACTTAGGGTTTTTCTGTCCTGTCCAACCTCACAGCACAGGCTTTGTTAATTACAATAGCAAAACCTCTCAAGGTTCATTGATTGGTTCAAAGATTCTTTGGGACAAAAAAAGGGAGGTGGGGAGATGTACTTACAGGCAGATAATTAGTAGCAGCCTCTGGAGCTGGGATGGAGAATCATATCCATGTATGAATGGGTAACCAGGTATTCTGCTGGAAGAGAAGGGGCTGTGCGGTTAGCCAGGGAATCCTTGCGTCTGTGCACTCTGGAGTCCTTTCCCACTGTCTGTGTGGTGTGGAAGCAGGCGTCTGCCTTCACAGTCTAGTGAAAAACCCCTGTGTATCATTTTACCATATATGGAGAAAAAAGCACCGAGACACTCACTCTCTGTGCTCAAAGCAGCTGGCATTCTCTGAAGGAGTCACGCCTGTCCACACTTACCTCTCTCTCATCACCCTGCCTTTGATCAGTTCCACTCCACAGTGCTTTCAATCATCGTAGTTGTCGTCATCATCATCGGGCTCCCTACTCCTGCATTTATTTCCTTGTGGTAGATGTGCCTAAACATTTGAAATCTTTCTTTCTAAGCAATACCCTGACTGAAGCAACCGCAATTTGCATCAGAAAGAAAGCAAGAAGTTCACAAATCAAGTTGTTCAATATTTGCTTATATGTCCAGGCCCTCTTCTTTATTAACTTTACACCTCTTCACCTACTTAAGGTCATAAACAAGAGGATGATGATATTGGATTGCTCGTTCTTTACTGCCCTTTGCAAAGAAACCCAATCTCTAGAACAGCCTTCCTTCATCCAGATATTGGTGAAAATTGGTGGACAACAAGAATGGGCAAAGGCCATATGTCCCAGAATTCAATGAATTAAATCTTCCCTCCCCTCTCCTCTCTCTTCCCCTTCCCTTTCTTTTCTAAACATTTTTAAACCTCACAATAGGTGAAGCTTATCTGGGTGGTTTACAATAAACACACCAAAAAGGAAAATAAATAAGACACCATCAAACTGGGCAGCAGCAAAGTGGCAGTTCTTGACTTACACCACAACTGAGCTCTAAATTAATGATTGCCAAGTGAGATATTTTTTTAAGTGAGGTTTGCCTCATTGTGCAGCCTTTCTTAACAGTTTTTAAGTGAATTATTGCGGTTGTTAAATTAGTAACAGGATTGTTAAGTGAATCTGGCTTCCCCGTTGATTTTGCTTGTCAGAGGACATCATGTGACCTGTCATAAATATGAACCCATTTCCAAGCATCTGAATTTTCATCACATGATCACAGGAAAGCTGCAACTATCGTAAATGTTAAAAAAAAAGTCACCCATAAGTCACATTTTTCAGTGCTGTTAAAACTTCAAAATATCACTAAATGTAAGTTGAGGAATATCAATAGTCAACATCTAAAACAATATGAATTAAAATATGAAATGATCAGAGTATGGTTAAAAAGCCTGGAAAATACAGGTAGTCTTTGACTTACAATAGTTCGTTTAGTGACCATTCGAAGTTACAACTCCACTGAAAAAGTAACTACCTATATATATTTTTTCGGATTACAGTTAGACTGCTTTCCATCCATCACTGAGCTGGCAGATATGTCAACATCAAATTTTTGTTCTCATTTTTCATCCCTTTTCTTTCTCTTCTGTATCTTTTCCCAAACATAGCCCGGTGTTCTGTCCTTAATTAGCATACTTGAGATCCCCGCGCTTTGATTGGCCAAAGCGCGGGGCTCTCTGATTGGTCAGGCGAGCCGTGCCGATTGGCTCGCTGAGAATCTCCCGCAATTGGTCCATTCGGATCGCGGGAGATTCAAAGCGGTGCCATTGGCCGCGGCCACCGCGGCTAAAGGAATAAAAGCCGCGGGCTTTTTCCTTTACACCAGTTCGGTTCCAACTTTCAATAAAGAGCATGATTTGAAGTCACCGACTCCTGGCATCATTTCGCGGACACAACACTGGCGACGAAAGTGGGATCCAGACCCCGAACCGAACCACGTGTCCGACGGAAGCCAGACGAACCACCGCGATGGCGAAAATTGCACCCCCCGCACCCTTCAACCCCGCCACCGAGGACTGGGAATCGTACTCCGACCGATTCCGCATGTTCCTCGAGTGCAGCGACCTGAAGGACGCCACCGGCCCCATGAAGCGCGCCGTCTTCCTGACCCACTGTGGGACCGAGGTCTTCAAGATGGCCAAGGTGCTTCCCAAACCCGCCGATGCGACCGCGATGGACTGGGACGTCCTCGAGCCAATACTTCGGCGGCACTACGCTCCAGAGGTACCCATCCTGATCCGACGCAACGAATTCTACCGTCGGGACCAGAGGTCAGGTGAGAGCTTCAGCGACTTCGTCGCCGAGCTGCAGCACCTAGGGGGGCTCTGCGAATTCGACAACCTGAACAACGCCCTGCGAGACCGAATCGTGCTCAGTTTGTGGGACCCCGTCCTCCAGAGCCGGCTGATGGCCAAGGGCAACATCAGCCTAGCAGACACCCTCACTGCAGCCGCAGCCGCTGAAGCAACCCGAACTTCCGCCGACCGCATGCGCAGACCGAACACTGGGGACCGCAGCGGAAACAACAACCCGGCGAGGTCGACCGAGGCCCAAACCGAGACGACCACCCACCAGGGCGACTTCCACTCGGCATCGGGCACTTCCGAGGACGAGGAGGGCATCCATCGCCTCCAGACAGGCCGCGACCCACGGAGCCGGCGGGGTCGTAAGTCGAGGACCAACTGTGCTGGTTGCGGCGGCGACCACCCCAGGTCAGAATGCCAGTTTTTCGAATCAATCTGCCAGCATTGCGACAAGAAGGGACACATCGCCCGTGTCTGCCGCCTAAAGAAGAATCGCAGCCCGGCACGATGGGACCAGAGCGACCGGAGGAGAGAAAGCACACCACCCCGGACCAGAGATCGCCCCTTGGACAACAGATGGGACCGGAATGGACGATCCCTGCGAGGCGGCGATAACTGGCGAAGAGAGGAGACCCATCAGATGGTCACCATCGGCCACGCCATCACCAATGACGCCCGGAAGGTCCACGTGGAGGTAGGCATCGAGGGCCAACCGTGCAGAATGGAGGTGGACTCCGGGTCCTACCTCTCCATGATTGCATGGCATGAAATAAAGCGCTTGGTGCCTACCCTCCAAAGGAGGAAGATAGACAGCCAGAGACTCATTGTAAAGGACTACCAGGGAAACCGCATCCCGGTAGTCGGAACCAAACACTTAAATATCACCTATAAAGGGCACACCGAAAGACTTCCCCTGACAATCGTCGACCGTGACCGCCCAAGCCTACTGGGACTGCAATGGTTCGCCCCGCTCGACATCGCACTCACGGGAGTCGACCACATCACCGATGACAGCTGGGAGCAGCAACTGGCCCGGGAATTCCAAGAGGTCTTCGACGGAAACCTAGGCAATTACCGAGGGCCCCTTATATCTTTCAACCTAGACCCAAACATCCCCCCAAAACGCCTGAAACCAAGGCGGGTGCCATTCGCACTTAAACCCAAGATAGACGAGCAAATTGACAAGCTCGTCAAGCAAGGGGTACTACAGTCCATAGACCACGCCCGGTGGGAGACCCCCATAGTTACCCCGATCAAGCCCGATGGGTCGGTGAGGATCTGTGGGGACTATAAGGCCACCCTAAATGGCGCGCTACAACAAAGCGCCTTCCCCGTCCCAGTCGTGCAACACCTACTGCACTCAGTGGGAGGGGGCAAGGTTTTCGCCAAGCTCGACCTCGCCCAGGCTTACCAACAGTTGCCAGTCGACGAGCAAATGGCAGAAGCGCAAACCATAGTCACTCACCGGGGGGCATTCAAATGCAACCGACTCCAATTCGGAGTCAGCGTGGCACCGGGAATATTCCAAAGCGTAATGGAAAGACTACTGCAAGGCATCAAGGGGGTGGTACCTTACTTCGACGACGTCCTAGTGTCAACAACCAACCAAGCCGAACTAGAGGGTCGCCTAAGGGAGGTCCTAACCAAATTTAAAGAGACCGGGCTAAAGGTCAAGAGGGAGAAATGCCAGCTATGCACGGAACGGGTCGAATTCCTAGGATACCTCCTAGACCGTCACGGCATTCACCCCACAAACAAAAAAATCAAGGCCATCAAAGAAGCCCCCACACCCAAGTCCAAGATGAAACTACAGGCATTACTGGAGCTACTGAACTTTTACAATGTTTTCCTGCCCCAAAAGGCGACGGCGGCGGAGCCCTTGCATAGGCTCCTGGACAAGGCGGCGACCTGGACTTGGGGGAAACGCAAGCAAGCCGCCTTCCAAAGAACAAAGGACCTCCTCACTTCGGACGCCATCCTCATACAATATAACGAGACCCTACCTCTGGCCGTCACATGCGACGCATCACCCTTCGGCATCGGCGCTGTCCTCAGCCATACCCTCCCCGACGGAAAAGAAGCGCCCATCGCGTTCTTTTCAAGGACCCTCACCAAACCGGAGCGGAACTATAGCCAGCTGGACAAAGAGGCTCTGGCTATCGTTGCCGCCGTAAAACGATTCCACGAGTATCTCTACGGCCAGACTTTCACCATCATAACCGATCACAAGCCGCTGCTGGGAATCCTTGCAGGAAACTGGGCCACCCCGAACATTCTGTCTCCCCGAATGACAAGGTGGTCCGAGTTGCTGGCAGCCTACAACTACGAACTCATACACAGACCGGGTAAGACGATCTCCCATGCAGACGCCTTAAGCCGCTCGCCGCTACCAGAACCTGACACTGACCCAGCACCCACAACGACCACTCTCAGCATAGAGACTCTACCCAGCCTGCCCATAACCACGTCAGACATTGCCCGAGAGACTAATAAAGACAAACGTCTGGCGCGGGTGTTGCATTGGGTAGAGAAAGTGTGGCCGGAAAGGGACAATGACGAGTCCCTCAAAACGTTCCGAAACCGCCAAACGGAACTCTCGCTATTAAAAGGGTGCATACTATGGGGGGACAGGGTGGTCATTCCAGAAAAGCTACAAGGGAAGGTTCTGGAACTGCTACACGAGGGGCACCCTGGCATCGTTAGGACTAAAGCCCTGGCCAGAAGTTACGCTTGGTGGCCAGGGATGGACAAACAAATTGAGGCCTGGGTAGCAAGGTGCCAACGATGCCAGGAAACTAGGCCAAGCCCACCCACAGCACCCGTTCTAGAGTGGGAAACCCCAAGGGGACCTTGGTCTAGGATTCACATAGACTTCGCCGGGCCCACAAAAGGACACACCTTCCTCATAACAGTTGACGCTTACTCCAACTGGCTGGAGGTAAGCAACATGAAGACAACAACCACGGAGGCCGTCATCAAGGAACTCTGCAAACTCTTTGCAACACACAGCCTCCCAGACGTCGTCGTTTCCGACAACGGGCCCCAATTCACCTCGCTGGAATTTGACAAATTCCTAGCGGAAAGGGGCATCCGCCACGCGCTGACAGCACCGGCGCACCCGGCAGCAAACGGTAGGGTGGAACAGATGGTCCAATTCACTAAGAAGACCATCCGGAAAATAGACCACGGGGAGATCCAGGAGAAAATTAACAAACTACTCTTCACCCAACACATAACCCCAAATACCACAACGAATAAGAGCCCAGCCAAACTATTAATGGGCAGGAAACTAAGGTCCCCACTCGACAGGTTACACCCCACGTATAACCCGGAGAAGCCCCCAGACTCAAACAGCAAACACCGAACCTTCGTACCCGGCGACCCCGTATACGCAAGAAACCTGACGGGAGACCCACTATGGATACCGGCCGTCATCACACAAATAACAGGCCCACACTCGTACCGGCTACAAACAGCAGACGGACGAGCGTGGAAATGCCACATCGACCAACTAAGGTCGAGGACTACCAACTAAGAGACCGCCAACGCACAGACAGGCGAAACCAACCCCCACAACACAAACCAAGGGGGGAGGGAATACCCAGGGGACCCAAACCAAAGAAGAATAAACCAGCCGTACTTACCGGAAAGCAGCCATCACGACCCCTCACCAGGAAGAGACAGCCAGGCCAGCTCGACCGACCCAGAAAGACCGAGCGGGAGTGGTGAAACCCGCAGCTCAACCAACCCGGGAGGCCCAGGAGGGAGCTACGGAGAGCGGACCGGCCCAACTGACCAGCCGGTTCCCACGACGGCAGCAGGAGCAGCAGAGATCCCGACCGAACCGGCCGGGATCCAACCTACGACTGAGCTGCGCAGGTCCAGGAGGCTCAGACGGAGCCCCACCTACCTACGTGACTACGCGACGTAAGGACTGAACCAAGAGGGGAGGGGTGTTCTGTCCTTTATTAGCATTCTTGAGATCCCCGCGCTTTGATTGGCCAAAGCGCGGGGCTCTCTGATTGGTCAGGTGAGCCGCGCCGATTGGCTCGCTGAGAATCTCCCACGATTGGTCCATTCAGATCGTGGGAGATTCAAAGCGGTGCCATTGGCCGCGGCCGCCGCGGCTAAAGGAATAAAAGCCGCGGGCTTTTTCCTTTACACCAGTTCGGTTCCAACTCTCAATAAAGAGCATGATTTGAAGTCACCGACTCCTGGCATTATTTCGCGGACACAACACCCATGATCTGACTTTCCTACAAGTTAATGTGAGAACAACCCTATTCAGCTTGAAGTTGCCCTTGGAAGGCTACTGAATACATTTTCTGATCAGAAAAATCAGCTTTTCTCTATCCTTGCCACACTGGTCCCATCATTCATGTGCATTTAATCAGTATAACATAAGGGAGGTAGTTTCTTGTCTGGGGCTAAGAGATTAGAATTGCAAAAATTCAAATCACAATTAGATGGAGGGCTTACAGTGTCTGTATCTCTTTCACTGTCATCTTTTCTTTTTTTTAAATCTAGAGTGGTAGTTCAGTGCTTTTCACATTTGCATTTTTCTAATTTATACATTAGAGTTTCATTCAGATGCTTTACCCTTTGAGAAGAAAACAAGGATAGCTACTATTAAAATCCATTCATTTCAACTAGTGGAACATTAAGGAGTTCTTTCTCTCCAGTATTCTCATCCACTTCTTAGCATATGCAGTATTTATTTCTATGAAATAGTCTAGAAAATAAGTGAGATTTGCCTTCCATATGCTGCTGAATGGAATACAACAATAATGCTATTTTCCTATATCACTAGGACCTCCAAGGTCGCTTCCAGCCCTGTGATTCTAAGGGGAAAGGGATGATGAAAGCATGTTCTTCATAGGTGAAGCATTATGAAATATCCAGACATTTGAATGATGCAGTGGTGGGATTCCATTTTTTTTTACTACCAATTCTATGGACATGGCTTGGTGGGCATGAACAGGGAAGGATACTGTAAAATCTCCATTGCCTCCCCACTTGTGGGGGAAGGTTGCTGCAAAATCCCATTCCTTCCAGCGGTGGGTTTCAATTTTTTTTCACCACTGGTTCTGTGGGTGTGGATTGGTGGGCATGTTTTGTGCTTGCATGCAGAGGGTTTCTACTGACTTTCCCTTGCAATCCTGCATTCTCGCAGTGTCTTCAACAGCTGATGTGCAGCAATCCGCTGTGCTGTGCACTTCAAAACCAGGAAATAGAGGTCAGTATGGAGCGCAGCAGCTGATCATCGGAGCGAACAGGTTCGCTCACAGATGATCCTCGGAGATACCGGTTTGGCCGAACTGGGCTGAACCGGTAGAATACCACCACTGATTTTCTCCCCAACCCACTAACCTGCATTCCAGCTCTGTTCTCCTGTGCAGGACAACAAAAGAAGACCCAGCCAATCAGCTGGGACTCGGGAGGAAGAGAATAAATAGGGGCAGGGCCAGTCAGAGGTGGCATTGGCCAATTCTCTGAACTTCTCAAAATTTCTGCTTCCAGTTCTCCAGAATTGGTCAGAACCTGCTGAATACCACCTCTGGAATGATGTCATAGAAAGGAATTTTTCTGAGGAAAGTCAAAGCTTTGTTTCAGTTTGTTTTAACCACCTACTTTCTGGTAAGTACTCAGTGCAGTTATATTTTTTAGAGGAAAATATTTTTTCTTAAAAAAAGGAAAGATTTAAATTATTCTAAAATTGACACTAAAACCAATTAACCGATGAAAGTCTAGTGAGGGAAGTTCTGCCTCTACGGATTTTCTGAACAGAGAGTCAGGGGGACATGTGTGCCCTTTTAAAAAGGTGGCTGAGGGAATGTAAGAGAAGATTCTCTAGTACAGGTAGTCCTCGACTTACAACAGCTCATTTAGTCACCATTCAAATTTACAACGGCACTGAAAAAAGTGACTTATGACCGTTTTTCACACTTACAACCATCGCAGCATCCCCATGGTCACATGATCAAAATTCAGATGCTTGGCAACTGATTCATATTTATGATGGTTGCAGTGTCATGTGATCCGTTTTGAGACCTTTTGACAAGCAAAGTCAATGGGAAAACCACATTCACTCAACAACCATGTTACTGACTTAACAAATGCAAAGATTCCCTTAACAATCGTGACAAGAAAAGTCATAAACTCACTTAACAAATGTTTCACTTAGTAACATTAATTTTGGGCTGAATTGTGGTCATAACTCAAGGACTACCTGTACCAAAAGAAAAAAAAAAAGGACTTCTGTAGCTGGGAATTGTTACAAGATCTTTGCTTACCAATCTTAACAGCTGGACAGGTACATGATGAGACAGGCGTTCCTTGGTAGCCACATTTTCACTAATGGTCAATAGCCATGTCGAAACCATTTCATATTTAGGCAACAAATTTTAGACTTTGCACAAGGGATTGAAGGAGTAGGACAAGAGGCATTGGCTTGTTCACTGGACAATATTGGTGTCAGCGTTCCAGGGAAAATCCATTCCTGTCAGTAACTCCAAGACAACCATAATCTCAAAGTACTTTTAATAGAACAGAACCTGGCACATTCTGTGGAAATCCAAAACTAAAAGTTTCCCCTGGACTTCCCACAAGATCCCGACCTAGAAACCATCCCCTTTTTTCATCATCACATCACATGAACCAATCCCAATTTCAATTCCAATTCTTTCTGCGCCACACACTACCTTGAATTAAACAAAAGAATTTATTTTGTCTACTAAGAGCTACTCAATTAATATCACCCCCTCCCATTTCCTAAGCTATGTGGCAGTGATGAATTATGATTTCATAGCTGACAATTGGTCTGATCAGGATAATGGGTAAGGCAAATGAACATATAGCATTCTGGTAGGGTGGTGACAACTCCAGGCACTTCCTGGCACTCAACCATTGCTTTTCTAATGAAGACTAAAATGGAATGCAATGAACTTTGCACACTAGTAGGAGCACTGTATTTCGGGAAGGAAGGGGGAGAGGGGAGGGAAGCAACATCTGTTGGCAGAAGATCTGAAAAAGGTAATTAGAACTGTGACCTTGACAGCTTGGTACAAAGCAACGATTATGAACAAATGTAAACCAATTTTAAACACCTTCTTTTCCTAGTATTGATCGTAGATCAAACAGATTTAAGAACTGAAGGTATACCCATGTATATATTTTATGTATTTAAAAATGGGCTGGGATACCATCACATGGTTGCAGCTGCTATGCCTTTTCTGGGGGTCTCTGTAGATGCCCCTGCTTTCTTCCAGTTGCTAGGCAACACAGAGAGAAAGCAACCAGGACGGCAGCTTTTATGACTCTTCTTACTAAATATGTTACAACTTGAAGAAGAAAGCTTGTACTTCCTTTTCATGATTCCAGACATTTGTGACATTGTAATTACTATATACAGGGCTTATTCCCCCCTCCCCATTTTAAAATGAAAAACAACAATAGGAGGGAAGGAGCAGAGACTAGATGATGAAAAGTTTCTCTCTCCTTTTCTGTTCGACTTTCCACATTGTCACAAATGTTATTTTTGTTTCTCCCATGGAAAAGATTCCGGTTCTCTTATTAATTTCCATTCAAGGAATTAAACTGCTGAGAGTCCCTCACCCTTTTGCTTAAATTTTCAGGCCCTTGTATGTAATTTTATTTAAAAAAACAAAACAAAAAATGTCAGCAGAAAAATGGCTATCTTCTCAAATAGTTGCATCCCACAATTCTCACAATAACCAGAGTCTTAATAGTAGATATGTTGTAAAGTATTGGTTTAGGATCAGTGATCAATTTAGTTAAGAATCAGCTACAGTGATTCTGTAGCCTCCAACAGAAATACATTCCATCACTGAGCAACTGGGCTGGGCGGGAGCTCAGAACTTCTAATATGTCAGGAGGCAGATCAAAGTTCATTCAGTAAGTGATTAGTACTGGATGTAGCTCAAGTTTTAAAAGAATCAGTTATGAAGTAAGATCCTTGACAAATGTGTTGATCTTGCTGAAAACTTTCCAGGACTAACATAATAAACCTTAACGTTCTTGAGCAAGCACTGGTTGGTAGCACTAGGACTGTAACATGTCTGTTTGTTTTAAAACAATGGCTGCAGTGAGTTTCCTACAAATCTTGGAATAACAAGTATGATGGATCATATGTCAGAGTGTACCCATAATTTCCAACAACCCACTTGCCAAAGGCCTAAAAGAAGCATAACTGCAACTTTTAAAACTGGAAATGTATTTGATAGAAATTAAAGAGGATGAAATAGAAATTGTTTTTCATAGGAGCCTTCTCTTCCACTCAGAAAGACACATGGGTTCCCTAGGGAGTTTTGCAATTCTTTTAATGCTTTTTTCTCTAGTCTGAAAAAGAATAGCTGGAAATTTAATCTCTGAAGTTGTATTCCTCTAGAAGAAAGAAAAGCTATATTTTCTATTTTTAAAATAAAATATATTATTAAAAATCTATGTTAAACTTTCTGACTATGAAAAATGCCCAGTTTATTTCTATTTGGTTTTATTTACTAGGAATTTTACCCAAGGATGTAGTTGAAAATTATATATTTTAAACTCGGTGAGCCATTACCATATCTTCTTCATTTCAGGGAATTTGGGCCAGATCAATCAGAAATCTTCATTCAGAACCTAATTAGAATGCTTGCATACTTCATCCACATATCATTTCAGACCAGTCCTGGATTCACATAATGAGCAAGCTCATGAATAGTTTTAAGCATGATTTGTTGAACAAGCCATAGTCTCATGATTCACCCATAATATCAAGCCATAAAGAAATTTTACTGATCACAGCAACTGAGTGCAATCATCATGCTACTCTGAAATCAAATCCACTAGATGACACCTAACACAATGCAATGAAGAAAATATAAAGCCTTAATAAGAAATATAGCCATTCATAGTGTTGTGTCCGTCGCGGCAAGGAGACCAGGACAGTGACTTGGTTCAGCTCTTTTATTGGTCCTGAGAACGGCTCGGGTTCCGGAGGAAAAACAGCGGTTTTTTATTTCCAAGCCGTGGCGGCCGTGACCAATGGCACCGCTTTGAATCTCCCGCGATTAGTTTCCACCAATCGCAGGAGATCCGCAGCAGGCCAATCAGTGCGGCTCGCTTGACCAATCGGATCACTGCGTGCTTTGGCCAATCACCGTGTGGCGTTTACAAGAATGTAAATGACCGTACAGAACACATAGAAGTTTCATAGATGTACAAAAGGAACAGTGGTTGCAGTGTGACACCAAATCTGCCATTTTGAGATCTAATACATGCCTTGCAAACTGAGGAATTCAATATACAAGACAGGCAGTCTATAGAAATTCTGGTCTAGGGAAAGCAGGCTTAGACAGGATAGAAAATGGCAAAAGAACAGCAAAAAATGCTGCTTAGTTGTTAACCTTAGTGAAAGAAGAACTCTGGCAAACCAAGAAAATGTCTGTAAAACCTGTATCTCTTGTACCCCATTCATGTAAACAGAAGGCTCTGCTCTGATCTCTTGGATAAGGAATGCTCTGTTTGGTTATTATCTTTGATGAATCTCATTCAGCCTGTAGAGAACCATCAAAATTGAAATGGTGAGATCTGCCTTCTGTATTCCTTGATTCATTCCTAATGTGCAACATTTCATTTATATAATCATTTTTGCATATATCTTCTATTGTTGACATAAAAATATTTTACCACACCTAAAGTATTAGCAACAATATTTGAAATCCATGTAATGTACTTTTGTCCTAATACAACACAAAAGTACTACAACATCTCTCTTAATAACTCAAAGAAATAATCAAAATCAATACTGAAAATGAAACATGACATGGTCCTATTCTAAGGTTTTAAATTTAAGCCTTAGAAACACTTTAATGGAATGACTGCAAAATATGGATAGAAAACTACATTTCATTAAAATGAAAAATATATCATCATAAAGGGTTTTTTGAATATATGTTATTATGCCATATAATATTTTCAAGCTAAAACAATTCAAAACTGTTCAATATTTCAGTACAATTTACAACCTTATATTTTCTACAGAAGATAACTACCAGTGAACAAAAGGATTTAAATTATTTTTATTGACCTAATAAATCATATTTTAAGAGCACATTACAGATATATATATTTCCTCCATAACAAATAGATATGGTTATTTATTTGAGATGAATGAATATAATCTAAATAGGATTTTAGTGGAAAAATGTGGATCATAGAAAAAGATGTGTCATCAAATAGAACTCTTACTTTCTTTCTGAAAAGAAGTCCAAATTGATTTATAGTTCAATTTACAACTTGATCTAGAGCAAGTCTAGATACCTAAGTCTAGAAATAATTTGTTTCACCAAAAAGCAAACAAATACAATGTTTAGGGAACAGTCAGAAAGCTGCATCAAAGTGATTTTCTGCAATCTCTGTGCCATTAAAAATTATACTGCTTTTATTGTCGATTTCTGTTCTACTTCATAGTGAAGCCAGTGAGTTAACTTCTCTTTATAGTTAGGCTCTTCTCACTGGAGAAGAGCCGAATGCTGGGAACGATGGAGAACAAAAGAAGAAGGGGACGACAGATAATGAGGTGGCTGGAGGGAATCACTGAAGCAGTGAGCTTAAATGGACTCCAGAAGATGGTAGCGGACAGGAAGGCCTGGAGGAATGTTATCCATGAGTCGCGATCAGTTGGACACGACTTTGCAACTAACAACAACAAAATTGTTATTTATGCATTTAGCATATAGCAAAAATGTTAAAAAATATGTCACAATTACATTCTCAGTGAGAAAATATGAAACTATTTACAAATTCAAAGGTAGACTATTTCTATAGTCAACACATGATGAGTTGCACACAGAAAGTCTCTGGGGTTTCCCTGATACGTGCTCAGAGGGCACTATTCCACAATATGTGACACTGTCTGTAGGGGCGATTGTGGTGGGCCTTATTATTAATTGATCACAGGCAGTTACAAATTTCTTGTTGTAGGTTTAATGCAGGACAAGTTAAGTAAAGAGACTAACGGATCTCTAAACTTGTATTTTGCAGTAAGTGTCACCTGCCTGTCAGAGCCATCACTCTCCTAATCATGTGATGGCCAAGGGTTTTCAGCATGGATATTTAACCAAGATTTAACAGGGTGCAGGTATAGAGGTGTTGTATACCTATTACTGTCAGTCAGGCTACTCCTGAACACAAAACAACCCTAAACCCTTGTCCCAAAATAACTTGGTCAAGAGGTTGCATGTAGAAGAAAGTTAAATGGTGAAGCAAATTTATTTATTTGTTTACTTTTATTTATTTGATTTGTCAATTGCTTAAAAGATAATAGGTATAAGTATAAACATAGTTATAAATACATGGATACATATAAGAAAAAAGAGAAACAATAGGACAGGGATGGTAGGTACGTTGGTGCGCTTATGCATGCTCCCTACAGACCTCTTAGGAAAGGGGTGAGGTCAATAGTAGACAGTCTAAGGTTAAAGTTTTTGGGGTTTGGGGAAGAAACTACAGAATCAGGTAGAGTATTCCAGACATTGACCACTCTGTTGCTGAAGTTGTATTTCCAGCAATCAAGTTTGGTGCGATTAACCATGAGTTTGTATCTATTGTGTGCTCTTGTATTGTTATGGTTGAAGCTGAAGTATTTATTGACAGGTAGGACATTGCAATGTATCATTTTATATACTATACTTAGATCGGACCGAAGGTGGCGTAGTTCTAGGTTTTGTAGGTCTAGAATTTCAAGTCTGGTGGCATAAGGTATTCTACAAAAAGTAGAGGAGTGGAGAACTCTTCTTCTGAAATATTTCTGGACTTTCTCAACTGTGTTAATATTATATACGTAATGTGGGTTCCAGACTGATGAGCTGTATTCAAGTATTGGTCTAGCAAATGTTTTGTATGCTCTAGTTAGTAGTGTGATATTACCAGAGAAAAAGCTACATTGATAAAGAGCAAAATCCATCAATGGCCAGGAAGCTGGTCCTGGCAGTGAGTTGCTGTGGCTAAAAGCATCTTGACATTGCTCATGAAATAGGCAAAATGGTGCTGTGTTCCCCTAAGTAGTAAAAATCGGAAAAAGTGAAACTACTTGTCAGCAACAGCCAAAAATCTGTAATGTCTTCGTAACAGCTAGCTGAACCTCATTCTCTTTCCTCATTGAAAACAACCAATCGGGGGGGGGGGGGGGCGAAGGCTGGTCTTGTCTTTCAATCATAGGTCTAGAGCTCTTTCAAAAAAAAAAGTCCTATATCTATGAATATGTTAGGCTTGATAAGAATGTGTCAGTCAGGCATTGCCCAAGCAAATGGCTCTGCCAAAGTAAGGAGTCTCATATCTAAATGGCCGTAGAGAGCAAAAGACTATGACTGTATTTATTTATTGTATTCCATTGGGTGGTGTGCAACTCCAGAATGACTCTGAGCAGCTCCAAGTACAACAAATAGACTCTAAATAGGAGCTTCCTTCTCTAGAAGAGGGGATGCCCACCACAGCTTAAGCTATGCAGATTTCATTTCCTGACTAACCCTAAACTGGATCCAGAGAACACAGCAAATATAACCCAAAGCTGGGACTACTGAATATTACTTTACACTGTCTTAGCTGTAGGCCTGGGATGAGATGAAGGCAAGATCCTAACAGAAAATGTTTGTGCTGCAGTTAAGTTAATGTGAAGGCGAACTCTAAAAAATAATACTTCTCTCTTCCCCATAAATTCTGATAGATGGAAAACTCAAATTCTCACAGATCTGAAATTTGATTTAATGTTCTAGACATAATATCATACAAGGACATTTACTGTAGAGATCATAAATAACAATAGAATTAGATTGTAAGAGATTGTTTTTACAGAAAAGGGTGTTATTTCTAAGCACCAACCATTGTGGTAAAAACTTTATCCAGTAATCGATTTGTTTCTATTTTCATTTATTATGATGGAGTTAAATCCGTAAAATGTCAGATCTTGTCTTTTTCTGCATTTTTAGCTATAGGAGTGCTATACATAATATACAGAAAAATAATTGCCATGTTCATTTACAGTGTCAGAAAATACTCATAAATAACCATGCTAAATTCCCATACAGTATAAACATCTTTGACAAACTAAACACAGGAGCCTCTTGAGATCACTTTAAAAGGCAATGTGCTATGCAAAGCATTTCATCATGGATGTTTGACAGCTCTGGGTGCTGTTTTTGCACAAAGATAGCACAAAGTGTCTTTCAAAAAAAAATCTCACAAAAATCAGCGGTGGAAATTTTTCTTGGCAGCACGACTTCTTTCCAGTGAAAGAATGTTGGAGTACCAATCTGCTGGGCATTGGGAAACACCATCGGGGAACATATATCAAAGTGCTAAATATAGATATGTTGCCTTTTTATTTCATAATTTGAGAAATATTGACAAAGCTTTCCAGTTTGACAAATAGTTGCCAAGGGAAAATTCAAAGTGTCCCCCACCACCCCCAAGAATATTGTTCCATTTTGTACAATTAAAAAGTAATTACTTTTTCCTTTTGTATATTTTACTTGATGTGAAGAAATTTGCTAAGTTTACAAAGGAACCATTTTTAGAGATAGTAGGAACTACCAAGGTAAGGCATCTAATGCCCTAGAGGAACATTTTTATACTTTAGGTCAGGATTGTCCAACTTTGGCAACTTTAAGACTTGTGGACTTCAAGTATCAGAATTTTGGGAGTTAAAGTTCACAAGTCTTAAAGTTGCCAAAGTTGGACAACCCTGCTTTAGGCTGTTCTTGATCCCGGAGGAATGGTCTGGACAAGTCCATGCATTTTTCTAGGCAACATTTTACAGAAATAATTTCCCTTTGCTTCATTCAGAGAGCTGAGAATGATTACTCCAAAGTCACCCAAATGGTTTTCTGGGTAGGACTAGAACTCACAATCTTCCATTTCCTAACCTTTAATCAGTGCACTTAAATTGCAGTGTAAAAGAACATACTATTCATTAAATATTATTGTAGTTCTACAGGTCAGTGTTGAGTCCATGGAACCATACAGACCACTACACACAGTTTTCTTAGCAACATTTTCAGAAGTGTCCCAAAGGTGTTTTTTCAAGAGGTAACTGGACTTTCTGGTTTTTCTTTGAAGACGTTTTGCTTCTCATCCAAGAAGCTTCTTCAGCTCTGAAGAAGAATAGATGAAGAAGCTTCTTGAATGAGAAGGGAAATGTCTTCAAAGAAAAACCAGAAATCCAGTTGCCTCTTGAAAAAAGCACTTTTGGGACAACTATGAGCTGGATAATTGAAAATCTCCATACACATTTTCAGAAGTGGTTTTCAGTGCCTTCTTCTGAAATGTTTTTCAGAAACCCAGGCTAGATCTGACAGTGTACCTGGTTCAAAATCACCTCCTTCTATGCCTAATAGAGGACCAGAACTCATGGTCTCCTTGCTTCTAGTACAGCACATTTAATGCCTGTCTCTCATTAAATGTGCCCTCCCTTTAGTGGGCAGTGTAGAAATCTGAGAAATAAATGTTCAGATTTTTCCTTTATTGTACAAAAACAAACACCACAGGAGAACTTGGATTTGGAGTAAAGAAAGACCAGCCACTTTGAAGAAAAAATATTTTTCAAAGCTGAGTTAGAAAAACACAATAACTAGAAACAGATGAAATATTTTTCCTTGTATTTCAAGGACTGCAGCTTTTTCAAGCAGCCTTATTAGAACGGTGCTTCTGTTTATGTTTATGACCATTGAAAGTCCCTAATAGGAGTAAAAACTGTAGCCCTCTGCACCTTTACATACTTAAGTGCCATTTAATTGAAAAGATATTGCTTCTGAGTAGGTGAATATTGGATTGAATTATAAGTCTGCAGTCTTACTGCCTGGGAGTTCATGATCTACATAGTTAGCCTAACTATGGCAAAAATACAGCTGTGCTGAGATACAACTTATGCAGCATAACGGTTACTTATTCAGAAATGTAAAAACACCATAGTTTTTTCCAGGAAGGGAAGAGAAAAATATATTGTGCATTTTCATCTTCTCAGACTGTAGGGTAGGAGTGAGGGAAACTTTATTTGCCTGCAGCTGCATTGCTGAGTGGAAACACACACAGACACACACAATGCTTTTAGCTCTTACCTTCAGACACCTGTAAGTTCACTTGGAGAATGAAGAGGACAAAGACAGGCAGACTAATTGTGTTATTGGATTAGCCAAACTATGCATTTAACTGACTGTCAAGGGTTCATTTGCCATATGAGCTATAAATACAGTAACTCTAAAGAAATAGCCATCCAAGGAGATAAGAACCCTCAACATCATTACACGTTCCAGCCTTTTAAGGCATCACTAAAGAGGAAAACCCAAATTGGCAATGGAAGAGAGCCATTGGTCACTGTGCTAGTCAGTTTATATCCAAGTGTACGCTGTGATAAGCAACATTTTGAAAACCTGCAAGTTTATTGTGGCAGATACTTTTATGAGCTGGAAACCATGTCATCAGATGGCCTCAATCAGTCCATTAGAATGTTCCGTTTCATAAAGTTTTAAGGTATATTTGCACCTTATTATACTGCTTTGAATTGTGCTTTGCTGAACAAACAAGGAACAAATCACAATCAGTTTTGAAGAAAAGTAATTGTGATTTTTTCAGACATTACTTTTGCTTATAACCAAAAGAAATCAATAGAGCAAATAAACCTAGAATACGCCAGTATTCTAAATTCAGACAAGTAGTGGTCAAAATAAGTCAGAATTTATAAGATAGCAATATTTGATGTTTCTTATTCAAAATCAACCTTAACTTCCTTTTTGGAGTAGGTTTATACATTGAGTCAAAACTAGACAAATTGTGCTTGGATTCAACTCTTAAGTCAATAAATTGCTGTACCAAATGCAAACTGTCTATGTGATGATCTTTGCAGTGTGGGAATACAGCCTATATATCTGATCCCATATCTATTTACCCATGGTTAAGTGAATCGTGGTTTATTAGACTAATTCAGTGTTTTGGGTTTGAACAAGACATCAGACCAACCACACAGAATAGGCCTATAACATGCTGGGTCAGTGTTATATGCCAATTTGGGGTTCAGTATAATGTACAAACACAGCATTTTATGTCCTAGGTCTAATGTGACCTTGAAGCAACCTGAAAGCCTACATATGTTAACATCTTATTCTTGTAGGATTCAAAACAAAGGAAAGGCACTTGTAAAGCAAATAAGTCTTCTTATCAGGGTAAGGAATAAATCAAGTGTTACTTCAAGTCACATATGGCCCATTTCTGTAAGTCTCAGATATTTTGAGAGAAAAGCCTATGAAGAGATATCTCCAAGTTCAAGAACTGGTGATACTTAGTGGTCTTAGCAGTAGCAGGTATATTTTTCCAGCCCTACGTCAAAATTTTGCAACTTTTTGACAAAGATGTAGCCCTGGTTTTTGTGTGCAGTGAACCTTTCTAGATTATGTTTCTGAGTGTTGGAAACTTTAAGATATATGGATTTCAACTCCCACTATTTCTCAGCCAATCATTCTAGGAGAATCTAGGATCCAAAGTCCATACTTTTTAAAGTTGCTGAGATCGAGAAACCCTGCTCTAGATCAGGGGTCTCCAACCTTGGCAACTTTAAGTCTGGAGGACTTCAACTCCTAGAATTCCCTTGCCAGCAAAGCTGAGTTGAAGTTCTCCAAGCTTAAAGCTGAAAAGATTGGAGACCCCTGATCTAGGTAAGGGGTCGCCAACCTTTCAGACCTCAGGGACCACTACATTCATAATTTTAAATTCTATGGACCACTAATATGATCTGCCGAACGACCGGCTGGGTGGAAGTATCTAGGTGGTCATGTGATTGTTGGGCATGGCCAACTCAATGTCACTTACATTGAGGGGTGCCTCATCGGCTTCTACATAGGCTTTCCAAGCAGAGGGAAGACCTGCAGGAGTGCAAGGCTAGGTACTGGAGGTTCAATGGGCTGAGATGGTCAACCAGTTCCAGGCTATGATGCAATCCCACTGGAATGAGGCCTTCCGTCTCTTTGCCACCAGCAACACTTCCCTCCAGCCTTCACCAAGGAGGCTGAAGCAGATCTCAAGTCAGAATTTCTGCCCCCCTCTGACCCTCACAAAAAGACCCCAAAGGGGGAGAGTCTCTGCAGCAACACGAATGTTCATTGCACGTATCTGGCCCAGGGCCCATAGTTTGAGGACCCCTGGTTTAGTGCAATATAAAAAATACACATAATTTTTTGTGGACCACCAGTGGTCCACAGACCACCAGTTGGTAACCCCTGCTCTAGATGACCAAGTGACATCATAACTATGAGTTTGCAACTGAATGAAATTTTGATGTGTCCCCACTGTTTTCATGGATGTGGCCAGCTGTCCTCTGCCAGGCAGTTAATCTCTCCAAAATGGACAGTGCATTGTAGCCCAGCTGATTTGTTCCCTGGCTTTTTCTGTCTAGCCTGCTGAGAGGAAAGACAATTCCAGCTAGTCTATTGCTACTTTATTCTAATCAATTTCAACCCTGCTTACTTCAGCTCTGCTCTTACCACCAGGAAGAACGGCAAGGAAGGAAAGAACAGCTCTACAAATAATCAGAACAGCCTGGAGGCATCTCAAACGAAGTTTATATTTGGGTTAGAAAAGTTGGCATATACAAAAGCAAATCATTCCAAAATTCTGTTTGGTCATTTTTTCCCTGACATATTGGGAATTGACATTACCAAAGAGGATGAGTGAACAATAACAAATCTTATTTTTAAAATGTAGTTTAGATGTTGTGTGGGTTTTTTTTTCTCTCTCTCTCTCTCTCTTTTTCTCTCTCCTTGATACATTAAGCCTGAGGCTTAGCACAACTATTTGTAATTGTGGATTTCAGCAATTTGATGTCACATTTTGGCAGCACAATCACAGGATGGGCTCTGTGGTCTGCAAAAAAAAAAAAAAAAAGGAGTTAGCTGGGTATGTAATATGTGCACAGACATTTTGCATCCTGGTCTTAGTGTGTTGGACAGAAATTTAGATTGTAGGATTTATGGCTGAATGAGGATCTGAGGTAAATAAAGTTGACCATGGATTAGCTAAAGTTGTGAGAATAAGATGCATGCTACCTTGTATGTTACCTTAAAAATAATAAAAATGGTGCTTTCTACAGCATGGATAACTTGGTGTTCATTAAAATCACATTTCAGGCACAATTGGCAGTGCACTTTACCATTATTCTAAGATCTTTAAATCAGAAAGCAAGAAAGGGTTTATCATTTTAGTGCCAGGATTGATTATAGGAAGCAGCCCTTTGTGTCAAAAGGAAAAGGAACAAGTAGCAGATTCCTTCATAGCTGCTCTGGAGAAAGAGAACAATTTGACCTGTATCGTTTTGACAAGTTCATATCAGAATGCATTGAGAGCATGCCACATTCTTCATCTAGGAGAAGAGCTTGCCAAATAGATGGTCTTAGTAAATTGACATCACTGTCCTGCTGCTGCTGCTGAGAGTTCATTAGGTTAAAATCTTCACTGTAGTGTTTTTAATGTAATGAGTTTAAAAACAGGATCTTCAAAAATAATAGTACTGTAAAGAATTGTGGTAGAAGATATAACATGAAAACATTGAAGCATGGGAAGATTTTATGGCTTAGGCCAGAGTAGGGATGGGATACGACAGGGTTAACTACCGATTCGGGATTACAAGCTTCCCGGCATGCTGTGAGCCGCACGCCTGTAAATTGTCATCAGCATGCTGTGTGCAGAGACGCAGCCTTTGAAACAGCCCTCTTTTCCTGCTTTTTTAACTGCAGCTGTGCCTCGTTCTGCAGCTGAAGTTGAAAAATCAGGAAATAAAGATCAGGTAAGAGCCCAGGTGGGCAAAAACATCAGCAGACATAGAACCGGTTCTGTCTGCTGCTCTTCAGAACTACCGGTTCTACATAGGTGGACAGAACCAGTAGAAACCCACCCCTGGGCCAGAGGTGTCCAACCTTGGCACCTTTAAGACTTCTTTCCTTTCAACTTCCAGAATTCTACAGCCAGCAATGGAAATTGAAGTCCACAAGTATTAAAATTATCAAGGACACTAATCAATCACGAAAGCATATATTGTCCCTGGTCTCACAGCATAAAGTCCCAGTCATTTGCTCCCTCAGTTTTGCCACTTTATATTGGCAGCAAAATGGGAATATATTGGGTATGATTCAAAAATTTTTACTACCGGTTCTGTGGGTGTGGCTTGGTGAGTTGTGGCTTGGTGGGCATGGCTTGGTGGGTGTGGCAGGGGAAGGATATACTGCAAAATCCTCCTTCCCTCCCCACCCCACTGACCTGCTTTCCAGTTCCATTCTCCTGTGCAGGGCAACCAAAGAAGACCCAACCGATCAGCTGGGACTCGGGAGGCAGAGCAGAGATGGGGGCAGCACCAGTCAGAGATAGCATTTGCTGGTTTTTCCGAACTACTCAAAATTTCTGCTACCGGTTCTCCAGAACTTGTCAGAGCCTGCTGAATACCACCTCTGGTATGCATTGCAATTGTCTTCCTAATTTGAGGGAGACCATTTTTGCCTTTCCTTGCTCTTTTCCTTCTTTCTTCAAAGGCATAATCAGGGTTTCCTGATAATATAACACCTATTTTTCAGAAATAGAATAGGGATCGAAAGCAGATGGACTAAGCATATTGTCCAGCCCAAAATTGACATATGTGTAGCCATTTTAGTTAGGCTTAGTATATATTCTTTTTCTTACTTTCTCTGTGGCAGTCATGGGGGTAAGGGTTGCCACTTTACCAATTTGATGCTTTCCTAAATAAAAGAATTTGTTTCGGAAGATGGACTTTGTTTTTGTCTTTTTAAATGGATTTCATCACTTGGAAACCTGACACATATGGTATTTATTCTTCAATTAAATCAAAGTAATTTTATCCAATATTAATGAGTTTAAAAGCCCATTCAAAAGGTTTTTTTCCAATTACTTGGAAAAAGGAAAAAGGACATGTTATATGTGTTCAAGAATCACACTTGAAAAACTATAGTATAAATCTGTTGGAATACGAATATCTTAGTTGAATATCTGTGCCCTTGGACATATTGGAAAACATGGAGTAATGTATGTATTTTTTTTTATTACGGACTCTGTACAACCAAAAGAAGAGGAATAAGGATTTCTAATATTACACTTTCATACTGAACATGGAAACAGCCTTTCTATTAAATCCATTTTCCCCACCCTCCCTGCCTGCCTTAAGGATTAATGGATTACTATGTGCAGGATGTTTATGCTTTGGAGATTTTGATCTGGTAGGCCTTGTTTTTTCCCAAAAGAACCGCTGAGCACAGCTGAAAGGTCAATTGCCTTACTAACAATTTACATAACCAAAAATGTAGCATTAAACTAAGTTTAAAATACCGAGCAGGACAACCGTTGTATAAAATAACACAATGCAGTAACTATGCAATTCCACACCAAACTGCATTGGCAATCATATTGAATTTTGCAACTATCTTTGATGCCATTGTTGACTTTTCAGCTAGAAGGAGACTAGAGTCTTTATCTTTTAAGTTTCTGTGATTAAAAAAAAAAAAAGATTTGGTCTGTTTATCAAAATAAATAGAAGGAACAATGAAAAAGAATATAGTCATCTTTCACGAATAGACATAAAGACATTCCTGAAGAAGAGCATGAAAAAAACCTTCTAGTTAGGATGTCAATCTTATTCGATCTCATAGGATATCAGTCATAACTCAAATGAAAATTCTGCTGTATAAGCAATTATTTTAAAAATCAGCTAAATGAAGCAGCAGTTAAATGAAATATCATAAAATGTCTGCTGCTGTCACATCCTTAAAATCTTAAGGGGATAGAGTACACAGAACATTGCATGCTGAAGGCCACACATTGAAAGTATACTCTACCCAAGAACCCTAGTAAACATAGTATTTGGGGTGTTCCATGCAAAATCTAATGAAACTTCCATGAAATAGCCAGGTCCTCCCCACAATATGGAAAATAACAACAGAGACAGAAAGCACAGAGATAGAAATTTTAGATTGAAGATAATGGTAGTTGTTAAGTTCTGAGCATGGGTGCAAGGATGGAGATGAGCCAGTGAAACAGTGAACTTCAACTCTTTATTTACATGTGAAAACAGCTCAGCTCAATGGCCACGATGGGCCCCTTTACATAGGCAACTCTTAACTTATTTAACCAATGAAAACACAGGGAGCGCTAGCTCCATTAACCAATGGGAGAGGCTCGTTAATAGCCAATCAGATTCTCCTGAATGGACCAATCCGATGTTGCTATTATCTGTTGTGTCCGCGAAATGATGCCAGGAGTCGGTGACTTAAGTGCAAAGCTCTTTATTAGGAAGTTGGAGCCGAACTGGCGAAAGGAAAAAAGCCCATGGCTTTTATTCCTTTCGCCGCGGCGGCCGCGGCCAATGGCACCGCTTTGAATCTCCCGCGATCCGAATGGATCAATCGCGGGAGATTCCTAGCGAGCCAATCGGCGCGGCTCACCTGACCAATCGGAGAGCCCCACGCTTTGGCCAATCAAAGCGCGGGGATCTCGAGTATGTTAATTGAGGACAGAACACCCCTCCCCTCTTGGTTCAGTCCTTACGTTGCGTAGTCACGTAGGTAGGCGGGGCTCCGTCTGGTCCTACTTGACCTGCGCAACTCAGTTGTAGGCTGGATCCCGGCCGGTTCGGTCGGGATCTCTGCTGCTCCTGCTGCCGTCGTGGGAACCGGCTAGTCGATCGGGCCAGTCCTTTCTCCGTAGCTCCCTCCTGGGCCTTCCGGGTTGGTTGAGCTGCGGGTTTTGCCGCTCCCGCTCAGTCTTTCCGGGTCGGTCGAGCTGGGCTGGCTGTTCCTTCCTGGCGAGGGGTCGTGATGGCTGTTTTCCGGTGAGTACTGCTGGTTTATTCTTCTTTGGTTTTGGTCCCCTGGGTATTCCCTCCCCCCTTGGTTTGTGTTGTGGGGGTTGGTTTCGCCTGTTTGTGCGCCGGTGGTTTGTTGGTTGGTAGTCCTCGACCTTAGTTGGTCGATGTAGCGTTTCCACGCTCGTCCGTCTGCTGTTTGTAGCCGGTACGAGTGTGGGCCTGTTGCTTGTGTGATGACGGCTGGAATCCATAGTGGGTCTCCCGTCAGGTTCTTTGCGTATACGGGGTCGCCGGGTGCGAAGGTTCGGTGTTTGCTGTTTGAGTCTGGGGGCCTCTCCGGGTTATACGTGGGGTGTAACCTGTCGAGTGGGGACCTTAGCTTTCTGCCCATTAATAGTTCGGCTGGGCTTTTATTGGTTGTGGTATTTGGGGTTATGTGTTGGGTGAAGAGTAGTTTGTTTATTTTCTCCTGGATCTCCCCGTGGTCTATTTTCCGGATGGTCTTTTTAGTGAATTGGAACATCCGTTCCGCCTTACCGTTTGCTGCCAGGTGCGCCGGTGCTGTCAGCGTGTGGCGGATGCCCCTTTCCACTAGGAATTTTTCGAATTCCAGCGAGGTGAACTGGGGCCCGTTGTCGGAGACGACGACGTCTGGGAGGCCGTGTGTTGCAAAGAGTTTGCAGAGTTCCTTGATCACGGCCTCCATGGTTGTCGTCTTCATGTTGCTTACCTCCAGCCAGTTGGAGTAAGCGTCAACTGTTATGAGGAAGGTGTGTCCTTTTGTGGGCCCGGCGAAGTCTATATGGATCCTAGATCAAGGTCCCCTTGGGGTTTCCCAACTCTAGGACGGGTGCTGTGGGTGAGCTTGGTCTAGTTTCCTGGCATCGTTGGCACCTAGCTACCCAGGCCTCTATTTGTTTGTCCATCCCTGGCCACCAAGCGTAACTTCTGGCCAGGGCTTTAGTCCTAACGATGCCAGGGTGCCCCTCGTGTAGCAGTTCCAAAACCTTCCCCTGTAGCTTTTCCGGAATGACCACCCTGTCCCCCCATAGTATGCACCCTTTTAACAAGGAGAGTTCCGTTTGGCGGTTTCGGAACGTTTTGACGGACTCGTCGTTGTCCCTTTCCGGCCACCCTTTCTCCACCCAATGCAACACCCGCGCCAGACGTTTGTCTTTATTAGTCTCTCGGGCAATGTCTGACGCGATTATGGGCAGGTTGGGTAAAGTCTCTATGCTGAGGGTGGTCGTCGTGGGTGCTGGGTCAGTGTCGGGTTCCGGTAGCGGCGAGCGGCTTAAGGCGTCTGCATGGGAGATCATCTTACCCGGTCTGTGTATGAGTTCGTAGTTGTAGGCTGCCAGGAACTCGGACCACCTTGTCATTCGGGGAGACAGAATGTTCGGGGTGGCCCAGTTTCCTGCAAGGATTCCCAGCAGCGGCTTGTGATCCGTTATGATGGTGAAAGTCCAGCCGTAGAGGTATTCGTGGAATCATTTTACGGCGGCAACGATAGCCAGGGCCTCTTTGTCCAGTTGGCTATAGTTCCGCTCCGGTTTGGTGAGGGTCCTTGAAAAGAATGCGATGGGCGCTTCTTTTCTGTCGGGAAGGGTATGGCTGAGGACAGCGCCGATGCCGAAGGGTGATGCGTCGCATGTGACGGCCAGAGGTAGGGTCTCGTTGAATTGTATAAGGACTGCGTCGGAGGTGAGGAGGTCTTTCGTTCTTTGGAAGGCGGCTTGCTCACGTTTCCCCCAAGTCCAGGTCGCCGCTTTGTCCAGGAGCCTATGCAAGGGCTCCGCCGCCGTCGCCATTTGGGGTAGGAAAACATTGTAAAAGTTCAGTAACCCCAAGAACGCCTGTAGTTCAGTCTTTGACTTGGGTGTGGGGGCTTCTTTGATGGCCTTGATCTTTTTGTTTGTGGGGTGAATGCCGTGACGGTCTAGGAGGTAGCCCAGGAATTCTACTCGTTCCGTGCATAGTTGGCATTTCTCCCTCTTGACTTTTAGTCTGGTCTCTTTAAATTTGGTTAGGACCTCCCTTAGTTGACCCTCTAGTTTGGCTTGGTTGGCTGCCGACACAAGGACGTCGTCGAAGTAAGGTACCACCCCCTTGATACCTTGCAATAGTCTCTCCGTTAGGCTTTGGAATATGCCCAGTGCCACGCTGACTCCGAATTGGAGTTGGTTGCATTTGAATGCCCCCCGGTGGGTGACTATGGTCTGCGTTTCTGCCGTTTGCTCATCGACCGGCAACTGTTGGTATGCCTGGGCGCGGTCGAGCTTGGCGAAAACCTTGCCCCCTCCCAGTGAGTGCAGTAGATGTTGCACTACTGGGATGGGGTAGGCGCTTTGTTGCAGCGCGCCATTTAGGGTGGCCTTATAGTCCCCACAGATCCTCACCGACCCATCGGGCTTGATCAGGGTGACTATGGGGGTCTCCCACCGGGCGTGGTCTATGGGCTGTAGAACCCCTTGTTTGACGAGTTTGTCAATTTGCTCGTCTATCTTGGGTTTCAGTGCAAATGGCACCCGCCTTGGTTTCAGGCGTTTTGGGGGGACGTTAGGGTCTAGGTCGAAGGATATAAGGGGCCCTCGGTACTTGCCTAGGTTTCCGTCGAAGACCTCTTGGAACTCCTGGGCCAGTTGCTGCTCCCAGCTGTCGTCGGTGACGTGGTCGACTCCCGTGAGTGCAATGTCGAGCGGGGCGAACCATTGCAGTCCCAGTAGGCTTGGGCGGTCGCGGTCGACGATTGTTAGGGGAAGTCGTTCGGTGCACCCCTTATACGTGATGTTGAAGTGTTTGGTTCCGACTACCGGGATGCGGTTTCCCTGGTAGTCCTTTACAATGAGTCTCTGGCTGTCTACGTTCCTCCTTTGGAGGGTAGGCACCAAGCGCTTTATTTCATGCCATGCAATCATGGAGAGGTAGGACCCGGAGTCCACCTCCATTTTGCATGGCTGGCCCTCAATGCCTACCTCCACGTGGACCTTCCAGGCGTCATTGGTGATGGCGTGGCTGATTGTGACCATCTGGTGGGTCTCCTCTCTCTGCCGGTTGTCGCCACCTCGCGAGGATCGCCCGTTCCGGTCCCATCGGCTGTCCGAGGGGCGATCTCTGGTCCGGGGTGGTGTGCTTTCTCTCCTCCGGTCGTTCTGGTCCCATCGTGCCGGGCTGCGATTTTTCTTCAGGCGGCAGACACGGGCGATGTGTCCCTTCTTGTCGCAATGCCGGCAGATCGATTCGAAAAACCGGCATTCCGACCTGGGGTGGTCGCCGCCGCAGCCGGCACAGTTGGTCCTCGACTTACGACCTCGCCGGTTCCGTGGGTCGCGGCCTGTCTGGAGTCGATGGATGTCCTCCTCGTCATCGGAAGTGCCCGATGTCGAGTGGAAATCGCCCTGGTGGGTGGTCGTCTCGAGTTTGGGCTCGGTCGACCTCGCCGGGTTGTTGTTTCCGCTGCGGTCCCCAGCGTTCGGTCTGCGCATGCGGTCGGCGGAAGTTCGGGTTGCTTCGGCGGCTGCGGCTGCGGTGAGGGTGTCTGCTAGGCTGATGTTGCCCTTGGCCATCAGCCGGCTCTGGAGGATGGGGTCCCACAACCCGAGCACGATTCGGTCTCGCAGGGTGTCGTTTAGGTTATCGAACTCGCAGAGCCCCCCTAAACGCTGCAGCTCGGCGACGAAGTCGCTGAAGCTCTCACCCGACCGTTGGTCCCGACGGTAGAACTCGTTGCGCCGGATCAGGATGGGTACCTCTGGAGCGTAGTACCGCCGAAGTATGGGTTCGAGGACGTCCCAGTCCATCGCAGTCGCATCGGCGGGTTTGGCAAGCGCCTTGGCCATCTGAAAGACCTCGGTCCCGCAGTGGGTCAGGAAGACAGCACGTTTCATTGGGCCGGTGGCGTCCTTCAGGCCGCTGCACTCGAGGTACATGCGGAATCGGTCGGAGAACGATTCCCAGTCCTTGGTGGCGGGGTTGAAGGGTGCGGGTGGTGCGATTTTTGCCATCTCGGTGGTTCGTCTGGCTTCCGTCGGACACGTGGTTCGGTTCAGGGTCTGGATCCCACCTTCGTCGCCAGTGTTGTGTCCGCGAAATGATGCCAGGAGTCGGTGACTTTAGTGCAAAGCTCTTTATTAGGATGTTGGAACCGAACTGGCGAAAGGAAAAAAGCCCACGGCTTTTATTCCTTTCGCCGCGGCGGCCGTGGCCAATGGCACCGCTTTGAATCTCCCACGATCCGAATGGACCAATCACGGGAGATTCCTAGCGAGCCAATCAGCACGGCTCGCCTGACCAATCGGAGAGCCCCGCGCTTTGGCCAATCAAAGCGCGGGGATCTCGGGTATGTTAATTGAGGACAGAACATTATCGGTCAATCAGAAGTGCAGGGCCAGAACCCTGTACTTTACTTCAAGCTCTTAATGATCTTTATTAAGCATTTATTGATTCACAACAGTAGTTGTAAACTCATAATAATAGGAAGAGTCTAGAATAAGATAGGTAGTAGGAAATTAAGTAGAATAATCCTACAAAGGATGCCCACATGCATACCTGCTCCATGTTTGGTAAACACCATGATATAGTTTAAATATAATTTAACTGCATCTCCTTCATGCAGTGAAATATCACATTTGTGTTTTGTAACTGGGCAACAATGGTCAGGGTCCAGCTGCTATAAATGAAGAAATACCTTGCTTGGAATAGGTTACAAAACATATTTAACATGCGAAATTTGGTGGGTAATGATGATACTGAAGCAAATGAAGGTTGCTCTGTTTCTCAACTTGACACAGAGATGTGGACTTGTTTTATCATCAAAAATGTTTACTTAATTGTTTTAGAGCCCAGCCTCAACAAGAAAACAGCTAAGAAAAAGAAAATGCTGCTCAGGTAAGCAAGTAAGACATAAGATGATTCATGATGATTCACCACAACTAGATTTACATAGACTTATGCTGGTTTTTGCAACAAAGATCAAGCAAATTTCCTGTCCCTCATCCAAATGTTTCTGATATTCTGTTAGCCTGTTAATTTATAGCACTAGCAAAAAATGGATAATCAGCTAGAATTTGTTGGCCTTTCATAAACCAGAAAGTATTTCTGTTTTTCCCTGCATGGCCATATTTACCAGCCCAGGAATAGTTGATGTCCAGGGCTGTATTCTAAAGACTGATTTAGCACTATCTGCAGCTGCTTTTAGCTGTTGCCACATACATATGCTGCAAAGGGGTAAACATAGGTGGCAGATAGTTTTAGGCGGGCCAATATGAACACCTCCCAAATCCAAATTGCATGTTATATGAAGGTGTGCTTCTTGCGTTCTTTGATAGATCTGTGCATTGCTGTTTGAGTGCCTTCTAGCCAGAACATTACATTTTCAGAAATATAAATGGAATTTCTATGCAACAATCTCCTAATGACAGATATGTACATTCCTTTCCAGGCAGTGTTGAAGAAGTTTGCTCAACCCTTTTAGACTGATCATCTTTCAGAAATGCTATTCAGTTGCAAACTGAAATGAAAGACATCTGTTTCCAATTCAGGAATATTAGCCTCTTTCCTGAATAATCTGTCTAAAAAAACAATCCTAGCAAATTTGTGTATTACTGGCAACAGAGATATTTCAACTATACCCACGAAGTTTCTGATACTTTTGTATTATACCTAGCGGGCCATACTTTGAATTTGTTTGCTATGCTATCTTAGCATCTTTCTCTTTTCTTTTTAAAATACAAACAATCAACATTTTCAAATTTTGCTCAATATTCAGAAAGGCTATGCACAGTTCTGAAAAGACACTTAGGAATCTAAATAGAAACTTTGAAAGGAAAAGGAAGGGGCAGAAGAGTGAGAGAAAGTCAATATTGTAGTTTGTGGTTTTAATGAGGTATGAACTTTAATCAAAACCAGCAGTACCAAAGGAAAGTGGCCAAAGGAAAGTTAAAAGCCAGTCAATAATATTTTCTAATTCAGTGATTTTATTTATTCTTTCAAGTGGTTATTATCAAATAGTTTTCTGAATTAAGGTCAACACGGTCCTATTAAGCCCATTGCTTCCATTTTTGTTCTCCACAAGAGCAATAAACACAATTGCATTAGTGTGGTATGATACAATCAGCTGCTTCAGCTGGGGATATTAAATTAATGAGGACCTGAGGTGTCTCAATTTTTTTGGGTTCCCTAGATTTAAGGCGTCTGTGTACATGGTATTAATCATGCCCTGATTTATGAAACAATCACTTCATAAACTTTCCTATTCCGATTGTAAGTTGAATGCATATGTGTGCATCTGTGACTCTGGACTGTAGGGGTTTTCTTTTGTTAATATACAACAAAAAACAGGTCACAGAGAGGATAAAATTCACCTGATGTTTCCTAAGTATTAAATCTAGACTGATATAGATTACTTTTATGAAATACAGCAAAATATTATCATTAGGAACATTTAATGCAGTGGAATACAAAGAAACACGGTTAAAAGAAGGAAGTGAGCCTTGTTCCTATCCTTCATATACTAATTTTATTGTTAAAATGTTGATTTCTCTTTTCCACATTTAAAGTGAAATAACTGCTTACAGAAGCACTTGTGTTTGGATTTGGGTATTATTTGGTTTTAAAGGAACCATAAATAAGTATAGTACAATGACCAGCCTTTCTTTGGCAGCTGATTCTAGCACTCAAATCATAGCCAGAGATAAAAAAAAAATAAGGCTCCTCACAACCATCTCAGCAGAATAGCCTGCTAAAATTATATGGTTTCTTTTTCTTTTTCCACAGACATTCTATGCTTGTGACTGGTAGAGTTAAGTCTTTTTATTAGGTAATACTATTCTTGGACATACCTGGCAAAATACATTCTTTGGAAAATGAATTGTTTCCCATTGTTTGCTGCATCTGTGCACACAACAGGAGCTATACTTGCTGACATGACTGAATGCAACCTGATCCAGTTGCATTGGCTTCCTATCATTAGAAGGAACATTATAATTATTTCAGTATGAAAGGTAAAGGATTAGAGCGTTTACTTTTTATTTACAACTGCACTGCAGATATTTTTTATAGGTAATTTATACATCAGATAGTATAAGGTCCTTCCAAAGATATTTATTGTTGCTCAGTGAATAAATTGGAACCAAAATTTAATCTTCATTGAAAGATACAATTGATGGCTTGTCCTATTGACTGAATTGGGGTTGGTCTTGCCATGGCACTTAATGAAAACTTGCTTCAGGAAACAATATAATGGGGTATAAAACAAAAGATGAAGGGTCAGGGAGTCATTTTAATTTTGCATTGCATCTCCTTTTTCTAACACAGAAAAGGAACAAGATGACAGCAATTTGGTAGTTATGCTCACATTAATACATAGTGAATTAAAGCTTAGAGTCTTTTTTCTATGCAGCGATCAGTGCACTTTTGCCATATGAGGGTTGTTGCCCTTTTTAAGTCAATGTGCAGCAGCATTGCTTATCAGAATCACATTTGAACATGGGCCTAAACTTAGAAATTGGTTGTACTGCTGCTGCCCAAAGTGTCACGTCTCACAGCTGCACCCTGCCCAATTTCCTCTTCCCATCTTTATATGTTAAGAAAAAAGATTCTGAGAACAGAACTGTTGCTGCATTTCACTGATTCATCTTTAGAGGTGTTGAATTGCTACTGATGTGTGACTGGGACTGAAGTAGCTTGCATCTTTTTACTGCTTTATTATTTGACTCATCAAGGCTTTCTGGAATATCAGAAATATTATATCGAATATCATTAAGGGCCATGTGTCCATGCCTCACTGCTAAGAGTGCTTCTAGATCAAAAGATCAAAAATTTCAGAAGACACAGCACAGCTATTTGATCTTACCACATTTACAAAAGGAAGATAAGGCCAGCTTGTCCAATTCTATGGACAACCATCACCTCATTGGCTATAAGAAGTCCCTTACTATATGCCATATGGTCAACAAATTTGGATATTTCCTAGTACAAAGTCTCCATCTCTCTCTCTCTCTCTGATCTTCACTACTTGATAGCTGGGGTCCCTCTACTTTGTGATAAATTTGCAAATGGTCCTGCCTTACATCTCTACTGTGGCAGAACTTAAGAGCAGCAATTGGTGGATTTCCTGGCTTTGTTTCCCTGCCCATTCAGTGTCACCAACCAGTGGTAATATCATTACCAATTTCCTTACTTAAAAAGTATGGCAGGTCAGGCTGAAGGTCTTATGAATGGACAACTAGAATAGAAGCTTCAGTAACATTTCAAGTTGCCTGATGACTAATGCAGAGGTGATCCATGCTTGTAATCTGTGCTCCTGCCTCTTTCACAGTCCAGCTGGTTGTCAGGTTGGTGGGAGAGGAGGAGAAGGTTGGAAGTTCATACAATACATTGCATGGGATCTCTTCCACTTCAGCTCAGCCAGTTCTCCATCCCAGTTAATTCTCACCTGGCCAATTTTTTTGATAGAGGTTATTGTTCTTACAGAAAACTGATAGTTGTGTAGAGAGTCTTTTTGTCATTTACTGATAGTCTTCAAGATTGGCCAGGCTAACAGACTCCATAAAGACTACAGGAAATCGACTTTATTCTTGTAGGATATAATAACAGAACCTTGAAAGCAAGATAGAATTTCCTCTGATCCCTCTTATCAATGATCATCCATCCACCTTTTCTCATTTTCTTTCTGTTCTATACATTCATTTACATTCTTGAAACCCCGCGTTTTGATTGGCCAAGGCGCAGGGTGATCCGATTGGTCTAGCAAGCTGCTCTGATTGGCCCGCTAGGAGTCTCCCGCGATTGGTGGAAACTAATCGCGGGAGATTCAAAGTGGTGCCATTGGCTGCGGCCGCCGCGGCTTGAGAATAAAAAGGCGCTGTTTTCCCTCGGAGCCAGATCAGTTCCGGGGACCAATAAAAGAGCTAAAAACCAAGTCACCAACTCCGGGTCTCCTTACCGCGACGGACACGACACTGGCGACGAGGGTGGGATCCCGAGGCTGAACCCCATCGAGCACGTGTCCAGAGGAAGCAAGACCGACGAGATGGCCAGCATCGCTCCACCCGCGCCCTTTAATCCCACTAGCGAGGACTGGGAATCATACACGGACAGATTCCTCATGTTCCTCGAATGCAGCAACATGAAGGACGCCACCAGGCCGAAGAAACAAGCCGTCTTCCTGATACACTGCGGGCCTGCAGTGTTCAAGATGGCGAAAGCCCTAGCGAAACCCGCTGACGTCAAAGAGATGGACTGGGCCGACCTCGAACCATTGCTCCGCAACCACTACGCCCCTGCCGTGCCCACCCTCATCAGGCAGCACGATTTCTACTGGAGGGACCAGAGACCTGGCAAAAGCATCAGCGATTTTGTGGTGGAGCTGTGGAACCTAGGGGGCATGTGTGGGTTCTCCGACATGGACGAGGCCCTACGGGACTGCATCATGCTTGGACTTCGGGACCCAGTCCTACAGAGTCGGCTAATGGCCAAAGGCAACATCATCCTCACCGACGCCATCGCTGAAGCCACCGCAGCCAAGGCAACCCGGAAATTGGCGAACCGCATGCGGAGACTGGACACCGGATACCGAACTGTGACCACCGACCCAGGACGGGCGACCGAGGCCCAACCGGAAGCAAGTCACCGCGAGACCACCACCCATCATGGTGAATTCCACTCTGCCTCTGACACCACGGATGAGGAGGAGGAAATCCACCGGCTCCAGGCGGGACATGACCAGCGGAATCGGCAGGGTCGTAAGTCGGGGACCACATGTGCCGGGTGCGGAGGCGACCACCCTTGAGCCGAGTGCTGTTTCTTCGATGCAGTCTGCCGGCACTGTGACAAAAAGGGTCACATCGCCCGCGTCTGCCGATTAAGGAAGGCCTACAGCCCCAGATGGCAGGACCACAGCTAGCAAAGACGGGACAGCACACCCCCCAGAGCCAGAGATCGCCAAGCCGACAGCCGATGGGACTGGAGCGGGAGAAACCAACGAGGTGGCAAAAACCGGCGGAAGGAGGAAACCCACCAGACGGTCATCATCGGCCACGAATCAACCACCGACGCCTGAAAAGTCTACGTGGAGGTAGGCATCAAAGGCGAGCCATGCAAAATGGAGGTGGACTCCGGGTCCTACCTCTCCATGGTCGCCTGGCAAGAGATCAAACGCTTGGTGCCTACCATCCACAAGGAGGAACTGGAGAACCAGAGACTAATCATCAAAGACTACCAGGGAAGCTGCATCCCGGTAGTCGGAACTGGACAATTCAAAGTGACATTCAAGGGCCACACTGCAAAGCTTTCCCTGACGATCGTGGACCGAGACTGACCCAGCCTCTTGGGGTTGCAATGGTTTGCACCGCTCGGCATCGAAGTCATGGGCATCAACCACATCGCCAAGACCGATTGGGAACAGCAACTGGCATGGGACTTCTAGGAAGTGTTCAATGGCGCCCTAGGCAAGTACCGAGGGCCCCCCATCTCCTTCAGCCTAGACCCTAACATTCCCCCGAGATGCCTAAAACCAAGGCGGGTACCTTTTGCACTCAGGCCAAAAATTGACGAGCAAATTGACAAGCTCGTCAAGCAAGGGGTCCTACAACCAATTGACTACGCCTGGTGGGAGACCCCAATAGTCACCCCAGTCAAGCCCGATGGGTCGGTGAGAATCTGCGGGGACTATAAGGCCACCCTAAATTGCACCTTACAACAAAGTGCCTACCCCGTCCCAGTAGTGCAGCACCTTCTACACTCACTGGGGGGAGGCAAGGTTTTTACGAAACTTGACCTGGCCCAAGCATACCAGCAGCTGCCAGTCGACGCAGGAACCGCGGAGGCGCAAGCCATAGTCACCCACCGGGGAGCTTTCCGATGTAACCGACTCCAGTTTGGAGTCAGCGTGGCACCTGGAATTTTCCAGAGCCTCATGGAGAGACTCTTGCAAGGCATTAAGGGGGTGGTGCCCTACTTCGACGACGTGCTGGTGTCGGCAACCAACCAGCTAGAACTAGAGGGTCGGCTAAGGGAGGTGCTAACGAAATTCAAGGAAACAGGGCTAAAAGTGAAGAGAGAAAAATGCCAGCTTTACACAGAGCGGGTCGAGTTCCTGGAGCACCTCCTAGACCGGCATGGCATCCACCCAACCGCAAACAAAATCAGAGCCATTAAGGAGGCCCCCACACCCAGGAATAAAATGGAACTGCAGGCATTTCTGGGACTGCTTAATTTTTACAATGTTTTCCTGCCCCAAAAGATGACCGCGGCGGAACCCTTGCATCGGCTCTTGGACAAGGCGGCCACCTGGACTTGGGGGAAATGCGAGGAAGCCACCTTCAGGAAAACCAAGGACCTGCTCACCTCAGATGCCGTCCTCATCCAATACAATGAGACCCTACCACTTGCCGTCACATGCAATGCCTCACCCTTCGGCGTTGGCGCCGTCCTCAGCCACACACTCCCGGATGGAAGAGAAGCACCCATCGCTTTCTTCTTGAGGACACTCACCAAACCAGAGAGGAACTATAGCCAGCTGGACAAGGAGGACCTAGCCATCGTCGCAGCAGTAAAGAGGTTCCATGAGTACCTCTACGGCTGCACGTTCACAATCATCACAGACCACAAGCCCATGCTAGGCATCCTGGCAGGGAACCGGGCCACCTCGAACATCTTATCTCCCAGAATGACAAGATGGTGGTCCGAATTCCTTGCCACCTACAGCTACCGGCTCACACACCGACCCGGTAAGACTATCACACACGCAGACGTGTTGAGCTGTTCACCACTACCCGACCTAGACACCGACCCAGCACCCACGACGACCACCCTCAGCATAGAGACTCTGCCCGATCTACCCACAACTGCATCAGACATTGCCCGAGAAACTAATAAAGACAAACATCTGGCGCGGGTGTTACATTGGGAAGAAAAAGGGTGGCCGGAAAAGGACAACGACGAAGCATTCAAAACATTCTGGAACCGGCAAACAGAACTCTCACTACAAAAAGGGTGTGTACTGTGGGGGGATAGGGTTGTTATTCCTGAAAAACTGCAAAGACAGGTATTGGGGTTGTTACACGAAGGGCACCCGGGCATAGTTAGAACAAAAGCCCTGGCCAGAAGTTATGCTTGGTGGCCAGGGATGGACAAGCAAATCGAGGCCTGGGTGGCAAGGTGTCAACGCTGCCAAGAAACCAGACCAAGCCCTCCCGTGGCACCAATCCTGGAATGGGAAACCTCCAGGGGACCTTGGTCTAGGGTCCACATAGATTTTGCCGGGCCCACCAAGGGACATACATTCCTTGTAACCGTAGATGCTTACTCCAACTGGTTGGAGGTAAGCAACATGAAAACCACCACCACAGAGGCCGTGACCAAGGAACTTAGCAAGCTATTCGCAACCCACGGCCTCCCGGATGTCATCGTGTCAGACAACGGGCCCCAATTCACCTCGCTAGAATTTGAAAAATTCCTAGTGGAACAGGGCATACGACACGCACTGACAGCTCCGGCACATCCAGCGGCGAACGGAAGGGCAGAACGGATGGTTCAATTCACGAAAAAAACCATCTAGAAAATCGAACACGGGGAAATCCAAGAAAAAATAAATAAAATGCTTTTTATACAACATATAACCCCAAACATGACAACAAACAAAAGCCCGGCAGAGCTGCTAATGGGGAGGAAACTAAAGTCCCCACTCGACAGACTGCACCCCACATACAACCCAGAAAAAAACCCCAAACTCCTCCAGCAAGCACCAGTCCTTTGCACCAGGCGATGCCGTCTACGCAAAGAACCTAACCGGAGACCCACTATGGGTACCAGCGACCATAACCCAACTGACAGGCCCCCACTCATACCAGCTGCAAAGAACAGACGCACGAGCGTGGAAATGCCACATCGACCAAATAAGATCGAGAACGGCCATAAGAAACACAACCGACACACAACCAGACACAGATGAATCCCTTAATACAAGCCAAGAGGGGAGGGAATACCCCGAGAACCAAAACCCAAGAGAAAGAACCAGCCATACTCACCGGCAAGCAGCCAGCCTGAAACGTCACCAGGGAGAAGCAGCCAGGTCAGCTCAACCAACCCGGAAAGACCAGGTGGGAGCGGCGAAAACCACAGCTCAACCAGCCCGGGTAGACTGGGAGGGAGCTGCGACAAACGGCCCGGCAGGGCCTTCCAGATGGTTCCATCGACGAGACCAAGAGGAACAGAGAACCCGACTGAACTGGCCAGGAGCCAACCAACAACTGACCTGCGCAGGTCCAGTAGGCAAGTACGGAGCCCCACCTACTTACGGGACTACGTCACGTGGTACCAAACCAAGAGGGGAGGGGTGTTCTGTACATTCATTTACATTCTTGAAACCCCGCGTTTTGATTGGCCAAGGCATGGGGTGATCCGATTGGTCTAGCGAGCCACGCTGATTGGCCTGCTAGGAGTCTCCCACAATTGGTGGAAACAAATCGCGGGAGATTCAAAGCGGTGCCATTGGCCGCGGCTGCCACGGCTTGAGAATAAAAAGCCACTGTTTTTCCCTCGGAGCCAGATCGGTTCCGGGGACCAATAAAAGAGCTAAAAACCAAGTCACCGACTCCGGGTCTCCTTACCGCGATGGACACGACACTTTCTGTTTTAGAGCTAAGCTGATGCACATGTAGTCAGCTTTGCATTCCTTCTTCAAGGTTATTATAGCTGGGAATACACCTAGGAATAGAAGAGGAAACTGATAGAACTCTTGTCAATTTCAAGAGTTCCCAAATATCTCAGGAACTAAATGCTGCAGAGGAATGTTAGTGTGTAACAGAAGCCAGAGGTATCCTATGAAATGATATCAAAATAGGAAAAATAGCACAGTCTGCCTGCCAAAGTAATAAAGGCACAGAAAGCAGGGCCATGGAAGGAAGAAATATCATAAAACCGTAACCCCATTTTTGGGATTGAGCTACAGCTCTTTTCCCCAGTTTAAATGATCAGGTTTTTCTTTGCAGAACAGATATACTGGTCTTCTGAAAATGTACAGTGTAGAAAGAAGTCTAATGGATTTCTAGAAGATTGATATATTAATGTATGTAAGGATGCATATATTGTCTAAATTGTACTGATTAGATTGCTTTGTGGAAACAAGGTGCTTGGTTTTTCTACAGCTCAAGACCAAATGGCCTTGGAAAGAAGTAGCTAATAGAGAGGGGCGGACATCAGGGGTGGGATTCAACCAATGTTACTACTGGTTTGGTGAGAGTGCCTTTTGCGCATGCATGTACAGCATTTGCAAAAAAACCATCAGCTGTGCTGCCTGGACAGCTGAAAAGTTCTGCACGCAGGTGTGAAGCATTTGAAAATCCTCTCTTTCCTGCTTTTTCAATCTCAGCTGTGCTGTGCAAAGCAGCTGAGATTGAAAAAGAAGGAAATAAAGGACAGCCAAGAGCCCAGGCGGGCAGGTGGGCCAAACAGATGACCAAAAGGTAATTGCAGTTAATCAGTTCGGTGTCTGCTGCTCTTCAGAACTACCAGTTCTATAGAATCGGGCCAAATCAGTAGCATCCCACCCCTGGAGGATGTATGCCTTTAGCCAGGGGTCTTCAAACTTGACAGCTTTAAGACTTGTGGACTTCAACTCCCAGAATTCCTTCTCCAGTTATGTTAGCTCAGGAATTCTGGGAGTTGAAGTCCACAAGCATTAAACTTGCCAGGTTTGAAGATCCTTGTCTTTAGCAGTCTTAGCAAATACTAATCTTTTATTGCTGACGATAGATAAACTGAATGAAATACTCTAGGTGATTCATATGCCAAGACTTGTTTTGAGATAATGTGGAAAATGCTACATTAAACTTGAAAACTATTAAGGAAGAATTGAAGCTCCCTCCGTGATTGGTTGGAAATGATGAATGAGCATTTTTATGCTGCAGTTGAAGGGATACAAGGATAAAACTAGCAAAAGAAGGAAATAAAGTTAGCCTTTGGAACACTGCAATGGATCTTTCAATTTTTATTTACCCAGAAGAGTCTCAATCCAAGTACCATCAAGACGTAAAAATTATCTAGTCTCTGGAAGCATTGCTTTTGCTACATCAAAGTTTGTGACCAAAGTTTGCTTGCATCTAGACATACATTTTTTTGTTTAATGATCATGCAATTTTTAAATTATAAGCAGAGCTCACAAAGTGAGAGCAGGAAGATAATAGAGATAGAAATAAAAAATAAATTCTATAATTGGGAAAGCAGGAACATCTGTTGATTGCCTATGGGATAAAAAAATTTCAGAGAACAAATTGAAAAGTCTTCATCTGGATTAAAATGATCATTTTTGACAATTCTCAGAATTTTAATTCCCAGAAAGAACAACATGCAAAAGAAATAATTAAAATTACTTTGTATTTTCAGTAAGGGAACAAAATCAATTCTCATAATATCCTTCAAAAATTCTTTAAATATTTCAGATACATCAGATTGGAATCCTATCCTTAAAGCACAGTGCTAGCTAAGAATGCCTGTGATTTAATGGGGAAAACCCTCCAAGTTTTGCAATTCATATTTCATATTTCGGTAACTTTATTCCATCTGGAGAATGCAACCGCAGTTAGAGTTTATGTCAATTCAGTCATCCAGGCACCTTTGTAGATTAGAGTTGTACAAATGAACTGTAAAATAGGATAAAATTCACTTGGATTGGATATGCTTTGGGGTTCATCAATACATGTTCTATCTATACATTGGTTTACATATGTGCAAACCACTTCATCCAATTGCCTGCTTTGGGTTGAAACCAGAGGTGGTATTCAGCAGGTTCTGACCAATTCTGGAGAACCGGTAACGGAAATTTTGAGTAGTTTGGAGAACTGGCAAATACCACCTCTGACTGGAGATTTTACAATATCCTTCCCCTGCAACACCCACCAAGCCGCACCCACAGAACAGGTAGTAGTAAAGGTGGTAAAAAAAAATTTGAATCCCACCACTGGTTGAAACTTCTCCAAAATTCATCACAATTTGGTTTAGTCATTCCAGAAATGTCAAGGCTAACATTAACAATGGGAAGCAACATTTTCTTCACTTGTAAGATGATATACAACTGAGTTTCAATACTGAAAGTACCAAATTAAGAAATAATTCTGAAGAACTCTTCGGCAGATGTGCACAGTTGGAGAGAAAGAATTAATGAGAAGAACATTATCAGGAAACTATTTTCTTTTTCGTTGGAAGTTCTAAGTTATACATTTTAAAGGCAGGATTAATATAAGCTCTGTTCAGAAAGAAAAGCTGCTAATACCTAGAGCCATGGTGGCACAGTGGTTAGAGTGAAGTACTGCTGGCCACTTCTGCTGACTGCTGGCTGACTGCAATTTGGCAGCTCAAATCTCACCAGGCTCAAAGTTGAACACAGCCTTCCATCCTTCCAAGGTTGGTAAAATGAGGACCCAGATTGTTGGGGGCAAGATGCTGACTCTGTAAACCGCTTAGAGAGGGATGTAAAACACTGTAAAGCAGTATATAAGGCAAAGTGCAATTGCTATTGCTCTTTTTATGTTAAGCTTTGAGTTATGTTCTCTGCAGTATCTGCTATCCCGCATCAGATGGGCGCCTCATGAGAGGGAGCGAAGGAGGAAGAAACAAGAGATGAGGTTTCTCGGGATGAGCGCGCCCCGAATGTCTTGGCACATGCTCTTTTATTATGCTTCTTCACAGGGGGGGTGAAATTTTTCAGAGCCCAAGTCAAACAGGGTATTCAAGATTTACAATGGTTCAGGTCAGTTAAGATACCAGGTTAAACAGGATGCACGTGATTTACAATAGCTCAGGTCAGTTAGGATACCAGGTTAACAGGATGTGTGTGATTTACAACAGTTCAAGTCAGTTAGGATATCATTCTGTATTGACAGATGTTTATCTCCCCGTCCCTTCTACGTGCCTGGCAAAGATCACTGAAGAGACAGAAATCTAATGTTTACACGTGAATGATACATTGTTGCAATGCTTGAATGATACATAGTTGCAATCACATGAATGATACATAGTTACAACATCTCCTCTGTTTTTATTATTTATGATGAGTCTTCTTCCTTGTCCAAGAAGACAGGAACTATTTTTCTGAAATGTTCTCCGTCCCCGTCATCTAGGCAGGCGTGCGACCCGTCAGCGTCAGGGTTGTCCAAGGAGCGGTAACTCAGCAATGACATTTTTTCATCCGGTGTTGAGGATATAACATGAGCTTGCAATAGCACATTAACATCAGCAAAGGATAATTGATTTTTAAAAGTTGTAATATTCTATTAAAACAATAAAGTCCTATAATACAAATCAATATAATGATTATTAATGGTCCTGCCAATGCAGTTAAAAAGGTTGTAAGCCATGGTGAAATGGAAAACAAACCCCCCCCCCCGCTATCAGCATAAAGACAACATTCTTTTTTAATTAGAAAACGAACCCCCCCCTGCTATCAGCATAAAGACAGCATTCTTCTTTAAGCGCAGCACACAATCCCCCTTGTTTTAAAAATAACAGATCTAAGCCTCTACGATTTTGCAAGAGAGGGGGTGTTCCATGGATACCTGTAGGGATATAAAATCATCAGAGTTATACACACAAGCCATACTTGAATGCAAAAAGGATTTGGATTTAACAATTTCATCCCCGTGGATACATGCCATGAAACCAGTGTAACAAACTCAAACAAAATTATTGCCAGGGATAAAATACATTCCTTTCAGGCGTGATGTTAAAGTTCCTCCTGCAGTGATGTGGATTGCAGGATATCCCCCGGTTGTGTGGGTGCGTCTGCCAAATCGAATTTTTTTTTTTATAAAAAACAAATTTTGTTAGTTTTACCAAAAACACAATACACAAACATACAAAACACAAAACATAAACAAAACTAAAAGATCTTTTCTGAAGGTTGTCTGTTCCCGGGTTAAAACTCTTCACACAGACACAAATTCAAACATCATATTCATCCCATATATCCTTCCATATCTTATTATCATTTTCTTTTTTATATATATATATAAAAACCATTTTTATCAGTTTTATAAAAACAATGCACAAAGAGTCAAGGCATAACAGCTTATAAATTCTTTTCTAGAAAAAAATAATAATAAAAGACCAATAAGGCATAACATTTCCCAATTATAATATCAATATTTCATATAGTATTAACTTCATATCTTATCCCTACTTCTCCTTTCCATCCAAATTATTTCTTATTAATTAAAATTTTATTGCCTTTTATCAATATACAAAATCCAAAAAAAAGCATATATATCCTTCCATATCTTATTACCATTTTCAACAACATTCTTTGTCTGTTCTATTTCCAATTATCCATTCATCTTTTTTCTTTTTCTTTTACTATACTTCTCCTGTACACCAATTGGAGTAACATCTATAACTCATTACCCTAACTTAAAAATACTACGTATAGCAATTTTTCTTGGGATTCTGTTTAAAAGATTCTAAGATTACATAATAAATTTTATATTCTAAATACACATATCACAAACCTATGTACCCTCCAGAATCCCTCTTTTAATCTAAATTAAATTCACCCATTGTCTCTAAATAAAATTTTTTTCTTTAGGTCTTGCTTCCCCCCGTTAAGGCTTCTCCTCCCCCCCTTTCTCTCTTGCTTATTCTTCTCCTTGCCCTTTTTACCCCTTTGCTTTTTCTCTTCGCTTTTGCTCCTTTTCCTTTGCTTTCTAACCTTGCCTCCACCTTTTCGCTCATTTTTCTCTCTTTTGGTTGTTTTTATAATTCTTAAAATCCCCTTTTTCTTATCCTTTTTCTCCTCCTCTCCGGAAGGGACCCATTGTTCATCAAAGATGGCTTCTTCTTCCTCTTCTTCCTTGTCCCAGTCCTTCTGCTGCGTAATCAACTTTTCATAAGTACATAACGCCAGGGAAGCAGCCATTTCTAAGAATTGAAACAAAGTGCCCAAAGTATCTTCTTTTTTATATTTTTGATATTCAATCTCTAGTTCATCCACAAACGATGCCATTATGAAAAGGGAAACTTTTTCCAAAACAACCACAAGTATTTTTAATCAAAGACAATCAAAAGCAATTAAAAAAAAAAAAGTTCCAAAAGTTAATACTTTTCTTCCTTCTTCTCTTTCTCTTTCTGGGGTTAATTTTTAATCAAAGAGGTCCAATTACCATATATCTTCCTTTGGGATTCTAGGCAATCTCCTCCTTTTTCAGCTTCTGCTCCAATTTTTTTTTTCTCCCTTCCCACTTGCAATGTCAATTTTAAATAATCAGAAATCCATACCTCCAACAAGGGTTTTCCAATTTCTTAAATTTTTCAATGTCCAAAAATCCTTTTGTCTCTTAGCTTCAACTTTCAAAGCAATCCACTTTCAATGTCCAATATATCCAAATATTTCTGCTGTTTCCATGGGGTGGGAGAGTAAAGAAAAAAAAAAGTTCCCTTTAACAGCTTCTCCGCCGCTTTTCGCTCTTCTTAGGGATACAATGTATCCTCCAGCAATTCAAACAGCTCAATTCCAGGCAATTTAAAAGATGTTACTTGACCCGGCTCAGACAGAACTTTCACTCTTCACACGTCCTCCAGCACAATCTTACCCGGTTGCTGGCTTCTTCGTGGCGGCCATTGCTGACCGCCGCTCCACCACCTTGGGAAAAAGGGGTTTTTCCGGAGAAGGGGGGGTCTGCGACACCCCCACCTCCCTATCCGACTCCCCTCTCTCTTCAGCTGTCCCTACAGGGCAGCCATATCCCCCTGACCCATCTGGATCGGGGGTACCTCGACGGCTAGCACAGTAGGAATCGCGAGCTGTCGCGAATTCCTGCTGCCCCGAAGCCACGCAAAACCGGAAACCCCTCATCTGCCAAATCGAATTGAAGTGGTGGGTAGAAGTTTTCTATGCAAGAAAAATTGGTTGTAGAACTTAAACGAACTTTTTGAAAGTCAGTTATAGGCCAGGCAATATTATCTCTTCTATGAGGCTTCTGCGGATTGTCATGGACAGTTCTTTTGAAGCGTCGTTTGTTGACAGGATCAGAGTTCGGGTATATAAAAACATGACAAGCAGGAGAGAGGCTTATGGACAAGTTAGTTGTGGAACATTTACGATATGAGGAGGGAATACAATTAGTAGAAAAAGGATAATAATTACAATAATGACAATGAAGATTAATTTGGTCATTCCTCAAGGATGTTAATTGGGGTGGGGAAACCCATGATACAATATAAGGACTTGGGTCCCCCTATGTTTTAGATTGAATAGAGGAAAAGATTTTAAGGTTCCTTTCCATAGGAAGAGTAAAGAAGGAACAAAAGAGCGAGGGGTAGAGTGTTCTTTAAAATAAAACAGAAGTGGCAGAGTGAAAACTATGGGTAGCATTTTCATGACGTACCCACATGGAACAAGTATAATAGCCTTCTGTTAATGAAATGATTTTAACACGAATAGTCTTTTAACAGGAAGCATAGGTTTTGTTGAAATAAGGTAGAAATTGCAAAGAAGATATAGGCAAGAATATCAGGAAAGATTTTTAAGATACAGATGTAGCAGAGGAATTCCCATGATAGGGTCTTACTGCCCAATCAGGGATCCAGAGAGTGGTTTTGTCTGGCAGTAAGATCGCAGCATATCCTCATCCCCAAGTGAGAAGCTCAGTGGGACCCTGCCAGGCAGGATCTGGCAATCTGCAATAATATACCAGAGGTCTGTTAGGAGGGGGTGAGGGGGAGGAAAAGTGATGAGAAGCAGCAGAAGTGGGAGGAATGCCAGTCAGATTGAGAAAGTTTAAAGTGTAAAGACAAAGGTTAAGAGAATTTTGCAATGCTGGGAGGTTCGGGGTTTTTTCCCGCAATGAATACCAATTAAGAGCATGTTTCAGAGATAAGTGAGCTCACGTTTCAGAGATAAGTGAGCTCATTCCACAATAGCCTAATAGCCTGCCCCTGGCTGTTGCAGGGAATCCCAAACTTGTGGATTACATCCCATCTGTTACAGAAGTCCTGAAAAGCAGAACTTGTGTAGGCAGATCCATTGTCTTTTTTGATTTCTTTTGGACGTCCCAGCGAGGCAAAAGTACGAATTGAATAATTGATGACATGTTTTACAGTTTCTCCCCTTTGAGGAGTAGCCAGGATAAAACCTGAATATGTGTCTATTGAAACATGCAAATATTTCCAAGGGGCACAAGGTGGATACTGAGTTACATCCATTTGCCAAATTTCACAAGCTTTTAATCCTCTAGGATTTTACTCCTATGGGAATGGAATGTCCTTGCTTATGTGGGGCATTGTTGAATAATGGCAGCAACTTCTGCCTGAGTTAGAGAAAATTAAAAAGTTATCATAACTTGGCAGGGGAGATTCAAACACACTCCCTGCTTCTATTTTTTGATGGACTTTTAAAGCCTCCATAATTTTCCTCCAAGTGACCAAAATGCCAATAGGTGCACGAGGAGGACTATGGAGATGTTCACCAATTTTTTGCCAATTGGAAATTTTTAAGGACCCTCTCTCTGGATAATTGGGACAATGTTGCCACACGTAAGCCAATAATGTAGCAATAGGTTTCTTTTTTACAGGAGAGCCCTTTAAATTAGCAGAGTATTTAGAAGAAGCGACTAGCTCTCTCAATTCCTTCTGCTGTTGAGAAAAGCCTCCACCCATACTTACTAAAGTCGAGACCGTCTTTCAGATCCGATGATGTGCAATTCGCTCAGGCGCCTGGCGATGCACAGCTCCCACCGAGCTGATAAGATATGGGCGCGTCGCTGCGTATCCCCCTTAGGGAATCACGTCGGGGTCACCATAATGCGGTATCTGCTATCCCGCATCAGATGGGCGCCTCATGAGAGGGAGCGAAGGAGGAAGAAACGACAAGAGATGAGGTTTCTCGGGATGAGCGCGCCCGAATGTCTTGGCACACGCTCTTTTATTATGCTTCTTCACGGGGGGGGTGAAATTTTTCAGAGCCCAAGTCAAACAGGGTATTCAAGATTTACAATGGTTCAGGTCAGTTAAGATACCAGGTTAAACAGGATGCGCGTGATTTACAATAGCTCAGGTCAGTTAGGATACCAGGTTAACAGGATGTGTGTGATTTACAACAGTTCAAGTCAGTTAGGATATCATTCTGTATTGACAGATGTTTATCTCCCCGTCCCTTCTACGTGCCTGGCAAAGATCACTGAAGAGACAGAAATCTAATGTTTACACGTGAATGATACATTGTTGCAATGCTTGAATGATACATAGTTGCAATCACATGAATGATACATAGTTACAACAGTTCTCTGTTTGGCCTTAACACCTGGGTGGGGAACATTGGCTAGTTTCCAGTTTAAGAACAAGTTCCATCCCCAAGGTCTGTCCTCAAGTCAAATTTATATTATTCACGTATTTGGAACAGTATTATACTAGAATACTGTACTAGTATGGTTGTGTTATGTAATGAATTTGAACCATTGTATATTTAACTTGAATCACTGTGTATTTAATTAGGCTCTGTTCTTAATTATGCATCATGCTTAAACCATAGCATTCTTAATTTGTGGACTTGCTTTATTGTTGAACCAGAACTTCTTGAAATCCCTGGTTGCAAGACTACTATTGATGCTGGGAGCAGTAGTTCCTGACCTTTATTTAGCATCTACACCTTATGCTATATGTCATACATTCCATTTGCTACCTGAATTTATGCAAAATTGACTTTCTAGCACCATGCAGAATGTCCACACCCATGGCACTATCATACATAGACTTTCTTAATCATTAGGATATGAAATTAAAAAATCACGAGCAAAGATTATTTTCTTACAGAAAAGATACACACATGCATTACCAGTCAGTTCCTGGTGGATACTTGTATAAATGTGCTATTACCATTGTGTATTTTAAATATTGACTCAGTGCTGAGCTCCACCAACCAACCAACAACTCAACCAGTGCCATACAAAATGACCTTTGTCAAATCCTTAAAGTATCATCTTTCTGTTTAGCAATAGCAATAATACTTATATACCACTTTAGAGTGCTTTACAGCCCTCTCTAAGTGGTTTACAGAGTCAGCATATTGCCCCCAACAATTTTGGGTTCTCATTTTACCTATCTCTGAAGGATGGAAGGCTGAGTCAACCTTGAGCCTTAAATGTTGGCTAGATGACCCAGCCTGGCTAAGTTTAAGTCAGTTGATTTCTAAAGGCAGTTGCAGAACTGAATCACTTTCTTAGAAGTTTCTGCAAGTAAGAACAGTATAATCTTAAATTCAGTCCTTTCTACTACCACACCTACCAAGGAATGGATGGGGCAATGTAGGTTGCCACTCCTGATATAATTGGCAATTCAGTAGGGCGTAGGCTATTGTTTTCATGTGTCCCATTACCTAGATAAGGTTAGTGCATTTAACTTATGTAAATACATTTCTGTTAAAAGAAAACCTATCTTATAATTTTTATTTTTAATAAGCAAACAAAATTCTCTCCATTATCAGCTTCCTATCTTGAAAAGCAGATTGGGTAAATCATGAAAAGTTATTGGAGTTTCTCAATATATTTAGGAAGTCCCTGAAGCTAAAGGGTTGGGCTATCAAAAAATCAAATGAGTCAGTGAAGAGCAGCTGAACTCACAAAATGAAAAGTTGTTGAGAACTGATCTTATGCCATAAGACCTTCCTTTATTCCTCAACCTAGCCTATTGCCTTCAGATTGAATGAAGATACTCTTCTCTTAGTTTGACTAGATCAAGGGTGTCAAACTCACAGCAGTGTCATGTGATGTATCGGGACTTTCCCCCCCTTTGCTAAGCCAGGCAGGGGCAGGTCTAGCACAACCAGCCCACAAACTGCAAGTTTGACATCCTTGAACTAGATTCTTTTGAGGAAATCTTCTCCTTTGACCTGAACATGTGTTCCTTTTTAAGGGAGAAACTAGGTCAGTGTTTCTTAATCTTAGCAACCTCAAGACATGTGGACTTCAACTTTCAGATTTGCGGATTGGGAATTCTGGGAACTGAAGTCAACATAGCTTAAAGTTGCCAACACAGAGAAACACTGATCTAGGTTAATGAAGATCAAGAACAATCTCACTCCCACTCCTGTTGCCTGCTTGGAAAGAAAACAGCAGACATAGGAGGCTTTGTTCTTTCATTACAGATGTCTTACAGACAACTAAAGCCTGGAAGGAAATGGGAACAGGGAGCAAAGTCCTGCGTGCTCACACAGATCTTCCACATGGTTGCTGTGAAGTTAAATAAAACAATAACCCAGGGGATTTCAAACTTGACAGCTTTAAGACATGTGGACTTCAACTCCAGAATTCCTCCTCCAGTCATATTAGCTCAGGAATTCTGAGAGTTGAAGTCCATAAATCTTAAACTTGCCAAGTTTGAAGACCATTGCAACAACCAGTGAAATTTCAGATGATTAATGTGGAATAGGTGATATATATTAAATAACATTGTTATAGAAATTCCTTTTGGTAATCCATGGACAACACTATAAAATGTTTTATTCTTTGTTTTGTCTCTCTTCTTCATGCCTTCCTGAAAACCAGACTTCTCCTTCCCATCACTATGAGCTAATATAGCTGACATGAATCTGTCATTCAGACCTTGATCAACTCCTGCTTAGCTGCAATAGTATTCATTATGCCATTAAGAGATTTCCAAAAATTCTGCAATTTATAATTACTCATTCAAAAACATGTATGTAGTTGGACTTCCGGTTTGCAGGGCTCCAGCGGCAGCAGGAATCCACGATCATGTGCGGTTTCTGCTGCGCTGGCAGCTGGAGTGCCCCAATCCAGCTGGATTTGGGGCTATAGTTACCCCGTAGAGGTAACTGAAGATAGGGGAGATCCGGCAGGGGGAATCGCAACCCCCCTCCTCATCTGGCTTAAGTCCCTTTTCCAAAAGTGGTGGAGTGGCAGTCAGCAATGGCTGCCACAAAGAAGCTCTCATCCAGATAAGAATGTGCAGGAGGAAGCTGAGAAAATGAAAGTTTTGCTGACCGGGATAACAAGCAACATTTAAGATACCCTGGAATTTAAATTTCATCAAAGATACATTGCTCCCAAAGAGATCTGGAAAAGCAGTGAATGAAAGTGAAAAGGGAAAGTTTTTTTTCCCTCACTCTCCTTCCTTACAGTGACAGCAGATGAATGAGAAACTGGAAAAACCTGTGGCATCAGCAGGTAATTAAACCGGAAAATTAAAGCCAAGGGGACAATAAAGATTTCTGAACATTGGGGAAAAAAACTTTTTTTTGCTGTAAGTGGGAAGGGAGAGGAAAAGAATTAATATTAAGATTTTGCTGGAGGAGGCTGCTTGGAGTTTACAAGACTAGAGCTAAATTGTAACAAGACTTCTAAAAGATACATTTTAGTTGGAACTTTGCAACTGAATTGTAACCCCAGAAAGAGAAAGTGTGAAAAGAAGAAAGTGTTAAATGAAACAGTTTGTGTGTATTTAGATTGCTTGGTGACTTTGGGACTTTTGGAAATTACCATTTGAAAGATTAAAACATTTGGGTTGTTTAAAGAATTTTCTACAATGGCATTACTTGTCGATGAACTGAATATGGAATTTTAAAAGTATAAAGAAGAGGAAGAAGAAGGGAAGGGCTCTTTCGGCTCCGTTTTCCATTTCTTAGAAATGGCGATTTCTACTTATGAGAAACTACAAGAACAAGATGAAGAAGAAGCCATCTTTAATGAACAAGCAACTTTAACTGGGGAAGAAAAGGCAAAGGGGGGAAAGAGAATGAAGAATTTAAGACTTAAAAAAACAACCAAAAAAGGGAAAAATAAGGTGAAAAGTCAATACAATGTTAAAAAGCAACAGAAAAGAGGAATACAGAAGAGGGTGGAGATCAAGAAACAAGGGGGTAAAAAGGCTAGACTGGAGAAGTAAGGAAGGAAAAAAGGGAAGAGAAGCTATAAAGGTTTGAAACAAGATGTAAAGAAACAGGATTTATTTAGAGATAATGGGTAAAAATATAACTAAAAAAGAGATTCTGCAAAAGTACATAAGATTGTATTATTGTATTTGTATTTGAAATAATGTTAGAAAATTGGAACATTATATGACTATAAAATGGGATAAAATATTAAAAGGAATGTGTAAAATGTTTAAGACTTAAATGAATATTAATTTTAATGATAGAGTTTAATTGCTATGGATTATTGTTTTAATTATATTATAAACTTATTATTTTTTCTTATTTTAAAATATAGCATGTAGCTTTAGAATGTACTAAGCAGAATCTGAATGAAAATTATGTATTACTTTAAGTGTTAAATTTAGGGGAAAGATATAAAGGCGTCATACTCCAATCAGTGATTACAGGAGAAATTTTGTGTTAATGAGAAAAGATAATAGATAGTTGAAACAGAACAGACAAAAGATATAAATATAATGATTTAAATTGAGATGAAATAAATAGAATTAAGAGAGTGAAAAGAGGGGAGAAACTAATATAGAAAATGTAGAATGGTAAATAAGATGTGAAATAGTACATAAAAGTGAGCATGAATTTGAATTTAGGTCTGTACAAAAAGATGTAATCTGGGACTAAGGCGCTTTCCAAAAAGAAGTTTTGTGTTTTCATGTTTTGTGTTTTGTTGTGTATGTTTGTTTAAAATTAGTAAAATTTTGTTTAAAAAAAAAACATTGTATTTAGTTAATATATTCCCCAAATATAATACATCCACCATAAATACCAATGCTGGAACATTTGCAAATGGTTATAAGAAATGATGACTAAGAAAACAAGGAATTGTTGGATGTGAAAATTATACAATTCCTCAAATTGCTGTTATTTGTAATACATATACAATTATCCAGCTATTTAGTAACCAGTTAAATACCACCTCTTGTTGAACTATAGCTACCCTAGAAGTTTACTCTAGCCTATGATAGGCAATAGAACTCTAAACCCACTTTTTCCATGTTGTAGCCTTTTGAAACTACAAACCTACAAGCACAATTTGCATATCTGGTTGCTTATCTAAATATTTTGAAGTCAAAAGGCCAAGAATAGAAGGAAAGAGTTGTAACTTCTCATGAGCCAGAAAGGAAAAGCTATAATGGAAATGTACAAACTGGACATTAAGAAGTTTCAATCCCATATGAAAGATAAAAAAATATTTCTGTCTCTTATAAGTCTGTTTCAGCTAGGAGTAAACAGTCTGGGGTTATTGTCCTCTAGATATTTTGGAACATAAAACCAACAATTCCATGCCATTGGGCCTGCTGGCTGGGGTTGATGGGACTTTAGGTTACCCAATCTTCATCTTGACAACATTGTGAGTTAGACTAATCATCTGTCTTTGTTCTATGTTTTTACAAATTCCACTGTTCATAGAGGACACCACCAGTCCCTGGCATTTCTAGAATTAGAATCCATAACACCATTTGTGAGATTGGTGATGGCAGGCAAATACATCACTCATTCTTGATTCTGAGTGCTTTAAATATGCATTTTTCTAGACCGGGGTGTCAAACTCAAGGCACCTGGATCTGGCCTACGGGGTGCTTAGATCTGGCCAGTTGGGGCTGCCCTGGAAATAGTGAAAGACTGACCATTGGTGCCTGTGCTATTGAAAACAGAGCTTGTGTGGGCCATGCACTGCCCTCCCAAGCTCTGTTTTTGCTGGCAGAGGGTTGCAAGGAGGCTGTCTCAGCCAAAAATGAAGCTCGTGAGGGCTACACAAGTCCCCTGAGCCCCATTTTCTCTGGCAGAGGGTTACAGGAGGCCATTGCAGCTGAAAATAGCGCTCAGGAGCCCATTTTGCTGGCAGAGCAGTCAGGCCACCACAGATGCCTTCTGACACAAGTGATGTCATACTGGCCCATACCCACCCTGGCCATTCCCTTCCCCCAGTTCCCTGAGGTCAAACACAATCCTGATGCAGCCCTCACTGAAATTGAGTTTGACAACCCTGTTCTAGAGTATGTTTCTCAATCTTGGCCACTTTAAGATGTGTGGACTTCATTTCCCAGAATTCCATGCTGGCTGGGAAATGTTGGTAGTTGAAGTCCACATGGAACGCTGACACACACATCTTAAAGTTGATTGGGTTGAGAAACCCTGTGTTTCCTACCTTTGTGGCATTTTATAAACCATTCTAATATCTGAAGATGAAACACAGATAACAGATAATCAGAGTTGGAAGGGACCTTATAGGTCATTTAGTCCAGCTCCCCACCCAAGCGAAAGAGCCTACAACATTTCTGAGGGATGGCAGTCCAATCTCTTCTTGAAAGTCTCAAGTGATGGCGTGCCCACAACTTCCGAGGGCAATTTCTGTTCCATTGGTTTATTGTTCTCACTGTCAGAAAGTTTCTCCTTATTTCCAGGTCCACACAGCATAACCCTATTTTCAATAAAAAATAATCTTGTCTATGCTGCTCTCTCTTGAACTAAAATGTTCCAGGAACTGACACCATTCCACTTGGGAACTTGTCTAACACTGCTGTTTAGGCATAGATAAATGTCTGACATGCATGGTCTACTCTAAGGTATATTAGTGTATTTCACAATATCTCAGTTTACAAGATGGATTTAAAGCTGGTTCTGGAGCTTCTGGCTCCAAGGAAGCCCTCTGGGCAGACATTTTTCAGTTAGGCAACACTACAATGTCATATAAATAAGACTCAGTCCAGCTTGTATTTGACACGCAAGCCACCAAGAGTCTAAAGCTCAATTAATGACCCTTCAAGCCAAGGGATTAGCAGACCTCCTCACTGGAATCCAGACATTCTTTATGAATGCAAGGAACTCTCTGGACATCTGGATATATTTCCAGAGAGAAACAAACAAATGACGAAAAATGCCTGATGGGATCTCTTTTGAAGATATTTGTCCCAATGCAATTTTCCCCTTTTTAATGAAGGTTTGCAAATGTATGTAGTTGAGAAATGCACATAAAAATGGATGGAGCTTTAACTGCATCAACACAACCAACTTCTTGACATTTTTTATCACATTCTCGAGGCATCCCTGAATTTTGCCAAGAATTATGCCAGATGTTAACTCTTAGTTTAAAATTCTTGCCAGAGCTGTCAGGAGGGAGGATTATATGCAATTTCAAAGCTAGAAGCTATAAATATATACTCTTTATTGTTACAGTGCCTTTCAGGGAAGAATGGTTTCAAAATGTTCTTTTTAAATAACCCCCATCTCTGCCCCCCCCCCCCACGAAAAAAAAAAACTACCCTAAAGATTGGGGGAAAGTTTTCCAGTGACCTAACATTAGCCAAATTCTATACCATATTTTACAACAAAAAATCTTGTGCAACCTTAATGGATAACAAATCTATTAACACATAAACTCTGATGGATCACAGCCCACCTTTTCTAAATTTTAGGAATCATATTGTTGATCCAAGTTTGGCTCTTGAAGGCAATAAATCTTTTTTTGAGATGTACATCTTTGTCTTAAAGTAGTAAACTTTAACTCATTTTTTAAAAATGCATGTCAGGACATTCAACTTAACTTGGATTTAATTCAAGTTTTGTATTCCTAAAGGCCATCTTACTGTGCCATATCCCTCCCAATATAAACTGGATAAAAAGAAACTGCTGTTTGGCAATGAAGAAAAGCTCTCACTGGTATCAAGAAAAGATTCCTTCCCCCTTTCCCAGTACTACCAAATATAGATATGAACAAGGAAGTAATGATGCAGAAGACATGAATATTATACATCAAATGTGGAGCAGCTGCAGCTGCCAAGCCCTGGTCCAATCCCAGCTCCCTTTGCTATGGTGCCCAGAATAATTTGCAACCATGTCTTCTGAAACTGAAGCAACTTTAGAACTTTCATAAGGGGAAATATAGAAAACAAAATATAAAATACTATAGAAATTAGCACTAGCTGTAAAATATACATAAAATAGAAACAAAAATACCTGCTACTCAAAACTCAGGAAGAATACATGCCCTGGCGGTGGATAGGATATGGGCTCACCCATTTTGTATCATCCATCACCAAATGTTGCCCAACACTTTTAAATGCAGATAAATAGAAAGGGGATGATTTACATAATGATTAACATAAATTTAAAACTAGAAGCATCAAAATTAAGCCATTTATTACTTTACCATGTATTGTATTTTTCCAAAAACTTTGCCCTGTTTGTTGTGATACAGTATATAATTAGCAACTTATTTAACATGTTCCCATAATCTAAGAAGAGAATAAACATGTAAAATGGCTTATAAATATTCTCATAGAATGTGGGATGAAGCATATTTGCTGATTGACTGGATCAGATTCAGCCAGGAGGGGTGAAGAAATAAGTGAGAATATAGGATGAGAATATAGGATGAGAATATAAGATGGCTAAGGTTGAGTGGCTGAACTACGGACAAGTCATATGTAAACATTATCAGGTAAATATTGACAAAGTACAGGCAGAGCAATTGGGTTGGTGGTTGTGGGGGTTAGGCAAACACTTACCTTCAGGGATGGGATTCCACCAGTTTGCATCTATTCGCTAGAACGGATTGTTAACTTTCTAAGCAGTTCAGAGAACTGGTTATTAGAAGAAATTACTGGCTTAATCCTGTAAGGAAGGCAGGAAGGAAACATTCTGGTGTTGCTTACAGAAACTGCCTCTCTGTTAACCCTTATTACATTCTTGGCAGGACTAGACTTCCTGTTATGTTCTGCGCATGGGTGCAAGGAGCGGAGACGAGACAATGACAGTGAACTTCAACTCTTTATTAGGCATACTGAACAGAGCAAAAACCTTAGGGCAGCAGCAGCCCTTATATAGGGTTGGCTGCTGACCTATTAGCCAATGAGAAACATGGAAGTGTTAAACCCTTGAACCAATGAGAGTTGGCCCGTTAACAGCCAATCAGATGTCCCAGAAAAGGACCAATCCGATATCGCTATAATCGGCCAATCAGAAGTGCAGGATTAGAACCCTGCTTTTTCTTAAGGTTGTTAAAACTTTATTAACGCCTTTATTAGTTCATAATACCCCTTCCCCCTAGGTTCCGTTTGAGGGTGCGGTGACGTAATCTCGTAGATATTCAGGTTGTTTTAACTGTCTATTAGATTTGCGCTGTCCCACCAGTTCCTGTCTGTAGTCCGGCTTTGGGAGGACGTTTTTTGATCTATCCGGTACAGGTGGTTCCGCATCCTCACTGGATGACTCGGTGCCACTAATTCTGTCGTTGTTGTCCTCTGATCTCTGTGGGCTCGCCTCCGTTGAGGTATTCCTCTGTGGCGAGGCCATCCCTCTCCCTGATTCTTCTTCATGTAACATGCCCGGCTGCTGACTTCCTTCGCTTCCGCTTTCCACCTTCTCGAATTCGGTTTCTTCGACATCCCCTTCCCCCTCAGTTTGAGAGTCACAGGAGTCGTGGGAACTGGGTTGTAGCCTAGAGCGAAGCTGATCTATATGGCGTTTCCATATTTTTCCATCCCATGTTTGCACATGGTACGATCTGGGCCCGGTGGTTTGAGTTACGGTTGCTTCAACCCATAATGGTTCGCCGGAAAGGTTTTTAGCGAAGACAAAGTCGCCTACAATGAACTCGCTGCATTTTCTGCTAGATCCACAGGGTTTCTCTGGTGCGTGGGATGGGTGGAGCCGGTTGAGGTGGAAGCGGAGCTTGCGTCCCATCAACAGTTCAGCTGGAGTCTTGTTGGTGACGCTGTGCGGAGTGATGTGTTGGAGTAGGAGTATTCTGTTTAGTTTGTCATCAATGTTCCCATAGTCCATTTTGTGGAGAGTTTTTTTAACAAATTATACCCTGCCATTGGCCGCAGGGTGCGCTGGCAAGGTTAGCACATGGCGGATACCCCGGTCTGCTAAGTATTGCTCAAACACCAAGGCGGTGAACTGGGGTCCGTTGTTGGAGACCAGAACATCTGGCAGCCCATGCGTTGTGAATAGCCTATTCAATTTGCGGATGACTGAATCAGTTGTAGTAGTCTTCATCTTGTGGATCTCAAGCCAGTTGGAATAGGCATCCACTGTTAGGAGGAACGTATGTCCTGCAAAATCAATGTGGATGCGGGACCACGGTGCCTGGGGGGGTTCCCACTCCGTTGGAGTTGCTCTCGGTGGGGCATTGCTGACTTCTTGGCACTTTAGACAAGTCTTTACCCAGGCTTCGATCTGCTTATCGATGCCTGGCCACCACGCGTAGCTTCGTGCGAGCGCTTTCAAACGCACGATGCCGGGGTGACCGTCATGCAATGTTTTCAAAACTGCTCGTTGTAACCGCTCTGGGACGACGACTCTGTCTCTCCATAGGATGCAGCCTTTTTGCAAGAAAAGTTCTATTTGCCGGTTTCTGAAAGGGGTGAAGTCGTCAAAGGTTTGTCCTACTGGCCGTCCTCGTTCGACCCAGCTGAGGACTCGTGCTAGGACAGGATCTCGTTTCGTTTCGATAGCAATGGCTCTGGCTGTTAGCGGCGGTGAATGTAGTGTTTCAATCTGGAGTGTCATAAGGGTTGGAGCTGCGTTGTCGACGGTTTCCGGAAGTGGGGCATGGCTCAATGCATCAGCGTGGGGAATGGCTTTCCCCGGGTGGTGTTGTAATTTATAGTTGTACACAGCTAAGAACTCCGACCAATGAGTCATTCTAGGTGACAGTATATAGGGGGTTGGCTTGTCTCCCACTATAATCCCCAGCAAAGGCTTGTGATCAGTAATAATAGTAAAAACTTGTCTATACATATATTCATGAAACCGTTTCACAGCAGATACAATAACAAGAGCCTCTTTGTCAATTTGGCTACAGTTACATTCAGCCTTCGATAAGGTCCTTGAAAAATAGGCAATAGGGGCTCACTACCATTTGGTAACACATGACTCAAAATGGCTCCTACTCCAGAGGGTGACGCGTCACATGTAATTGTTAAAGGCAAAGTCTCATTATACTGCATTAAAACAGCATCGGAGGTTAGTAAGTTTTTCATTTGTTGGAATGCGTGCTCCTCTCAGTGTCCCCAGACCCAGGTGGCTTTTTTGTCGAGAAGTCTATGTAGGGGCTCAGCTACGGTCGCTTTCTGGAGCAAGATGTTGTAAAAGTTAATGAGCCCCAGGAAAGCTTGGAGGTCTGTCCTATTCCTGGGTCTTGGGGCATTTTTGATCGCTTTTAGTTTGCTATTAGTGGGGTGAATGCCTTGCTTATCAATTAGGTACCCCAGGAACTCTACTTTGTCTGTACACAGTTGACATTTATTTTTTTTAACCTTTAGGCCGGAGTCTTTAAATTTCTGGAGAACCATTTTAAGACACCTTTCTAGTACTTCTCTATTCGGGGCCGCAATTAAAACATCATCAAAGTATGGCATGACCCCCTTGATCCCTTGCAAGAGTCTCTCCATCAGACTTTGAAAAATCCCTGAGGCTACGCTCACTCCGAATTGGAGTCGGTTGCATTTAAAGGCGCCTCGGTGCGTAACGATCGTCTGTGCTTCCACAGTTTTTTTGTCTACAGGCAGTTGTTGGTACGCTTGTGCTAAATCCAATTCAGCGAAGACTTTTCCGCCCCCCAGGGAATGGAGAAGGTGTTGAACCATTGGCACCGGGTAAGCGTTCTGTTGAAGGGCATGATTAAGGGTGACCCGGTAGTCCCCACAAATCCTTAACGATCCATCCGGTTTGATGGGTGTTACGATTGGGGTTTCCCAACGGGCGTGGACAGTTGGTTCTAAAACACCCTGGGCTATTAATTTATCGAGCTGCTCGTCGATCTTTGGTTTTAGGGCAAAAGGTACCTGACGAGGCTAAAGGCGGATGGGGGCTACTTCAGGGTTAAGGCTAAATGATATCGGGGTCCCTTGTACTCACCTAGTTTGTCTGCAAAGACATCCTGGAATTCCTGGACGAGGGCCTCCTCCCAGTCATCGCCTCTGGTTTGGTGAATGCTGGCTACCTCTATCCCAAGTGGGGCGAACCATTGAAGGCCTAGCAAACTAGGCCGATCGCGGTCGATGATGATCAGTGGTAACGATGCAGTACGATTTTTGAATGATACTATGACTTGGCTGGAGCCGACGACCGGAATTCGGTTCCCCTGGTAATCTTTGAGTATAATTCTTTGGGCTCTGAGGTCTTGACGCCGGACGGCAGGGATCAATTGTTTAAGGGTCTTCCAGGAAACCATCGAAAGGGACGATCCTGAGTCGACTTCCATCACACAAGATTGGTTTTCGATGGCGACCCTCACTCGGATCTTCTTCGCATCTAACGATGAATCGTGACCGATTGTAATGGTTTGGTGTGCCTCTTCCCGTCTCGTTGAAGTGGCCAGTGTTTTATTTCTGTAGGAGTGGTTGTTCCATTGGTGGTTCAAGTGTTCCCGACTCACAGGACGATTCCCTGTGGTCTGGCGGTAGTTGTTTTTACTCTGAATTGGGCTGGATCCTTGCTTGCTTCTCCAGACCTTCCCAATATGGCCTCTTCTCCCGCAAGAATGGCAGAGTGTGTTGAGGAATTTGCAGTCTGATCGTGGGTGGTTTGCCCCACAACCCGCGCATTGGTGTGGTAGTCTTTGATTCCGCTGATTGCGTTGGTCGCATTTGGACCGGAGCTGGTTGACCTCCTCCTCATCACTTTCTGATGGCGATTCGAGGTCCTCGTGGTGGGTCGCTGTTGTGTGCCTCTCTAGGCAAGGTGAGGTATCTCTGGCAAGTTGATGGAGCGGTGCGTTGGTGCGGCGCATTCGGGCGGCCGACTTCCTGGTTGCTTCTGCTGCAGTCGCGTCTTTGATGGCATCAGCAAGATCGATGTCCCCTTTGGCCATGATCTTGCTCTGCGCCATTGGGTCATCTAATCCCAGAACTATTCAGTCTCTTAGAGCTTCTTCGAGGTCTGCAAACCCACAGAGGCCTCCCAGGTTCCAGAGGTCTGTGATGAAATCCGCGACGCTCTCTCCTTTTTGTTGGTCCCTCTGGTAAAACTCATGTCTTCGGACAAGCGTTGGTACGGCGGGTGAATAATGGGCCTGTAGAAGGGGCGCGAGGACATCCCAGTCCATGGATTTCACCTCAGCCGGTTTCGCTAGTGCCTTGGCCATCTTAAAGATGGCAGGCCCACAATGGGTCAGGAACACTGCTCGCTTTTTCCCCGTAGTTGCGTCCTTCAAGTTGTTGGTCTCCAGAAATATTTGGAACTGGTCTATGTAGGAGTCCCAGTCTTCTTGTGCCGGGTCAAATGGAGCAGGTGGTATGGCGCCGCCAGACATGGTTTCCGTTGTCGATGCGCCTTCAGCCACGTGCTCTGTTTGGTGCTCTGTAGTGCTCAGTCAGCTTTGATGTCTCCGCATCCCATCCTCGTCGCCAGTGTTATGTTCTGCGCATGGGTGCAAGGAGCAGAGACAAGGCAGTGAACAGTGAACTTCAATTCTTTATTAGGCATGCTGAACAGAGCAAAAACCCTAGGGCAGCAGCAGCCCTTATATCGGGTTGGCTGCTGACCTATTAGCCAATGAGAAGTATGGAAGTGTTAAACCCTTGAACCAATGAGAGTTGGCCCATTAACAGCTAATCAGATGTCCCAGAAAAGGACCAATCTGATATCGCTATAATTGGCCAATCAGAAGTGCAGGATTAGAACCCTGCTTTTTCTTAAGGTTGTTAAAACTTTATTAAATGCCTTTATTAGTTCATAACACTTCCTGTCTCAGGAACTTCTCTGGAGTTTTTTCTCCTTCTTTGCTGGTTCTTTGTTTATGTGGAGTGACCATTCAAAGTTACAACAGCACTGAAAATGTGATTTATGACCATTTTTCACACTTACGACTGTTACAGCATCCCCACAGTCATGAGAGGCCAGGTGAGGAGATGCATGCCTCGATGTTAGTGATATTGAGTTGGCCAACCCAGCCAATAACACGACCACCAAGCCATGGCCACCCAGTCACATGACCACCAAGCCATGCCCATAGAACCAGTTGTTAAAAATTTGAATCCCATCCCTGCTTACCTTCCTCTTTGTACCCAGGACTATAGGAGCAACAATGGTGATATGGTGACCCCATGAGATTGAAGTTTTAGGGCCCTGAGGGGAAGGTTAAGGTGAAAAAGTGATTGAGTCTTATAGAGATGAGGGCAAAGCAATATTGGCTGTCTTTTACTTTGTTATTTTTTATATTTTTCTCATAACCTTATAATGTAGAATGCAATGTAGAAAGAATCCTTTTGCCCTGGTAGCAACCAAATCTCTGTAATTTTCTAGCTTTAGGAAAAGAACTTTCTCAGGCTGGATAACAAATTGTACGTGCTAAATTGTGTCAACTGATTGCAACTATATCTTTTCTATGTGACTCTGACAGCTTTCCACATGGTAACATTTTATGCTTACCATTATGGGACATTTTATGCTTACCATTATGGGAGGTTTAACTAGCCGTCCATGACTCTGATGTAATTGGGCAAGATGATTTTTTCCATCCCATCAACTTTTCTTTTGTAGTTATTTCTGCTGTACTGACTATAAAGGGAAATCGGAGGCTTTGGCTCTTTTTCATAAAGAGATCCCTTTATGTCATGGTACTCTAATAAATTGTATAAATGATCTTCTGAATCGGTTGCTTATTGGAGAGAGTGAACTGAGGCAGAATCTACAGCCAATTTGGCTGTTTTTATTCACTGGAAGAAGAGAAGGAGAGGACAGAGGAAGGAAGGATTTGCAGTACCAAAGACATTTTGGGTATTTTGACAAATGTAAGGGGAGGGTATCCGTGAGGCACGAAGGAAATCAAAATGGCAGCCACAACAACATGATTAAAGTTACACATCTCATTTATGGAGACATCTAAATTTTCTTATCCTGCCTCCCTCCCCCCTCCCCCACCCAAGAAATCTTTCCTTTGAGATCAGACAAAAATCTAAGGCAAGTGGCTTGTAAGCAGCAGCCATATTCTGCTGGAGGGACAGATAGAAAAGAAAAAATAGGAAGCAAATGGGATCATGAGGAAGTTAGCTCACACTGTCCTTAACAGTGACCTTTGAAAGAACATTCCACACTTTAAAATTAGAATGTTTCACAGCACTTAAAATGTTTCCTGTGCCAAGGCATTGTGATGTGCACGACTGGCATAAGATTATCATTTTCCACCCGTGTAATTAACACACACTTATTTCAGTTCACTTTTAAGGGTTAGAGCAGCTTGGGATCTAGGCAGAAAAGTACAATTATCTGAAAATGCACATACATTCCATGAATTTCAGCAGCGTTTAATAAGGCGCTACTTCCAGGCACCCGGCAACTGGGATAAATAGTTCACTGGGAAGTATAGGAAATCTTTCCTATTATAGAAATGGAATTATTAGTTTTGCTATTTTCTTTTATATCTAATAAAACAGTGTGTGGACCAATTAGTATCCAGAGGATTCTGGAACATCTTGCCTCCCAATGTGAGGTTGTCCCCAAACCTCCAACCTTTTGGAAGGACCCACAGACATGGCTGTACCAGTCGGCCTGGGGCCCCAGTGAAGGAACAGCACAATGGAAGTAGTTGATTGAGTAATAAGAGATCCCAACTCCCCCATTCCCTCCACCTCTACCCTCTCCATGTGTTTTAGGCCATAAGGTTTGATTTTAACATTTTATGTTTTAATTATGAGATAACTGTAAGCTGCCCAGAGTTATCCTATGGTAAGTTGGGCAGCCAATAAATGTTATAAATAAATTTATCCATCAGCAAGATTATTCACCAAACAATAAACAGGATTGAGTTTGATGGGGGACAAGTCAGCGGAACAAAGATTGGGTTTGAAAATGGGCCAAATCGGGTTTGGGAATTGTAAAAGAAAGAAAGTAGAGAGAAAATTTCCCATTCTCCCCTATGAGAAGAATGCCTGCCTTGTGCTGTGCGGTGGACATGTTCAAATGAAGATATCTAAATATCTTTTGCTGGAAAGAGATAGGAAACAATTCCAGAAGTTCCGTCTAGTGTACCTGTGTATCCTCTTCTTAAGAGGCATCTCTATGCGCAGTCAAACATTGCCTCAGTGACTTCTCAGTTGGGCTATTGCAATGTGCCCTACATGGGGCTGCTCTTGAAGAGCACTCAGAAGCTACAGCTGGACACTTTTCAATGTACCCTTATAACATCACTGCTTTGAAAGATGCACCGGCTATGGATGGTTTGCTGCCAACTCACAATATAATCTTTCTGCATGGTAAAAATCAATGTATGCATCTCCTTGATCATCACTTGCAAGGCCCATGGAAGTGTGACTCCCTCTTTTTTTAAAAAATCTCTGCTTCTTCCTTTGGACATCTGAACAGGTCTCCTCTTTTAGAGGGCTGCAGAGTTGACTGTTCTAACAGATCTTAGGGACTGGGGTGACATTATCAATCTCTAGCAATGAAAAGTGCTTTAATTCGTGTTGCATTGTTGGATGTTATGGATTTCCATAAATTTCATACTGGTAATCTTCGATGTAGGGATCCCAACTGAGCCCAACATTTCTGTTGCTCAGCGAGAAAGTTGCTAAGTGAGTTTTGTCCAATTTTATGACTTCTTACCACAGTTATTACGTGAATCACTGCAGTTGTTACGTTAGTAACACAATTGTTAAATGAATCTGGTTTTCCCATTTATGTCACTTGTCAAAATGTCACAAAAAGGTGTTCAAGTGATCCTGGGACACTGCAACCATCACATATATGAAACAGTTGACAGGCATCCGAATTTAGATTGCATGACCGTGCGGAGGTTGTAATGCTTGTAAGTGTGAAAAACTGTCATAAGTCACTTTATTCAGTGATGTTGCAACTTTGAATGGTCACTAAATGAACTGTTGTAAATCAAGGACTACCTGTTTTCTGTTTTAATCTGAATGTACACCTGCATAGTGGAATTTACTAGTCTGAAGTCTGCACAAGCTTGTCCTAGGACAGACTTTAGCGTTTTCCTCAATGTACAATTTTGCACAATTGTAAGTTACAGGTAGAATGTATAAGAATCCCTGGTCTACCTATAGCAGCGCTCCCAACCTTTGCGGACCAGGGGAGGAAGAGGGAATGGCCCACCGCTCGCACAAATGGAGTTCCACGCGTGCACCTGCTCACCCGCTACTCTTGCAACACTTCACCCTGGGGGCTGGGGACCCCCTGACTTAGAGAGAAGGGTTGTTGACCAATACTCGTTCCTTGGCAAAGAAGGAAGACTTTATTTTAAAAGTAAATTTTGTCCTCTTTGGAGAAAGATACAACTTTGCAAAAGGAATAAGTATTGTGATTAAGGCTTCAGGCTAGAAAGCGGGAGCCTGGGTGTTCTAGACTTACTTTAAACTGGGAACTTTAGACTTGCCTTAGACATTAAGTTAACAGGGAGCCTCAGGCAACTCTCTGTCAGTCCTAGGAAGCAGGCAATGGTAAACCACTTCTGAAAGCTTGTCAAAAAAACTGTAGGGACTTATCCAGGCAGTTGCTGAGAGTTCAGAGTGACTTAAAGGCATTGGGGGGAAAAATGCATATTGTATGTAAACAAATGCTACCCTGAGAAATAATTGATATGGCATTGACTAGATGGTGAACGATGCGATTTATATTTTACAATGCTGGAGTAATACTTCAGTGTTCTACGACAGTTATACATCCTTTCATATGAATTGGGCATTCTTCACTTTAAGGTGTCCTTGGTGCTCTCTGAGCTTGCTTGTTTTCTTGCAGACGTTTCATTACCCAAACTAGGTAACATCATCAGTGCTAGTACCTAACCCTGAGCAACAAATATTCTCCTGTATTAAATATTTCACCTTTTCCACATCAACCATAACTACCATGTCAAAAGCAGGACTGCCCTCTTGTGTCCACATGTTATCTAGCAACTTCTCCCCTTCTCAAGTAAAAAATAAACAAATGCAACTATTTTATGGACACAAGAGAACTGGGACTTATTCATTGAAAAAAAAATATCTTCAGGTATTCATAATTTTAATCATGGATACAACATAGGAATAAATACCTTATCTCCAGCCTTTTCGCTCATGATTATGCTGACATTTGTAAATCATTCAGAGAGTGCTGTAAAGCACTACAGAGCTTTCTACAGGCTAAGTGTTATTGCTATTACTATTATAATTTTAAAAAATTGAATTATTAAGGTTTTTCCATAAATGCCTAAAAATTATCCCTCCCACCATAGAAGAAAGAGGGGGACATGGGTATAGGATAAACTATGAACCCTGCTTAATTTAATGTTTACAAAAAGTGTGCAGGAATACAATGAGATAAATAAACTGTATAATCTGTCATCTCCTTGTCCTCCTACATCAGGGGTGTCAAACTCATAACATCATGGCATGGCCAGCATGTGTTGGCCCAATGGCCACGAGTTTGACACCCCTGTCCTACATACTATAGTTCAGATATCATGATCAGATCAAAAAACTCATATTCTTGTTAAAACTGATGGCTATCGATTGCTTTAGAAATTCCTTCCCAAGTCTAGGTTTATTTTCTGTGGGCAGCATGTCTTAAAATCTCAGTCCTTGGATCCATAACCTTTAAAGGAAAGTTCAAGTTTAAAGGACCTATACATTGACCACAGAGCTGATTGCATCAAAAGAAAGTCACACAACCCACAACTCTGCATCCAACCCCACCCCATCCAATCCAACATCACTCAAAACTATGCATGCACGTCCCTAACTACCTCTATTCCAACCACAACTGGCCTTAAATGCAAGCTACTCAATGCAAGAAGCCTTGTAAATAAAATACTTGAATTTCTCCTCTTACTAAATATGGCTAAATTCGACATTATATTTGTCTGTGAAACATGGCTCAATGCATCTCTCCCTGACTCCATTACCACAGTAAGAAACTATCATGTTTACCAATCAGATCATGAAATCTGTAGAGGAGGCGGTGTTACTATCTTCGATAAAACGTCCCTACATCTAAAAAACATCCAAGTTACCCAGGAGCTTGCTATTCTTGAGACCATCGTCTGTGAACTGTCCTTATTTATTAGATTTTGGTTCATACTATGTTACAGAGCCCCTGATTATGATATCGAACATGCAAACAAGCTAAATACACTGCTAACATGGGCAGCATCCTGCCCACACGCTTTTATCTTTCTTGGTGACTTCAATCTACCTCATATTAACTGGACCCTTAAATGTACAACTGAACCCACACATGCAACCTTCTATAATGCAGTAACAAATCTGGGACTAGAACAACTAGTAACCAACAACACTAGACTTAACAACGGCCTCAATCTCATCTTCTGCAATAGTTTGAATTCAATTTATGGAATACAAATTAAAGAACCCTTTTCCAACAGTGACCACAACATGATTGACTTTTGTCTCAATATACGTCTTTACGACACTATTAAAGCCAACCTCTTTAACACATTCTTTGGCTCAGCATTTGTAAAAGCAATGGATCATGCCCAGTTAAGTAGTTGAACCACAGACAACTACAATGATCTAATACATATCAATTTTACAGAAGACATTGTTGAAAAAGCACTGCGCAATCTAAAGCCATCTCTATCTATTGGACCGGATGGAATATGTGCCTACTTCTTTAAAAAGCTACCCACTGCCATACCGAAACCTCTAAGCATAATCTTTGAAAAATCTTTCAGGACCAGCTCCTTGCAAAAACTATGGTCACAAGCCACGGTCATCCCCATCTTCAAAAAGGGAGACCCCAGCCTAGTTGAAAATTACAGACCAATCTCTATATGCTGCGTCACCTGTAAAGTCATGGAATCAATTATTAACCAATCCATCATCCTCCACTTAGAAACAAACAACCTACTCTCTAATAAACAATTTGGTTTTAGGAAAAAACTATCATGTAATCTGCAACTCTTACACTGCAAAAACATATGGACTACACAACTTGATCAAGGCGAAGCAATATATGCAATCTACATAGACTTCTGTAAAGCCTTTGATTCAGTGGTACACGACAAACTACTCTTAAAACTAAAATCTTACGATATTTCTGGACAACTGCATAACTGGATAGAAGCATTCCTGTCAAACAGACAACAAATGGTCAAAATTGGGAGCGTCCTATCAAATTCTGTACCTGTCAACAGTAGTGTCCCCCAAGGCAGTGTTCTAGGACCAACTCTTTTCATACTCTACATAAATGACCTCTGTGGTCATATTAAGAGCAACTGCATTCTCTTCGCTGATAAGGTAAAGCTATTCAACACCACAGACAATACTGCTACCCTTCAAAAAGACCTTGACTATGTATCAGAATGGTCAAACAAATGGCAACTTCAAATCTCAATGAATAAATGCTCTTTATTACGTATTGGCAAAAAAAATCAGAAAATAAAATACAGGCTGAATAGTCAAGACCTTGTTGATGATCCAAATCAAGGATCTTGGAGTACTCATCTCAAATGACCTATGTGCTAGAGCCCATTGTAACTACATAGCCAAAAAGGCATTAAGATTTGTTAATCTAATCTTACGTAGCTTTTTCTCTGGTAATATTACACTAATAACTAGATCATACAAAAATTTGCTAGACCAATACTCGAATACAGCACATCAGTCTGGAACCCACATTATGTATATAATATTAACACAGTTGAGAAAGTCCAGAAATATTTCACAAGAAGAATTCTCCACTCCTCTACTTGTTGCAGAATACCTTATGCCACCAGACGCAAAATTCTAGATCTAGAAAACCTAGAACTATGCCGCCTTCAGTCCGATCTAAGTATAGCATATAAAATCATACATTGCAATGTCCTACCTGTCAATGAATACTTCAGCTTCAACCATAACAATACAAGAGCAATCAATAGATACAAACTCAAGGTTAACCTCACCAAACTTGATTGCAGGAAATACGACTTCAGCAACAGAGTGGTCAATGTCTGGAATACTCTACCTGACTCTGTGGTTTTTTCCCCAAACCCCAAAAACTTTAACCTTAGACTGTCAACTATTGACCGCACCCCTTTCCTACAAACACAATACAGAAGCCTGATGATGGCAGATGAGATTCTGCCAAAACGTTGCTACAACTTTAAAAGCACAACTACAATGATGTGGGAAAATACCCGAACAAAGCTGAATATCATACATGTAAGTAGCCACGAAAACTTAAGAATATATATATATCTTATCTTATATGTATCCATGTATTCATAACTATGTTTTACTTATACCTATTATCTTGTAAGCAATTGACAAATAAAAATAAATAATAAATAAATAAATAAAATAAAGATTTCGATTTCACAGTCAAACTGCTAGTAACTCATATGTCAATTTATTTTCTGATGTATTTTAATAATGATGCTGTCCTACACCATTTTTCCAATGGTCCCATCAGATGCAGTATGAAATAAATAAAACAAACTGGTATCAAAGAAACACCAGGCTTGTGGAGAAAATACATCCAAATAAACAGAACCGCAGTGGTGCAGTGGTTAGAATGTGGTACTGTTGACTGCCACCGCCTGCAATTTGGCAGTTCGAATCTCACCAGGCTCAAGGTTGACTCAGCCTTCCATCTCTCTGAGGTCGGTAAAATGAGGACCCAGGTTGTTGGGGCAAGATGCTGACTCTGTAAATCGTTTAGAGATGGTTGTTAAGCACTGTAAAGCAGTATACACGTTGAAGTGCTATTGCTATAAACTTCTCATATCTGAACTCGTACAGAACAGGTAAGTGAATCATCATTAAAAGATAGGTCTACCAGCACCTGCCAAATCACTACAGTTAATAATCATTTAGCAACCATAACTGGGGTGGGCAACATGGTCATTAAGCAAAGTGATTGCTAAATGAAACTGTGACTGGGCTTCTGATCCTACTTCAGCTTTCTTTTGCTTTACAGACCTGAAAAGGTCATTAATGTGAGGATGAAATGTTAAATTATTTTTCATTTCTGTTGTAAATGCAAACAGTCACTAAATGAGGCAGTTACTAAATGAGGACGACCTCTATAGTTATTCTGCCCTGCATGGTGTAATTGTTTCCTCATGGGCAGACATAACTTCCCTTTTATCTCAGTTGAGAAAGAGCCATCTGAATGGTGACAAGGTTCTTTGCAAGAGAGGGAGAATCCCAGGGATGGGATACAACAGGGTTAACTACCGGTTCGGGATTTACAAGCTTCCCTGCCCTCTGTGAGCCGTGCACCTGTTAATCGTCATTAGCCCGCTGCGTGCCAAGATGCAGCCTTTGAAACAGCCCTCTTTTCTTGTTTTTTTTTACTGCAGCTGTGCCTCGTTTGGCAGCTCCAGTGGAAAAATCAGGAAATAAAGGTCAGGTAAGAACCTGGGCAGGCAGGTGGACAAAAACATCAGCAGACATAGAACCGGTTCTATACCTGCTTCTCTTCAGAGCTACCGGTTCTACAGAGGTGGATAGAATCAGTAGAAACCCACCCCTAGAGAACCTCTTGTGTTCTCCCTTATAACCTGATCACATGAGGTCACGTTATGATAAGGAACACGTTTGTTTGAAAACAACTTCCTGGAATTCCTTCAAAAGCAATAGAGCTGACAATGCAAGTTTAGTATCTGATCTTCAGTGTATATTAGTCAGGTATCATCAAGTCATGGTTGACTTCTGGTGATTGCATGGAAAAATTCCTCAGTAGCAATTCAGATCTAAGAACACTCCACTAATCTCTTTAATCTCATGAACTGGTTTTATCTGTTGTCTTCTCCTTTTTCTCTTTCTCTCAGTCTTGACAAATATAACAAGTTTTTTCCAGTCCATCATCCACATGGTTAACATGCTTAAGGCATGTGAGTTTCTGCTTGTTGATCCTTATCTAAAGAAAGCAATGTTTTTATTTAGTTCAGGATTGAGGGTTTGGTTCTTCATGCAATCCATGGTACAACTAGTAACAATTTTAGATATAAGAGCATTCAAACATTGAACCTCACTTATAAAATAATATAATGAATACTTCTTCCCTTATTAAACATAACCAACTCAGCACTTTTGCATAAAACCTTATAATGAGTGACATGGCCCCATACATTGTATACATATAGCAGCTCATCATGTTCCTTCAATGTCTGAACAGCACTAATAATCTTAACTTTGCAGCTCATCAGTTCACAGTGATTAACACAAATAGCAATGAAGAAAGGTCAATGCAGATTATGTCCAGCAGGGGGCAAGAAAAGATTGAAATAGAATATTGATAGTTGGCATCTCAGAGAAATTCCTTCAGTCTTGACCAAACTAATAGCCATCAGATATGCTAGGACTACAACTCCCAGAATTCATAGTGTCCATGCAAGGCATTGCAACTTATAAACTGTCTCTTTGCAGTGCTGTTGCTCTAATACACATCACACTGAATTTTTAAGTGAAAATAGTAATGCCAACATACCTGTTTTATAAAATATAGATTAGCTCCAAAAAGTTTCAAATGACCCTGGGATGCTGCAACTATTATAAAACCATGTCAATTACCAAGCGCCCAAATTTGGATCATGGCACCATGGAATTGCTGCAATAGCCCTAAGTGCAAAGACTGGTCATAAGCCACTTTTTTCAATGCCATTGTAACTTTGAATGCTCACTATATGAATGCTTACGTCAAGGGCTCCCTGCATGCATTCAACCCTGAGCTACAGATATCATGTTCTTGTATTGTAATGATTTGTGGAGCTGAGTGCATGATCAGCCTGACAGCAGATCATTTCATGCAACAGATTCACTTCATGAATCACCATCATCATCTTCTTTTTTTAATTTTTAATTTTTAAAAACAAACACGCACATACAAAACATACAAAACATCTTCCATTTTATATACATACAGTGTGTCCATTGGTGACATATCTTTTGTGCCATCCTTTTGTAGTCATTTACTCACAACTTATATCAGTCTTCACATTGTCGAACTATCATATGCTTATATATTTATCAGTTATTAATCATCCATGACTAAACTATTTATTCCATCATTTTATACGAGATGTTCCAAGTTTTATCTTAAAATTTGTGTTATACTTTCAACCAGTGGTTATATATATCTATATTTTGTTTTATATCAGTCTATTAAATTTCTATCACAAAATTATTTAGTCTATTACATTACCATGCCTTTTTATCCAACCATTGATAAAACAAATCCCATATCATCTTCTTCTTCTTTTAATGGCCCCATAATGCCTTGCAGGGTGGAGTCTGGGCAACCGAATGGAGCTGAGTGTTTACTGGCCAGATGCCCTTCCTGTTGCCAATGTGGAGTTATATTCAGCAGATATATTCTCGTCGTGCCCAGAGAGAAAAATATCTGCCTCTGCCTGATTGTGAGGTGAGCACTTTACCTCTAGGCTACTGCAGCACTCAGATTCACCTTGTGAATGTTACCTTATAAATATGTAGCAAAAAAATAGTCATCACCTTGCATTGCACACCATATATGTCCACTATACACTGTTTCCAGTTTCTACTCCCTAGTATCTGTTTATACTTGTTGAACAGAAACTTCCTATAATCAAATTCAAATCATTTGTCAGGTTATTGTGGCCACCCACAAAAGTAGAAAAGCAGAATAACAGGTAACTGGCAATAACAGGGCAAAACTCTATTACTTCAAACTCTGTATTATTATTACCAATATTCATTTTGCCTCACATAGAATAAACACCACCACTGTGGCTTCAGTGGAAAGTAATGATCATTCACACTTTTCCCACCAGAAATAGGAATATTCATAAATCAAAGAGGACATAATTTAATATGCAGGAATGCTCTGTTGCTGATTTATGTTGGTTAAACAATGGAATCTGAAAGCTGCATTTCAAGGTGAAATAGGTGGAGTCCAACTCCCATCCTGAGACCTCAGTAGGGATATTTTTAGCGGCTGTGGTATTTTTGTTGATCCATTCAAGATCATCAGCAATTTTGTGAATGGCCAATACAAACCACGTGGACCATTTTTTTCCACAAGTAAAAGAAGTAGAAAAGGAATATGGTGTAATTTATTTTTAAATAAATGCCCTTGTTTTATTAATATACATTGATTTGGATGGTGCAAACTTATATATGCATCTCCAGAATGCAAATCTCTAGATCTCTGCTGTTCGCTTCAGAGGTGAGATTCAACCAATGTAAAACCCGGTTTGGTGAGCCCGTGCATGCACACTGTTTGAAAATCATCTTCTCCTGCAAGCCCTGTGTGTAACACAGCTGATGTACAGCATTCAGTTGTGTCGTGCAAATAGCTGAGGTTGGAAAAGCCAGAAATAAAGGACAGCCTAGAGTCCGGGCAGGTGGGTGGGCCAAACAGAAGAACAAAAGATCATCCGAGCAAACCGATTCAGTCTTAGCCGATCTTCGGAACTACCATTTCGGGAGAACCGGGTCAAACCCACCTCTGGTTTGCTTCACCCTATTAATGTCTATGCAGAAACCACAATATTGCTTCTAATTTTACTTTGGTAGAATAAAAGCATACTAACTTTCCCTTCCTATTATATACGGTACCTAATATATACTTAATGTGCATGAATATACAGAGATATAAATCTCTTCTTCAAGTACAAATAGATACATGAATTCCCATGAAATTGGTATTAAGCACTAATTTCTTTCTTACCCTTACTCTTGGCCACATATTATGTTTTTCCCACAACTGACAAGAACGAAGATTTACAGTCAATCAAGTGATATCACTGGCATTTCTGTGAGATGACTGAGGTCATAAAAGGAAGCTGGCAGAAATAATGAAGGCACACTAAAAATATCTGGTTTTAGCAGACATAAAATGTTACTCTGGGAAGTCTCAGCTTAAAATAGAGTTCTTCCAACTCTAAAATAATTAGAGTTGGAAGAAAGGTGACCAAGATTTCCTGTTATCCCCAAGCTGTCATTCCCTGCTTAATTGTTCTTCTCCTTGGGAACAACATCCTTCTTTTTAATCTAGTGTTAGAGTCTGGCTCAAAGGTACAGATGTAAGAGCCGTGGTGGCACAGTGGTTAGAATGCAGTATTGCAGGTTAATTCTGCTGACTGCCTACTGCCAGCAGTTTAGCAGTTTGAGTCTCATCGGCTCAAGGTTGACTCAGCCTTCCATCCTTTCAAGGCCAGTAAAATGAGGATTCAGATTGTTGGCAGCAATATGCTTGACTCTGCAAACTGCTTAGAGAGGACTGTAAAGCACTCTGAAGCAGTATATAAGTCTAAGTGCTATCGCTGGTGCTACAAATATAAGTCTAAGTGCCATTGCTAGTTCTACAGCACATAACTACACCTGTAGCATTTTAATTTAACCAAAGGGGTTTGGCTGAAAAAAGATATTGAAGATATTTGAAGTCTTTGATTGAAATCAAAAGAGTGATTTAATGTGAAGTTCACTTTCAAATTTCAATTAGTTCAGATGTATCATAAAATATTTTTAAATTGCTGAATTTTTTTTAGACAAAATGAGCTTTCTATGATATCTCTCTATCCCAGCTACAAATTGTGACTAATACAAGATTAAAAACCAGAAACAAGGTGAACAAGAAAAAAAAAACCCACAAAAGCCTATAACTAATTCAGATTTAAATCTCTATAGATGTGCTTATCTATCACTCTGGACCAAAGCCTAGGGAAAAAGCCAGATCTTACATCTCAATCTAGGATGATGACCAAGGTAGGGAGTAATTAACATCTTCCAGTTCAGAAATGGATGCCTTTGGTGCAAAAGAAAGAATTGTGCAAAGGCTTTCTAGGCCATAACTGCCACATGCTCTCTCCAATAATACATTGTGTAACACTTGTGCTTAAGAAGGGAGTGCAACCCAGTGGTGGGATTCAAATTTTTTTACTACCATTGTGTGGGTGTGGCTTGGTGGGCGTGACAGGGGAAGGATACTGCTAAAATCTCTATTCCCACCCCATTCCAGGGGAAGGATATTGTAAAATCCCCATTCTCTCCCCATTCCACTAACCTGTTTTCTAGCTCCATTCTCCTGTGCAGGGCAACAAAAGAAGTTCCAACCAATGACGAGGCAGAGAATAGATGGGGGCGGAGCCAGTCAGAGGTGATATTCCGAACTATTCAAATTTTCTGCTACCAGTTCTCCAGAACTGGTCAGAACCTGCTGAATGCCACCTCTGGTGCAAACCCATCTAGAAGTGAGTCTTCAAATCCAGGGAAACCTAGCATCATGTAAACTTGCTCAGGTTAAGTGGAAGTCTCTTCTTCCCCCATTGAGTTCTATAGCCTTCCAGACACTGGGAAAAAAAACCTTGATGTCACCAGCTGATTAGCCAAGGATAGAGATGTACAGCTGATTTAGATTGTTGTCTTGAAGCCATTGAAGTAAAAATAATTTTGGAAAGTTGAAGAACAGTCCTTGTAGTTTCTTCACCTTAAACACCTGCTATCTAGGCTTTTTAGTTTGGATACTATTGCAGCTTTTGAAATTCCTTAGTTGTTAAAGATTTGAAGGATTATTATCAGATGTTCCTAAGGCAGCAACTCATCTTTACCCGAAGTTGAAAGACATAGAGGAAATTGATATTAATATGGGAAAATGGATGTTCTAGCACTGTAAATCCCTGGCAGATTTTTTTTAAAAAAACTCCAATACTCTGTAGCTGAAGACAAGTGAAGGACAAAAGCTTTTATAAAAACTTTTAAAAATCTTTAATATCTAGGTTGGTTCGACATCATTTGAGCTGATACGGTTCCACAGAGAATCCTCAAGCATAGACATGATGGTTGCTACAGCAACGCATTGCTGGTTGTGAAATGACAAAACGTGCTTCATTTCATGATATCCATTTCGCTCACAGAAAAAGCAGCCCCCCTTGCAAAAGTGTCCATCTGATCTGGAACAGTGATGGATAATTTGCACGTACCACAAGAAATTGTGCATAAGAAATAGCCAAGGGCAAATAGATAGAAAACAGTGCAAAACAAAGATGTCAGACCTGGGAATGGAACTTAAAAAGTGGCATTTAGAATACAATTATCAGCAAAGCTCTAGAGATATTGAACATTGAGAGGTGAGCTCTCTGAAAAATAAGCCTCCCTGCACCCTTTTCTGTTTCCCAATTTGGTTGATATGACAAGGGGTCTGAAACTGTTCAGTAAATTTGTAAGTGACAGCTTGAACAGGGGAAGGAGAAAGCCTGCTCTTAAGATACTGAGCTGAGTTGATGTACTCAAACAAGAGCCTTGGGGTATTTGAGGCTGATTCATGGATCTGACATGCACTCCCTGGCTGACCTTGAACAAATCACTTAGGCCATGTTTATACGTGATGCTGCTTTGAGTGACCTTTAGCTCAACAGCAATCAGAGCTGGAAGCTTGTATTTTCCATCTGGCAGGATCTCCTTTGTTCTCCTCGCAGTGTGCTGGAATAAGAGAGGGCTTGGTAGCTCTTCCCTTGGGGCTTAGCAATGGGCAGGTTCCTTCAACTTTTCCATTAATCATCGCAATGAAAATGATAGAGGTGTGTGTAAAAGGGGGAAGGACACCAAACTTCCAGCAAGCCTTTGAATTTCAGCTGAACTCACAATTGCAGGAAATGTTAGATATAAACTTATCTTTAGGCCTTAAAAAAAAAAAAACAATGTTCTTAACATTCATTATGGCTTCCATGCATTGTTCCTGTAAAATCAAGAAAAATTCCACAACAGAAGCTACCACTACAAAGCTGTAACTATGATCCATTTTTTAAACCCAATGACTGACTTCTCTGGGCAAGATTGCAAACAATAAGAATAGATCAAGGTTTCAGCTTAATAAAAAAATAATTATACATATACTTATTATATAAATTATACATAATAAAGGAATAATTAAAATAAAACCAGGGTGGGGTGAGGGGAGAAACCTTCACTATTAAAACCTTCCTTTTTAGGCTTATGGATTTGGGAATAAGTACCCAGATTTCACCCAGCAATGAATTATTGTTACATTTCTGAAAGTGGGGTTTATTATTGCTAAAATGACAGATCATTAAATATATTGTTGTAAAAGGAAAATGAATAACAAATTGTCTGCCACTTATCATCCTTACTGCAAAGTCAAGGAAAACAAATCAGCTATTTGTTTCTCACATACATTACATTCTGCATTGATTAAATGCCATCTGTTATTCCTAATGCAGGATTTCAAAGTTCACTGAAGATACAGCATAATATTTTCATTGTTACCTTTTCAGTCAAATGGACTTTGTACTCTGCGATAATTGCCTGGACCTTGCAATAATTATCTACAGCTAATTTTTTTTTAAAGGATTTTGAACCCTAAAGCTAGCAATATGGGCATACATTTTACCTGCAAATTATTAGTCTGCCTTGTGATAATGATACAATTGTTTATTTGTATCAGACGCACCACAATTAAAACAAGGTATACTATATGACATAAAATATAAAATATAAAAGTTGTACAATTAAAAATCTAAAAATGAATTTGGATTCATAATCAGTTCAATTTTAGTACATACAATGGATTAATGTTTATGATAGATTCACTATTCAGTGTGACAAGAAGTCCACCATTCACTGAAGTTCACTTCTAGTTTTATAATTAATCCCACATTATGTACACAGATTTGCTTATTCAGTAAAAATAAAATTACATTTTGTTTGTTTTATTTGCTAATGAGAGAATTTACTGCAGGGGTGAGATTCAAATTTCTTAACAAACGGTTTTGTGGGTGTGGCCTGGTGGCCATGTGACTCAGTGGGTGTGGCTTGCTGACTGGGCATGGCTTGGTGGTGATGTGAATGGGTGGTCATAGCTTGTATGTAAATATTATAAATATTTATGTAAATATTGATTTTTTTTATAAAAAAGCAACTTTTACGCAAAAGAAGGCAAAGCAGGCAGGCAGATTGAGTTGCTCACAGAATCACAGATTTACTTAGAGATCTATCTATCTGCAATTGGCTACCTGAGTCTGCACTGAAAACCTTCAGCCCTAAGGAAGGTTTGGCTCTGCTTTTAGATTAGCTAGAAAGCAAAAAATCCAAGGTGTTAAGTTCTGTGCATGGGTGCAAGGAACAGAGACGAGGCAATGAACAGTGAACTTCAACTCTTTATTAATCATCGTGAACAAAGCAAAAACCTAGGGCAGCAGCAGCCCTTTTATAGGACAGGCTGCTGACCTATTAGCCAATGAGAACATGGAAGTGTTAAACCCTTGAACCAATGAGAATGGCTCGTTAACAGCCAATCAGATTCTCCAGAACGGACCAATCCGATATCGCTATTATCGGCCAATCAGAAGTGCAGGATTAGAACCCTGCTTTTTCTTTAAGCTTTGTTAAAACTTTATTTAAGCGCTTTTATTAGTTCATAACACAAGGATTTCCTGCTTTCTAGCTAATCTAAATCTCCTGGCAGAGCAGAACAGCTGATGGTCGGGGGGGTGGGGGAAGGAAAAATAGAAATTTACCAAACCAGGCAAGCTGGATGGCTCGCATGCCAGGTAAGGAGTGACTGGGCGGGAAGGGGAGGGGCCAGCCAATGAAGCAATTTGCCGGTTCTCCGAACTGCAGACAATCATAGCAGTGTGTGTACAGTGTTTGCAAGAAATCATCAGCTGTGCCGCCTGGACAGCCGCCTGGACAGCCGGACAGCCGCCTGTCAGCTTGGGTGCACAGCTTTTGAAAATCCTCTTGTTTCCTGCTTTTTCAAACTCAGCTGTGCCATGCAAAGCAACTGAGGAGGGAAAAGCAGGGAATAAAGGACAGCCTAGAGCCTGGGCAGGCGGGTGGGCCAAACACCAAACTGGTTCGGTGTCAGCTGCTCTTCGCAGCTACAGCTTCTATAGAACCGGGTCAAACCGGTAGCATCCCACCCCTGATTTACTGATATTTTCAGAAAATGAATGTGCTCTTCTCATCCGGTTGGCAAATATGTACTAAATGCAAGTTGACATCGCTGCCTAAACTGATATGTACTCCTAATTACAAATAGCATGGCTTAGAAGGGAAGTTAGTATTAAGGTAAACTTCAGAAGAAACATGTTTATTGAATTCTACCTAGAATTTTTCTTCATAATGCTCTACATTTCAATCTACTTACTTTTGCATAAAGTCCATCAGTTGCAACAGGTTATTCTTAACCCAGAAGCTAGAGAGGAAAGGTTGTGCTAAAGGAAATCAAACTGCTCAGTCTAACGCATGGTCGTTTTAGAAAAGTAATAAGGATCAGAAAATTGGTTATATTGCTTTTTCTGATTTTCTTCTTATGAAATTCTTGTTTGCTATCTAAAGAAGCAAGGAGGTAGCAGACAATATGGCCCAAACTTCCCTCTAGCTTCTGATATTTTATGTATCCTACTTTATAATGGAAAAGAACCATAAGACAATACTCAGGAGCAACTGATCAACAGTGTACACCTGGCCCACAGATGAGGTAGAGTCAAAGATAATTCAGGTATTACTTCCCCAACTATGTGTCTATGTATTTTTATTTAAAGCAGGATGTCCTAAACATTTCAGCTAATCCTTTCAAGAAATTTCAGATTGTTCAAGTCCCAAACATTTATTACGGGAAAATAATGTAATAAATACTAATAGTACTATGAAATATTAACAACTACAACAATAACAATAACCACTTGGATAGTCTAAAAGGCCTTTGGGATGTTGATGTTGACCACCTTGGGGAAGCCTGATTTTAAGCATAGCCATTGTTTTAAAATATCCATCAATTCTTAAAAACCAAAGTGGCAAATTTTAAACAAGGCTGTGTTATCTTTCATTTCTGTTTTCATTATGTCTTTTTGGTTTTTGGCAATGGTGCCTATGAACATGGCTGTCATCAGGAGTGGGCTGCCAGTTCAGGCGAACCGGTTGTTAATTTTATGGCTAGTTCGGCAAACGGGCAAATCCCACTCCTGGCTGGCCCTGCCCTGCCCCTCCCAGAAACCCCTGCGTGGCCCATTTTGGATCACAGGTAAGTGCAGGACCTGTGTGGAGGCTCGGGGAAGGCAGAAAATGGAACTCCTGGAAGTTCCAGAGGGCCGAAAATGGACCCGTTTCCAGTCTCCAGAAAGTCCCTGGAGCCCAGGGAACCTGTTTTTGCCCTCCCAGAGGCTCGGGGAAAGCCTTTGAAGCCCAGGGAGGACAAAAAAATGGGACTACCACAACCTATTTTCACTCACAGGTCAGGGTAGTGCAGGAGGCAGACTAGCCGCGCCTACTAAGGCCACGCCTAGCCAGCAACTGATCAAGAGAACTGATTGCTAATTTTTTTAAAGCTCACCCCTGGTTGTCATCACATTTAATTGGATGTCTATTTTATTACCTTCAGTATTATAAAGAGTTAGAGGGGTTTTTTTGTTTTTTTTTTAAATAATCTGATAGCATAGTAACTTCTCTTTTATTCCACAATAACAGAGTGTTATTTATGAAATCACAAAATGCATGTAATGGTCTACATGTAAACTTTTTCAGATGTATGTGGATATCTTAGAGTATTTTACTATCTTTCAAATGTGTTCAAATTTTTCTAGGTTAGTTGAGAATCTTGGGAGCTGTAATCCCTGAACATCTGGAAAACAGCATGTTGACAATTTTCTACATGCCCATGTGTCTATGATTCTCTTACTGTATGTTGTTATCTGTGGAAAAAGTAGTGTTATAGATTTTCTGTGTCAGCTGAAACAGTCCTGTTGCATCAGAACAATCAATATTTTCCCACAACATGGCAAAGTCATTCACTTTGGAATGCATGTAAGTCCATGAATGTTGTCCAGTAGCACAGCCATTTATACTATAGCAATGGTTCACAATCCTGGCAACTTTAAGATGTGTGGGCTTCAACTTCCAGAATTCCCCAGTCAGAATTCTCAGACAGAGTTATATCTGGTGACCATTTCTGACTACTAGAGCAAAATTAGGCAAAGTATCATAATCATTCTGGACTTTGAATTTGTGGATAATTATTTATTATCCAGCTGTTAAAAGTATGATTAATATCCATTTTCTCGGGAAGTAGACAGTAGAAGAATAGAATGGAATGGAATAGAATAGAATAGAATAGAATAGAATAGAATAGAACAGAACAGCATAGCATAGCATAGCATAGCATAGCATAGCATAGCATAGCATATAACAGAACAGAACAGAACAGAATAGAAATACTTTATTGGCCAAGTGTGTTTGGACATACAAGGAATCTGATAGTTAAAATAAGTCTAAAAATCATGCCAAAACCAAGGGTTGAATTCTTAGTTTCAGTTTCAAAATATTCAATATATTAAATATAAAAGCACAAACACTGTGGATACATCAGCAAGGCTATTTTTCTGCTGAACAAAGAATAAGAATATAATAATAAGCTTTCCCTGGAGAACATAACAGTAGTTACTTGAAATTTAATGAATCAGGGCTGTAATATTAGCTGGTATGAGTAGCCCAATCATCAGTAGATGAACTGATTAAGGAGATTAAAGATCAGAAGAAAATGTATTTATTCGCCTTCCTTATTTTCTCCACTAGACCTTTCACCTGGAGTAACAGCTTGGAGTTTATTTGGAGTTTTGGGCAATACTATCTTATTTTCCCTGCCCCAATCAATTATGTGGATGGGCAAAATCATTTAGGTACATGTATCTCTGGCACAACAAAGATTAATCAGTTACGTTTTTGCTGACCATTTAAACTGCAGGTTTCTATTCCATGTTGAAAACAGTCCTTAGTTTTCTTTCACTGGGGTTTACATAGATTTTGTAATCCTTAAACACTGGTGTAGATGAGCAGACCTGGGCATTTTATGGCCTGCACACCCAGCCCACAATGGTGAGCAAGAGTCAGTGGCAGCAGGGCCCCCCCACAACTGTCTCCTTGGCTTTCTCATGTGGCCCATGGGAAAATTAATAACCTCCCCCCTCCCCTGCGTGGATAAGGGACAGGTAGATAAGACTCTGTGTTCTATGCTGTACATAGATTATGCCAAAAATACCACCTATAATTATTTATTGTTTGTAATTATGTTCAATCTTAACATGGCAAAGACAAGGTCATTTCAGAATCTGCTTTTAATATTCAAAAATAAAAGGAAGTATATAACCGAAAACTTTAAAAGTTTGTGATCCAATCACAAAAAAATGAATAATAATGTAACATATTCTAGGCTAAAAAATATGCATGGAAATGTTGTCATAGATTTCTGGGAAAAATAGTTTGGATTATACCATGTTCAGACAAATACTTATTAGCTATTAAAATCTAGAGTACAAAATATGTTTTATGTTTAAGCTTGCCTAATATCTTAAAGTTTAATTTTTTTAATTTTTAACAAACTGGCCAGGAATATAAAAAGTGCATACAGGCAGTCCTCAACTTACACCACAATTGAGCCTAACATTTATGCTGTTAAGTGAGTTTTGCCCTATTTTATGACTTTTCTTGCTGCATTTGTTAAGTGAATCAGTTGTTAAATTAATAACTTGATTATTAAGGGAATCTGGCTTCCCCATTGAGTTTGTTCGTCAGAAGGTTGCAAAAGGAGATTACATAACATCTGAACAGTGCAACTGTCTTAAATATGAATCAGTTGTAAAGTATCCAAATGTAAATTGTATGACCATGGGAATGCTGCAACAGTCATAAATGAGAAAAATGGTAATAAGTCACTATTTTAGGTGCTGTTATAACTTCAAGGTCACTAAATGAACTGTTGTAAGTTAAGGAATACCTGTATTCTATACATGCAGAATAATCTGTCTCTTATTATTCCAAATTTTTCACTCAGAATAAAAGGCTTCATCATCTGGGTGTAGTTTTTTATTATATTTTTTTACTCAAACATAAGGATTTTTTACCTATGTGTAACATTCATGGGCAGATGGGAGAACCTGGATGATGCCAAAGAAAATGCTATGTTAAACAAAAATATATCTTTATCACATAGAACATGATTAGGATCATGTTATGTCCGCATGGAAGGAAGCCAGGAGTCGGTGACTTTGTATCAAGCTCTTTATTGTAGTTAGGAACCGAACTGGCTCTTAGAAAAACTTTGCGGCTTTTTATTTCCAAGCTGCGGCGGCCGTGGCCAATGGCACCACTTTGAATCTCCCCTGATTCGAATCTACCAATCGCGGGAGATTCTCAGTGAGCCAATCGGCGCGGCTCGCCTAGCCAATCTGATCGCCCCGCGCTTTAGCAAATCAAAGCGTGGGGATCTCAAGAATTCAAATGAAGGTACAGAACACCCCTCCCCTCTTGGTTCAGTCCTACGTAGTGTAGTCCCGTAGGTAGGCGGGGCTCCATCTTTGCCTACTGGACCTTCGCAGGTCAGTCATAGGTTGGATCCCGGCCGGTTCGGTCGGGGTCTCTGTTTCTCCGGACTCCATCATGGGAACCGCCTGGTCTGTCTGGCTGGGCCGTTCTCCACAGCTCCCTCCTGGGCTACCCGGGTTGGTTGAGCTGTGGGTTTCGCCGCTCCCACTCGGTCTTCCCGGGTTGGTTGAGCTGGCCTGGCTATCTCTTCCTGGAGAGGTTTCGTGCTGGCTGCTTGCAGGTGAGTATGGCTGGTTTCTTTTTTCTGGGTTTTGGTTCCCGGGGTATCCCCTCCCCTCTTGGTTTGTGTTCAGGGGGTTGGTTTTGTTTGGTTGCATGTCGGTGGTGTCTTGTGTGGCCGTCCTCGATCTTAACTGATCAATGTGGCATTTCCACGCTCGTCCATCGGTTGTTTGTAGCCGGTACGAATGTGGGCCTGTTAGCTGTGTTATGATTGCTGGTACCCATAATGGGTCTCTGTTTAGGTTCTTCACGTAGACGGTGTCGCCTGGTGCGAAGGTTCGGTGTTTGCTGGAGGAGTTTGGGGGTTTCTCTGGGTTGTAAGTGGGGTGTAGTCTATCGAGTTGGGGACCTTATTTTCCTCCCCATTAGCAGTTCTGCCGGGCTTTTATTTGTTGTGGTGTTCGGGGTTATGTGCTGTATGAAAAGTAATTTATTTATTTTGTCCTGGATCTCCCCGTGGTCTATTTTCTGGATGGTTTTTTTGTGAATTGAACCATCTGTTCCGCCCTACCATTCGCTGCTGGATGTGCCGGGGCTGTCAGTGCATGTCGTATGCCCCTTTCCGCTAGGAATTTTTTGAATTCTAGCGAGGTGAATTGGGGCCCGTTTTCGGACATGAGGACGTCCGGGAGGCTGTGTGTTGCGAAGAGTTTGCAGAGTTCTTTGGTCATGGCTTCTGTGGTGGTTGTTCTCATGTTGCTTACCTCCAGCCAGTTGGAGTAAGCGTCTACGATTATTAAGAAAGTGTGTCCTTTTGTGGGCCCGGCGAAATCTATGTGGATCCTAGACCAAGGTCCTCTGGGGGTTTCCCACTCTAGGATGGATGCTGTGGGTGGGCTTGGTCTAGTTTCCTGGCATCGTTGACACCTTGCTACCCAGGCCTCGATCTGTTTGTCCATCCCTGGCCACCAAGCGTAACTTCTGGCCAGGGCTTTTGTTCTAATGATGCCCGGGTGCCCCTCGTGTAACAGTTCCAAAACCTTCCCTTGTAGTTTTTCCGGGATGACCACCCTATCCCCCCATAGTATACAACCTTTTAGTAACGAGAGTTCCGTTTGCCGGTTCCAGAATGTCCTGAAGGTCTCGTCATTGTCCTTTTCCGGCCACCCTTTCTCTACCCAATGCAAAACCCGCGCCAGACATTTGTCTTTATTAGTTTCTCGGGCAATGTCTGACGCGGTTATGGGTAGGTTGGGTAGAGTCTCTATGCTGAGGGTGGTCGTCGTGGGTGCTGGGTCAGTGTCTGGTTCGGGTAACGGTGAGCAGCTTAAGGCATCCACATGGGAGATAGTCTTACCGGGTCGGTGTGTGAGCCCGTAGTTGTAGGCGGCCAGGAATTTGGACCACCTTGTCATTCGGGGAGACAGAATGTTCGGGGTGGCCCTGTTCCCTGCGAGTATTCCCAGCAGCGGTTTGTGGTCGGTGATGATGGTAAACGTCTGGCTGTAGAGGTACTCGTGAAACCTTTTTACTGCGGCGACGATAGCCAAAGCCTCTTTGTCCAGCTGGCTGTAGTTCCGCTCCGTTTTGGTGAGGTTCCTTGAAAAGAACGCGATGGGTGTTTCCTTTCCGTCGGGGAGAGTGTGGCTGAGGACAGCGCCGATGCCAGAGGGTGATGCATCGCATGTGATAGCTAGTGGTAGGGTCTCGTTGTACTGGATGAGGACGGCATCCGAAGTGAGCAGGTCCTTGGTTTTCCTGAAGGCGGCTTCCTCGCATTTCCCCCAAGTCCAGGTAGCCGCCTTATCCAAAAGCCTATGCAAAGGCTCCGCCGCAGTTGCCTTTTGGGGCAGGAAGACATTATAAAAGTTAAGTAGCCCCAGAAATGCCTGCAGTTCTGTTTTTGACCTGGGTGTGGGGGCTTCTTTGATGGCTTTGATTTTTTTGTCGGTGGGGTGAATGCTGTGTCAGTCTAGGAGGTATCCTAGGAATTCAACCCGCTCTGTGTACAGCTGGCATTTTTCCCGCTTCACTTTAAGCCCGGTTTCTTTGAATCTTGTTAGCACCTCCCTTAGGCAACTCTCTAATTTGGCCTGGTTGATTGCTGATACTAGTACATCGTCGAAGTATGGTACCACCCCCTTGATGCCTTGTAAGAGTCTTTCCATGAGGCTCTGGAAAATTCCAGGCGCCACGCTGACTCCAAATTGGAGGCGGTTGCATCTAAAGGCTCCCCGGTGGGTGACTATGGTTTGCGCCTCTGCAGTTTCCTCGTCGACCGGCAGTTGCTGGTATGCTTGGGCCAGGTCAAGTTTCGCGAAAACTTTGCCCCCTCCCAGTGAGTGTAGGAGATGCTGCACTACGGGGACGGGGTAAGCGCTTTGCTGCAAGGCACCATTTAGGGTGGCCTTATAGTCCCCGCAGATTCTCACTGACCCATCAGGCTTGATTGGGGTGACTATTGGGGTCTCCCACCGGGCGTGGTCTATGGGTTGTAAGACCCCTTGCTTGATGAGCTTGTCAATTTACTCGTCGATTTTTGGTTTGAGTGCGAAAGGTACCCGCCTTGGTTTTAGGCATTTCGGGGGAACGTTTGGGTCTAGGCTGAAGAATATAGAGGGCCCTCGGTACTTGCCTAGAGTGCCGTCGAACACTTCTTGGAAGTCCCAGGCCAGTTGCTGCTCCCAGTCGGCTTCGGCGATGTGGTCGATGCCCGTGACTGCGATGCCTAGCGGTGCGAACCATTGAAGTCCCAGAAGGCTAGGTCGGTCTCGATCGACGATGGTCAGGGGAAGTCTTTCGGTGTGCCCCTTGTATGTCACTGTGAATTTTCCTGTTCCGACTACAGGGATGTGGTTTCCCTGGTAGTCTTTGAGGATTAGTCTCTGGTTTTCTAGTTCCCTCCTCTGGATGGTAGGCACCAAGCGTTTAATTTCTTGCCATGCTACCATTGAGAGGTAGGACCCAGAGTCCACCTTCATTTTACAGGGTTCGCCTTCAATGCCTACCTCCACGTAGACCTTTCTGGCGTCTGTGGTAGTTGCGTGGCCGATGGTGACCATTTGATGTGTCTCTTCTCTCCGCCGGCTCTCGCCCCCTCATTGGGCTTGTCCATTCCATTGTCTGCTGGGCGGTCTTTGGTCCTGGGGGGTGGGCTCTCTCGTTTCCGCTTGCTCGGGTCCCATCGTCTGGGGCTATGGGTTTTCTTGAGGCGGCAGACGCGGGCTATGTGGCCTTTTTTGTCGCAGTGCCGGCAAACGGAGTCGAAGAACCGGCATTCGGATCTGGGGTGGTCGCCTCCGCAACTGGCACACGCGGTCCTCGACTTACGACTCCGCCGACTGCGCTGGTCGCGGCCTGCCTGGAGACGGTGGATGTCTTCCTCCTCGTCTGACGTGTCCGAGGTGGAGTGGAGTTCGCCCTGGTGGGCGGTAGTTTCAGGTTGGGCTTCAGTCGACCTTGCAGGGTTGTTGTTTGCGGTGCGGTCCCTGGCGTTCGGTCTCCGCATGCGGTCTGCTGATTGTTGGGTTGCTTCGGCTGCCGCGGCTTCGGAGATGGCATCGGCGAGAGCGATGTTGCCCTTAGCCATCAACCGACTTTGGAGAACGGGGTCCCAAAGGCCGAGCACGATTCGGTCCCGCAGGGCCTCATTCATATTGGAGAACTCGCATAGTCCTCCAAGGTGCCGCAGCTCTGCAACGAAATCACTGAAACTCTCGCCCGACCGCTGGTCCCGCCGATAAAATTCATGTCGTCGGATGAGAATGGGTACGGCTGGAGCGTAGTGTTTCCGGAGTAATGGCTCGAGGTCAGCCCAATCCATCGCGGTAACATCGGCGGGCTTGGCTAGTGCTTTTGCCATCTTAAACACTGCGGGCCTGAAGTGCATTAGGAAGATGGCTCGTTTCTTCGGTCCGGTGGCATCCTTCAGGTCGTTGCATTCGAGGAACATGTGGAATCTGTCCGTGTAAGATTCCCAGTCCTCGCTGGTGGGGTTGAAGGGGGTTGGTGGCGCGATGCTGGCCATCTCATCGGTTGGCTGGCTTCCGTCGGACACGTGCTTCGGTTCAGGATAAGGATCCCACCTTCGTCACCAGTGTTATGTCCGCGTGGAAGGAAGCCAGGAGTCGGTGACTTTGTATCAAGCTCTTTATTGTAGTCAGGAACCGAACTGGCTCTTAGAAAAACTTTGTGGCTTTTTATTTCCAAGCCGCAGCGGCCGCAGCCAATGGCACCACTTTGAATCTCCCGCGATTCGAATCTACCAATCATGGGAGATTCTCAGCGAGCCAATCGGCGCGGCTCGCCTAGCCAATCCGATCGCCCCGCGCTTTGGCCAATCAAAGCGCGGGGATCTCAAGAATTCAAATGAAGGTACAGAACAGATCATGTCAATAGTAGAGTGTGCATAGAGTAGAGTTCAAGATTTCCCCTACAAAATCCAACCATAAAAGGATATACTTTTTTTTCCCAACAAATATTATCATTCCAAAGATGTTAAAAACAGAATATCTTATCTCTATTGTAAATGTGATTCTAACATTTGCATTTCAAATGCCATATTAATAAAAAGACCTAATGTTACTAAACTGTGAGAATACTGTACAGATATACAAGCCTTCCAAATGACAAACGATTTGGAAATTCAGGTTGACACAGACTGATGGAATTTGCACAGAGGGAACAATGATTTGACAAGTTCCATATCCAATCACACACTTGAAAGACAAATGAAGATTATTTGTCAAAGGCATTTAGTTGTAACAAAAACTCTTTTGAGCTAATAAAAAGCAGGACAATTGGTGAAGAACCAGTTATATATACATTGAACTGTAGAGGTTATACCAATCTCAGTTCTGAGTTTGATCATAAGCTTTTGTGTTTTGTATTGAGCATTAAACCAATAACTAATCTTGGGAAAAGCAACATTTACCTGCATGTTTCACACCTAGTTTGAAGACATATTGAATAATGGGTGTTGGAAAGGGAAACAGATTAGTGTTACTCTCACTGGACTCTGTGGAAGCTGCCAGAAAGTTTGATGTCAAACTTGTTCTTCGAAGATAGTAGAGTGTTGACTCAGAATAGATATATGGATCCATTACCAATTAAAAGATACAACCAAAAGCTTCCTTGGGGATAAAGATCTGTTTTTCCTTGATGTATCTGCAATAAAGACTTTTAAAACTTTTAATTATTATTGATTCTTGGGTTTCATCACATTAGAAAAACATATTTTTCCTGTTTAGTCCTTCCTTCTTTTTTACTGGATTCTGTATTTTAATCACAACTATGTTCATTTTATTTCAAATATAGTCAAATTCTTTATTACAAATTAGTAATCCAGACCAAATAAAATTTACTAAAATGAAATACAAAAAACCAGCTACAAAATAGAACATGCAAAATAAAATAAAGCAAGGTGTAAAAGATACAAAAATGTGCAATCATGCTTGCACTATTTTGCTGTTAGCAATATACAGTATGAGTTTTTTAACCTGCATAAATAAAATGCAATACCAAGAATTACCTTTTGGGTCCTTATATGCCAGTAAAAATTGAAAATAAAAAATTTCAGTCCATCTTGAAATAGGATTAAAAGAGGCATTATTAGCTCTTTATGTACCTCTTGATAGATGTTATAGTACAAGTGAATATGTGTTTGTGTTTTTAATATCGTCTTTACAAAGGTAGAGCCTTCCCAAATATGGACTTTTCCAAGATTTTCCGTCCAACTCTGCTGATGGTATAATATTGAACTATGATAATGGAAATATTATTTCAACATGTATCCTTTTTTGGTGAGAAGAATTCAAAAGCTCTTCTAGGTCATTTTCATTTTAGTATTATTTGGTTCTTATTAAAATAATAATCACTAATATTTTATCAGTGTTTACAAGTTTTTACTGCTGTATTTATGTATTATTATCATCATCATCACCATCATCATCATCATCATTATTATTATTATTATTATTATTATTATTATTATTATTATTATTGTTATTATATACTGTCTTTGTATACTGAAAGTTGACTTGGTTTAAATCAATCAATTACACTGAGGAAGATTTTTTTTTTTGTAAAAAAAATCATGAAATGCTTTTTAAATGAAAGTCTGTTGGTTAATCCACCACAAATATCAGATATTGGATATACAATAGAGAAAGATTCTTAACTCTTATTTGATTCCTTTTATATTTTAATTTGTCATGCTTTTTTAAATGGAGATATTTTTGGCAAGCTGTAGCACCTTTTCCAGATTTAAGTGTCAGTCTTAATTCTTCTCTATCCCCACTTAGCATGTATTTATAATTATAACTGGATCCTCTCTGAATGATGAATAGCACACACATTGTTGGCTTCAAGGTGTGTTTCTTTACGTTAAACCAGGAAATGGAAAGGGAAACATCGGTGTAGGATTAGACTTGTAGGCTTTGTGAGTGTAGATGAATAATGCATTGTGAAATGGCAACTCTGTCTTCATTGCTGGAATGTGCATAGTTAATAAGGTATGAAGTGTTGCCAACCGACACAGTTAAAAAAAAAAAAGCTGAAAAGTCTTCTCAATCTAGTTTTAAGATGTGTAAGAAATATTCTGTTGACTGGAAAAGATTTCATCCGCAGGCTTTATGGTTACACCAGGCCAGGGATTTGATCCGACCGGTGTAACTACTGGTTCGGTGATTTTACATTTTGCACGCACGTGTATATCATCGTCATCTGGCTGCCTGGACAGCTGAGCAGAGCTGCACATGGGTGCACAGTGGTTGAAGAAGCACTTTTTTCCTGCTTTTGGTTGAAAACGCAGGAAATAAAGGTCAAGTAAAAGCCTGGGTGGGCGGGTGGGCCAAAACAGCTGCAGACATAGAACCGGTTCTATGTATGCTCTGTTTGCTGCTTTTCAGAGCAACCGGTTCTACAGTTCTAAGTGGACAGAACCAGTAGAATCCCACCCCTGCAGCAGGCCTATGAGAATCTGTCTTGACTTCATTCAAGCAGGACAAGTTGAGAGAAGGTAGGAAGTGGTTAGAATATAACTGTCTCCTACAGGAATACACTATTCATCTCTCATTTTTATGATTTAATTCAGTTTAATCCAAACAAGTGGAATGAAAAAAAAAGTGTCCTCCCAACTCATTTGCTCTACCTGGGGCTTTGGTTTATTAAATTACTGAATTGGGATAGTGAGAATTGTAGATCAACACACCTGAATAATTAAATCTGCAAAAGGTGTGGTGCATAATTTGTGATTCTTATCTTTTGTAACATATGCTAATATGGAGTATTGCTCTTATGCTGACTCAGTGACTCTTATGTTAGCCTTACAGTTGTGCAAAGAAGGAAGACAACTTTTCAATTCTTTCTTTAGCCTCCAAAGAAACTAATCTTTGATTATTAAGGGCATAACTAATGATTTGGTGATGTCAGTAACATAAATTGGGGAAAATATTCAGCCGGTAGAAGAAATATTCTATTATTATATTCTACATTTACAGATATTAGTACACAGGATAAACACATCACATTCTAGCTGTTAATTGAGAACATTTCTGTTTTCAGTCATTGAGCTAATTTCCATACTTGGAAAGATTCTAGGCAAACTATGGTGTTGGAGGGAAGCATGTCCCTCATTTCTCATAGCAGCACACTTATATTTACATTGTGGTGTGTCCCTGTAAATCACTGCTCTAGAACCTTACTCCACTTCAAGTCCAGGCTACTTGACATTTTTGAAAATTGGTCTTGCAGAAATAAAATGTAGAAATTGCACTTTTCTAAGTGATTCTTTGAAATGCTTATACATTAACTTTATAACATAATATTATTTTACATACTCTTCAGCCTACAACCATTTATTTAGGGATGAGTTCAAAGTTGCTATGGCACTGAAAAAAGTGACTTACAAATAGTTGTCACCAGTGGTGGGATTCAAATTTTTTTACTACCGGTTCTGTGGGCATGGCTTGGTGGGCGTGGCAGGGGAAGGATACTGTGAAATATCCAGTCAGAGGTGGGATTTGCCAGTTCTCTGAACTACTCAAAATTTCCGCTCTCGGTTCTCCAGAACTGGTCAGAACCTGCTGAATACCACAATATCTGGGAAGGATATTGTAAAATCTCCATTCCCTCCCCACTCCTGGGGGAAGGTTAGTACAAAATCCCATTCCCTCCCCACCCCACTAACCTGCTTTCCAGCTCTGCTCTTCTGTGCATGGCAACGAAAGAAGACCCAGCCAATCAGCTGGGACTCAGGAGGCAGATAATAGATGGGGGCGGGGCCAGTCCAACTACTAAAAATTTCCGCTACCAGTTCTCCAGAACTGGTCAGAACTTGCTGAATATCACCTCTGTTTGTCACATTTATGTCTGTTGCAGCATCCCCTGTTAAGTCCGCGTGGAAGGAAGCCAGGAGTCGGTGACTTTGTATCAAGCTCTTTATTGCAGTCAGGAACCGCACCGCTTTGAATCTCCCGAGATTCGAATCTACCAATCGCAGGAGATTCTCAGTGAGCCAATCGGCGCGGCTCGCCTAGCCAATCCGATCACCCCGCGCTTTGGCCAATCAAAGCGCGGAGATCTCAAGAATTCAAATGAAGGTACACAACACCCCTCCCCTCTTGGTTCAGTCCTACGTAGCGTAGTCCCGTAGGTAGGTGGGGCTCCGTCTTTGCCTACTGGACCTGTGCAGGTCAGTCGTAGGTTGGATCCCGGCCGGTTCGGTTGGGGTCTCTGTTTCTCCGGACTCCGTCATGGGAACCGCCTGGTCTGTCTGGCCGGGCCGCTCTCCACAGCTCCCTTCTGGGCTACCCGGGTTGGTTGAGCTGCGGGTTTCACCGCTCCCGCTCGGTCTTCCTGGGTTGGTTGAGCTGGCCTGGCTGTCTCTTCCTGGCGAGGTTTCGTGCTGGCTGCTTGCAGGTGAGTATGGCTGGTTTCTTTTTTCTGGGTTTTGGTTCCCGGGGTATCCCCTCCCCTCTTGGTTTGTGTTCAGGGGGTTGGTTTTGTTTGGTTGCATGTCGGTGGTGTCTTGTGTGGCCGTCCTCGATCTTAACTGATCAATGTGGCATTTCCACGCTCGTCCGTCGGTTGTTTGTAGCCGGTACAAGTGTGGGCCTGTTAGCTGTATTATGATTGCTGGTACCCATAATGGGTCTCTGTTTAGATTCTTCACGTAGACGGCGTCACCTGGTGTGAAGGTTCGGTGTTTGCTGGTGGAGTCTGGGGGTTTCTCTGGGTTGTAAGTGGGGTGTAGTCTATCGAGTTGGGATCTTATTTTGCTCCCCATTAGCAGTTCTGCCGGGCTTTTATTTGTTGTGGTATTCGGGGTTATGTGCTGTATGAAAAGTAATTTATTTATTTTGTCCTGGATCTCCCTGTGGTCTATTTTCTGGATGGTTTTTTTTGTGAATTGAACCATCCATTCCGCCCTACCATTCGCTGCCGGATGCACTGGGGCTGTCAGTGCATGTCGTATGCCCCTTTCGATTAGGAATTTTTCGAATTCTAGCGAGGTGAATTGGGGCCCGTTGTCGGACATGAGGACGTCCGGGAGGCCATGTGTTGCGAAGAGTTTGCAGAGCTCTTTGGTCACGGCTTCTGTGATGGTTGTTCTCATGTTGCTTACCTCCAGCCAGTTGGAGTAAGCGTCTACAGTTATTAAGAAAGTGTGTCCTTTTGTGGGCCCGGCGAAATCTATGTGGATTCTAGACCAAGGTCCCCTGGGGGTTTCCCACTCTAGGATAGGTGCTGTGGGTGGGCTGGGTCTAGTTTCCTGGCATCGTTGACACCTTGCTACCCAGGCCTCCATCTGTTTGTCCATCCCTGGCCACCAAGCGTAACTTCTGGCCAGGGCTTTCGTTCTAACGATGCCTGGGTGCCCCTCGTGTAACAGTTCCAGAACCTTCCCTTGTAGTTTTTCCGGGATGACCACCCTATCCCCCCATAGTATACACCCTTTTAGTAACGAGCGTTCCGTTTGCCGGTTCCGGAATGTCCTGAAGTTCTTGTCGTTGTCCTTTTCCGGCCACCCTTTCTCTACCCAAAGCAAAACCCACGCCAGACGTTTGTCTTTATTAGTTTCTCATCGCCAGTGTTAAGTATGCGTGGAAGGAAGCCAGGAGTCGGTGACTTTGTATCAAGCTCTTTATTTCAGTCAGGAACCGAACTGGCTCTTAGAAAAACTTTGCAGCTTTTTATTCCCAAGCCACCGCGGCCGTGGCCAATGGCACCGCTTTGAATCTCCCGCAAAGTACAGAAGATCCCCCATGATCATACGATCAGAATTTGGGCACTCAACAACCATCATGTATTTGCAATGGTTGCAATGACTTGGGGGTCATGTGATGCCATTTGCAACCTTCCCAGCCAGTTTCCAACAAGCAAAGATAACAGTGGAATACGGGTTTACTTAATGGCCACATGATTCCCTTAGCAACTGAAGTGATTTGCTTAACAATCATGGCAAAAAGATCATAAAGTCAGGTCATAAAGTCAGGCATGACTAATTTAACAACCTTCTTGCTTCGTGATGGAAATTGAGGATTACCTGTTATCCAAATCTTGCAAATGGGAATAGGATTCAGAGCAGGTTTGCTGAGTTAGTGTTATGGTGAGATAGGAGTCCAGGAAGTGTGGGATTGTTTTATGACATCTATTTCCAAATTCAGAGGCAAAAGTACCTGGAGATAAATAGGCACTCATGAGTCAGCGTTGCTATTTTTGTAGTAATATCAGATATATTAAAATTCCTTCCACCTAAAAATAAGTCATAACCCAACTAGATCAAATTGTTTCCTTTTTACCTAAAATCAAACCATCACTTTAAAAACAAAACAAAACAAAGCTCTTGCCTGAAAATTAAGTGCCTAAGTCACAAAACATTCCATTTTAATTTAAAAAAACCTTAAAGTCATGGTTTATTTATTTGTTCTGTTAAAAAAAACCCTATACTTTTCACTTTGGGGTAGTAAATCCAAAAGAATCTGTATCTTGGTGTCGCAGAGTATTGAGTCTCATTCCATAAGAACCTATTCCTTTTGTCTATTTTTAGTATCTCTGGGCTCTTCCACATGACCTGCTAGCCACAGATTGATGATTCTTCAGTAAGTGGTTTTAGAAGACATGAATGCACAACACCCCTTTAACCTACAACTTCATCACTGCAAGTGGAGTATTTACTGGTGTTTTCTTCTATCACTGCCAAATAAGTTTTTTTTCCAGCCTCTACCAGTACAGTGAAGTCTGTCAGTGGCATCTTGTATTAATGGAAGGTTAGGAATGGGTTCTTTGAATGTCTCCTCATGGAACAATTTTTCCCTTGGGGAGTAGGTGCTTATAAGCCCTCTTAGATAAGCCAAACTTGACCAGATGAACTAATTCTATCTAATTGTAAGGTTACATTGACAATATTTTCTAATTGGAAAATACAAATCTCCTCCGTCTCTTTTTTTCCAATTAGGAACCTAACATCTGACAATTAAGAAATCTTGTGATAGAGAATGTTGAACAAGAAATTAGGGCTTTGGAGGAAAAATCCAAGAAACAAGAGGTTAAGTTGCCAAAAAAAGAAACCCTTGCAAATATTCTTCCAATAAGAAAAATGATAAGATAATTTCAAAAACACCTTAATCATGATATAAATAACTGGTAAATGTCATAGCTAAGAAGCTCAAGCACAGACCAAAAAAGATATATAATACATTGCCAAAAGGCGTGGAACAAATTGAGAGGGATTAATTGCAAATGTGCTTCTTGATCTCATGGTACTTGTAATACTTTAAAGAATTAGTGTCTATTTATTGCGTTTATGTATTGTTGGAAGAAATATCCAGATCCAGTTCCAGTTCCAAGCGGGAATAAAATGGAGGCTGACTGGAAAGAAAGATTATGTTTATTGGTGAACAGAACCAACGCACACAGCATACAGTTCTGGGACAGCTGACAAAATGGAGTTGAGAATAGGTGGGTTTTTATACCTTTTTGATTTCTTTTTTTAAAAATTGATTTTTTATTAAATACATTTCTTAGTGCTTAAAAATATCATGTTGCCTGGATATTTAATTTGCTTAATAATACAAATGTACATTCTTAATCTTCACCCTTTTCTCCAACCATTGGTAAAATAGATTCCATTTTTGATAATATTCTGCATCTTCTTTCTGTTTAATTTTCAATACCAATCTATCCATTTCTGCACAATCTAGTATCTTCCTGACTATCTCTTCATCTACCTTTTTGATATCTATGGGGCCATGTCAGGGTCATGGCTAGTTCTATAGGCAAAAGGCAAAATGCAAATCCTAGAAGAAGCTAACCTTGTCTAATTGCTTATCTGGAGTTTCAGTCTGACCCATTCTTTCTGAATGGATTACCAAACCTGCATTTCTAAAAACTAGCCTCCTCAGTTTCTGCTTGGGACAGGGAGACTGGTGCTGGTTTCTGTCTCCCTTAAGATTTTCCCCCTATTTCTCCTTTAGGGGAAATATTTTACCCTGCCTTTTTAATATTCCCCAAAATATTTCATTCTCTGGGAAGCAGCTGCTGACTTTCTATGGTATATACATCTATTTGTATATAAACATAATAATGCAAGGTCTATTCAATACATCTATAAATAGATGGTGATTTAATGCAAAGTATATAACAGCTTGTATTTGGGCACAACATAGTAGGGATTGTTTTAATTTTGTCACTTATACCACATTCCCATAATCAAACATTTTTTTATTACTGTCACAGACCAGCATTACAAATAAAAGCATTAAAAACAATAATAAAATAGAAGCTAAAAATCTATTTGTACACGACAGCAATGTTGAAATAGCAAAAACAATTGATAATATAATAGATTAAAGGTTAATCATTCTCTGAGGCCTTGACAATATACCACATCTTATTCATTCAAGCAACATTTTGCTTAAGGTTCTGTAAATGAAAGTAGAGTTTCCTATGGAAAAAGAAATGACAAATCAACCAGATAGTTCAGAAAAGGTAGCGGGAGCTAGGACCAAATGCATGCCGGAGGAAAGAAGAACATACAAGGAGTTTTGCATTTGTTTCGTTGAGTACAGCAATGTATGCCCTGCCATAATGTAGAATGTAATACTGCTAACAGCTGCAGCAGAAAAGCTGATTATCCTTCTAAAGAATATTTACAATGAACAAGAAACTAGCGTGGGAACAGAGTGTTTAAGGACAGACAAGAGTGTAAGATAAAGGTGCTTATTGTCTTTATATTTATTTAACTCATGCAGCAAATATATCACAAAAAGGGCAGAACTGGAAAAGATGATAGGTTGAATCTAACTGGAGGTTGAAACATTAACAATTTCAAATATGGACTTCCGGTTTGCGTGGCTTCGGGGCAGCAGGAATTCGCGACAGCTCGCGATTCCTGCTGTGCTAGCCGTCGAGGTACCCCCGATCCAGATGGGTCAGGGGGATATGGCTGCCCTGTAGGGACAGCTGAAGAGAGAGGGGAGTCGGACAGGGAGGTGGGGGCATCGCAGACCCCCCCCTTCTCCGGGAAAACCCCTTTTTCCCAAGGCGGTGGAGCGGCGGTCAGCAATGGCCGCCACGAAGAAGCCAGCAACCGGGTAAGAACTGTGCTGGAGGAAGTGTGAAGAGTGAAAGTTCTGTCTGAGCCGGGTCAAGTAACACCTTTTAAATTGCCTGGAATTGAGCTGCTTGTTGCTGGAGGATACATTGTATCCCTAAGAAGAGCGAAAAGCGGCGGAGAAGCTGTTAAAGGGAATTTTTTTTTTTTTTTTTTACTCTCCCACCCCACGGAAAAAGCAGAAATATTTCGATATATTAGACATTGAAAGTGGATTGCTTTGAAAGTTGAAGCTAAGAGACAAAGGGATTTTTGGACATTGAAAAATTTGAGAAATTGGAAAATCTCTGCTGGAGGTATGGATTTTTGATTATTTAAAATTGTCATTGCAAGTGGGAAGGGAGAAAAAAAATTGGAGCAGAAGCTGAAAAAGGAGGAGATTGTCTAGAACGTCTTTGTGGATCCCAAAAGAAGATATATGGTAATTGGACCTCTTTGATTAAAAATTAATTCAGAAAGAGAAAGAGAAGAAGGAAGAAAAGTATTAACTTTTGGAACTTTTTTTTTCTTTTTTTAATTGCTTTTGATTGTCTTTGATTAAAAATACTTGTGGTTGTTTTGGAAAAAGTTTCCCTTTTCATAATGGCATCGTCTGTGGATGAACTAGAGATTGAATATCAAAAATATAAAAAAGAAGATACTTTGGGCGCTTTGTTTCAATTCTTAGAAATGGCGTTATGTTCTTTTGAAAAGTTGATTACGCAGCAGAAGGACTGGGACAAGGAAGAAGAGGAAGAAGAAGCCATCTTTGATGAACAATGGGTCCCTTCCGGAGAGGAGGAGAAAAAGGATAAGAAAAAGGGGATTTTAAGAATTATAAAAACAACCAAAAGAGAGAAAAATGAGCGAAAAGATGGAGGCCAGGTTAGAAAGCAAAGGAAAAGGAGCAAGAAAAGCGAAGAGAAAAAGCAAAGGGGTAGAAAGGGCAAGGAGAAGAATAAGCAAGAGAGAAAGGGGGGGAGGAGAAGCCTTAATGGGGGGAAGCAAGACCTAAAGAAAAAAAGTTTATTTAGAGACAATGGGTGAATTTAATTTAGATTAAAAGAGGGATTCTGGAGGGTATATAAGAGTGTGTTTTTATATGTATATTTAGAATATAAAATTTATTATGTAATTTTAGAATCTTTTAAACAGAATCCCAAGAAAGATTGCTATATGTAGTATTGCTAAGTTAGGGTAATGAGTTATAGATGTTACTCCAATTGGTGTACAGGAGAAGTATAGTAAAAGAAAAAAAAGATGAATGGATAATTGGAAATAGAACAGACAAAGAATGTTGTTGAAAATGGTAATAAGATATGAAAGGATATATATGCTTTTTTTTTTTTTGGATTTTGTATATTGATAAAAGGCAATAAAATTTTAATTAATAAATAATTTGGATGGAAAAGAGAAGTAGGGACAAGATATGAAGTTAATATTATATGAAATATTGATATTATAATCTGGAAATGTTATGCCTTACTGGTCTATTATTATTATTTTTTCTTAGAAAAGAATTTATAAGCTGCTATGCCTTGATTCTTTGTGCATTGTTTTTATAAAACTGATAAAAATGGTTTTTATATATATATATAAAAAAGAAAATGATAATAAGATATGGAAGGAGATATGGGTTGAATATGATGTTTGAATTTGTGTCTGTGTAAAGAGTTTTAACCCGGGAACAGACAACCTTCAGAAAAGATCTTTTAGTTTTGTTTATGTTTTGTGTTTGTATGTTTGTGTATTGTGCTTATGGTAAAACTAACAAAATTTGTTTTTTTTTTTTTTAAAAAAAAAAGGAAAAAAGAATCAATAAAACCTTGGAGGAATGTTAGACGAGAATAATTTAAACAAGCCAGAAAGAAAAGAATATGATGACTATAAAATGGATAAATATGGAAGAGAAATGAAATTGAATAGGAGTAAAGAGAAATAATGAGAAATTTGCTGAAAGATATTTGTGTGTCCATATGGAGATGGGATAAATTGGAACTATGCTGTATAAAAATAATGTTTTGTTTGACTTGTAAGGATTTACAATGTTAAGAGGTTTTATGTGTTTATGTATTTAATGGTTAATGATGTGTTGTTTTATCTTTAAAATTAATAAAAATTTGTTTCAAAAAAAAAAAACAATTTCAAATATGCACATATGTACTTCTTTAGTCGAATGTCAAGAAAGCTTTAAAAGCTGAAATTGAAAATATAAATGAAAGGAAAGTGGAAAATGTGGGTTCATATTAATGTTAAGATGTAAACATGTCTGTTTATTTATCCCCTTTGTATTGCTGTCCATTTATACAAGAAACTGTTGATCAGACAGAATAAAAACAAGGGATTCCATTGCTCATACCTCCCCAAATTCCTGGAATAAAATTGGAACTGAGTCCAGTCAAATCACAAAAACCATCCCAGCCCCAAAGCTCGACTGGTGTGTTTTGAAAATCTATGGATGACAAAGAAGGTGGTAACTCTTTTATCTTTGGGTCAGAAATAAATAGAAATAAATTCTGTTAAGTCTGGAGCATGGGTGCAAATGATGGAGACAAGCCGGTAGAAACGGTGAACTTCAAACTCTATTTACATATTGTCATAGCTCAACTCGAGGGCTGCTATAGCCTTCCTTATATAGGCAACTTATTAACTATTCAACCAATAGCAAACCTGGAGCGCTAGCTCCATTAACCAATGGGAATGGTCTGTTAATGGCCAATCAGATGCTCCTGAATGGACCAATCCGATCCTGCCATTAACAGCCAATCAGAAATGCAGGACCAGAACCCTGCAATTGACTTCAAGCTCAACTTTATTGGTATTATTCATTCACAACACCCCTTTCCCCCGGCTTCTGCCCACGGGGCGCGGTTACATAGTCCTTAAGGTAGGACGGCTGTTTTATTAGTCTTTTCGATTTTCGCAAAGTTCCTGGCGGTTGGCTGCACTTCTGCTGAGGTAGATCGTTATTTAATGGTAGGGGTGCCTCTGGTTCCGAGTTTGCATTCCCGTCGTCACCAATATCACTGGCCACTCCTTGAGGTAAATTCACTCCGGTCCCTGGTTCCTGTTCCTGGGTTTCAGTTCCATTATCAGTCTCTTCAAAAAGGTTTCCCTCTAATTGTAATTCGCTTTCCTCTGTATCTGCCCCCCACCTCAGTTTGGTCATAAGGGAGTTCGGAAGTGCGAGACGGTAGCCGCGATAGTAGTTAATCTATGTGGCGCTTCCAAAGTCTATCATCAGGGCACTGAACGAGGTTTGATCTTGGGCCGGTTACGCGGATTACGGTCGCCTCTACCCACAGCGGATCGCCCGATAAGTTTTTAGCGAATACTAAATCGCCTACCTGGAAGGTACGGCATTGGCCGCTGGATCCGAGTGGCTTTTCTGGTTCATAGGCTGAGTGTAACCGATCGAGGTGGGAGCGGAGTTTTCGTCCCATTAGCAGTTCAGTGGGAGTTTTGTTGGTGACGCTGTGAGGTGTGATGTGCTGCAGGAAAAGGATCCGGTTGATTTTCTTGTCGATGTTGTCGTAGTCTATTTTTTGGAGAGTCTTTTTGACGAATTGTACCATGCGCTCAGCCCTACCATTGGCAGCAGAGTGTGCAGGCGAAGTGAGCGCATGTCCAATACCGCGGTCAGCCAGGTACTGCTCAAAAGACAGCGCGGTAAATTGGGGCCCGTTGTCGGATACCAGAACATCTGGTAATCCATGGGTTGCAAAAAGTCTTTCCAGTCTTGACCGCGTCAGTGGTCATGTTGCTCATTCGGTGAATCTCGAGCCAATTCGAGTAGGCGTTGACAGTTAGCAAAAACGTGTGGCCTTTGGTCGGCCCAGCAAAGTCCAAATGGATGCAGGACCAGGGTCCCCGCAGCATCTCCCATTCGGTTGGAGTTGCCTTTGGAGGAGCGTTGCTTACTTCTTGGCATCTCTTGCAAGTTTTAACCCACGATTCGATTTGTCTGTCGATGCCTGGTCACCACGCATAGCTTCGTGCGAGGCCCTTCATGTGCACGATGCCAGGGTGGCCATCGTGCAAGGTTCTTAGCAATGTCTGTTGGAGTCGTTCTGGGATAACGACTCTATCGCCCCAGATGACACAGCCCTTCTGCGAGAACAACTTTGTTTGACGATTTTTGAATGGTGCAAAGTCGTTTGGTACTTGGTCCAATGGCCATTTGCTTTCCACCCATGTGAGGACTCGTGTTATGATGGGGTCGCGTTTTGTTTCTCTCGCGATGTCACGGGCAGTTAATGGTGGCATGTGGAGTGTCTCGATCTGCAACGCTGTCATCGTTGGTGCAGGATCGTTGATAGTTTCAGGGAGCGGTGTACGGCTCAGCGCGTCGGCGTGGGGAATGGCTTTACCGGGATGATATTTTAGCTGATAATTGTAGGCAGCCAAGAATTCTGACCAGCGGGTCATTCTGGGAGACAGTATGTCGGGAGTTGGCTTGTCCCCAGCAATGATCCCCAGCAATGGTTTGTGGTCAGTTACAATGGTGAAAACCCGGCCGTACACATACTCATGAAATCTTTTAACAGCTGATACGATCACCAGGGCTTCTTTATCGATTTGGCTGTAATTTTGCTCGGTTTTTGAGAGCGTCTTTGAGAAGTAAGCAAGAGGGGCTTCGTTACCGTTAGGTAACACATGGCTCAAAATGGCGCCCACTCCAAAAGGCGATGCATCACATGTAATGTTTATTGGCAAAGTTTCATTGTACTGCATTAGTACGGCGTCCGAAGTCAGTAGTTTTTTCACATTACAGAACGCCTGTTCTTCTTTGTGACCCCATACCCAAATTGCTTTTTTATCTAATAGACGATGTAAAGGTTCAGTGACAGTTGCCTTGTGCGGCAAGAATACATTATAGAAATTGATGAGGCCTAAGAACGCCTGGAGGTCGGTCTTGTTCTGGGGTCTGGGAGCATTTTTTATTGCTCTCAATTTGCTATCTGTAGGGTGAATACCCTGACTGTCAATTAAGTATCCTAAGAATTCAACACGATCGGTACACAGTTTGCACTTATTTTTTTTGACTTTCAGGCCTGCTTCCTGGAATTTTCGTAATACCAGTCTTAATCGCTCCCGTAAGATTTTTGGAATGGGGGCACCAATAAGCACATCATCAAAATAGGGGACAACACCCTTGATCCCCTGCAATAGTCTCTACATTAGGCTCTGAAAGATCCCTGGGGCTACACTGACTCCGTATTGAAGCCGCGTATACTTAAAGGCACCTCGGTGTGTTACGATGGTCTGTGCCTGTGCCGTTTTTTCATCAACCGGCAGTTGCTGATAAGCCTGAGCTATGTCTAGTTTAACAAAGACTTTTCCGCCCCCCAGGGAATGGAGGAGATGTTGTACCATTGGCACCGGATATGGGTTCTGTTGCAGGGCGTGGTTTAGGGTGGCTCGGTAGTCCCCACAAATTCTAATGGAGCTGTCCGGCTTAATTGGTATCACAATCGGCATTTCCCATGGGGAGTGGTCAGTTGGCTTTAAAACTCCCTGGGCAATCAACTTATCAAGCTACTCGTCGATTTTCAGCTTTAGAGCGAACGGAACTCGACGAGGCTTAAGGCAGATGGGAGCTATCTTTAGATTAAGGCTAAAGGATATTGGGGCCCCCTTGTACTCGCCTAGCTTTTCCTCGAAGACGTCCCTGAATTCGTGGGCGAGGTCTTCCTCCCAGTCACTGCCACAGATTCAGTTAATGCCTGCCACTTCAATGCCGAGTGGTGCGAACCATTGCAGGCCTAACAGACTAGGCCGGTCTTGATCGATCACCATCAGGGGTAAGTACGCCTTGCGGTTCTTGAATGCAATCCGGACTCGACTGGATCCCGCAACTGGAATTCAGTTCCCCTGGTAGTTCTTTAACACGAGCCGTTGGAATTGAAAGTCTTGGCGCCAGATAGTGGGGATGAATTGTTTGAGGGTCTTCCATGAGACCATTGAAAGAGACGATCCCGAGTCAACTTCCATTTGGCAAGGCCGATTTTCAATGTTCACGTTGACCCGAATTTTCTTAGCGTCTAGTGAAGAGGCATGGCCAATAGTGAGTGTTTGGTGGGCCTCTTCCCGTCTCCCTAGACGACTCATGGGTCGGTTTCTGTAGGAGTGGTTTACTGGTTCTCGCCTTACAGGGCAATTCCCTGTCGATTGGCGGAGATTGGTTCCTTTCGAGGTCTGGCTGGGTCCGAGGAGGCTTCTGCAGACCCGTCCGATGTGGCCCCGTTTCCCGCACTTGTGGCAGAGCGCATCGCGGAATTTGCAATCGGAGCGGTAATGGTTGGCCCCGCAGCCAGTGCACGGTTGCTGGGACTTCAGGTGTCGGTCCCAATCGGACTGGAGGCGGTGGACCTCTTCTTCGTCGCTGTCTGACAACGAAGAGAGGTCCTCATGGTGGGCCATCGAAAGCTGCCCTTCTGCATTAGGTGAAATTTCACTGGCCGGTGGGTGTGCTGGAGCGTGATTTCGGCGTAGTTGGGCCGTCGACTTCTTGGTCGCCTCCGCTGCTGTAGCTTCAGCTATGGCGTCTTTAAGGGTGATGTCGCCCTTTGCCATTATTTTGCTCTGTATGCTTAGAGCGTCTAGTCCGAGGAATACTCGGTCTCTCAAGGCCTCTTCTAGGTCGGTGAAATTGCAAAGGCCTCCCAAGTTCCGGAGGTCTGCAATGAAATCGGCAAAACTTTCTCCTTTCCGTTGGTTCCTTTGATAGAACTCGTGCCGTCTTACGAGCGTTGGAACGGTTGGTGCATAGTGGGCCCTTAGTAACGGTTCGAGGACGTCCCAGTCCATGGCCTTTACTTCAGCCGGTTTCGCTAATGCTTTAGCCATTTTGAATACCGTCGGGCCGCACTACGTTAGGAATACCGCCCGTTTCTTCCCGGTTGTGGCATCCTTCAGATTATTCGTTTCCAAAAACATTTGAAAACGATCCATGTAGGACTCCCAATCCTCTTGTGCTGGATCAGCCATGTGCTTAGTCATCTTAGTTGGCTCTGATGTCATCCAATCCCACCTTCGTCGTCAGTGTTAAGTCTGGAGCATGGGTGCGAATGATGGAGACGAGCCGGTAGAAACAGTGAACTTCAAACTCTATTTACATATTGTCACAGCTCAACTCGAGGGCTGCTATAGCCTTCCTTATATAGGCAACTTATTAACTATTCAACCAATAGCAAACCTGGAGCGCTAGCTCCGTTAACCAATGGGAATGGCCTGTTAATGGCCAATCAGATGCTCCTGAACGGACCAATCCGATCCTGCCATGAACAGCCAATCAGAAGTGCAGTGCCAGAACCTTGCACTTGATTTCAAGCTCAAGATAACTTTATTGGTATTATTCATTCACATCAAATTCTGTGCTGGAGAAATATGGAATACAGTAGAAAGATAATAAAGTTGAGAATAGTCAAAGCAATAATTTTCAAAAGATAGAATAAGGGTGCGTGGCTATTAGGATTAAAAATACAAAAAGCAGGATAGCTACCTTGCACCATGTAAAATCAGGACAAGCGGCAGATTCAAAGTACATTTTCCTCCTTGGATCTGAATATTTTTATTATTGCTTGTGTTTATAGTTTGTTTTGGGTTTTGTAGTTAGCAGGAAGAATTTTTATTCATGATTAAAAAGACAATATTGTTATGTGTAAGACAACAAACATATATTAAGAAAATTGAATTAAAAATTTTATGTGCTACTTTGAAACTCTAAGACAGTATTCCTCAACTAAGAGGTGTGGATTTCAACTCCCACGACACTAGCCAACATATTCTGGGAATTGAAGTCCATACTTTAAAATTGCTAAGGTTGAGAAATGTTGCTCCAAAACTTTATTTTTTTAATCTAGCCTGAACAAGTCAATCACTAAATGTCAGCAAAAAAATCCAGAGAACTTTATTTTTTTACAGTCCAGATAAGATTGTCTAAATTGGAAGAAGAAAAAGTGAGAAAAGAAGAGACTTAATATTATGGATTTGGAAGGAGTTACAGTCAATTCAGACAAAGCAATCAATCAGCCTGCACCAGATAAAGGCTCATTGCTCCCATGAGATGAAAATCAACAAGGAGAAATTTAGATATTTGTGGGATGTGATGTTGCAGAATGATGACCTAAAAAATCAATTATTCTTGAGAAGTAGGAGCCACATTAAAGAACAAGAAGGCAATTGGTGGAATGCTAATCAATCAAAATTGATGAAATGAATGGAAAGTCCTTGGAAAGTGAACAGAGGTGGGATTCAAAAATCCCAACAACTGGTTCTCTACCTGGTGCTGGGTGGGCGTGGCTATGATGGGCATGTTCTACTGTTACTTCTGGGAGGGTCGTTTTTGCCTTCCCCAGAGTCCGGAGGCTTCCCTCAGGTCTCTGGGAGGGTGAAAATAGCCTTCCCTGGGCTCCGCATACCATCCGGAAGCTGGAAACAGGCCCATTTCCAGACTTCCAGAACTTCTGGCAGGACCATTTTTCGCCCTCCCAGATCCTCCGTGCAGACCCTGTACTTACCTGCATTCAAAATGGACTGCATGGAGACTCCTGGGAGGGGCAGGGGGATGGAGCCAGCCGGTCAGTTCAACTACCAGTTCAGTGAACCAGATGTAAATTTAATATCTGATTTGCTCAAACTGGCCTGAACCAGCTGAATCCCACCCCTGGTTGTAAAATATCACTAAAGACAGGTCTAGATAGTGAGCGTTTGTCCACTAAACTCCAAGGAGGTAAATACAAATTAGCAGCACCTAATATAGCAGCTCTGCTTCTACTACTTAACAACAAAGTGGAACCAAAGAAATCCAAGTTTTCTGGTCCTGCAGCCTTATTTCTTTAAATCTCACCAAGTTCTTAATTACTTGGGTTTAACTTGCTACAGAGTGTGAATTAATTTACATAACACACTAACTCCATAATATAATTTTGTGAATTTATCTTAGACCAGGGCTATCAAGCTCCTGGTCTGTGGGCTGGGCCACGCCCATGCCTGGTTTAGCAATGGGGGGGAGTCCTGATATGTCACGAGACACTGCTGTGACATGAGTTGGACACCCCATCTTAGACCATTCTAACTTGTTAATCATTATTTGGAATTTAGCATGATGGTGTGTGCAAGCCAAATGAATAAGGTTTATTTAATACATCTATACATAAATGGTGATTTGATGCAAAATATACAATAGTTTGTCTTTGGGCACAACATAGGAGTGTTTTAATCTTGTCACTTATACCAGACTCCTATGATCAATCAATTTTTATTATGGTTACAGACCAGCATTATAAAACAATGATAATAGTAAGAATAAAAATAAAAGACAGATAAAACAATATATTATGATTGGGGGGGTGGATTATCAGCCTTTTCTGGGAACTAGTTCAAATGCAGACCTGAAATCAATAAATGCAGTATATAATGATGAATGTGATCTGGATGAGTATTTTTCTACCAGGTGTTGAAGAATAAGGGTGTGTCCATATATAGAGTGTCCAGACCTCAAGCCTGCTTGCTCATCTGCTGGTACATGCTGTAAGTCAAACCAATTAACTAATTTATTGTATAAACGTCTAGCTTACTTATTATACTTAAGAGGCTGATAGACCAATACTTAGTGGGCAAATCTCAGATGCATGTTTTGTAAATAGGCACAACAATGGCCTATAATATTTTATCTTGGAAATATTACACCAAAGCCACGAATGTACTCGATGACTCCAGAGGAGATGCAAGAAATGCATAGTTACATCAATAAAAACCTAGCAAGAGGATTTTTAAAACCAGGTAGAGTGCAAAAGACGCTCCCATAACATGTCACTCCCATAATTCCCTACTGTTAAGTTCTGTGCATGGGTGCAAGGAGCAGAGATGAGGCAGTGAACAGTGAACTTCAACTCTTTATTAAGCATACTGAACAGAGCAATCACCTAGGGCAGCAGCAGCCCTTTTATAGGGTTGGCTGCTGTCCTATTAGCCAATGAAAAACATGGAAGTGTTAAACCCTTGAACCAATGAGAGTTGGCCCGTTAACAGCCAATCAGATTTCCCAGAAAGGACCAATCCAATGTCACTATTATCAGCCAATCAGAAGTGCAGGATTAGAACCCTGCTTTTTACTTAAGGTTGTTAAAACTTTATTAAACGCCTTTATTAGTTCATAACACCCCTTCCCCCTAGGTTCCGTTTGAGGGGTGCGGTGATGTAATCCCATAGATATGCAGGTTGTTTCAACTGTCTATTAGATTTGCGCTGTCCCACCGGTTCCTGTCTGTAGTCCGGTTTCGGTGGAACGTTTTTTGATTGCGGTTCCGCATCCTCACAGGACGACTCGGTGCCGCTGATTCTGTCATTGTTGTCCTCCGGTCTCTGCGGGCTCGCCTCCGTTGAGGTATTTCTCTGTGGCAAGGCAACTCCCATTCCTGATTCTTCTTCAGGTAACGCGCCGGGCTGCTGACTTCCTTCAATTTCATCATCCAGCATCTCGAATTCGGTTCCCTTGACATCCCCTCCCCCCTCAGTTTGAGGGTCACAGGAGTCATGGGAACTGGATTGCAACCTAGAGCAAAGCTGATCTATATGGCGTTTCCATATTTTCCTGTCCCTTGTTTGTACGCGGTACGATCTGGGCCCGGTGGCTTGGGTTACAGTTGCTTCAACCCACAATGGTTCGCCGGAAAGATTTTTAGCGAAGACTAAGTCGCCTTCCTTGAATTCGCGGCACTTTCCGCTAGATCCACAGGGTTTCTCTGGCATGTAGGCTGGGTGGAGACGGTCGAGGTGGGAACGAAGCCTGCGTCCCATCAACAGTTCAGCTGGCATTTTGTTGGTTATGCTGTGCGGGGTGATGTGTTGGAGTAGGAGTATTCTGTTCAGTTTGTCGTCAATGTCCCTATGGTCCATCTTGTGGAGAATTTTTTAAAGAAATTGGACCATGCACTTGGCCCTTCCATTGGCTGCAGGGTGCGCCGGCGAGGTTAGCACATGGCGGATGCCCCGGTCCACTAAGTATTGTTCGAATGCCAGGGCCATGAACTGGGGTCCGTTATCGGAGACTAAAACGTCTGGCAATCCATGTGTTGCAAATAGTTTATTTAATTTGCGGATGACTGAATCAGTTGTAGTAGTCTCCATCTTGTGGATTTCGAGCCAGTTGGAATAGGCATCCACTGTTAGGAGGAACATATGTCCCTTAGTAGGTCCCGCAAAGTCAATGTGGATGCGGGACCACGGCTCCCCGGGGGTTTCCCACTCCGTTGGAGTTGCTCTAGGTGGGGCACTGCTGACTTCTTGGCACTTTAGACAAGTCTTCACCCAGGCTTTGATCTGCTTATCGATGCCTGGCCACCACGCGTAGCTTCGTGCGAGCGCTTTCATACGCACGATGCCGGGATGACCGTCATACAATGCTTTCAAAACTGTTCGTTGTAACCACTCTGGGACGACAACTCTGTCTCCCCATAGGATGCAGCCTTTCTGCGAGAAAAGTTCTGTTTGCCGGTTTCTGAAAGGGGTGAAGTCGTCAGGGGTTTGTTCTACTGGCCATCCTTGTTCGACCCAGCTGAGAACTCGCGCCAGGACAGGATCTCGTTTCATTTTGATAGCGATGTCTCTGCCTGTTAGCGGCGGTGAATGTAGGGTTTCAATCTGGAGTGTCGTGAGGGTTGGAGCTGGGTCGTCGACGGTTTCCGGAAGTGGGGCATGGCTCAATGCATCAGCGTGGGGAATGGCTTTCCCCAGGCGGTGTTGCAATTTATAATTGTACGCAGCTAAGAACTCTGACCAGCGAGTCATTCAAGGTGACAATATATAGGGGGTTGGCTTGTCTCCCGCTATAATCCCCAGCAAAGGCTTGTGATCAGTAATGATAGTAAAAGCTCGTCCATACACATATTCATGAAACCGTTTCACAGCAGATACAACAGCAAGAGCCTCTTTGTCAATTTGGATATAGTTACGTTCAGCTCTCGATAAGGTCCTTGAAAAATAGGCAATAGGGGCTCACTACCATTTGGTAACACATGACTCAGAATGGCTCTTACTCCAAACGGTGACGCGTCACACGTAATGGTTAAAGGCAAAGTCTCGTTATACTGCATTAAAACAGCATCGGAGGTTAGTAAGTTTTTCATTTGTCGGAATGCGTGCTTCTCTCGGTGTCCCCAGACCCAGGTGGCTTTTTTGTCGAGAAGTCTATGTAGGGGCTCAGCTACGGTCGCCTTCTGGGGCAAGAAGTTGTTGTAAAAGTTAATGAGCCCCAGGAAAACTTGGAGGTCTGTCCTATTCTTGGGTCTTGGGGCATTTTTGATCGCTCTTATTTTGCTATAAGTGGGGTGAATTCCTTGCTTATCGATTAGGTACCCCAGGAACTCTACTTTCTCTGTACACAGTTGACATTTATTTTTTTTAACCTTTAGGCTAGAGTCTTTAAATTTCTGGAGAACCATTTTAAGACGCTTTTCTAGTACTTCTCTATTCGGGGCCGCAATTAAAACATCATCAAAATATGGCACGACCCCCTTGATCCCTTGCAAAAGTCTCTCCATCAGACTTTGAAAAATCCCTGGGGCCACACTCACTCCAAATTGGAGTCGGTTGCATTTAAAAGTGCCTCGGTGCATAGCGATCATCTGTGCTTCCGCGGTTTTTTTATCTACAGGCAGTTGTTGGTACGCCTGCGCTAAATCCAATTTAGCGAAGACTTTTCTGCCCCCCAGGGAATGGAGAAGGTGTTGAACCACCGGCACCGGGTAAGCGTTCTGTTGAAGGGCGTGATTGAGGGTGGCCCGGTAGTCCCCACAAATCCTTAACGATCCATCTGGTTTGATGGGTGTTACAATTGGGGTTTCCCAACGGGGTGGACAGTTGGTTCTAAAACACCCTGGGCTATTAATTTATCGAGCCGCTCGTCGATCTTTGGTTTTAGGGCAAAAAGTACCTGACAAGGCTTAAGGCGGATGGGGGCTACTTCAGGGTTAAGTTTAAATGATATCGGGGTCCCCTTGTACTCGCCTAGTTTGTCTGCAAAGACGTCCTGGAATTCCTGGACGAGGGCCTCCTCCCAGTCGTTGCTTCTGTTTTGGTGAATGCCGGCTACCTCAATCCCGAGTGGGGTGAACCATTGAAGGCCTAACAAACTAGGCCGGTTGCGATTGACGATGGTCAGCGGTAATGACGCAGTACGATTTTTCAATGATACTTTGACTTGGCGGGAGCCGACGACCAGAATTCGGTTCCCCTGGTAATCTTTGAGTATAATTCTTTGGGCTCTGAGGTCTTGATGCCGGACGGCAGGGATTAACTGTTTAAGGGTCTTCCAGGGAACCATTGAGAGGGACGACCCTGAGTCGACTTCCATCACGCAAGGTTGGTTCTCAATGACGACCCTCACTCGGATCTTCTTTGCATCTAACGATGAAGCGTGACTGATGGTAATGGTTTGGTGTGCCTCTTCCCGTCTCGTTGAAGTGGCAAGTGTTTTATTTCTGTAGGAGTGGTTGTTCCATTGGTGGTTCAAGTGTTCCCGACTCACAGGACAATTCCCTGTGGTCTGGTGGTAGTTGTTTTCTCTCCGAATTGGGCTGGATCCTCGCTTGCTTCTACAGACCTTCCTGATGTGGCTTCTTTTCCCACAGGCATGGCAGAGCGCATCGAGGAATTTGCAATCTGATCACGGGTGGTTTACCCCACAACCCGCGCATTGGTGCGGTAGTCTTCAATTCTGCAGTTTGCCTTGGTCGCGTTCGGACCGGAGTTGGTTGACCTCCTCTTCATCACTTTCTGATGGAGATTCGAGGTTCTCGTGGTGGGTTGCTGTTGTGTGCCTCTCTAGGCGAGGTGAGGTATCGTTGGCGAATTGATGGAGTGGTGCGTTGGTGCAGCGCATTCGGGCGGCCGACTTCCTGGTTGCTTCTGCTGCAGTAGCATCTTTGATGACATCAGCAAGATCGATGTCCCCTTTGGCCATGATCTTGCTCTGCGCCATATGGTCATCTAATCCCAGAACTATTCAGTCTCTCAGAGCTTCTTGGAGGTCTGCAAACCCACAGAGGCCTCCCATGTTCCGGAGGTCCGCGATGAAATCTGCGATGCTCTCCTTTCCGTTGGTCCCTCTGATAAAACTCATGTCTTCGGACAAGCGTTGGTACGGCAGGTGCATAGTAGGCCCGTAGAAGGGGTGCGAGGACATCCCAGTCCATGGATTTCACCTCAGCCAGTTTTGCTAGTGCCTTGACCATCTTAAAGACGGCAGGCCTGCAATGGGTCAGGAACACTGCTCGCTTTTTCCCCGTAGTTGCGTCCTTCAAGTTGTTGGTCTCCAGAAACATCTGGAACCGGTCCATGTACGAGTCCCAGTCTTCTTGTGCCGGGTCAAATGGAGCGGGTGGTATGGCGCCGCTGGACATGTTTTCCGTTGTCGATGCGCCTTCAGCCATGTGCTCTGTTTGATGCTCTGTGAGTGTTCAATCAGCTCTGATGTCTCCGCATCCCATCCTCGTCGCCAGTGTTATGTTCTGCGCATGGGTGCAAGGAGCGGAGACGAGGCAGTGAACAGTGAACTTCAACTCTTTATTAAGCATACTGAACAGAGCAATCACCTAGGGCAGCAGCAGCCCTTTTATTTTTAAGTGTATTTCTGCAGTCCTCCGAAGTAAATCAGACAGGAAAGGTAACTAGATGACCTAATTCTATTTGATTGTTAGGCTATATTAGCAGAATCTTGCAAGTCTAAAGATGTAAATTTCTCGCCTTCGCTTTTAACTGCTTGATCCATTGTGGCGGTCCTTTCTAATCTGCTTCCTCCAATTCTTAAGCATTGGGTACTCCTGACTTTCTTGTCTGATTGTTTCCTAGGCAGCATCACTTTCTCTCTTTCCCAAGGTCATTCATGCATTCCATTACAATGTCTTTCTTAGGCCTTTGAGTTCTCCTGTTAGTCATTGTTTCAAAAGCTTCTATTTGCCAAAAATTTTTCTTGCAGGTTTTTCTCTATGCAGGTTTGTCACATGCAATAAACTGAGTTTTTGTTTTCCATCAATCAACTCCATGGTGTCAGAATCTGGTAAGAATGAGAACAAAGTTTATTCTATTGATGCATTATAAATATTAAGAGCTCAGCATATTTCAGGCTGAAGCATAAATGGGGAATCTGTAATGTTCCGGACGAGCAGGCTTGAAAGCCTGCACTTCAGATTGGTCCACTAACAGTGGGTTGTGATTGGTCACTCCAGGCTGATCCAATTGGCTAGTAAATGGGCTGCCGTGATTGGGCAAGCCAAGCGCGGCAAGCTCAAATCGTTGTCTCTATAAAAAGGGCTGCTGTGGCTAGGATATTTCGCTCAGATCAGAAGTCACTAATAAAGAGCTGTTGTTGCTATCTGAGTCTCGTCTCCGTTCTTGGACCCATCCTTCCAGACTTAACACTGGCGACGAGGATGGGATCCAGAGACAGCAGAGCTGACTGAACACTCGCAGAAGATTGACTGAGCATGTGGCTGACAGTGCGCAGACACCGGCAGAATGGCCAGCAGCATTATACCACCCGCCCCGTTCGATCCAGCCAGCGAGGACTGGTACTCATATATGGACAGGTTTCAGATGTTCCTAGAGTCCAACAATCTGAAGGATGCCACTCCCAGCAAAAAACGAGCAGTCTTCCTGACGCATTGCAGACCTGCCATCTTTAAGATGGCCAAAGCACTTGCAAAACCGGCTGAAGTCAAATCAATGGACTGGAATACCCTTGCTCCCATCCTTTGAAACCATTACACACCAGCAGTACCAACTCTCATCCGTAGACACGAATTTTACCAAAGGGATCAATGCGAAGGTGAGAGCATCGGGGATTTTGTGGCTGATCTAAGGAACTTAGGCGGATTGTGTAGTTTCGCTAATCTAGAAGAGGCCATGCGGAATCGAGTCGTCCTTGGCCTAAGAGACCCGACGGTCCAAAGCAAGATCATGGCCAAAGGAGACATCTCCCTCGCAGATTCCATAGACGACGCCACTGCAGCTGAAGCCACTCATAAATCAGCAGCACGAATGCACCAGGCCAATGGGGCCAACTGCCAACCCACTAACAATACAGCAACGCCATCAGAGAAATACATGTCAGCCACCCATCATGAAGACATCGATTCCTCATCGGATAGTGAAGAGGAAGAAGTCCACAGACTCCGGTCAGATCACGAACAATGAGACCAGCGGGGTCGTAAATCAAATTTCCAATGTGCCGGATGTGGGGGAAACCACCCACGATATGAATGCAGATTCCTAGACGCCATCTGTCATTTTTGTGAAAGACGAGGGAATATTGCTAAGGTATGCCGGAACAAAAGAGATTCCAGCCCCAGATGGAAAGAAAACAATTCCAGACAAACCGAGGGCAATCCCACCACAAATCGGGACTGCCCAAACAACCAATGGAACCAGTACAACAGACCCCAGAAGTTTACTGGCGCACCCAGACGAGAAGAAGCACATCAGACTATCACCATCGGCCACGCTTCATCCTTGGACACCAAAAAAATCCGTGTAGAGGTCACCATTGAAAATCAACCTTGCATCATGGAAGTGGACTCTGGATCTTCTCTATCCATGATCTCCTGGAAAACCCTAAAGCAGCTGATTTCCCACATCCGCCGCTGAGACCTCTGCATCCAGAGACTCATATTAAAGGACTACCAGGGCAACCAGATTCCGGTCGCTGGCACCAGTCATTTCCAGGTCTCCTTCAAGGACCACACCGCATTACTACCACTCACTATTGTTGACAGAGACCGACCCAGCCTACTGGGTCTACAGTGGTGTGCGCCATTAGGAATCAGAATGGCAGGCATCAACCAAATTGAAAATGAAGACTGGGAAGTGGCCCTCGTCCAGGACTTCCAAGAAATCTTCAGTGAAAATCTAGGCAAGTACAAGGGGTCCCCTATCTCTTTTAATCTCCGCCCTGACATCGCGCCCATTCGCCTAAAACCACACCAAATCCCTTTTGCTCTCAAATCCAAAATTGACGAGCAACTGGACAAACTAATTGCACAAGGCATGTTAGAACCCACTGATCACGCCCAATGGGAGACCCCAATTGTGATCCCCATAAAACCTAACGGGTCTTTGAGAATTTGTGGAGATTACAAGGCCACCCTCAACCACGCATTACAGCAGAGCGCCTATCCGGTACCAGTGGTCCAGCATCTCCTTCACTCACTTGGGGGTGGCAGAATATTCACAAATCTTGACCTGGCCCAAGCTTATCAACAGTTGCCAGTAGATGCTGAAATCGCTGAAGCCCAAACCATAGTTACACACCGGGGCGCATTCAAATGTAACAGGCTCCAGTTTGGCGTAAGCGTAGCACCAGGCATTTTCCAAAGTCTGATGGAGAGGCTGTTGCAGGGCATTAAAGGGGTCGTGCCCTACTTCGATGACATGTTAATAGCCGCCCCAACAAAGAGTCAGTTAGAGAAATGACTAAGAACAGTCCTACAAAAGTTCCAAGATGCTGGCCTCAAAGTAAAAAAGGAAAAGTGCCAGTTATGCACTTAAAGGGTTGAATTTCTTGGTTACCTCCTTGACAAACAAGGAATTCACCCTACGGAAAAGAAATTGGCAGCCATCAAAAATGCCCCGAGACCAAAAAACAAAACAGACCTTCAAGCCTTCCTGGGACTCATTAACTTTTGTAACATTTTCCTACCCCAGAAGGCGACCGTTGCTGAACCCCTTCATAGACTCCTTGATAAAAAGACTTCCTGGTTTTGGGGACGACGGGAGGAACATGCCTTTCAACAAGTAAAGGACCTTTTAACTTCGGATGCAGTGCTCATCCAATATAATGAAACACTTCCATTAACTGTGACTTGTGACGCCTCACTGTTTGGGGTAGGAGCCATCCTGAGCCACGTTCTACCCAACGGCATGGAGGCGCCTATTGCATTTTTTTCAAGAACTTTGTCAAAAACAGAAAGGAATTATAGTCACCTAGACAAGGAAGCCCTCGCCATAATATCTGCAATCAAAAGGTTCCACGAGTATGTGTATGGGAGATCATTTTCCATCATCACAGATCATAAACCATTACTCGGCATCCTGGCAGGCGACAAACCTACTCCACATATTCTATTCCCTAGAATGACGCGACGGTCGGAGTTCCTAGCAGCCTACGACTATCAATTGAGACATCGCCCGGGGAAAACCATTCCCCACACAGACGCTTTGAGCCGCTCACATTACCAGAACACCAAGATGACCCAGCTCCCACACTACCAATACTACAAATTGAGATGCTTCCCTCACCTCCACTAACAGCACAAGACATCACACTAGAAACCAAAAAAGACTCATGCTTGGCACGAGTTCTTGGCTGGGTGGAGAGGGGATGGCCAGAAATCGAACCCAATGAAACCTTCAAACCATTTAAAAACAGACAGACAGAACTTTTCTCACAAAAAGGATGCGTGTTATGGGGAGACCGAGTGGTCATACCAGCAAAACTACAAAAAAAAGTTCTACAATTACTACACGATAGGTACCTGGGCATCAGACGGATGAAAGCGCTGGCAAGGAGCTATGCCTGGTGGCCAGGTATGGACAAACAAATTGAAACCTGGGTCACCACCTGTAGCAGATGCCAAGAGATGCACTCGGCCCCACCAAAAGCTCCACCAGCCAAATAGGAAATGCCCAGAGGCCCCTGGTCGTGAATCCATATCAATTTCGCGGAGCCTACAAAAGGGCATACTTTCCTAATAACAGTAGATGCATACTCTAACTGGCTCGAGGTTAACAAAATGAAGACTACCACCACAGATGCAGTCATCAAGAAATTGAACAGACTTTTTGCAACGCACGGCTTACCAGATGTCCTGGTTTCAGACAATGGCCCACAATTCACCGCCTTGGCATTTGAGCAGTACCTAGCAGACCGGGGGATACGCCACGCCTTAACATTGCAGGCTCACCCTGCAGCCAATGGTAGAGCTGAACGAATGGTTCAGTTCACAAAAAAAAACTCTACAAAAAATGGAACAAGGCAACATCCACGATAAAGTCACCCGGATGCTCCTGCTCCAGCACATCACACCAAACAGTACGACCAACAAAAGCCCAATTGAACTTCTGATGGCCAGAAAACTCAGATCGCCCCTAGACCGCCTACACCCTGCATACACCCCGGAAAAGCCCCTGGGCTCCAGCAGTAAACACCGCACCTTTAAGGTAGGAGACCCCATATTCGCAAAAAAACTTTTCAGGAGACCCATTGTGGATCCCTGCCAAAATAACTCAGATTACAGGCCCCCGTTCCTACCACCTAGAAACCACAGATGGGAGAATGTGGAAACCCCACATCGACCAACTACGATCCAGATTGCCTGCATCTCCCATCAGTGACCCCAACCATGAAACCAGAGGGGGAGGGGGAACCGGGGATTCTGGAATAGAACCAACATCTGGCCTAGAGGAACAAACCCCACGATCACCACATCAAAGCCAACAATACTCACCAGCTGATGTAGAGCCGTGGCAATCGAGCGTCTCACCTAATAACAGCAGCCGAGCAGGTTCAGCGAGCTCAGAGAGCCCAAGCGATAGCAACGAAGGAGGCGTTTATATCATCCCAAGGTCACCTGAAGGGAGTCACAGCTATGGAACCGGATCACCGTTCCGGACAATCCCAACAAGCAGCCCATCGGAACCCGAGACCGGGCACAGACCTTTTGAACTGCGAAAGTCAGGTAGACAGATGCAAAGACCCGCCTACCTGCAAGACTATATAACCCCACCCCTTAGACGGAACCTAGAGGGGAAGGGTGTTCCGGACGAGCAGGCTTGAAAGCCTGCACTTCGGATTGGTCCGCTAACAGCGGGTTGTGATTGGTCGCTCCAGGCTAATCTGATTGGCTAGTAAACGGGCTGCCGCAATTGGGCAAGCCAAGTGCGGCAAGCTCAAATCATTGTCATTGGCCACTTAGCCGCAGCCAGCTCTTTAAAAAGGGCTATTTCGCTCAGATATTTTGCTCAGATCAGAAATCACTAATAAAGAGCTGTTGTTGCTATCTGAGTCTCGTCTCCGTTCTTGGACCCATCCTTCCAGACTTAACATGTAATACAATGAATCATGCAACATTTAAACATCTTACATTCATGATAGTCTTTAATTGCAAAGTTTGCCATGTGCTACATCCTACACAATCAGTCAGAAATTAGCAATTTTGGAGGACTGACCTTTTGTAGGATTGCTGACAAAATACTTACCTGTGTGAAATATAGCCTCTGTGTCTTTCCAATAGCATGAGAATGGAAGACAGAGAGCATATCTCATTATAAATGTGTCTTGCCCTGCCATGGCAATTTAGTACTCTATCAGAGGATTTGGCCTGGCAGTGCCATTTTGAGGCTTAGAGGAAGAAATGTAAAGAGGAAATGGACATGTAATGGTTGGCAGCTCAGAGGTTGTCCCAGTCACAGATAGACCTAACTTCCAATATGCTTGAAAGATAATAATTATCTGTTTTCTCCAACCAGCACAAATTGCAGTGAGAAGGAAGAAATAGGTAATTATGCATGCTGCAGCTAAAATCTCTAGGTAAGAAGGGGAAGAAAGAGATCTGGGCCAAAATGCACATAAGGGAGGACTCTATTTCTTTTTTGTATTCATTTTGCAGCTGAGTGGGAATTTAAAACTTAACCAAATTGCGAGAGTCATTTGATTTTCACCAAGTTTTAAAAATTCTCCACTAGAAATCTTGTTACGAACTGTGAAGGCAAGATATTTGATCCAGATGTGATTATATGGAGAAAAATGACTAAAAATAATATGATAAAAATAATATGACCTGTTTAGGCATGTCTAAGTTGCAGCAACCTATGGAAAGTAACATATAAGTAGTCCTCAACTTATGACCATAATAGAAACGGAAAAATTCATTGTTAAATAGTGTGATCATTCAATGAGGTATCACATGACAGCATTTGATTTTATTACCATCTTTTGCCGTGGTTTTTAAGCAAATCATCCACAATTGTTAAGTGAAACATATGACGACAACTTGTCAGTTCCTGCCAGCTTTCTCATTGACTTTACTTGTTGGAAGTCAGCTGGGAAGATCTCAAATGGCAAACGTATGACCGCAGGATACAACTGTCGTAAGTGTGAGCTGGTTGCCAAGTACCCAAACTGTGATTACATTATTGGTGGAACACCATGACAATCGTCACTGTGAGGGCCATTTATAAGAGGCTTTTGTCCAGTGTTGTAACTTGGAAAAGTCACTAAATGAATTGGTAAGCAAGGACTACATGTACTCACTGTTTAAGCTGTTCCTATCTTGTGCTCATGCTATTTTGACTCCAAGCTAGTTAAATAAAATCTTCTCCACAATCAGATGCTTTGGGGCAACAGTTTGCAAGGTACTCAATCTAGACAGTGTCCACCATATCTTCCCCTTTCACAATTCCCAGGCTATTGTTCTTTTCCATCTTTTTATTCCAGGAAAGAAATTGCCAATCATTTTTTTTTATATGGGAAAAATTAAAGCATAAAAATTCACATATACCCACCCACATAAAGAACAGGTTTGTTTTTCTTTAATTTCTTCTCACTGCTTTGTTGCTTTTTAATGACTGTCTACAAGGATGGACAGAATTGAGCAAGAGAAAAAAAAATGCTGTCTTTACTAAGAATGCTGCAATAATACAATGATTATAATAATTGCCTTACCAACTACCTGGCTGCTGGTTCAGAATCCAGGATAATTTTGTTGTTGTTGTTGTTAAAGTTATGGGTGGTTTTTTTGTTTTTGTTTTTGCTTGTTTCCTGTCCCTGTGGTTTTCTTTTCTAAATTCAGCAGTGCATATTTTCATCACTTTTCCAGTCACTGAAGGGTTTCACCTTCAGCTGTCAAAGAGCTCAAACAACTTGCAGTATAAGCTATTTGGGACAAGCTGTGTATGTGTGTGTGAAACCATTCTATTTCAGGTGACTGAAAGGTGATGAAGCAGTGCACCACTGGAGTGTATTTATTTTAGAAAAGGTATAGAAAGGGAGGAAGCTCAGGGGCAGAAAAAGACTAAGTTTTTTTTAAAAAAAGCATTGCTGATGGCATTCAAACTAGCAATACTGTGTTTTCCAAGGCAAAGGTTATAACCATTGTGCTATTAGGGGATTTTAGTATAAGAAACTCCAAACACTATTATAATTATGGTAAGCATTGATTCAACAGAAGGAATGTTTCTGCTTCTGTTAAACAGCCAGTGAACTGCTGGGGTTAGCTTCTATCAACTGATAATGTATGCAAGATGTGTTAAGTTCTGCACATGGGCTCAAGGAATGGAGATGAGATGGTGAACAGTGAACTTCAACTCTTTATTAATCATTCTGAAAAGAGCAAAAATCTAGGACAAGAATCCTGCTATTTTCTAAAGCTTTTGATAAACTTTATTTAAGTGTTTCATTAGTTCATAACACCCCTTCCCCCGGGTTCTCTTTGGGGGGTGCGGTGACGTAATCTCTGAGGTAGGAAGGTTGCTTTGACTGTCTATTGGATTTACGCTGTCCCACCGGTTCTTGTCCGTAAGGCTGTTTTGGCAGGGTGTTTTCGGGCAAATCGGGTGACAGCGGTTCCTCGTTGGAAGACTCGGTGCCGCTAATGTTCTCATCGTTGTCCTCTGGCCCTTGCGGGCTTGCCTCTGTTGAGGAGTTCCTATGTGGCGAGGCCACGCCCTTTCTTGATCCTTCTTCATTAGTTACACCCGATTGTTGACTTCTTTCGCTCCTGCTTTCCGCCATCTCAAAATCGGTTTCTTCGACATCCCCTCCCCCCTCGGTTTGGGAGTTACCAGAGTCGCGGAAAGTAGGCTGTAGCCTTGAGCGAAGCTGATCTATATGGCGTTTCCATATTTTTCCGTCACAGGTTTTCACCCGGTACGACCTTGGTCCAGTGGCTTGAATAACGGTGGCCTCGATCCACAACGGTTCGCCAGAAAGGTTTCTAGTGAAAACTAAGTCGTCCATCTTGAACTCGCAGCATTTTCCGCTAGATCCACAGGGTTTCTCTGGCTCGTAAGACAAGTGAAGCCGGTCGAGGTGGGAGCAGAGTTTGCGTCCCATCAATAGTTCTGCTGGAGTCTTGTTGGTGACGCTGTGCGGAGTGATATGTTTCAGAAAGAGTATTCTATTTAACTTATCTTCAATGTCGCCATAGTCCATTTTGTAGAGGGTTTTTTTCACAAACTGTACCATGCGTTCGGCTCTTCCGTTAGCCGCAGAGTGCGCTGGTGAAGTTAGCGCATGGTGAATACCGCGGTCCACTAAGTATTGTTCAAAAGGGAGCGCGGTAAACTGGGGTCCGTTGTTGGATCCCAGAACGTCTGGCAGTCCATGCATCGTGAATAATCTGTTCAACTTCTGGATGATGGACTCGGTTGTGGTACTCTTCATTTCGTGGATCTCGAGCCAGTTTGAATAGGCATCCACTGTTAATAGGAACATATGTCCCTTAGTAGGTCCCACAAAGTCAATATGGATGCGGGACCATGGTCCCCGAGGTGTTTCCCATTCTGTCGGAGTTGCTTTTGGTGGGGCATTGCTAACTTCCTGGCACTTATAACAAGTCTTTACCCAGGCTTCGATCTGTTTGTCAATGCCCGGCCACCATGTGTAGCTTTGTGCGAGCGCTTTCATACGCACGATGCCGGGGTGGCCCTCATGCAGTATCTTTAATACCACTCATTGCAACTGCTCTGGGATGACGACTCTATCCCCCCACAGGATGCAGCCTTTTTGCGAAAAAAGTTCTGTTTGCCGATTCTTGAAGGGGATGAAGTCGTCAGGGGTTTGATCTACTGGCCATCCTGGTTCGACCCAGCTAAGGACTCGCTTTAAGATAGGATCGCGTTTTGTTTCAATCGCAATATCTCTAGCTGTTAGCGGCGGTGAATGTAGCGTTTCAGTCTGGAGCGTTGTAAGGGTTGGAGCTGGGTTGTCGACGGTTTTCGGAAGTGGGGCACGGCTCAATGCATCAGCGTGGGGAATGGCTTTCCCCGGGCAGTGTTGCAGCTTATAATTGTACACAGCCAAAAACTCCGACCAGCGAGTCATTCTAGGTGATAATATATAGGGGGTTGGCTTATCTCCCGCTATAATCCCCAGCAAAGGTTTGTGGTCAGTAACAATAGTAAAAACTCGTCCATAAACATATTCATGAAACCGTTTAACAGCAGATACAATAGCAAGAGCCTCTTTATCGATTTGACTATAGTTACGTTCAGCCTTTGATAAAGTTCTTGAAAAATAGGCAATAGGGGCTTCACTACCGTTAGGTAACACATGACTCAAAATGGCTCCTACTCCAAATGGTGACGCATCATATGTAATTGTTAAAGGCAAAGTCTCATTATATTGCATTAAAACAGCATCGGAGGTTAGTAAGTTTTTCACTTGTCGGAATGTGTGCTCCTCTCGGTGCCCCCAAACCCAGGTTGCTTTTTTGTCGAGAAGCCGATATAGGGGCCCGGCTACGGTCGCTTTGTGGGGCAGGAAGATGTTGTAAAAGTTAATAAGCCCCAGGAAAGCTTGGAGGTCAGTCTTATTTCTGGGTCTTGGGGCATTCTTGATTGCTCTTAACATGCTACTAGTGGGGTGAATGCCTTGTTTATTGATTAGGTACCCCAGGAACTCTACTTTATCTGTACACAGTTGACATTTATTTTTTTTAACTTTAAGGCCAGAGTCTTTAAATTTCTGGAGAACCAGTCTAAGACGCTCCTTTAGTATTTCTCTATTCGGGGCAGCAATTAAAACATCATCAAATATGGTACGACCCCTTTTATTCCCTTTAATAGTCTCTCCATCAAGCTCTGAAAGATCCCTGGGGCCATGCTAACTCTGAATTGGAGTCGGTTGCACTTAAAAGCACCTCGGTGCGTAATGATCGTTTGTGCCTCTGCTGTTTTTTTTATCTACAGGCAGTTGTTGGTACGCCTGTGCTAAATCCAATTTAGCGAAGACTTTTCCGCCCCCCAGGGAATGGAGGAGGTGTTGTACTACCGGCACTTTGGTTTGAGGGCAAAAGGGACTTGACGAGGCTTAAGGCGGATGGGGGCTACTTCAGGGTTAAGGTTAAATGATATCGGGGTCCCCTTGTACTCGCCTAGTTTGTCTGCAAAGACATCCTGGAATTCCTGGACGAGGACCTCCTCCCGGTCGTTGCTGCTAGTTTGGTGAATGCCGGCTACCTCAATCCCAAGTGGAGCAAACCATTGAAGGCCTAACAAGCTAGGCCGATCACAGTCGACGACAGTCAATGGTAAAGATGCAGTACGATTTTTGAATGAGACCTGGACTAGGCTGGATCCAACGACCGGAATTCGGTTTCCTTGATAGTCCTTGAGAATGATTCTTTGGATTCTGAGGTCTTGCCGCCAGATGGCAGGGATTAATTGTTTAAGGGTCTTCCAGGAAACCATCGAGAGGGATGATCCTGAATCGACTTCCATCATGCAGGGCTGGTTTTCGATGCGGACCTTCACTCGGATCTTCTTTGCATCTAATGATGATGCATGACCAATCGTGATGGCTTGGTGTGCCTCTTCTCATTTCATTGAATGGGCTAGTGGTTTATTTCTGTAGGAGTGGTTGTTCCATTGGTGGTTCAAATATTCCCAATTCACAGGACGACTTCCTATGGGTTGGCAGTAGTTGGTCCCCCTCTGAAGTGGGCTGGATCCTAGCTTGCTTCTACAGACCTTTCCGATGTGGCCTCTCTTCCCACAAATATGGCAGAGTGCGTCGAGGAATTTGCAGTCTGATCGTGGATGGTTTGCTCCACAACCTGGGCATTGATACTGCAGTCTCTGGTTACTCTGGTGGCGTTGGTCTCGTTCAGACCGGAGCCGGTTGACTTCCTCCTCATCACTTTCTGATGACGATTTGAGGTCCTCGTGGTGGGTTGCCATTGCATGTCCCTCAAGGCGAGGTGAGGTTTCGCCGGCGAGTTGGCAGAGCAGGGCGTTGGTGCAGTGCATTCGGGCAGCCGACTTCCTGGTTGCTTCTGCTGCAATAGCGTCAGCGATGGTATCTGTAAGGCTGATGTCGCCTTTCGCGATCAGCTTACTTTGCACATGTGGTGCATCTAAACCCAGAACTATTCGGTCTCTTAGAGCTTCTTCGAGGTCGGCGAACCCGCAGAGGCCTCCCAGGTTCCGGAGATCCGCGATGAAATCTGCAACGCTTTCTCCTTTCCGCTGGTCTCTCTGGTAAAATTCATGTCCTCGGACAAGCGTTGGTACGGTAGGTGCCTAGTGGGCCTGTAGGAGGGGCTCGAGGACATCCCAGTCCATGGATTTCACCTCAGCCGATTTTGCTAGTGCCTTAGCCATCTTAAAAATGGCAGGTCCACAGTGAATCAGGAATACTGCTCTCTTTTTTCCAGTAGTGGCATCCTTCAAGTTGTTGGTCTCCAGAAACATCTGGAACCAGTCCATGTATGAGTCCCATTCTTCTTGTGCCAGGTCGAATGGAGCGGGTGGTATGGTGCCACTGGTCACGGTTTCCGCCATTGATGCACCTTCAACCACGTGCTCTGTTTAGTGCTCTGTAGTGTTCAGTCAGCTCTGACGTCTCTGCATCCCACCTTCGTCGCCAGTGTTAAGTTCTGCGCATGGGCACAAGGAACGGAGACGAGGCAGTGAACAGTGAACTTCAACTCTTTATTAATCATTCTGAACAGAGCAAAACCCTAGGGCAACAGCAGCCCTTTCATAGGCAAGCTGCTGCTCTAGTAGTCAATAAGAGACGTGGAGTGTTAACCCCCTTAACCAATGAGAGTGGCTCGTTAACAGCCAATCAGATTCTCCTGAACGGACCAATCCGATATCGCTGTTATCGGCCAATCAGAAGTGCAGGGCTAGAACCCTGCTATTTTCTAAAGCTTTTGATAAACTTTATTTAAGTGTTTCATTCGTTCATAACAAGATGTTTTGATATGGATCATGGACTTCACTTCAGAAATGGAACAGAAAAAATTACCCTGGATTTTTAACAGCGAGTGGGGGATTAATAGAGGATAATATCCTCCATTTCTGCCCTTCAAAAACCACTGGTGAGCCATTCTGATAAAATGGGCAATGTGAATATGTTTTAAGTTTGGAGCAATTATCCTGTAATTGCTTCTCAGGCTCCTCACTATTCATTAAAAATACTTTGCAAATCCAACTGGAGTTCTGAATAATATAAAAATGAATATATAAAGGTTAATTTCAGCTGTTTGGGAGAGTTACACTGGGAAAAATAGACTTCTATACACAATCACAGACCATAACAACAACAAAATCTGAGACATAAAATCTCATTTTAATTTTTAACCATAATTTCGGTCATCTATTCTGCTTGGTTACCTAATACTGGCTATCCAAAAGCAATACTTTTTACATCTTAAATAATAAGCAGTAGGTTAGATATCACTATACTGAGATATATATAATGTCTATAAATTTAAAAGTGGATTTGTCTATCTCTAGTGTCATAGATACATTATTTATGGGGCTATAACTATACTGTTCTAAAAGAGAAAAGATTGTGATTAATTCATGTAAGGAATTTATTATTCACTGGAGTTGCTCACGCTTTATTGTAGAAAGATATATGTTTACTTTCTGCTGCCTTTCACCTCTTTTTATATTCCAGTGGCATTTTTTATTTCATATTTACTTATTCTCAGCCTTGGTGGGTGGTATTACAGCTGGTAAGGGGAAATAGATGGGAACAGTCATAATAAGCAACCTGAGCAGGATCATTAGATAGATAAGATTCTGCCTTCCCTGCTTGTCCAGCAACTCTGCTCAAAATCCTTGGATGCCTTCCAAGTGGAAACAGCATGTTTCAAGAAGAAGTGCCAGAAAGGAAAGAGAGACTATTGCTCTCTTCCTCCAAGTGATTTTGCTCAGGCTTGCTGAAATGGAGAGGACTAACACTTGTGTCTGTGTATCTGTATATAGTTTTGTGTGGGTGTTAATGGATATGTGTTTGTGTCATAGAATATGAACAGAGGTACACATGTATGCATGCAGCCTTCTAACACAGACACTGTTCTGGAATTGTGAAATTGGAATTGTTGTGGAATTGTGAAGCCCTGATTTGTGGAAGTCATCAAAGGCTTTAATATTTTTTCCCTTTGTTGTTCCATCATGTTAATAACAGAATACCAGAATTGGAATGGACCTTTGAGATCTTCTACAAAACAATACACATTATAATCTTCTTATGATTAAATGGACAGTTCATATATTATAACATTAGTAGGAAGCAATTGACAGCAAAATTAAAGCCTGGCTAAAAATAAAAATATTTCAACCACCCACCTAAACTCACTAGTGATGAGGCTGGTCAAGTCAAAGCTGGAATAGTACAGCTAAGGTGGAATGTTGCAATCCAGAGGGGTTGATTTCACTGATATCTTGCAGATATCTTTCATTAGTTTGCAAAACAGAGCAGACTGTTTATAAAAATTGAGATATGCAGTTAAATTGCAATAACCAGTTACAGCTTCATTATACAGTAATAAACTGCTAAATATAGAATGCTTGCAGCCGTCTCTTCTTACAGTTAGTTTTTCCAGAATGGGTGGAGAGAGCATTTTTTATAGTCTCAGTAGATTTCAACAATGCTGAACACTGCATGGACACATCTGAATGGGCATTGATGCAAATTGGTGATGATTAAATCTAACCAGAATCATTACAACTCTGAAATATTATACAGTAAAGAAACTAGTCAGTCCAGTTGCACGATCAACCCGCTCATCTAATTTACAGATGGCGAATATAAATAGAGAAGGAGATTAGTTCAAAGCTAGACATTAATTTTCTTTATTTTATTTGAAATTTTGTTTGTTACTGAACAGGTACAGAGTACCAGTTTCTACTGTAATACATTTCCTAACAAATGATTAGAAGTAATTCAGAAACTTCCAGCATGTGTAATAGTAGAAAACCCAATGGATTTGCTATGGACGTTTAAGTGATTGTCTATCGCAGTGGTGACAAATCTGTCTAAGATGGCACACCATGACATTTTGGGTGATACATACACCAACGTGTATCACCCAAGATATTCACCAACATCCAACATCTATTCTTGAAAGTGTGCTCTGTTCTCCTGTGATTTCTGAAGGTTGTGAAGGCCATGTGAGAATGAGGTGCACTCTTACCAGAGTCTGGAATTTGCATGACATTGGAATATGCTATTGTGCGGTTTTTGCAGCCTCTGAAAATCATGTAAGAATGAGGTGTGCTTTCATGTGATTTTCAGAGGTTGTGTGAGAATGGGGTGTGCTTTTGCACGGGGTCCAGAAAGTCACATGAGAGTAGCCTATGGAGCCTCCAAATATTATGCAAGCATAGGGCCTGTTTTTGTGTAGTTTTCAGAGGTTGCAGAAACCATTCCTCAAAGCTGCTTCAAGAATGAAGGCCTCATGAGATCCGTAAGCTGCCTCAGAAAGGCCACAGGGGCCTGTCAACACATAGAGAACTCTCCTTGAAGGTGATGTGTGGCAGATCCTGGGGAATCACACACGTTATTGGACTAGTTTTTAAATAAATAAATAAATATGTAAAGAATTGTTTCCCTTTTGTTGGGGGAAGGAGGTGACATGCCACAGAGTCTTTGTTTAGGTATTTTCTGAATTTTTGACATGTTAAGCCAGAAAAGTTCACTGTCACCGGACCATGGAGTTAAAGGCTTTCCTCATAAAGATGCCTGCTTGGAGTAATTTGGGGTAACACCAGGGGAGGGATTCTACCAGTTCACACCTATTCACTAGAACTGGTTGTTAACATTCTAAGCAGTTTGGAGAACCAGTTGTTAGAAGAAATTACTGCCCTAATTCTGTAAGGAAGGCAGGAAGGAAACATTCTGGTGTTGTTTACAGAAACTGCCTCTCCATTAACCCTTATTACATTCTTGGCAGGACTAGACTTCCTGTCTCAGGAACTTCTCTGGAGTGTTTTTTCCCTCCTTTGCTAGTACTTTGCTTATGTGGAGTGACCATTCAAAGTTACAGTGGCACTGAAAAAAGTGACATGATCATTTTTCACACTTACAACTGCTGCAACATCCCCACAGTCATGCGAGGCCAGGCAAGGAGATGCATGCCTCAATGTGAGTAATATTGAGTTGGCCCAGATCAACCAAACTAACTAAACAAAATATTGATATTATATGCCTATAGGAGGTACATATCTAAAAACAGCATAAAAAATATCTAGAATATCCCAAGTTGGGTGTATTATTTACAGCATTGGCAGATCAAAAGAAAAGGGGGGTAGCAATTTACGTAAAAAAAGGGATAAATGCAAAAAAAAATCTATGCAGATGAACAAGGCAGAATTTTAATGATACAAATTAATTTACATCAAAAAGAATTACTATTAGTGGGGATATATGCCCCAAATGATAACCAGAAGAAGTTTTATAAAGGATTGTATGATAAAATAATTAGTGTAGGTGAAGAAAACATTTGCTTGATAGGGGACTTTAATGCTATTGTTGATGTTAAAAAAGACTATGTTAGTATGGAAGGGACTAGGAAGAAAAAAAAAGATAATTTTACCAAAAAAATTTTTTGATTTACACATGAGACCAATTTGGAAGATATATGGGGGAAGAGGAATCCAAATGAGAAGAAATATACGTTTTATTCTAGACCATAAAAATCATGGTCCAGAATCGATATGGTATGGGTTAATGGGGCAATCGAGAAAGACGTTAGTGAAGTAGAGATAATGCCTAATGTATGGGCTGACCATAGCCCAGTTATAATTACATGGAAAGGACATACTAAAAGGAAAAGGAGATGGATATTAAATTCACAAATAACAAAGGAAAAAGAATATATCTCAAGAATGAAAAATGGGTTAGAAACATTCTTTAAGGTTAATCTAAAGAAACATACTAATTTACAAAATTTATGGGACACTACAAAGGCCTACATGAGAGGCATATCAATAGCTTCTACAGCTAAAAAAAAAAATGGAAGAAACAGAACGAATTAAGGATTAAAAAATTTGAATATGAGCTCCAAAAAGACCCAAAGGATATGGAAGTTAAGAAAGAAATAGGGATGATTAGACATGAACTAAATTTGATAGATATTGAGGAAAATGCATGTAACTTAAAAACTCTTAAACATAATTTCTTTGAATCAGCAAATAAACCAGGAAGGTGGTTGTCCCATAAATTAAAAATAGAGAAAGAGAAAAGACTAATTCAGCAACTCAAGGATGAGGAAGAGACAGTGTATTATCAGATGGAGGAGAAAAAGAGAATTGCGCAAAGGTATTTTGGCGAGCTTTATGAGCAAGAAGATGTTAGGGAAGAAAACATTAGATACTACTTGGAGGGAAACAATCTGAGCACTTAATAAAGAAATAACATTAACAGAGTTACAAAAGGCAATACAAAAACAAAAAAATAATAAAACACCAGGTCCGGATGGCTTACCAGGCGAACTATATAAAAATTTATCTGAAATATTTGAACCAATATTACTGTAACTATATAATGAGGCATTAATGAAAGCTAGACTTCCGAGGTCCTGGTCCGAGGCATAACATCTCCTTAATTGCAAAAGATGGCACTGATCAACAATTAATTGCGAACTATAGGCCAATCTCATTACTAAATACGGATTATAAGCTATTTATGACAATATTAGCAGAAAGAATGAAACCAATTTTGAGTGAACTTATACACACAGACCAGAATGGTTTCCTGCCAAATAGACAAATTAAAAACAATATTAGGACAGTGCTAAATTCGATTGAATACTATGAAGCTCATCCAGAAAAATAGGCAGCTTTAACTTTTTTAGATGCACAAAAAGCATTCGACAATCTTAATTGGAAATTCATGCTATATCAAATTAAAAAGCTGAATTTTGGCACTAATATAGAAAAAACACTAGAAGAAATATACTCAAATCAAAAAGCAAGTGTATTATTAAATGGAGACTGTACTGAAGGTTTTGAAATTGCAAAAGGAGTGAGAAAAGGTTGTCCATTATCGTCTCTGTTGTTTATCTTGTCTTTAGAAGTGTTGCTAGCTGCAACCAGACAAAACCAAGAGATTTATGGAATTAAGATTAGAAATGAGAAATATAAAGTTCAGGCATTTGCTGATGATTTGGTACTGATAGTGGAAGATCCAATGAATTCGGGACCAATATTGTTGCAACAAATAGAAAAATTTGGGGAAGTAGCAGGATTTAAAATAAATAAAAATAAACCTAAGATGATAGTCAAAAACTGTACAACAAAGCAGAAAGTAGAATTAGAAAATGCAGTAGGACTGCAAATAGTAAAAAAGGTGAAATACCTGGGAATTTGGATATCACCCAGATGTTCATCATTAAAAGAGGACAATTATGTCAAACTTATTAAGCAAATCAGAAAAGAATTGGAATGATGGACCAAATTGAAACTGTCTATATTAGGAAGAATAGCAATGTTGAAAATGAATACCTTACCAAAATTAATATATCTATTCCAAATGATTCCAATTAAATTAGGGAAATCTTTTTTGTTGAACTAAATAAAATGACATCCAAGTTTGTCTGGTTGGGCAAGTGGCCACATATTAAAATGAAACTATTACAAGATAATAGGAGTGGAGGTGGTCTAGGACTACCAGAATGGGAGCTTTATTATCAGGCAGCAGTGCTGAGTTGGATTAAAGATTGGATTAAATTAAGAGACAAGAGAATCTTAACATTAGGACATGACCTCTTGATAGGTTGGCATGCATTTTTGTGGGAAAGTAAAAGTAATATACATACCTATTTCAATCAACACCTAATAATTGATTAATTGATTACAATTTGGAAAAAAAATCAAAGGTAAACACTATACAGAACTCCCATGATGGCTGTCAACCATGGAAGCCATAATACATCCAAATAGATTAGACCTACAGAAAATGGTAAGCTATGAAGAACTATTAGATAGCCAAGGGAAATTAAAATCAAACCAAGAACTGAAAGAAAATGGAATTATAATTGATTGGTGGCCATATTTGCAAATTCAAAATAAATATAAAAAAGACTCAAAAGATTTTGAATTTGACAAAGGGCAGAACCAACTAGATAAAATATTAATGGGATCGGAACAAAAACTTATAACTAAAATATATAAATATTTATTAGATTTTAAAATGGAAGAGGAAATAGTCAAAAGTAAATGATTGCATGGGCACAGAATTTTGGATACACTATAGAATTAGAGGAATGGGAAAAAATATAGAATATAAATGATAAATTAACGATATCTGCCTCATACAAAGAAAACATATATAAAATGTTTTATAGATGGTATTTAGCCCCAACAAGATTGGCAAAAATCTACTCCAATATGAGTCCTAAATGTTGGAAGTGCAGAAAAGTTGATGATACATTTTATCACATGTGATGGATGTGTCCCGAGGCCAGGACATATTGGATCCAAATTAAAAATTGGTTAAAAGAGATTACTGGTTATCAGACTGAGCTCAGACCGGAAACCTTCCTATTAGGAATTATTAAAGAAAGACTACTAAAAAAAAGTAAAATACCTAGTATTACATATTATAACAGCCGCCAGAGTAGCCTTTGCACAGGTATGGAAAACACCAAATACCCCTAGTGAAGAACTAATAATACACAAAGTAACAGAAAGTGCTGAGATGAATATGCTAACAATGAAATTGAAAGAAAAAGATGACTCTGAATTCTTTATAATTTGGAACGATTGGTATAAATGGCTAAAAAACAGAACCAAGAAGGGAGACAAAAATGTTAATTGAAACAACCCTTAAGAAAGTCAAATAAAATTTTGTAAACCATATAAAGATATAAGAATAGTAATTATAGCTAAAGATATTATTTAATAGTAGATAAACGCAATATAATGTATTATGATGTATTATTTTAAATGTATTATTTTAAATCAAAATCTTGTATAGATGCCAAGAACGTTGTTGATACAACGATGTAAAAATATATAAACAATTTAACCAAATAAATCCAGTTATTATTGTTAAGAATAATTAGGCCAGTATTGGTGTACTTTCCAACTTGTTTCTTAGAGTGGCTTTTTCTAGGCATCTGGATTTTAGTTGGGATGATTCCAGAAATGATACTATAATGTCCATGGGCTCAGGGATGGGATCTGACAGGGTTAACTATCGGTTCGTTGATTTATGAGGTTCGGTGATTTCTGATGTGCTTCCCTGCACGCTGCACCTGTAAATCATCATCAGCATGCTGCGTGCAGAGAAGCAGCCTTTGAAAAAAGACTTTTTTCCTGCTTTTTTAACTGCAGCTGTGCCTTGTGCAGCAGCTGAAGTTGAAAAAGCAGAAAATAAAGGTCAGGTAAGAACCCGGGCGGACAGGTGGGCAAAAACATCAGCAGACATAGAACCAGTTCTATGTCTGCTGCCTTTCAGAGCTACCAGTTCTATACAGGTGGACAGAACCAGTAGAAACCCACCCCTGCTTGGGCTCATTTCATCACCCCATGGTTCTGTCCACCTGTTTCATGGTACTATCATGTCCATGGGCTCATCCCACATTACCTAGCTTTGGCTCACATAGGTAATCATTTGCTAGACCTAGTGTTCTCCTAAGAACTGATGCCGCGTGATTTGCCACAGTAACATCACTTTTGGTAAAGCCTGAGGTGGTATTCAGCAGGTTCTGACCAATTCTAGAGAACCAATAGCGGAAATTTTGAGTAGTTCGGAGAACAGGCAAATACTACCTCTGACTAGCCCCGCACCCATCTATTCTCTACCTCCCATTGAGTTCCAGTTGATCTGCTGAGTCTTCTTTTGTTGCCCTGCACAGGAGAACGGAGCTGGAAAGCAGGTTAGTGGGGTGGGAAGGGATTGGGATTTTGCAGTAACCTTCTCCCAGGGGTGGGGAGGGAATGAAGATTTTACAGTATCCTTCCCCTGCCACACCCACCAAGCCATGCCCACTAAGCCACGCCACACCCACAAAGCCATGCCCATAGAACCAGTAGTAAAAAAAATTGAATCCCACCACTGGATAAAGCTACAAACAGTGGCCATGCCTGGTATCTGTAAGGGTGATGGATCCATTGACATTGTCTAGCAGAGGTTGTTGTTTGAGGATATACCCAATGATCCAGCAGACATTTCTGCATGAGCCTTACCATCTTCTAGAATAGGAAGATGCTAAGTGCATTATAAGTGTCTGCTCCTGAATAACCATTTTCTGTATCTTGATACTGGACTTTCCTTGGTTTATTGAGGGCCCCAAGGAAATGAAATAAGTGAAGAGACTCCCAAAGTGGCAATGGAAAAAAGGGAATGCATTTAACTAATCACAGCTACAACTCCAAGCCTACCAAATGGTGGTGTCAAGAGTGACAAAATGTTCTTATTTTTCTGCTCTTATTTTATCTGCAGACTTGCATTCAGGGACCCTGTTCAGGTTAATTTAGTTCTCTGTGGGAAGGAATGATTTGGGACAATGATCCTGCTGGTTGCCATGACAGTTCTTCAAAGTTCTTCACAGCTAAAATTGCTCATATTCACTTAGATTCATTTTACAGTCATATGAAGCCACTGAGAAATACCATCCACCAACTTGAGATGAAATGTTGTCAGTATGCTGATAATACTTGAATATATATTGCTATCCCAGGCTAAAGCATAGATGCTGTGGAAACCCTGACCCTGTGTTTGGCAGCTGTAAATGATGTGGAAAAACAATTTTAGTATGAATCTCAGCAAGTCAGAATTACTATTTGATCAGAAATTCCTGCATCGTTTACTTCAGAGATTGCTTTGGATGGGGCACAAATCTAAAGGATCTGTGCGTGGGGGGGATTCAAAATTTTTCCCTACTAGCTCTGTGGGGGTGGCTTGGTGGACGTGGCTTGGTGAGACTCAGTCTCTAAAAGGAAGAAGGCGTGTGTGCATGGATGGGGCCAACCAATTCAAATCATCCTACCACCTCTCCTGAGGTGGTGAGTGATGGCTGAAGCATGTGAACCAGGCCAAGAATCAACAGCTACTTTATCTTGCTGGGATTAAATGTAAGCCTTCTGATTCTGAAACAAGATTTTGACTGCATCTCCTTATTGGCCTGCAGTAAGACAGCTCTACTGATATATATTAGCCTCATTTGCATCTATGCTACCTCACCCTATTCTAATAGGTGACTTCTTTTGGTGGTTTTATGTAGATGTTGAATAGTAAGAGAAAAAAGGTGGAACACTACAACATGCCAACAGTGAAGTACCCTACAATTTGAGCTGTTTCTTCTCACACAACCACCATCTAGAACTGTTCATTCCAGATGAAGACCTATAACAATGCATCCTTGCAGTCAGAACAAAAGGATAACATAACTGATGGTACTGAAGGCCACTTTCCCCCATGCAGGTCCAACCTGAAGTAATGAATAATACCAGTCACTATATCTATTCATTGCTGTTATTTTCCTAAACAGTAAGTACAGTAATAAATATCAGATACTTATAATGCAATAAGCCATTTTGTGTGAAGATAGCCAGTTGGAATGAATAAAATCCATTCCAACTTCAGTCAAACAAACATTAGGGTAATGTCAAGGGGAAGCTTTTGTCTCTGATCCAGATCAGTGGAGATAGATCTGTAATTTGCTCTGCAAAGAAATAGTTGCTTTGTTTCCATTTTATTCAATTTCTGTGATTTACAGAAAGAGAAGATAGAAGTAATCAAACCATTGTTTCAATCCTAGCTGCTGCCTGCCAACTTTTGCCCTGTATTTTTTTTAATAGTTGCAAATTTGTCTCCTATCAACAACTGTCTCAGTTTTAAATCAATGCCAGGTCAATCAATAACTTAAACAGATAAACTATGTGCTTTCTTGGCTCAACATACAAACATTCATGCCATTCTGTTAAATAATTAAAGATGACTCGTCAGTCCTTTTGCTGAACCTCTGGAACTCTTATAAGCACCCAGTTTGTTCCACTCTGATGCTTGTATTGTTATGTTAATAACAGATTTCCATCCATAGAAACTCTGGTATTGTTATTGTCAGGTGCCAGTTACTTTGGACCTAAGTGAAAGTGACACATTATGTATTAGTCCTTTGCAAGAGTTACCTACTTTATAATAAAATTTAGATTAGTTCTACTTAAGCAACATATTCAGCAGAAGACACAAGATGGGAGTCACAATTGCACCTAAAAGTACTTGTTCTCTTTAAACATTGGTTGATGGTGATTGATAGCTTGCTAAGATTCATAAAAGCGTCACTCCAGATATTCATATATTCTAACAGGATCTACACAAGTATGGTTTGTTTATGTATAAATATCATAATGAATCCTTTGAGGAAAAAATAACAGATGCAATCACAAGAACATATTCATGTGTATTTGTGGGGAAAGAGAAAGGTTGTCTTATGCATGGTTCCTTAAAAAGGGGAAAATCTTTTAGCCTAAAACCATAGAGAGATGATAGAGATCATGTAATTAATCTATCTCTGTAACAGTGAGAGAGCCAGTTTGATAGAATGGTAAAGGCACCAGGCTAGAAACCAGGAGATTGTGAGTTCTAATCCTGACTTAGCCCGAAAATCAAAGCACTTCGGAAAAAAACATTGGCATGAAAACTGCAGGGTTACCAGTTACCAGGAGTCAATAATGCATTGAAGGAAAATAAAGGAAATGAAAGTAAATAAAAAAATGAAATTAAATGAAAAAGGAAAGGAAAGGAAACTGCAGTGTCAGCCAGTTCCTTGCACTATAATATTAAACATGTTCTCTTATTTATACAAAATAAGTAAGTTAAATATACTTAATCTAAAAAACAAATGGCAAGAAGTAGAACACCATATTTTAAAATATTTCCAGAATAGATGTTTCAAAAGAGTTGCTTAATGGCATATAAATTACATGAATTAAATTAAATTAATAAAATATTTGTCCTCTTAAAGCTGTTGTTAGATATACAAACTACATAACTGAATGCTGTTCACTTTATGGAAATGACAGCAAAGGTGGTTTTCAGCAGATTCTGACCAGTTCTGGAGAACCGGTAGCAGAAATTTTGACTAGTTCAGAGAACTAGTAAAGTAGCCACCTCTGACTGGCCCTGCCACCATCTATTTTCTGCTTCCCAAATCCCAGCTGATCGGCTGGGTCTTCTTTTGTTGCCCCAAACAGGAGAACAGAGCTCCTGAACAGGAGAACGGAGGTTAGTGAGGTGGGGAGGGAATGGGATTTTGCAGTATCCTTCCCCCATTCAAATTTTGTAACAACCGGTTCTGTGGGCATGACTAGGTGAACATGGCTAGATTGGTATGGTCATGTGACTGGGTGGGTGTGGCTTCTTCTTTTTTTGGCAGCCCTCCCCCCATTTTTTGGGCCCTCTGGGTATCAGGGAAGCCTCCTGGAGGGCATTTTTGCTGGGGCTCAGGAAAAGAAACTGAAGCCTGGAAGGGGCTCGCAGCACCCGCCAGACACACTCCATTTTGTGGCCTCCAGGGAAGTCTCCTGGGTGGTGTTTTTGCTCCCAGAAGGCTCCCCTGGGGCTTAGGAAGAAAAAGAAATGGAGCATGGGGGGGGAACACCCTGTGCTCCATTTTGGAACCTTTTGGGCCTCAGAGAAGCCTCGGGGACCCAGGAAGGGAAAAAAATGGATGTGGGGCAAAGTGGAGCTGTGTCCCGCTTCCATGTTTTTGCCTTCCTGGACTTCAGGAAAGCTGCCAGTGGAAAGCAGTAGGTAAGCAAGAGGGGAATCCCGGCACAGCTGATCATAGGAACAGCTGATTGTTGGGAGGGAAAAAAAGAAATACCTTAAGGAGTGACTGGATGAAGAGGGGAGGGACAGGCAGAGAGGGGAGGGCCAGCCAGGGGCATGATTTGCTGCTTCTCTGAACTGTGCAGAATCATAACAACTGGTTCTATAGAACCAATCTGAACCAGTAGAATCCCACCCCTGGGGGAGAGAATGGAGATTTTGCAGTAACCTTCCCCTGCGTTGCCCACCAAGCCATGTCCACAGAAGCGGTAGTAAAAAAAATTGAATCCCACCACTGAATGACAGGTCTGGTAAGATTACTGGCCCTCACTTCCATTTTGTTTTCAGAGCACCATGTTATTATGAGCTAGTCAAGAGGAAGAAATTATGTTTTTGTTTTTCATCTACTGTTTTTCAGTGACACACTGAAGTTCATGTAGCAAGCATTTTAGGTTAAAGTGAGTGGATTCAAAATAATATGCACTCTCTAAACGTCTGTAACAAAGGGGTGTTTAATTTCAATGTGATTCACAGGAAATATTAAAAATATGACATAGTAATAGTTATATGACAATCATCCTTTTAATATTCCACATTGTCACATTAAAATTAAATATTAATTAAATATAAATGAAAGAAGCATTGTTTTTGTCCTGCTGCGGCCAAGTATTTTTGGACGGCCCCTTATTCAAAGACCAAACAGGCCTACCAGCTGAGCATGAAATTGTGCATAAGAACTTTTCCTTGGGGAGGCATAACAAACAAACCTGTTGGATTTTCTTGGTCTTTAACTCCTTTCAGCTGTACAATCAATGGGAATTGCAGATTCTGGACATATCCATATTAGAGGTCTATTAGAATCCAAATAATTCTTAATGGGATGCCAGGATAATCCCTGATTTCAAGGACCTGGATTCCTTACCTGTTTCTAGCAAAGGCATCAGAGGTAGTATTTTCTGGTTCTCTGAACTACTCAAAACTTCTGCTACCAGTTCTCCAGAACTGGTCAGAACCTGCTGAATATCACCTCTGTTGTGATAGCTACGCATGGCTCTCCCGAGCTCTGTTTTAGTTGGCAGAGGCTTGCAGGAGGCTGTCGTGGCTGAAAACAGAACTCAGGAACTGCCCTAAGCACCCACTGACAAAAGTGACATCATGCCGGCCATGCCCACCCTGACCACACACACACCGCCCCCCTAAGGTCAACCACAACCCTGATGCAGCCCTCAATGAAATCGAGTTTGGCATCCCTGCCTTAGATGGAAAACCCTGCTTAAAAGTTGCTGCTGGATTGCAATTTTAATATGACATGAGGAAAAAAAATAACTAGTGGTGTGATCTATTAACTGATTTTAATATAAATTAGATTGGTTGTATCTTTGTTTCAACTCCATTCAATTTTTTGTTTTGTTTTGTTCTGCCCCTTCCTTTTTGGAGAATGGTGGTCTGCATGTTGCTGGACCACATGGAGCACTTTCTCTGAACAAAAGTTGCCCTGCTCAGGTATTCAGGACCAGACAGCAAACTTGTGATTAAAGGTAACTTCCAATTAACAGGACAAAGTGAAAGAAATGAACAAAAAGCAAATCTAAAATGATAGAGAACAGGCTATAGGAAAGCTGTCAGATTTCTGGCTTTGAAAATAAGACATGTTTTTATTATTCTATTTTTAGATCCAAATTAACTTCATGTTTGCCTGGGTATTTTAAATTATTTACTTTTAATCTGGTTTTACTACTCCTTATTCTTTTGTTCTGCTTTATTTTAAACCACACAAACATGACAATGTTGAAACACTTACTAAGGATTTCTTCATGCAGGCCTTACTTCTTGTTTCCACAGTTTAACGTATGTGTTCTTCTGATTTTTCTTCAAAACTGATTAAAAAAACCACTCGTGTGCTTTTCAACAGTTCTTTATTTTATAATTTATTCTAAAAAGCAATTTTTAGCATCAAAGAAACTTGTCTCATATATTTTATCTATTAGGGAGAAGAGCTGTGGTGTTTTGCAACTGAGTTGAAAAGAAAATGCTTTTCTACAATTAATGATCCATCACTACTTCTTTTGCATTTGATCATTCTAATAGTGGATTGCTGAAATAAGATAAAAAGTATTTAATGGATTAATTTAAACCTAATCTTATGCAGACATCCCTGAAAGTATATGCAATTAAAATCATTTGAGGGTTACTTTTTGGAGCACAGAAAATATAAAGGTAGAATCCTTTGAGATTTTATTAAAACATCCTCTTATCTTACTTAAGTGTTATGACACTCAGCTCATAGACAATTAACTGCATATAGAAATCTTTGGCTAGAAATAGAGATGATGTGGTGCAGTGGCTACAGTACGGCCTAAGATCTAAGACATTTGTCTCTGATATATAATACTATTGTTATTCATATTTTGTAACAAGCTATAGAAAGGAAATTGCAACATCTTTTTATATCGTGGCTACCAAAACTGGATGCAGTATTGTATCTGAATGTAGAAGTGTGATCTTACCAAGGCATTATAAAGTGATATTAATACTTCAATTGTGTCCATTTTAGTATTGATACATTGATTTTTGATGCATACTTCTTGTTGCATTATTCTAATTTATTTATTTATTTGTATCCCACCTTAATTATTTTTACAAATATCTCAATATCTCATATCCAACACAATTTGGGCTGAAAGAGAATTACTGGCTCAGGGTCACTTAGCTAGCTTTCATGGCTAAGATGGGTCTAGAACTTGTGGTCTCCTGTTTTCTAGGCTGATACCTTAACCCAGGGGTCCCCAAACTTGGCAACTTTAAGACTTGTGGACTTCAACTCCCTGGGAGTTGAAGTCCACAAGTCTTAAAGTTATCAAGTTTGGAAACCTCTGCCTTAACCACTTGATCAGACATGTCCAACCTACAGACCAGACATGGTATTCAGCAAGTTTTGACCAGTTCTGGAGAACCAGTAGCGGAAATTTTGAGTAGTTCAGAGAACCGGCAAATACCACCTCTGACTGGAGAATTTACAGTATCCATTAAGGCAGATAGAAGTCCAAGCAATATATTTAAAAGAAACAGCATCAGTGGAGTCTGTGATTTTCATATCGTGGTTCTTGGGACAAAATGAGAAAAGGAGAAGGGGTTCTGGGAGGGTGAGAACATATTCTGACCATGGAGCTCAATGATGCACCACAGGGTTTGCCTTAAGCTGTGCTACATAAACTGTGCAGATTGAATTAAGAATCATCAAATCCTTTATGAATCTAATCACAAATGATGCCAAGATATGTAAAACTTGATTGCTTTATTATTTCTTCCTAACAGCAATAGGTTGTAAGCATTTTGCCCTTCAACTGCTCTATGCTGACTTGCTACATACTGAGATAGTTATGGGAGTGCCAATGACTTAGCAGTGATTGACTTTTTGCATGCTAATAGAAAAGAAACCATTGGAAGATTTATGCTAAGGCTGTCTTGCTGTGTCTAGCACTTTGGCTACATATGCACACAATTATCACAGCATGTGGCAACTTTGGCTAGATGTTTGGAGCAAACAACTAAAAGTGAAGTCCATAAGGGTCCAAAAATGTTGCATGCATGGAATCAACAGCAACTTTGTTGCATTTCTTTTACATTGCATTAACTCTGACCTGTTGGCCAATAGAAGATAATCTCATTTTTTATAGGAATTGGAGTTTATGATAGTCTGAGGGCTAACAGGTAAACTAGTATAGGTTTTGCTTTTGGTGTTCTGATATAGAATGTCAGCTGTTCTAGCCACTGCTGCCACTTGCTATTTGAGGAAGAGCCACAGTAAAGCTAAAAACATTAGGGCCACAATTTCTATCTAAACAAATGCTTAGTGGAAAATATATTGGTACATAGTAAGTTTACTCTACAAGATGGAAGAAAAACCATCTGAATTACTGTTAATTTTCAAGTTTTTTTACTCTAATTGTGTGAGAGATTCCTTCCAGTAATGCATAATTCTATAATAGGTGGAGTTTTATTGAGTCAACTAAATTCCTTATAAAGAGTCACCATGAAAAAAGGAGTAAAATACTCCTGGATTTTTATTATATGCACAAAAATGTGAAGTCTTAGCTATCAGTTTTTTAGCCTTCATATGCATTGAGTTTTTCTCAAGAATGATGTAATTTATCGATATAGTATATGTGTGATTCCAAGCAGGGTGGCCTTTTGTCATTAACCAATAGAATTTTTGTCAATTCACAGATTTTCTAAGTGCAATCCAATTGGGGGTGGGGGGATGGCACCCAATATAATAATAATCACTAGGACCAAACACAGCCAGTTTATGTCATAATCTTTCATTTTCAATATTTAGATTTTGATACTTAATGATCTTCTCCAATTCTTTGTCTTCTACTTTACTATCTCCAGGTATTACCACAGGAATAATCCACACTTTATTCTTTTCAACCACAGTTAAATTTTGTATGTTATGTGCCATAATTTTATCAGTTTGTATTCAGAAATCCTACAATATTGTAACCTGCTCATTTTTGATTACTTTTTCAACTCTATGTTCCTACCAATTTTTAAATAGTGGCACATTTAATTTCATTGTACGAGGTGCAATGACAATAAAGTAAACCAAACTAAATATGATAATTTTTAAGATATTCCATTTTGGTGATTGTGTTTTGTCATTGTTTATAATCGATTTCTGTGAAGTTCTTGAACCAGCTGAGTATATGATTACTTTTTCTTCTGTATCTTTGTATAATCTGCACTTTTCAATTCTTCATTAGTTCATTAGCAATCAAAAACCAAGCCTTTTTTAAAATTTTCCCATTGTAATCCATTGTCAGGTTTTATCTTAACTACTTTTTCCCTCAATCCTTTTGTAGAAATTGATCATATAATTCTTTTCCTTGCAAGCATTTTGTTCTTGTTTTTATTACATTATTTCATGTTTTGTTTTCTGCACATTCAGTAAATTCCAATTTTGAAATGTATCAATGCTTGTCCTTAGCTGTCTTTTGTACAGTATAATCAGCCAATGCTTTTCTTCTTTGACGGCTTGCTTGACTTTCCCCACCCTCTGAGACAATCCCACGTGGTTGCTTACACACATACATAGAATGATCTTAAAAATAAATACAATTTAAGCAGCCTAGTTATACCCCAAGTGTATCCAAGCAATTCTCTGCAAATTAGGTTCTTAATCTAGACATTGCAGTAGAAACAAGTGGCATGTTGGGTATGATATTTGTACAGATGAATATCAATTAGTACCATTAGAAAAAATAATCTTTGTCAATATACAGCAGTGTTTTTCAACCTCAGCAACCTTAAGACTTGTGGACTTCAACTCCCAGAATTCCCCAGCCAGCATGCTTTAAGATTTAAGAATTCTGGGAGTTGAAGTCCACACATCTTAAAGTCATTGAGGTTGAGAAACACTGATATATAGTAATTATTAAATGTTGATCAAACCTGAATATGTTTATTCTTTATTTTAGGAATTTTCAAAGCTCCTTGCTGCTTTGTTTCATTCATCTGCAATAAAATCTACAATACCCCAATTTTTAAATTTATAGCTCATGTACTTTATAACTTTATTTTCTTTTGTTTATTACTTTGTATGCCATCCATCCCTTTCCCTCAGTTTTAGGTGGCTTACAATTTTATAGATTCCTTTACTAGATTTTCTTGAAACAAGTTAGTATTGCACCTTTTCTTTCAAAATTTGACATATTATCTATAGAGAGATTTCAGCTTAGCCCCAAGGTATGGAATAGTACATTATTGAATGGTATTTGTTTAATTGAGCATGTTGTCTCTAGTGTTGACATGTAGTGATGAATGTGAATATATATTTGAAAGCTTTGTCATTATATCATTTTTGGTCAATTGATCTGTCTTTTGCAGTTCAGATGGCAAATCCATCAATCATCATGAAAGAGTGTGAAAAGGTCTTAATCAATTCAGCTTGGAAGTTGGGCTTGACAGGTCCTCGTCTCATGGATTCAGGCCAGTGGTGGGAATCAAATTTTTTTACTACTGGTTCTGTGGGTGTGGCTTGGTGGGCTTGACCATGTGACTAGGTGGGCATGGCTTTGTGGGGGGCCTTCTGCATCTCAGAGAAGCCTCTACGGGGTCTTTTTTGCTCCCAAAAGGCTCCTCTGGAGTCAGGAAGGCAAAAATGGAGGGGGGGTCTGGGCCTCAGCAAGGGGAATATCATATGAACAGCTGATTGTCAGGAGGGGAAAAAAAGAAAGAAATGCCTTAAGGGGCGAGTGTCAGGCAGGCGGGGTGAGTGAGCATCAGGCGGGCAGGGCAAGCGAGCCAGCGGCGACCGGGTGACTGGGTTGGGGCGTGGTCAGCCAGAACTTACTACCGGTTTGGTGATCCATGCCAAATCCTTGCTACCGGTTCACCTGATGTGGTGCAAACTGGCTGAATACCACCACTGATTCAGGCCATAGCTATAAGAACAGGAATGGATAGCTTCAGGAATTAAAATGTTGACCACAATATTTCTACCTGTAAATTACAGTGTATTAATCTTGTGAAAAATAACAAAAGAAAATTATGTCTCTTCTTCTGGGTTTCTGAAGCCCTGTCCAATAAATGCAAGTCATTGTCACTAGGTTAATAATCATATACTTTGCATCACCTGCTGTAGTTTGCCTTATTATGATTTTATCGAAAGAGAGGGGAATAAGGACAAATAATAAAGTTATAATATCTGAACTTCTATTAAAAATATCATGAAATATTTTTTGTAAATTTGTATTTTGGAAACTACTGTTATTTATCATATCCAGCCAATGGCCACCTTCAAAATTGGCATCTATATATTAGCAAGTAGAGCTGTGGTCATCCAGATATTGTTGGAATATAATTATAATTCTTCTTATCACTGAATCAGTTGACAGATCCAAATGGCAGTTACTGGTGGTCTAAATTCCCACATCATATATAATTCACTTTTCAGACTTTTTTGATTTAATACATTTCTTCCTATGAATTCAGACAGGATCCATTTTAAGTTGGTTCATGCATAAATCCTGCTCAGGTTTATACAACGCATACTGATTTTTAATTAAGACTGTGTCTATGGCTGTGCATGGGATGGGGGACAAGTGATGCAACACACACCACAATATTGTAATGCAAATTATGCAAATGAAGTATTTGAATGATTTGCACAGTCATGCCATAATATATTTGCTTCTTATTATCCCCAGCATTTTACAAATGTATTGGGTGGCAGTTGTAAAAAGTCTTAGATAGGACATCCGGGGAAAACTGGCTTAGCCAGGAAACTTCAGATTAAGTGCAGAACTGAATTGTGTTAATCACCCTTTCTCAACTTATTTACCTACTGAGCAAATAGTTTGAGTTACTTGAAGGAAAGTTGGTTAGCTAAAGAATAATTAAATCAAAGGAGTAGAGTAGAGTTGTTGCTGATTTTGTGGTTATCATGATATTGGGATTTGTTATGGTTATATACTATCTGGAGTTGCATTGTGTAAGTTGGGTTGCTATACATACATTAAAATGTAAATAAACAAATCATGCTCCATAATTAAGCTGCCCAATTTTTCCATTGCTGCTGATACTAAAATGAAGCATGTTCTGAAATGAAACAAGCTAATTTGGATCAAATAACACCCAAGTGACCACTATGCCACTTAGCTGTAAGTTTCTGGGCTCCTATTGCCTACATCAACCTTTCCACATCTAAGTGTATCACTTGACTCAACTGGCTCTTATTTCTCTTTCATTCTGCTTGACAACTTCACAGCCCAATGCAATGCCAATTTTAGTCATTTTGTGAGCAATGCTATTACCTTTGGTTGGTGTCTTGTAAGTATATCCTACCCTGGTTCTCTCCTCTCCTCCCCACCACTTTTGTTTCTCCAGGAGTTTCTCTCTGTTAAGTGGCCTTGTTCTCTCATCAGGCCTAGTTTCAGCTTACAGTCCCAACCTCTTCCCTCCTCCTTTCCTGCAAATGGGTTACCATAGCAACTTAGCACATGCTCAGATGTTGGAACACCAGAGTATGGATTTGTTTTTCAAAGGTAAATTTTTGAAACATAGACAAAATCAGTTCCAGATACTGGAAAGGTAGCAGAGGACAAAGAAGACCTGTGAAGTCAAGGGAGAGTTTCTAGAATTCTTCCTGTTCATCGTTGGAAGCTTGTTAACTGGAGGTGTGCTAAATTCAGATTTGGGGAATCAGCTGACTCTATTTCTAAAACCTCAAGATTCTTTTTACCTAAAAAAGGCGTAATTTATTTTGAGGAATGAATATGGTCCTTCCCCACCAAAAAAATAAAATAAAATAAAAATCAGTCCAGATCTTCTTTAGTTCAGGAATATAAATAACATAGAAGGAAGAAAATGAAGGGTGATCAAATGCCTTTAGCACATATTATGGTCAGATCAAGTTAGAGGACACCTTTTCTAACTGCTACTAAACTACTTTGTATCATAATGAGTGAGGGATCTGGCAGAAGAACTTCTCCAGCTTCATTGAAAAATCCCTCACTTCTCTTGGAAGAGTCCTTCCCACCCTGGACAGCATCAAAAACAGATGGTGATTGTTCTTTACATGTCAGGCCCCACAGAGTGACCCTCCCAGCTTCTCCCACCATAATAAAAGGGCAATCTACCTTCTCTAATAAAAGGGCAAACTACCTTTCTTCATTACCTGTTTCATACCTGCAATCTCTTTTGCAAAGATCCATCTTAAGGAATTTCCCTCATCCATCCTAGAGAAATTTTCAGAGCAGTAATCCTCTTATGGCATCTGGCTCTGAACTCTGGGACTTTCAAAACTCTGGCAGAGATTCTTCTACTTTGTACCCTCTATCAGGGTCTAAGAATGGAATTTACTCCATTACCACTACCTTTGAAGAAATAGCTGATTGTATCCTACTTACTGTCTTGCTGACATGAGCCTGGACGTAACTAATATTGTTGCATTTTAAAATTATTATTGAAACAAAAATCCAGTCTCAAGTCTATTCGTCTTAAAAAATCCTAATTGTGGGGTTTGTTGATTTGTTGATCAAAAATGAAGCTAGCAGAGCTCCAGTTGTGCGGTGATAAGAACCATTTTGACTTTTTTGATTCTTTATAAATACTGCTGTGTCAGTATTTATTTGTGTTGTCCGTGTGGTCCTTTCTGGGTGATAAATATGAATTTTGTCATTGAAACAGTTTTATCTACTAATTGCAGGATCTCAGCTATGAATAGTACCTTTTTCCAAAATAACAGTTATATGAGGTGTTTTCTACTTCAAGTCCAACCCGGAATATGTATAAATTATAAATAGTCCTGAGCATACACATAGAAACACACACTTATTTATGCAATTTCTTCATATTTAACCATCAACATTTGAAGAGCCACATTTCCCCACTGTATTGAAATGTTCAAATATAAATTAAAACCAAAAAACTTCTGCAAAAGTAAAGTTGCACAATTCAGCACTTAATTAAAACAAATATCAAAGAGATAAACCCATTATCATATATGACTTTTCAACACATCAGTTCAATGAAGACATAACAACATAAGTCAGCGATCTAATGCAGAACAGGGATTATTTCTTTGCATTTGTCTATTTGGCTCTTGTCCACTTGTCCAACTGTTCTTTTTTACTTTTTCCACTGAAAGCATTATAATCGCTTTCTGCTCTCTTGTTGATAAAGGAACAGTGCCGAGTTATTAAATCAATTGTAATGGAGCCCATTTGAGCAGCAGGAGACAAATACACTGACTACCAGAATGGTGGCAGCTAAGAGTTTTCATTTACTTACCATAATAGTTAGCTCTGAAGCCTACTCTAATTACAGATTGCTCCACCCATCAGAAATATGTACACATGTTTCACCATACTTCTTTCAAATTATATGCATGGTAATTCATTAAGCAATGTATATTCCTAATATTATATGTGTGGGTAACTTGGGATAAACATTATAATTTACTTATACGGTATATAATGAATATCAACTGGAACAAGTATTTTATGAAATCAGTAATCTTCCAATTCTCAATTAATCCTATAGAAATTTATCTATGTATTCAATATACACTTTCCATTTAAAAAAATTTTTATTGTATGATAATCATAAACCTTCTATTTTAATCTGTACTCCAGTATAACCAAAGTCATTTTTTTTGCAGTCATCCTTCTGTGCATCCAATTTCCCTTCTTGCATTTCTTCTTACTTTTTCCCCCAATACATAGCCACAGTTATTCACTGTTAAATGAAGGCAAAAAAACCCCATAATTCAAGGTTTCTAGAACTGCAGTCTAATTGTACTTGACTAAGAATCTAATCCTTCTATCTCCCAGTCAAAATTTGATTGATCTCCTTAAAGTCCAGGTTCCCTGAAATGCTGCATTTGGACTTTCATCTTTGTTGTATGCTACTTCCATTCTTGGATGTGTTTCTAGGAAATAATCATCCCTGTTTTAATCAGCACTCTTATCTACTGATTGCATGGGACTAATAAATCCATGTTTTTTTTATTCATTAGTTAAATATATAAGCAGAGCTCTACAGGCATATAAAGGTAAACTGGAAAACTCACCTAGCATGATCAGAGGTCTCAATCCTACATAAAACATCTACTGTTAATCCACAGAGGTTGGGTATCTGGCCAACAGTCAGAATATTCTTTCCTTCAACCCATCACCCATGGAAGACATGTATCTGGAGAGATATTTATTCTTCCCCAGCAAATATTGAAATAATACTTTAATGGCTTTACACTATCTTTCCCAGTCTATACCAATCACCTTTATGGGGACTGTAGTCAAAATCTAGAGGCACAACCTGAGCCAAAACCAATTACCAATCCTGTAGTATTATACTATAACTTAAACCAATGAGAACTTGTTGAAATGGATGGATATTTGGAATGTATAAATACAACCAAGACATTGTACTGTCACAAAACTATGATGAAATATATCAACATACTTTTCTTTTATAGATATATTTGTATTTTAATCTTTTAATTTTCAAAAAAGGTCTTTTTAAAAATAAAAAAAATAATATAACTTAAAAGAAGGGGTTAGGACACAACAATCTGGACAGAATTAAAACAAATGCAAATACCACAATCCTTTGCAGTATTCAATACATTTCCAGTTTATTTTGCAATAGTACCCATTATTAACTATATTGCAATACATTACAAAAATGTCAAAATAGGTCTTATCAATTTATAATTTAACTGGAATCTGAAACTGTCAAGTTCTGTGCATGGGTGCAAGGAACGGAGACGAGGCAGTGAACAGTGAACTTCAACTCTTTATTAATCATTCTGAACAGAGCAAACCCCTAGGGCAGCAGCAGCCCTTTTATAGGACAGGCTGCTGACCTATTAGCCAATGAGAACATGGAAGTGTTAAACCCTTGAACCAATGAGAGTGGCTCGTTAACAGCCAATCAGATTCCCCAGAACGGACCAATCCAATATCGCTATTATCGGCCAATCAGAAGTGCAGGATTAGAACCCTGCTTTTTCTTAAGGTTTGTTAAAACTTTATTTAAGTGCCTTTATTAGTTCATAACACTCCTTCCCCCCGGGTTCCGTTTGAGGGGTGCGGTGAAGTAATCCCTAAGATATGTAGGTTGTTTTAACTGTCTATTAGATTTTCGCTGTCCCACCGGTTCCCGTCTGCAGTCCGGCTTCGTTGGGACGTTTTTGGACATATCTGGTACAGGCGGTTCCGCATTCTCACTGGACGACTCGGTGCCGCTAATTCTGTCATTGTTGTTGTCCTCTGCTCTTTGCGGGCTAGCCTCCGTTGAGGTATTCCTCTGCGGCGAGGACACTCCCCTCCCTGATTCTTCTTCATTCATTGCGCCCGATTGCTGACTTCCTTCGCCTCTGCTTTCCACCATTTCGAATTCGGTTTCTTCGACATCCCCTCCCCACTCAGTTTGGGAGTCACAGGAGTCACGGGAACTGGGTTGTAGCCTAGAGCGAAGCTGATCTATATGGCGTTTCCATATTTTTCCGTCGCAGGTTTGCACACGGTACGATCTGGGCCCAGTGGTTTGAATTACGGTTGCTTCGACCCATAATGGTTCGCTGGAAAGGTTTTTAGTAAAAACTAAGTCGCCTACCTTGAACTCGCGGCATTTTCCGCAAGATCCACAGGGTTTCTCTGGCTCGTAGGAAGGCTGAAGCTGGTCGAGGTGGGAACGGAGCTTGCGTCCCATCAACAGTTCAGCTGGCGTCTTGTTGGTGATGCTGTGTGGAGTGATGTGTTGGAGTAGGAGTATTCTGTTTCTTTTTCATCAATGTCCCCATAGTCCATTTTGTGGAGATTTTTTTTAACAAATTGTACCATGCACTCGGCCCTTCCGTTAGCCGCAGGGTGCACTGGTGAAGCTAGCGCATGGCGGATGCCCCGATCCGCTAAATATTGTTCAAACGCCAGGCAGTGAACTGGTGTCCCTTGTCGGAGACCAGAACGTCTGGCAGCCCGTGCATTGCGAATAGCCTGTTCAATTTTCAGATGATGGTCTCTGTTGTAGTATTCTTCATTTCGTGGATCTCGAGCCAGTTGGAATAGGCATCCACTGTTAGGAGGAACAGTGTCCTTTAGTAGGTCCCGCAAAATCAACGTGGATGCGGGACCACGGCCCCCAGGGTGCTTCCCATTCTGTTGGAGTTGCTCTAGGTGGGGCACTGCTGACTTCTTGGCACTTTAAGCAAGTCTTTACCAAGGCTTCGATCTGTTTGTCGATGCCCGGCCACCACGCGTAGCTTCGTGTGAGCGCTTTCATACGCACGATGCCGGGGTGACCATCATGCAATGTTTTCAATACTGCTCGTTGTAACCGCTCTGTTTTGTTTCGATTGCAATGTCTCTGGCTGTTAGCGGTGGTGAATGTAGCGTTTCTGGAGTGTCGTAAGGGTTGGAGCTGGGTCGTCGATGGTTTCCAGAAGTGGGGCACGGCTCAATGCATCAGTGTGGGGAATGGCTTTCCCCGGGCGGTGTTGTAATTTATAGTTGTACGTAGCTAAAAACTCCGACCAGCGAGTCATTCTAGGTGACAATATATAGGGGGTTGGCTTGTCTCCCGCTATAATCCCTAGCAAAGGTTTGTGGTCAGTAGCGATGGTAAAAACTCGTCCATGCACATATTCATAAAACTGTTTCACAGCAGATACAACAGCAAGAGCCTCTTTGTCAATCTGGCTATAGTTATGTTCAGCCTTTGATAAGGTCCTTGAAAAATTGGCAACAGGGGCCTCACTACCATTTGGTAACACATGACTCAAAATGGCTCCTACTCCAAACGGTGATGCATCACATGTAATTGTTAAAGGCAGAATCTCGTTATACTGCATTAAAACAGCATCTGAGGTTAGTAAGTTTTTCACTTGTTGGAATGCGTGCTCCTCGCGGTGTCCCCAGACCCAGGTTGCTTTTTTGTCAAGAAGTCTATGTAGGGAAAGCTACGGTCACTTTCTGGGGCAAGAAGATGTTGTAAAAGTTAATGAGCCCCAGGAAAGCTTGGAGATCAGTTCTATTTCTGGGTCTTGGGGCGTTTTTGAATGCCCTCAGTTTGCTGTTAGTAGGGTGGATGCCCTGTTTATCGATTAGGTACCTCAGGAACTCTACTTTGTCTGTACACAGTTGACATTTACTTTTTTAACCTTAAGGCCAGAGTCTTTAAATTTCTGGAGAACCAATTTAAGCTGCTTTTCTAGTATTTCTCTATTCGGGGCAGCAATTAAAACGTCATCAAAGTATGGCACGACCCCTTTGATCCCTTGCAAGAGACTCTCCATCAGACTTTGAAAAATCCCTGGGGCTACGCTCACTCCGAATTGGAGTTGGTTGCATTTAAAGGCGCCTCGGTGAGTAACGATCGTCTGTGCCTCTGCGGTTTTTTTGTCTACAGGCAGTTGTTGGTAGGCCTGTGCTAAATCCAATTTAGCGAAGACTTTTCCGCCCCCCAGGGAATGGAGAAGGTGTTCTACCACCGGTACCGGGTAAGTGTTCTGTTGAAGGGCGTGATTAAGGGTAGCCCGGTAGTCCCCACAAATCCTTAACGATCCATCCGGTTTGATGGGTGTGACAATTGGGGCTTCCCAATGAGCGTGGTCAGTTGGTTCAAAAACACTCTGGGCTATTAATTTATCGAGCTGCTTGTCAATTTTTGGTTTAAGGGCAAAAGGTACCCGACGAGGCTTAAGGCGGATGGGGGCTACTTCAGGGTTAAGGTTAAATGATATCAGAGTCCCCTTGTACTCGCCTAGTTTGTCTGCAAAAACGTCCTGGAATTCCTGGACGATGGCCTCTTCCCAGTCGTCGCTTCTGGTTTGGTGAATGCCGGCTACCTCGATCCTGAGTGGGGCGAACCATTGAAGGTCTAACAAGCTAGGCCGGTCATGGTCGACGACGGTCAGTGGTAATAACGCATTACGATCTTTGAATGATACTTGGACTTGGCTGGATCCAACGACCGGAATTCGGTTCCCCTGATAATCTTTGAGTATGATTCTTTGGGCTCTGAGGTCTTGATGCCAGACGGCAGGGATTAATTGTTTAAGAGTCTTCCAGGAAACCATCGAGAGGGACGATCCTGAATTGACTTCCATCACACAAGGCTGGTTTTCGATGGCGATCTTCACTCGGATCTTCTTTGCGTCTAGCGATGAGGCGTGACCGATTGTAATGGTTTGGTGTGCCTCTTCTCTTCTCGATAAAATGGCCGGTGTTTTATTTCTGGAGGAGTGGTTGTTCCATTGGCGGTTCAAATGTTCCCGACTCACAGGGCGATTCTCTGTGGTCTGGCGGTAGTTGTTTCCCCTCTGAAATGGGCTGGATCCTTGCTTGCTTCTACAGACCTTCCCGATGTGGCCTCTTTTCCCACAGAAATGGCAGAGCGCGTCGAGGAATTTGCAATCTGATCGCGGGTGGTTTGCCCCACAACCCGCGCATTGGTGTGGTAGTCTTTGATTCCGTTGATGGCGTTGGTCACGTTCAGACCGGAGCCGGTTGACCTCCTCCTCATCACTTTCTGATGGTGATTCAAGGTCCTCGTGGTGGGTCGCTGTTGTTTGTCTCTCTAGGTGAGGTGAGGTATCACTGGCGAGTTGATGGAGTGGTGCATTAGTGCGGCGCATTCGGGCGGCCGACTTCCTGGTTGTTTCTGCTGCAGTAGCGTCCTTGATGACATCAGCAAGGTCGATGTCCCCTTTGGCCATGATCTTGCTCTGTGTTGTGAGGTCATCTAATCCCAGAATTATTCGGTCTCTCAGGGCTTCTTCGAGGTCTGTAAACCCACAGAGGCCTCCCAGGTTCTGGAGATTCGCAATGAAATCTGCAACGCTCTCTCCTTTCCGCTGGTCCCTCTGGTAAAATTCATGTCTTCGGACAAGCATTGGTACGGTGGGTGCATAGTGGGCCTGTAGAAGGGGTGGGAGGATGTCCCAGTCCATGGTCTTCACCTCAGCCGGTTTTGCTAGTGCCTTGGCCATCTTAAAGACGGCAGGCCTGCAATGGGTCAGGAACACTGCTCGCTTTTTCCCCGTAGTGGCATCCTTCAAGTTGTTGGTCTCCAGAAACATCTGGAACCGGTCTATGTACGAGTCCCAGTCTTCTTGTGCCGGGTCAAATGGAGCGGGTGGTATGGCACTGCCGGACATGGTTTCCATTATTGATGTGCCTTCAGCCACGTGCTCTGTTTGGTGCTCTGTAGTGTTCAGTCAGCTCTGATGTCTCCGCATCCCATCCTTGTCGCCAGTGTCAAGTTCTGCGCATGGGTGCAAGGAACGGAGACAAGGCAGTGAATAGTGAACTTCAACTCTTTATTAATCATTCTGAACAGACCAAAACCCTAGGGCAGCAGCAGCCCTTTTATAGGGCAGGCTGCTGACCTATTAGCCAATGAGAACATGGTAGTGTTAAACCCTTGAAGCAATGAGAGTGGCTCGTTAACAGCCAATCAGATTCTCCAGAACGGACCAATCCAATATCGCTATTATCGGCCAATCAGAAGTGCGGGATTAGAACCCTGCTTTTTCTTTAAGCTTTGTTAAAACTTTATTTAAGTGTTTTTATTAGTTCATAACAAAAACCATGAAGTGACATTCTTCTGCTATCTGAATGTTTGTCTCTTTCAGTGCTTCTAGTTGTACATTTTGCCAATTGCATGTGAATAAATTAAGAAAGCTTGCTATCCAAGAAAACAGAATTTCCTGGCTCATGAGAAGAATTTGCTATGTTAAGACTGGTATCTATATAGTGTAAATTAGATACATATGGAAAAATTAGCATCTAAAGCTTTCAATGAATCTTCATAGGAATATATCACCAGACAAAGTTATAATAGTTTTAAATTGACAGAAGTTTAAAATCTTGATTAAATGGTTAAAATGTTTTAATCCATTTATTACACAATCCAACAGCAAGCATAAAAATAGTGCAATAAAGTATTGTTTTATAATTAATAAAATAACCAAGTAAACCTGCTATTTAACCACTGTTTTGTAGCTTCCATAGGATTGTTTAATATCCTCTTTTGATTCCAGCTGATATTTTAAAACATTCACTGTTTTAGTAAAGATAGTTTGCTTAGTTCCTTGTCTTGAGGTGGCCATTGTTTTCAAATTTTTCTCAATGTGGTGTGAACTTTAGCATTGCTAGAGAGAATATTGAAAGTTCTTGGCTCTCAGAAACTTCTGACTGATAAAGCTAAAGGGAACAAAATAATCTGGGGAATTGTGAGTCATAATATTCAGCTTGAATGGGTCAATCCAGGTGTTATCCACACTGGCCTTAGTATGACTATGTAGTTTTATTTTTGCAAATTGGCCTGCAGCAACGGTAAGCAGGAGACTCCTGTTGCTCACTCTTGCTGCAGGCCGATGCATACGTCATTTTATTGCAGAGCAGAGGGACAAAACTTTAAAATAACACAAAAGCAAGGTCCAGCTGTGGAATCTGGCTCCAGTCCCTAATAATAAGGCTTCTAATTTAACTCTGTAATAGTCAGCTTACCTCATCTAATTGCCAACTGAAAACAGGAGTTTCTAGATGTGTCAGCCCACAATAATTCTGAATAATGAAAATTGGCATATGGGTAACACAAGGAAAAGCCTGTAGAGATTCTCAGGTCATAGCTGTGGAGGCAACTGGGCTTGTTTTTTTTCTTTGAAGACATTTTGCTTCTCATCCAAGAAGCTTCTTCAGCTCACTATCCCATTATCTTATCAGAGCTGAAGAAGCTTCTTGGATGGAAAGTGAAGCATCTTCAAAGAAAAAATAAGAAAGTCCAGTTGCCTCCTGGGGGGAAAAAAAACACCTTTGGGGTAACACAAGGAAGTTTCTCCAAATTATGTCTAATTATGACCATGTTTATGACCATTAAAAAAGAACTTTTTCTAACAAAATAAATACACAAATAAAAATCATGAAGCGTAAAGTTTCACAAGTATAACACCTGTGCTTAGATATTTTCTCAAACTTCAGAGGGAGTTTGAATTGCTGTTTAGACTTAACGTCCTTCTGTGGAAAATATCTGATGATTCAATCAATGCATAGCTGTGACCTACATTTTAATTGGTGTCCTACATACAGTCCCTCACCATTTCTTCAGAACTGACCCAGTTGGCAAGCCATGATATTATGAAATATTTTTCTGCATATTGTCAGTGATTTGTTGTAGGAGCTATTCCTTTAACATTTTTATTGACCGTTCCTTAAAAATTGTGATGGTTTTTGCCAACTTATGGTTCCTATAAATGCTTTTTTGATTAAGAAATCTTCGAACAAATTTCACTGGATTGAGCATATTTTGGAAGATAAGTTATTCATAAACAAGAGGGGCATCTGTTGCAAGCTCAAGACATGTAAATAGCAGACCTGGGAGAAAAGCTTGGATGAAATATCAAAGAGCTTGAGATATTGGATTCATGTGGGATTTGACATAGCATCTGTGAAGTAATAGCTACAAGTAAATATGAATCATTAAAAAGTTTATTATAACTACTCTCGGTGTTACTTCATTATCTAGATCAGTGTCTATCAACCTTAACAACTTTAAGCTGTATGGACTTCAACTCTCAGAATTTCCCAGCCAGCATGAATCATTAAAGAAGTTTCTTATAACTACTTTTAGTGTTACTTCATAAATTCCTAAAGTAGATAATGAAAGTTTAAATACTAAAAATGCAACAGTAGAATAATTGCTTCCAATCAGTAACACCACAATAAAAGAAAATTTGGAGGAGGGGAAAATCCAAGGCTCTTTTCATTATAATGTTTATAAGGGTTTCATGATAACACATTTGAAAGGAGGCAATTAATTTAAAGAGAAATGAAGCTGGAAAACTATTACCTCCAAAGTCTTAAATGTTCTGTGATTATTACCCAGAATAGAGAACCTATTTTTATATTAACAAACTAACTTATTAGACCCTGTTATTCAAATTGCCAAGAAAATTTTAGGTCTCTCTCTCACACACACACACATTACAGATAAGCTTTGTTATTACAGTAAAAGCCTTTTCTCCCATTGAAAAAGTTGATGTTGATAATGAACAGCAAGTTGGTTGAGACAAGAGCTCAAAAATGGTTTGCAGGGGACCTGGTATATTTACCAGGTTAAAAAATGAAGAATGTAAGTAGACATCCTGTATCTTCTATCTTCTATCTATATATATAAAAGTGATTTACCACTCACGCATCATCACAAAATCTCCAGAACCATGAAGCCTACAAAATTGAAATTTACACATATGTTCCTCTTGGCTTCTAGGTGCTCACTAAGAAAGGATTTTTCAAAATGACCATCAGAGCATTAGTATTTCCTATATTATTATTAACATGCGCTGATGCTAAGGAAATCTACGCTCCCTCCCCACCTGAAAAGAAATCTGTTCCAAATGCAAAACACAAGCAGAGTAGAGGATTTTCAGTTTCAGTTTCATATCAGCAAGCAGCTTTAGTACAGAACAGTTGAGCTAAGCTAGGCCCAGGCTCCTTGCTGTCTCCTTTCTCACACAGCAAATACGGTTTCAGTTTCCAAACAGCTCTCAACACTCTCACATACTGACAGGACGCTAGCCAGATGAATACCGATGGATGCTGGTAGGGAGAGGCAGAATTTTTTCCCCTTATTTTCCTCCCCAAAAACTAAGCCTGACCACATAGTTTTGTAGTGAAGCATAGGTATTGAGCTAGTTTAATAATGTATGCGTTTCGCATCACTGAAGCCTATGGCAACCTTTGGAGAGGTTGTAGGTTATACTCAGTGCTACTAGCTATCATCAATTGTGCATTCCATTTTTAAGACTGATGCATTTTTAAACTATAACTAAACCTGAGCTAAGAAAGACAGATCCACTGTGGAAAAGATGGCTTCTGATCCGTGAACAGCATTAGTGTTCCTAAAAATCAAAGAACAAATTTTCATCATTTTCTCATTTACTTTCACCAAAGTTTATCACTTGACTTTTAGAATTTATACAAGATGGTTGTTGTTGTGTATGTACCATAGTTAATAAAGTATGAGCTTGAGGTAAAGTGCAGGGTTCTGGCCCTGCACTTCTGATTGGCTGTTAGGCGGCCAGATCGGATTGGTTAGTTCTTAGGAATCCGATTGGCCCTTAACAGAGGATTATTATTGGTTAAAAGAGCTAGCGTTCAAAGCTCGCTATTGGATAATTCTCACAAGGGTTGCCTATATAAGGCAGAGTTCACTGTTGTTGTTTTTGAGAAGTCACTATGCAATAAAGAGCTGAAAGTTCACATTCAGAGGCTGTCTCCATTTACTCCGACCCATGTCCAAGTACTTAACACTGGCGACGAAGGTGGGATTTGGAGACGTCTGAACCTAAGAAGCCAGGAAGCAATACTGAGCACGTGATAAGACGACGCCAACAACGGAACCATGTCCGGCGGCATCGTACCACCCGCTCCGTTCGATCCAAACCAAGAGGATTGGGAATCCTACATGGATCGCTTCCAAATGTTTCTCGAGACGAATAACTTGAAGGACACCACACCAGCAAAGAAGCGGGCACTGTTCCTGACGCATTGCGGCCCAACTGTATTTAAGATGGCTAAAGCACTCGCCAAACCTCGAGAAGTGAAAGCCATGAGCTGGGACGACCTCGAACCCATCCTGAGAGACCATTACGTGCCAACCGTGCCTACACTTGTGAGACGCCACGAGTTTTATCAGAGAAATCAGCGAAAAGGAGAGAGCGTGGCCGATTTCGTGGCGGACCTCCAGAATTTAGGGGGCCTCTGCGGGTTCACCGATTTAGAAGAAGCACTAAGAGATCGAGTAATTCTGGGATTAGATGCGCTAGGCGTGCAAAGCAAGCTGATGGCGAAAGGCGACATCAGCCTTGCTGACGCCATCGCCGAAGCCACGGCTGCGGAGGTGACTAAAAAGTCAGCTGCACAATTACGGTGAAGCCGCACTCCAGCAACACCACTGACCGGCGAAATCTTACCCAACTCAGAAGGGCAGCTTGCAACAACGCACCACGAGGACCTCTCTTCGTCGTTAGACAGCGACGAAGAAGGGGTCCATCGACTGCGGTCTGACCGGGACCCTCGCCCTAAGCCCTTATACCCTTGCGCTGGCTGAGGAGCAAACCATGCCAGGGCCGAATGCAAATTCCGCGACGCACTCTGCCATGAGTGCGGGAAACGAGGCCACATCAGCCGGGTCTGCCGCAGCTTACTAGGACCCAGCCAGGCCTCAAGAGGGGCCAACTATCGCCAATCAACAGGAAACCGTCCTGTAAGGTGAGAGCCAGTAAACCACTCCTACAGAAATCGAGCTTTGCAAAAAGAAGAGGCTCACCATACTATCACTATAGGTCACGCCTCAGTTTTGGACACTAAGAAAATTCGAGTCACGGTAGCCATCGAGAACCAGCCTTGCCACATGGAGGTCGACTCGGGATCGTCCCTCTCGATGGTGTCTTGGAAGACACTCAAGCAACTAATCCCCACAATCCAACACCAAGACCTCCAATTTCAATGCCTCATCCTCAAGGACTACCAAGGAAATCGAATCCCCGTTGTCGGGTCCTGCCGAGTCCGAGTCTCCTTCAAAAAGCATACAGAGTACTTACCTCTAATGATCATCGATAGAGATAGACCTAGTCTATTAGGCCTCCAATGGTTTGTGCCACTCAGCATTGAAGTGGCCGGCGTGAACCGAGTCGGTGGTTGTGAGTGAGTGGAAGACCTTATTTCTGAGTTCAGTGACGTCTTCGCGGACCGTTTAGGCGAGTATAAGGGGACCCCAATCTCATTTAGTCTAGATCAAAAAGTAGCCCCTATTCGCTTGAAGCCCCGTCGAGTTCCATTCGCTCTTAAAGCAAAGATCGACGAACAACTCGACAAGCTAATTGCTCAAGGGGTGTTGAAGCCCATCGATCATTCTCCATGGGAAACCCCTATTGTAACACCCATTAAGCCAGACGGGTCAATCCGAATTTGTGGGGACTACCGGGCCACTTTAAACCACGCCCTACAGCAGAATGCGTATCCAGTTCCGGTGGTACAGCACCTCCTTCATTCCTTGGGGGGCGGAAAGGTTTTCGCTAAATTAGATTTAGCTCAAGCTTATCAACAACTACCAGTGGATGAAAAGACAGCCCAAGCCCAAACAATTGTAACGCACAGAGGTGCCTTTAAATGTACCCGATTGCAATTTGGGGTTAGTGTAGCCCCGGGGATATTCCAAAGCCTCATGGAAAGGTTGTTACAGGGAATCACGGGCGTGGTTCCGTATTTTGATGACGTATTAATTGCAGCCCCTACCAAAAAAATCTTGCAGGATCATTTGAAATGTGTTCTTAAAAAATTCCAAGAGGCAGGACTTAAGGTGAAAAAAAATAAATGTCACTTATATACTGACAGTGTTGAGTTTCTAGGGTATAGGATTGATAGCCAGGGCATTCATCCTACCGAAAGTAAATTAAAGGCTATAAAAAATGCTCCCAGGCCACGTAACAAGGCCGATCTCCAGGCGTTCTTAGGCCTCATTAATTTCTATAATGTATTTTTACCGCACAAGGCGACTGTTGCTGAACCGTTACACCGGTTATTAGATTAAAAAAGCATTATGGGTATGGGGTTACCGGGAAGAACAAGCGTTCCGGAATGTTAAAAAACTGCTCACATCTGACTCTGTACTTATGCAGTATAACGAGACTTTACCATTAGTATAACCTGCGATGCATCGCCCTTCGGGGTGGGTGCCATTTTGAGTCATGTACTGCCTAATGGGAACGAAGCCCCTGTTGCTTACTTTTCGAAGACTTTCACAAGCAGAGCGGAACTATGGCCAAATTGATAAAGAAGCTCTCGCAATCGTTTCAGCTGTAAAGAAATTTCATGAATATATGTATGGAAGGACATTTACCATTATAACTGACCACGAACCGTTGCTAGGGATAATAGCCGGGGACAAGCCAACCCCCTACATATTATCCCCTAGAATGACCCGATGGTCAGAATTCCAAGCTGCTTATAATGATCGCCTGCAATATCGCCCAGGGAAGGCCATTCCCCATGCTGACGCATTAAGCCGAGCACCACTTCCAGACACTCTCGACGATCCGGCACCAACGGCAACCACGTTGCAGATCGAAACACTCAACTCACCTCCTATGACCACCCGAGACATCGCGAGAGAAACCAAACGAGACCACACCCTAGCTTGAGTCCTAGGCTGGGTAGAACGCAGATGGCCATTGGACCAAGTACCAGATGACTTCACGCCATTCAAATCGCGAAAGGCTGAACTTTTTTCCCAAAAAGGCTGTATTATCTGGGGCGATAGAGTCGTTGTCCCAGAACAACTCCGGAAGACGCTGCTACAAATCCTGCATGAGGGCCACCCCGGCATCGTGCGGATGAAAGCGCTTGCACGAAGCTATGCGTGGTGGCCGGGCATGGACCGGCAAATCGAGCAGTGGGTCAAAGCGTGTACCAATTGCCAACAAGCCAGCAATGCCCCACCAAAAGCCATGCCTTCTGAATGGGAGACGTCACGTGGACCCTGGTGCAGAATCCACCTGGATTTCGCGGGGCCAACCAAAGGATATACCTTCCTGCTGACAGTCGACGCATACTCCAATTGGTTAGAAATTCATCGTATGACGGCTACAACTTCCGAGGCAGTGATCAAGATCCTAAATAGACTCTTTGCAACCCACGGATTGCCTGACGTCCTGGTGTCCGATAACGGGCCACAGTTTACGGCTCGAATGTTCGAGCAATACCTCGCTGACTGCGGCATCCGCCATGCACTCACCTCGCCTGCGCACCCTGCGACCAATGGCCGAGCGGAACGCATGGTCCAATTTGTTAAAAAGACTTTGCAAAAAATGGACTATGACAATATCGATGACAAGGTCAACCAAATTCTCTTTTTGCAACACATAACTCCACACAGAGTTACTGGCAGAACTTCCGCAGAACTACTGATGGGACGAAGACTCCGTTCCCACCTCGACCGGTTGCACCCTGCTTACGAACTGGAAAAGCCAATAGGATCCAGTGGTCGCTATCGCACCTTCCAGGTAGGAGACCACGTTTACGCACGAAACTTATCAGGCGATCCGTTATGGATAGAGGCAACGGTAGTATGAGTGACCGGCCCCAAATCCTACATAGTGAAATGCTGTGACAATAGACTGTCTAAACAGCATATCGACCAATTACGGTCATGACTCACAACGGCCAGTCAACAACTCCCCCATGACCAAACCGAGGGGGGGGAGGTACAGAAGAAGATGACGTTCCAGGGAACCTGCTCGAAAGGAGCGACGAATTAAGTGAGACTCAGGAAATGGAGCAGGAAGGAGAATTGTTTGCACCGCAAGAAATTGCACCTGAGCAAGAAGCAGATCCCCTGCCAAACAACAATCTACTTCAACAGGATTGCAATCAACCAGTCCAACGAAAATCCGAAAGACTTAAAAGACAACCGTCCTATTTAAAGGACTATATAACTACACTGTAATCAAGAAGCCAGGGGGAAGGGGTGTTGTGTATGTTCCATAGTTAATAAAGTATGAGCTTGAGGTAAAGTGCAGGGTTCTGGCCCTGCACTTCTGATTGGCTGTTAGGTGGCCAGATCGGATTGGTTAGTTCTTAGGAATCCGATTGGCCCTTAACAGAGGATTATTATTGGTTAAAAGAGCTAGCGTTCATAACTCACTATTGGACAATTCTCACAAGGGTTGCCTATATAAGGCAGAGTTCACTGTTGTTGTTTTTGAGAAGTCACTATGCAATAAAGAGCTGAAAGTTCACATTCAGAGGCTGTCTCCATTTACTCCGACCCATGTTCAAGTACTTAACAGTTGTAAATATCTGGATCCTTCTTTTTAGGAGAAAAAACTGGTTCAGAGGATCAGTGCTGCTTTTTCTGCCTTTAGGGCGTGCCTTACAGGCCTTGGCAGTAAATTATAAGGTCAAACAGACTTCATGAAAATCAACTTTCAAAGTGCTGAGCAAAGAAGCAGAGAGAATGTGAAATACTGTGGTGGCAAACACACACATACAGTTAAGATAATTGTGTTGAACAATTTATATTGGGATAGGTAGCTTTGAAATGAACATTAGTATGAAAAACAAAATACAGTAAAATTGAGGCTGTGGTGGTAAACTGCAGTAAGGAAAAACTGAATGAATCAGCAGGCCTGACCACGTTTCTTATCCATCCAACAGTGTCAGCAGAATTAACCAGCAATTAAAAATCTTGATTGTTTGAAACCTTAACAAAAAAGATGATATAAATAGGTACAGTTGGAAAGGAAAAGTAACACTTACCGCCAGTAGTATGAAATACAGCCAAGCTAAATTCCTGAACTTTCTATAGTAGAAAGCAAAACTTAGTAAACCAGCAGTACTAAAACAAGCAGACTTTATTGCGTGTAAAAGGATATCCACACTTTTAAATTCTGTGTTCAGTTATAGCAAGAAAAGTCAATATGGGCTGCATTTGTTCCACATTTTTTGGGAATCACATCCACATCAGCTACTATACAAACAAATGAGACTCTCAAGCAGTCCCAGTGTTGCCACCTAGTCTTTTTTCTTCACCTCATCCCCAGATTGCATGTTTCTTTAATCATTTGCATTCTTTCTGTTTCTCTAAGGATTCCAAAAGATATATCAGGTTCACCTTTTACCAACAATTTTTATCTTCTCAACAGCACTGTCAAATATTTATACTGAAAACAAAAAAACTGACTACATATCTTCTCAGCCCTGCTTCCAAACTGCTTCCCAAACTGAGCTTCACCAGTGATTGAGGTCTTACATTTGGTTTTCCTCAGTTCTTGTTAGGCAATATCCAAAAGGAACAAAATTTATTTCCTGACCCAGTACTCACTTTAATTTTGCCTAATATCAATGAGCTATGTGTACCAAATTTGTCCTAATCAGAAATAATGCAGGTCTTCTTGAAATGTGCAAAACAATCTTGAGATTCAAAATTAAAATAGCAAATGATTGAGAGCCAGTTTCGTCAAATGGTTAAGGCAGGGATGTCAAACATGCGTTTCGTCAAATGGTTAAGGCAGGGATGTCAAACATGCGTCGTCACAGCGGCATTACATGATGTATCATCACTTTTTCCCCCTTCGCTAAACCGGGCATGGCATGGCCAGCATGTGACACATTCGGGCTGGCCCACAGGCTGCAAGTTTAACTGCCTTAGCTCTGGAAACCAGCTGAGTGACTTTGAGTCGATAACTTTTTCTCAGCTTAATCCACTTGTCTGAGTGTTGTTACAGTGAGAAAAATAGGAGAAAGAAGGTATATTGGATATATTTGGTACATTATTTCTAAAAATAGTAAGGGATAAAAAATAAATAAATAGTAAAATCTATCCATGGTGTTGGATTGTATATCCTATTCTCAGTTCAACTGATACTATATCTGCAGAATTTGGCTATATCTACGTTAAATTTTCTGAGTGTTTGCATTTCTTCACCAACGAATGTTATCAGAACTCTCTGTGGATCCTATTATACATAAAAGGAGTCTGTTAGATCTGGGAGAGTGGGCGCAAGAACGGAGACGAGGCATCGAATAGTGACTCCAACTCTTCATTGGTGACTTCAGAACAGAGCGAAAAACTAGGGCAGCAGCAGCTCCTTTTATAGAGCTGGCTGCTGTCACAACAACCAATGATTTGAGTTTGCTGCGCTGGAAAGCGTCCAATCAGCGGTGACCCACTAACAGCCAATCAGATCAGCTGACAATGACCAATCACGATCCGCTATCAGCGGGCCAATCAGAAGTGCAGGTTTATGAGCCTGCTGTGAAAGTAAAACTATTAGAATCGCAAGCTGACGAGTTTGCTTAGTTCAGAACACCCCTCCCCCCTAGGTTCCGTATCAAGGGTGGGGTGATGTATTCTCGCAGGTAGGCAGGTCGTCTCACCTGTCTACCTGATCTTCGTTGCTCCACCAGTCTTTGCCCGGACTCTGGTTCCGGTGGGCTGTTGGTTGAACTCGGCGGTAATGGTGATCTGGCTTCTCCGATAGGTGACTCGATGTTGTCATCTCTACTCCTATCAAGGCTGTCATCTGGATTCTCTGGGGTTGCTGATGCCGCCATGCTGCTTCGTGGAGAGATGGCCATCTGCCCCGGCTCTTTTTCGGAAGATGAATAATCCAGGTTTGGTTGCGCTGATTGCTGGTTTTCGAGTACTGGGTCGGGTACTAGTTCGTTTTCGGCCCCCTTGATTTCCCTTCCCCCCCTGGTTTGGAGTTCAGGGCTTGTGAAGGGGGTAGGTGCCAGCCTGGAGGGTAGCTGGTCGATGTGGTGCTTCCACAGTCTCCCATCAGCAGTTTGTAAACGGTAGGAACGGGGACCTGTAAGTTGAGTTATGGTAGCGGGGACCCACAATGGGTCACCGGTAAGATTTTTTGCAAAAAACGGGTCGCCTACCTTGAGCGTACAATACTTGCTGCTGGACCCCAGGGGCTTTTCCGGTGTGTAGGCAGGGTGCAGTCGGTCAAGATGTGATCGAAGTTTCCTGCCCATCAGGAGTTCGGCTGGGTTTTTGTTTGTGGTGCTGTTTGGAGTAATGTGTTGGAGGAGGAGCATCCTGGTCACCTTGTCGTGGATGTTCCCCTGTTCCATCTTGTGTAAGGTTTTCTTTATGAACTGGACCATTCGTTCAGCCCTACCATTGGCCGCAGGGTGAGCCGGCAATGTTAAGGCGTGGCGTATCCCCCGGTCTGCTAGGTACTGCTCAAATGCCAAGGCGGTGAATTGTGGGCCATTGTCTGAAACCAAGACATCTGGCAGGCTGTGTGTAGCAAATAGCCTGTTTAGTTTTTTAATGATTGTCTCTGTTGTGGTGCTCTTCATTTTGTGGACCTCAAGCCAGTTGGAATAGGCATCCACTGTTATGAGAAATGTATGCCCCTTGGTGGGTCCCGCAAAATCGATGTGGATACAGGACCAGGGACCTCGGGGTGCTTCCCATTCCGTTGGTGGTGCTTTTGGTGAAGCTGAGCGTGTTTCCTGGCATTTGTTGCAGGTAGAGACCCAGGTTTCTATTTGCTTATCTATGCCTGGCCACCAAGCGTAGCTCCTTGCTAGTGCCTTCATTCGCACGATGCCTGGGTGTCCATCATGCAATAGTTTTAGGACCTTAGGCTGCAGACTTTCTGGGATGATGACTCTGTCTCTCCATAAAACACATCCTTTTTGGGAGAAAAGTTCTGTCTGCCTGTGTTTGAAAGGCTTGAAGGTGTCGTTGAGTTCATTGTCAGGCCAACCTCTTTCCACCCAGCTGAGGACCCGTACTAAACAAGGGTCCTTCCTTGTTTCTGACGCGATGTCTTGTGCAGTCAGTGGTGGTGATGGAAGTGTCTCGATTTGTAGTATAGTTAGGGTTGGAGCTGGGTCATCCAGGACTTCTGGTAGCGGAAAGCGGCTCAGGGTGTCAGTGTGGAGAATGGCTTTCCCTGGCCGGTGACGCAATTGGTAATCGTATGCGGCTAAAAACTCTGACCAGCGTGTCATTCTTGGCAATAAGATGTGGGGAGTTGGTTTATCCCCAGCCAAGATGCCAAGTAGTGGTTTGTGATTGGTGATTATAGAAAAGGATCTTCCATATACATACTCATGGAATCATTTGATTGCAGACACAATAGCGAGAGCCTCTTTATCTAGTTGGCTATAGTTTCTCTCAGTTTTAGATAAAGTTCTAGAAAAGAATGCAATGGGCGCCACAGTACCATTTGGTAGGATGTGGCTCAGGATGGCTCCTACTCCAAACGGTGAGGCGTCACAGGTGACAGTTAATGGTATCGTTATATTGTATCAATACAGCATCTGATGTTAAAAGGTCTTTTACTTGCTGAAAAGCTCGCTCTTCTCGATGTCCCCAGACCCAGGAAGCCTTCTTGTCAAGGAGCCTATGCACGGGTTCAGCAACAGTCGCCTTCTGGTGTAGGAAGATGTTATAAAAGTTGATTAGTCCCAGGAAGGCTTGGAGATCTGTTTTGTTTCTAGGTCTCGGGGCATTTTTTATTGCAGCCAATTTTTTCTCAGTAGGGTGAATTCCCTGTTTGTCAAGAAGGTAACCAAGGAATTCAACCCTCTCCGTACATAGTTGGCACTTGTCCTTCTTGACCTTCAGGCCAGCGTCTTTAAATTTTTGGAGGACCATTCTTAGTCATTTTTCTAGTATATTTCTAGTGGGAGCAGCTATCAGGACATCATCGAAATATGGCACGACCCCTTTTATGCCTTGTAGCAATCTCTCCATCAGACTTTGGAAGATGCCAGGTGCTACGCTCACTCTGAACTGGAGTTTATTACACTTGAATGCACCTCTATGTGTAACTATAGTTTGGGCTTCTGCGGTCTCTGCATCTACGGGCAGCTGCTGGTACGCCTGGGCTAAGTCCAATTTTGTGAATATTTTTCCACCCCCAAGGGAATGAAGGAGGTGTTGGACCACAGGCACAGCGTAAGCACTCTGCTGAAGTGCGTGGTTTAGGGTGGCCTTGTAATCCCCACAAATTCTCAAAGATCCATCAGGTTTTATGGGGGTTACAATTGGGGTCTCCTATCGGGCATGGTCAATCAGTTCCAACACGCCTTGGGCTATTAATTTGTCCAATTGTTCGTCAATCTTTGGTTTGAGTGCAAAGGGCACTCGACGAGGCTTAAGGCGAATGGGTGCAATATCAGGGCAGAGGTTAAACGATATGAGGGATCCCTTGTACTTGCCTAGCTTCTTGGTGAAAACTTCCTGGAATTCCTGGACAAGGGCCGCTTCCCAGTCATCGCCTTCGGTCTGGTTGATGCCTGCCAGTTCGATTCCCAGAGGCGCGAACCACTGTAAGCCTAGCAAGCTGGGTCGATCTCTATCGATGACGGTAAGAGGTAGAGTTGCGGTGTGGTCCTTGAAAGAGACTTGGACGTGGCTGGAACTGGCGACTGGGATTCTATTCCCCTGGTAGTCCTTCAATATAATTCTCTGAGTGCTGAGGTCCTGGCAGCAGATGTCACGGATCAGCTGTTTGAGGGTTTTCCAGGAAACCATCTATAGGGACGACTCGGAGTCGACTTCCATAATGCATGGTTGATTCTCAATAATGACCTTTACTCGGATTTTCCTTGCATCAAGGGATGAAGTGTGGCTGATGGTGATGGTTTGATGTGCCTCTTCTCGTCTGGTAGAAGTAGCTGGTGCTCGGTTTCTGTAGTAGTGGTTCCATTGGTTGCTTGGGCGGTCCCGATTTACTGGTGGGGTGCCTGTTGTCTGCCGGAAATTATTTTCTCTTCGGTTCGGGCTGGGCCCTTGCTTGCTTCTACAAACCTTTGCAATGTGGCCCCTCTTTCCACAGGAATGACAGAGTGCATCTAGGAATGTGCAGTATGATCGTGGGTGGTTTCCCCCGCAACCAGCACACTGGAATGAGGGCTTATGACTCCGTTGATCTCGCTGATCACATCTGTTGATCTCCTCTCCCTCGCTTTCTGATGAGGATTCGAGGTCTTCATGGTGGGTGGTCGTTGCGTGCCTCTCGGGACAAGGCATAGTATTACTGGCGAGTTGGCGGTGCGGTCTGTTTGCTTGGCGCATTCGAGCGGCTGACTTCCTGGTTGCTTCTGCTGCAGTAGCATCAGTGATGACATCTGCGAAGCTGATGTCTCCCTTTGCCATAATCTTGCTCTGGGTTGTGGGGTCTCTTAGACCCAGAACAATTTGATCTCTCGTGGCTTCTTCAAGATTGGCGAAGCCACAGAGTCCCCCCAGGTTTCTGAGGTCTGCGATGAAGTCTCCAACACTCTCACTCACCTGCTGGTCCCTCTGGTAAAACTCATGTCTTCTGATGAGTGTTGGCACCGCTGGGGCCTAATGGGCCCGGAGGATTTGGGCGAGAGTGTCCCAGTCCATCGTCTTGACTTCCACTGGTTTTGCAAGTGCCTTTGCCATCTTAAATACGGTGGGCCCGCAATGGGTCAGGAATACAGCTCGTTTCTTGCCAGGCGTAGCATCTTTCAGGTTGTTGATTTCCAGGAACATCTGAAACCTGTCCATATATGAGTCCCAGTCTTCGTTAGCCGGGTCAAATGGAGCAGGTGGTATGGCGCCGCTGGTCATGTTGCCACGATTGGTGCGCTCTCAGCCATGTGCTCTGATATCGTGCAATGAGTGATCAGTCAGCTCTATCGTCTCCGCATCCCACCCTCGTTGCCAGTGTTAGATCTGGGAGAGTGGGTGCAAGAACGGAGACGAGGCATCGCATAGTGACTCCAACTCTTTATTAGTGACTTCAGAACAGAGCGAAAAACTAGGGCAGCAGCAGCTCCTTTTATAGAGCTGGCTGCTGTCACAACAACCAATGATTTGAGTTTGCCGTGCTGGAAAGCGTCCAATCAGCGGCGACCCACTAACAGCCAATCAGATCAGCCGACAACAACCAATCACGATCCGCTACTAGCGGGCCAATCAGAAGTGCAGGTTTACGAGCCTGCTGTGAAAGTGAAACTATTAGAATCGCAAGCTAATGAGTTTGCTTAGTTCGGAACAGAGTCTAAATGAACAAATAGCACCAAAATTCAATAGTCATTTCATTTATTTTATAAATATTGTCATACAAGAGATGTTCCAGTGTGAAAAAGTAATTATTCCCCTAGTTCAATCAGTTCAATTAAGGTGATAATTAGGAACAGTTGTGTAGTTATTGAGTCAGGATAGTTGGAGCCAAGCAGGCTCTATATAAATCTCACAAATTCACAAGCTCTTCTCATCATCATTACAATTTCCTATATGGAATCTAGACGCATACTATGTCCGGCTAAAAAGACATTTCTGACTTTAAAAAGTCCTTAATACCTATCAGTTTTGATTACAAATCTATTTCTTAAGTTCTGAGACCCAACTAGTTTGCAGGCAGAGGCATCATCTTGAAATGGCAATAATTTGGTACAAAGAAACTTCCCAAGAATGTCTATCTGAATCACAAAGTTAAAACCACTACCCCACTTACAGATCTCTAGGCTTGGCTTGTCCTGACTGTCAATGTTCATGACCCCCACCATCAGAAAAGGACAAAGTAAAGAAATGAGATTCATGGAAGCAAAAGGAGGCTGAAGTTATTGCTAAGAAAAATACTGATGTTCAACTCAAGTTTGCTAGTAACATCTGGATTACTCTTCCTATTTTTGGAGGAATGTTCAATGCAAGATAGTCAAAACCAAAATATTTTGGGCAACTTAGATATCACTATGTTTAACAGAAAATAAAGAACCTATTCTTCAATGAGAACCTTGTGCCAAAATTTTAAGTGTGAAAGGAGGTAATAGCATTCTCAGGACCTGCAATTTGTCATAGTTAAAGAAAGCATGAATTTTATTCTACATATTCGAGAATTCTACAGAAGAATGTAAGGCTATGACTCAAGGTCATGATGATTGTAAACATACAAAAAGGGGAATATCTGCAAAAAACAGAAATGGTGTTTTGTAACAACCAAGTCAAAGTCAAAAACTATACGTCGTAGAAATGTGGTAGGATCTAAAAGCAGCAGATCACATTAAGCAGTGATAGGATTCAAATTTTTAACAACCAGTTCTGTGGAGATGGCTTAGGTGGTGGGCCTGGCTTGGTGGTCCTGTGACTGGGTGGACATGGCTTGGTGGTCATGTTATTCTCTGGGTGTGGCCAACTGAATATCACTCACATCGAGGCACGCATCTCCTCGTTTGGCCTCTCATGACTATGGGGATGCTGCAACAGTTGTAAGTGTGAAAAATGGTCATAAGTCACTTTTTTCAGTGCCGTTGTAACTTTGAATGGTCACTCCACATAAGCAAAGTACCAGCAAAGGAGAGAAAAAAAACCTCCAAATAAGTTCTTGAGACAGGAAGTCTAGTCCTGCCAAGAATGTAATAAGGGTTAACGGAGAGGCAGTTTCTGTAAGCAATACCAGAATGTTTCCTTCCTGCTTTCCTTACAGGATTAGGCCAGTAATTTCTTCTAACAACCGGTTCTCCAAACTGCTTAGAATGTTAACAACCGGTTCTAGCGAATAGGTGCAAACTGGTAGAATCCCACCCCTGATATTAAGCCTCCCACCCCCATTCCAGATGTTACTAAGTTGAAGTAGCTCACTGTAGATGACTGGGCTATGGAAGATTCATACAAAGTAGGTGTGATTGATTCACCATTAATTACAACAAGTTTTTAGAACAGTTATTACTGATAAAGGTTAAATAAGGAGGGAAAAGACAGGCATTTGATATGGTAAACAGAGAAGTACTATGGTACTTAAAATAGAACCTAGATCAGTGGTGGCTAACCTTTTTGGGCTCCTGTGCCAAAAATTGTGCTTGTCAGCATGCACGCACTCACGTGCCAGCACCCAGAATGCAATACATGCCCCCTTTCACCACACCCCCTGCGTATGCGCATGCAATCCCTTCCCCCTTACTTGCACTGCGCCTCACAGCTGATTTTTTGGCTGGTTTGAGGCCTTTTTGGCCTCCCAGAGGCTTCAAAAAAGCCTCTGCAAGGCTTTTCAGGCCGAATTATAGGCCCATTTTGTCACTTCTGGAATTACAGGGCCTATAATTCATCCTAAAAAGCCTTGCAGAGGATTTTTCCAAGCCTCTGGGAGGCCGTAAAAGGCCTCAAACCAACCGGAAAAAAAATCAGCTGTGAGGCGCACACATGCGCAGTGAGGTAAATTTGCCTGTGGCTCACATGTCAGCACAAGTGGCTCTGCGTGCCACTTATGGCATGCGTGCAATAGGTTCGCCATCATGGATGACTGCTGGCTTTGATTAAAGACTTTTACACAAGTACATGTTTGAGGGTGTGGTATGGGGTTAATGGGGCTCTGACTAACAGGATTCACACAAATAAAGGTGTAAGGCAAGAGTGTATCCTGGCCCCATTATTATTTAGTTTATATATCAATTACTTGTCAGGGTTAATGAAGGATCCCACGGTATATGCCTACAATTCTAAATACATATGGCTTGTTCTATACTGATTATATGATTTTATTATCATTTCCACAAGTAGGATTACATACACTATTAAGAAGATTCAATGGTTAGATGGCCTAGATATTGGTATCTGAATAGAGATCTGTTTAACATTCATATTTTATTATGTTTTTAATTTATGTCATGCCATACACTAAATAAATAAATGGATTTGGTTACAATACACATTAATTGATACTTTTAGACTTTTCAACTTAAAACTGATCCATATTTTCAATATTCCACAAAAGAAATCAAATAGCTCTCATATTTAGTCAACATATTTTATTTATCCACAATGTTCTTCCAATGTCACTTGTTTTGAGCTAATTTAACATTTACCTAAGCTGGTTAATTCATCAGATACATTGACTAAAGAAAGACATTTAATCATGCAAAAATCATTACTGAGTTGGCAACTCTGCATTGTAATTAATGTTAGCTCCTGCAGAAAGTTAGATTTAGCTTTTTATTATTTAACACTAAAAAGAAGTTTGTATGTAGTGAAATTAGCAAGTCTTAAAAACTTCATTTGCACAAAAATTAGGTATGAAATTCCATCTATGGTATCTTATAAAGTGAGCTCTGTGCATGGGAAATCTAGGGTTTTTTTTTTGTTAAAAACACTAACATTATGTGCTTTTTAAATTACTGCTGATTTTTTTGACTTTTTTCTGCAAGCATTCAAAAAGCAATATCTATAAAAGAATTCATTTCTATTTCATCAGAGTGAAAGTGGCTTTTTGAAAGTTTTTCGAAGACATCTTCTACAACAATAAATTTATATTTATATATATGAAGCTTTAAATGCGAAAGCATAATCATGAATTTAGAATTTTTGGTAATTGTAGATGCATAAATTACATTTAAAAGTCAATGAATACATGTGGCAATCTTTGCTGAAACATAATTTTTTTAAAAAAAGTTATCTGGGGATCTGAGCTATTTCAAAGCTTATATAATAATCTCAATACTTTAAAAAAAACTTGTATTTTAGAAGAGCACAGTAATAACTGTAAATAGCTTTTCTTTTTTCTTTGTATTTTTGCAAAATAAAACCTCTCTTTTTCTCCATCAATCTATTCTGCAAGCTTTTCTTAGTATTCAAGACTGTATTTTCTGGAGATACTAGCCGGCGTGTAAAAGACTGTATGTGTGTGTTGAAAAAATACCTTATATAGGTTTAAATGCATAAATAAAGTTGAAGTGTAAGTTATGAAAATTTAATTAACATAATTCTGTATCAATATATACCAAATGTACTTTTCACAGATCTCATAAACTTACCATGAATTTAGAAAATATACTGTACACTTTTCTACCCTTCCTGGATTCTCTGTACAATATTCATGCCATATCAAGTATACTGCTAAAATTTCCCATGTTAAATTATTGCTTTATTGTGAAAAAAGGGGTACTATTCAATTTTGGCATTAGATAAGCCCTAATAATCAAATTATGTTGGAAAAGAAGACTGCAACTGTTATGAACTAATAAAAACGCTTAAATAAAGTTTATCAAAGCTTAAAGAAAAAGCAGGGTTCTAATCCTGCTCTTCTGATTGGCTGATAATAGCGATATCGGATTGGTCCATTCTGAAGAATCTGATTGGCTGTTAACGAGCCACTCTCATTGGTTCAAGGGTTTAATACTTCCATGTTCTCATTGGTTAATAGGTCAGCAGCCTGCCCTATAAAAGGGCTGCTGCTGCCCCAGGTTTTTGTCTGTTCACGATGATTAATAAAGTGTTGAAGTTCACTGTTCACTGCCTCGTCTCCGTTCCTTGCACCCATGCGCAGAACTTAACAGCAACCATACAAGATTTCAATATATCTTTATTACATGTATGAACTGAAATATTCTGTGCAACACAACTGCTTTCTCTGAAGTTTACAAGTCTACCTTTTATAGGCCTCTTAGAAGAAAAGAGAGGGTGCAGCCCATCTATGGCAAACTAACTCTAGTCAGTCTTACTTCTGGGAAGTGTTACAAAGAATGGGAGACAGGGCATAGATGCCAAACTAGTGAATCCTGAGTGAATTTTATCTTAAAACCAAGAGTTGGATAACGGATGGTTTAGAAGTCCTTTTAGTGGTCACTGTAATCATAAAATATTTCTGATAATAGATTTAATGAACATCCAGCCATATTCTTATACTTAATATGTTTTTCATACTGATATATTTGTCACACTCACGTGTACCTCAACATTCCTAGAGATATGCATTCCTTAGTAAAGTGTCATCCTTAGGGAAACATTCAAACCAGCATCTACATTTCCTGTATCAGATGAGGAGAGCACACCTTTCTCCTTCTGTCCTGGCCACTTTTTACAGAGGCATAAATGAGAGCATTTTAACAAACTGCATCACTGTTTGGTTTGATGGCAGCTGTGCCTCAGTTGGAAAAACCATTCAGAGAGTGGTAAGAACAGCTGAGAAGATTATAGGAAGCTTGCTTCCTGCTATTCAGGATACTGCTTATAAGTGCTATGTGCTTAGAGCTCAAAGCATTGCTAGAGACCCCACACACCTACTTCACAGTCTGTTTCTGTTGCTCCCCTCTGGGAGGAGGTTTCAAAGTATTTCTAGCAGGACTACCCAATTCGGTAACAGCTTTCTTCCCTATGCCATCCGTCTGGTAAACTCGCAGGATTTGATTTTCTCGCTATGTACATGTATACATCTGAACTAGACTGTTGTTTTCTCTGTATCATATAATATATGTGGGTATATGCATAATTTTGTATTTATTTATTTATTTTATTATTATTTGTCCTGTTTATATAGTATATATTGGAGGTGGTGATCCTTTGAGAGCTCTATGCAATGAAATTCCATTTTAATGTATGCCAATTAGTGTACATTCAAAGTGGCAATAAAGTTATTCACAGTCTAAGTCTAGGATATGGATTAATATTTTTAAATCATGAAGAAAAATAAATACAAACAGGAATGGTTATTTCTGAGGAATTATTACAGAAGACGCTAATGTCCCTGTGTTTTTATTTGCCTGTAAAACACTAATATAGTTTTCAACATACTATTGAATGACATTTTTGTGATTGAAAATCCTAGTTCAGTTTAAGTTATTGTACAATATATCAATACATTTGGGATATTTATAGAGGTTCTTAAATGTCAGTATAGCTTAAAATGAAAATGGAAAATTAGATACGGAAAAATTCTGCCTTTAGATCTTTGTTTAATGAATGGACATTTCTGTAGCTGGTGGGTGACTTATGAAGTGATGGAGAAATTCAATTTTCGTAGTTTTTACATCTCATTTGCTTTTTGACATCTAATCTATTCTATACTTCAACAGTTGAACGTACAAACAGGGAAAATTACATTTGATACTTGCCTTTATTGTTCACTTGGGAAATAATTCCCTAAAAGAATATTTAGCTGTTTATAAATATAACATAACTTACAAAATATATTTCATTCACTTAATTTTTCTTTTTCTATTTCTTTCTTATAAACTTGTAAGTAAGTTTAGTTCATAAATACATATGGATTCAGGCAATAATATACACTTTTCTTGTGGGTTGGGACAAACTGCAGAACAACACAGAAATACACACACAGATTATCAAGGTAGGTTATTAACAGAGGAGGGGGATATACATAGTGCAACATACCCCTTCTTTTAAGCCTCACCCTACATGATTGGATACTTTGGTCTCCCACTGCAAGATGTTGCCATGTCTATAGGTAATAAGACCACAACCATCATGCTGATGGATGAGTTTGCAGACTTTCCAGGTATTACGAAGATCAAGTAATGGGACACAGCCTTTTCAAAAATTTGTCCATCTGTCTTTCAGCTTCTATGGTAGCTGTAACACCAAAGTCAGGAAAAGGGATAGTCAACGTGCGAAGGTTCGGTGTTTGCTGGTTGAGTCTGGGGGCTTCTCTGGGTTATACGTGGGGTGTAATCTGTCGAGTGGGGACCTTAATTTCCTCCCCATTAACAGTTCGGCTGGGCTCTTATTCGTTGTGGTATTTGGGGTTATGTGTTGGGTGAAGAGTAATTTATTTATTTTATCCTGGATCTCCCCGTGGTCTATTTTCCGGATGGTTTTCTTTGTGAATTGCACCATCCGTTCCGCCCTACCGTTCGCCGCCGGGTGCGCCGGTGCTGTCAGCGCGTGTCAGATGCCCCTTTCCGCTAGGAATTTTTCGAATTCTAGCAAGGTGAATTGGGGCCCGTTGTTGGAAACGACGACGTCTGGGAGACCGTGTGTTGCAAAAAGTTTGCCGAGTTCCTTGGTCACGGCCTCCGTGGTTGTTGTTCTCATGTTGCTTACCTCCAGCCAGTTGGAGTAAGCGTCTACTGTTATCAGGAAGGTGTGTCCTTTTGTGGGCCCGGCGAAATCTATGTGGATCCTAGACCAAGGTCCCCTTGGGGTTTCCCACTCTAGGACGGGTGCTGTGGGTGGGCTTGGCCTAGTTTCCTGGCATCGTTGGCACCTTGCTACCCAGGTCTCAATCTGTTTGTCCATCCCTGGCCACCAAGCGTAACTTCTGGCCAGGCCTTTAGTCCTAACGATGCCCGGGTGCCCCTCGTGTAGCAGTTCCAGAACCTTCCCTTGTAGTTTTTCTGGAATGACCACCCTATCCCCCCATAGTATGCACCCTTTTAATAATGAGAGTTCCGTTTGCCGGTTCCGGAATGTCTTAACAGACTCATCGTTGTCCCTTTCTGGCCACCCTTTCTCTACCTAATGCAGCACCCGCGCCAGACGTTTGTCTTTATTAGTTTCTCGGGCAATGTCTGACGCGGTTATGGGTAGGTTGGGTAGAGTCTCTATACTGAGGGTGGTCGTCGTGGGTGCTGGGTCGGTGTCAGGTTCCGGTAGCGGCGAGCAGCTTAAGGCGTCCGCATGGGAGATCGTCTTACCCGGTCTGTGTATGAGTCCGTAATTGTAGGCCGCCAGGAATTCGGACCACCTTGTCATTCGGGGAGACAGAATGTTCGGGGTGGCCTGGTTCCCTGCAAGGATTCCCAGCAGCAGTTTGTGGTCGGTTATGATGGTGAATGTCCGGCCGTAGAGATACTCGTGGAATCTTTTTACTGCGGCGACGATAGCCAGAGCCTCTTTGTCCAGCTGGCTGTAGTTCCGCTCCGGTTTGGTGAGGGTCCTTGAAAAGAACGCGATGGGTACTTCTTTTCCGTCGGGGAGAGTATGGCTGAGGACAGTGCCGACGCCGAAGGGTGATGCGTCGCATGTGACGGCCAGAGGTAGGGTCTCATTGTACTGTATAAGGATGGCATCCGAAGTGAGGAGGTCCTTTGTTCTCTGGAAGGCGGCTTGCTCGCGTTTCCCCCAAGTCCAGGTCGCCGCCTTGTCCAAGAGCCTATGTAAAGGCTCCGCTGCCGTCGCCTTTTGGGGCAGGAAAACATTATAGAAGTTCAGTAGCCCCAGAAATGCCTGCAGCTCCGTCTTCGACTTGGGTGTGGGGGCTTCTTTGATGGCTTTGATTTTTTGGTTTGTGGGGTGAATGCCGTGACGGTCTAGGAGATATCCTAGGAATTCAACCCGTTCCGTGTATAATTGGCATTTCTCCCTCTTTACCTTGAGCCCGGTCTCTTTGAATTTGGTTAGGACCTCCCTTAGGCGACCTTCTAGTTCGGCTTGGTTTGTTGCCGACACTAAGACGTCGTCGAAGTAAGGTACCACCCCCTTGATGCCTTGTAATAGCCTTTCCATTAGGCTTTGGAATATTCCAGGCGCCACGCTGACTCCGAATTGGAGCCGGTTGCATTTAAATGCTCCCCGGTGGGTGACTATGGTTTGCGCTTCTGCCGTTTCCTCATCGACTGGCAACTGTTGGTATGCCTGGGCGAGGTCAAGTTTGGCGAAAACCTTGCCCCCTCCCAGTGAATGCAGTAGATGTTGCACTACTGGGACGGGGTAGGTGCTTTGTTGCAATGCGCCATTTTGGGTGGCCTTATAGTCCCCACAGATTCTCACCGACCCATCGGACTTGATCAGGGTGACTTTGGGGGTCTCCCACTGGGCGTGGTCTATTGGTTGTAGGACCCCTTGCTTGACGAGCTTGTCAATTTGCTCGTCTATCTTGGGTTTAAGTGCGAATGGCACCCGCCTTGGTTTCAGGCATTTTGGGGGGACATTTGGGTCTAGGCTGAATGATATAAGGGGCCCTCGGTACTTGCCTAGGTTTCCGTCGAAGACCTCTTGGAATTCCCGGGCTAGTTGTTGCTCCCAGCTGTCGTCGGTGATGTGGTCGATTCCCGTGACTGCGATGCTGAGCGGGGCGAACCATTGCAGTCCCAGTAGGCTTGGGCGGTCGCGATCGACGATGGTCAGGGGAAGCCTTTCGGTGCGCCCTTTGTATGTTACGTTGAACTGTCCGGTTCCGACTACAGGGATGCGGTTTCCCTGGTAGTCTTTTACGATTAGTCTCTGGCTGTCTAGGCCTTTTCTTTGGATGGTAGGCACCAAGCGCTTTATTTCATGCCATGCTATCATAGAGAGGTAGGACCCGGAGTCCACCTCCATTTTACATGGCTCGCCTTTGATGCCTACCTTCACGTAGACCTTCCGGGCGTCATTGGGTGTGGCGTGGCCGATGGTGACCGTCTGATGGGTCTCCTCTCTTCACCGGGTCTCGCCGCCTCGTAGGGATCGTCCGTTCCGGTCCCATCGGTTGTCAGAGGGGCGATCTCTGGTCCAGGGTGGTGTGCTTTCTCGCCTTCGTTCGCTCTGGTCCCATCGTGGTGGGCTGCGGTTCTTTTTGAGATGGCAGACGCGGGCGATGTGTCCCTTCTTGTCGCAATGCCGGCAGATTGACTCGAAAACCGGCATTCGGACCTGGGGTGGTCGGCTCCGCAACCGGCACAGTTGTTCCTCGACTTACAACCCCGCCGGTTCCGTGGGTCGCGGCCTGCCTGGAGACGGTGAATTTCCTCCTCCTCGTCGGAAGTGCCCGATGCCGAGTGGAAGTCGCCCTGGTGGGTGGTCGTCTCGGGTTGGGTCTCGGCCGACCTTGCAGGGTGGTTGTTCCCGCTGCGGTCCCCACGTTCGGTCGGCGCATGCGGTCGGCGGATGTTCGGGTCGCTTCGGCGGCTGCGGCTTTGGTGAGGGTATCTGCAAGGGTGATGTTGCCCTTGGCCATCAGCTGACTCTGGAGGACGGGGTCCCACAGGCCGAGCACGATTCGGTCTCGCAGGGCGTTGTTCAGGTTGTCGAATTCGCACAGCCCTCCTAGGCGCCGTAGTTCGGCGACGAAGTCACTGAAACTCTCACCCGACCGTTGGTCCCGACGGTAGAACTCATGTCGTCGGATGAGGATGGGCACCTCTGGGGCGTAGTGCCGCCGAAGTATTGGCTCGAGGACGTCCCAGTCCATCGTGGTCGCGTCGGCGGGTTTGGCAAGTGCCTTGGCCAACTTAAATACCTCGGTCCCGCAGTGGGTCAGGAAGATGGCTCGCTTCATGGGGCCGGTGGCGTCCTTCAGGTCGCTGCACTCGAGGAACATGCGGAATCTGTCGGAGTACGATTCCCAGTCCTCGCTGGCGGGGTTGAAGGGTGCGGGGGGTGCGATTTTCGCCATTGTGGAGTTTCGTCTGGCTTCCGTTGGACACGTGCTTCAGTTCAGGATCAGAATCCCACCTTCGTCGCCAGTATTGTGTCTTCGGAAATGATGCCAGGAGTCGGTGACTTTGTATCAAGCTCTTTTATTGATGTGGGAACCGAACTGGGGCTATTGAGAAACTTCGCGGCTTTTATTTCTTTAGCCGCGGCGGCCGCGGCCAATGGCACCACTTTGAATCTCCCGCGATTCGAATAGACCAATCACGGGAGATTCCTAACGAGCCAATCGGCGCGGCTCGCCTAGCCAATCAGAGTGCCCCGCGCTTTGGCCAATCAAAGTGCAGGGATCTCAAGAATGCTAATGAGGGGACAGAACAAACAATAATTGATGAGGCCACTCAGTGGCCAGAAGCATTGATCAGGAGCTTTGTGTCAGAGCCTTTGTGTGAACTTGAACTACAGATACAAGCTGTTTTTGCTATTGAGGTACTAAGTAGCTGCTGCTTGGGTGACTTCAATTTTTATGTCTTATGTGTGGTGTTACATCAGGAAAGAGACACTTGAGACCAGTGTGATTTTTCAGCTCTTTATTTAATGTATAGATCTGTACAAGATCTTGGAGCCGTGGCAGCCCTTCCTATAGAGATTGCTCGCAGCTCACCAGTCAATGACAGCTCTTTGAATCTCCCGCGATCAGCCTGGCCAATCGCAGTTGATTCATAACGAGCCAATCACTGTAGTTCAGTTACCCAATCATCTTCTAGCATGTGTGGACCAATCAGATACGCGTATTTGGAGTATGCTAATATAGAAGATGTGGAGTCCAGAAGGACTTGAGGAATGATAGTTTCCATGTCAACCAATAACCATATAGGTCCCAGCTTAGATTAAACCCTTCCAAGATGTAGTTCTATTTATACATAGACAATTGACTTATTTAAGATTTTTGGTCTTGGTGTGTATTTTTGTTTGGAAATATAATATTCTTTTAATCTTTTTAATATTTCCTAGAATATTTCATTTTTCTAGGAGAGGGATGGGTTTTAACTTCCAACAGAAGCAACATAGCTTGACTACTTTGAAAGCTCATTGGTAAAACGCATTCGTTATTCCTAGACTCAATTTCTTCCAAGCCGAAGAACAATTGAGAAGGAGTTTTGTTTGAAACCCTGGAAAGGCAAATATGCACATGAAGTAATGGCTTATGAGCCATTTGCTTTGAATAGGAACTATAGGAAACATTTCAAAAGTTGGCTTATGCTGAGCCAGATTCAGTTTGCAGATTCCAAGTTGCCTTGTCACACCCTCTGGTCCCAAATCTCTTCCTTAATAACAAAAATATGTTCAAACTCTCCATTGAGAGTTAACACTCACATTTCTATTATGCTGGCACAGAAGAGCATTTCCATTATGTGCACTATTTACTGTATTCTTGCAGAAGGATACAGAAAGTTTCCTTTCTGTGGAAAATTGGCACGACTGCCTTGTTTACAGCAAGGAAAGGTAACAATTATAAAAAAAGAGTGGGGGGGGGGGTAAAACCACCATCAGTGTTATGTGTTCATATATCTATTCATTCAGTTGTGATTGGATTGAGGCAACAATGCCAAGTTAATTCCAACTTGCCACCTTCATATCAATAGGAAAAAGCACACAAAACCAATTGCTTTTTCATAAACCACTCTGCTCAAGTGGAGGTATGTTAATGCCAAATTCCAGAATCCATTGACTGGATTAGATTGCTGCTGTATAGATGGAATGGCAGTGCTGAAGCACCCTATCGAAGCCAAGTCCTTGCTTATAGAATTGGCAGCATACCATTTTCAAGCATTGTAGGGCTTTCCATGCCAAAAGACAAATTGAGAGATTTGCCAACTTTTTTTTTTTTGCCCATTCTTAACTTTGCTAACTGTATTCACAAAGATATCATGGCTAATCATATTCTTCAAAACCTACCATAATGCTTTTTAATTATTTATCCTGAATATATTTGGCTTTGCTCTAATGATCTATTGTATTTATTTCTATATATTATTCCAGATTATTCAAGACATGGCAATGCAACCATAGATAGAAAACTGTAATACCCTGCAAGAGCTCCCATAGGAGTTACACTTTAATAGCACTCTGGGTTTGATTAGTTAAGTCAGAGTTTCCCAACCAGGTGTTGTCCAGATATACCGTGTTTCTCACATAATAAGGCCGGGCCTTAATTTTTTTTTTGAGCCCCGAAAATACGGCTAGGCCGTCTTTTCGGGGGTGACTTAATTCCCCCCCTTGCATTCTCGTCAACAGCCGCTCCTAACGGGTGATCATGGTGAAGCGCAGAGAGCTCCCTACTCCCACTTTTGCTGCAGACACCTTTGGCACCTGCCACTGTTACTTTCCCTTCTGCCCATTCCGCCACCACGTTTGGAGCTGCCACTTCTGTGTTTGGAGTGCCGCCGCCATTTGGAGCTCCAAACGCGGAAGTGGCAGCTCCAAACATGACGGCAGGCGATCTTTTTATTTTGGTCTGCACGAAGTTCAGAGCGAGCAAGAGAGGGAGACTGCGATGCCTCCATCCGAGATGGCAACCTCACTCGTGGATCACAACATGGCTGGAAGCCCGAATTGGTGGGATACGATGGCAATCTTTTTGGAGTGAGAGGAAAGGGAGAGAAGAGTTGCGAGGTGTAATTTGCAGGAGGAAGTGGATGTACCCCACGGCAGGGAGCCCAAGGAAGAAGGGCGTCCTGTAGCTCCGGAAGCAGCCTCGAGACGCGCCCGGGAAGAGGTGCAGATGCTGCCTTGTAGTCCCCAAACCAACTGCGTGCGCCGCCTTTAGTTATGTGTGCTCCACTCTTTGGGCATCTCTGTGTGATTGTGACCCTGTCCTTTCCACCTGGCGCCCTTGCTGCTTTCTGGCTCTTTAGCGACCGGCTTCGTGTTTGGAACACGTTTGCATTTGGAGTTGGTTTGGGGACTACAAGGCAGCCTCTGCGCCTCTTCCCAGGCGCTTGTCTAGGCTGCTTCCGGAGCTACAGGACGCTCTCCGTTGCCTACCGGCCCTTCTTCCTTGGGCTCCCTGCCGTGGGGTACACCCACTTCCTCTTGCAAATTACACCTCGCAACTCTTCTCTCCCTTTCCTCTCACTCCAAAAAGATTGCCATCATATCCTGCCGATTTGGGCTTACAGCCATGTTGTGATCCATGAGTGAGGTTGCCATCTCAGATGGAGGCATCGCAGTCTCCCTCTCTTGCTCGCTCTGAACTTCACGCGGACCAAAATAAAAAATCACCCGCCGTCATGTTTGGAGCTGCCACTTCCGCATTTGGAGCTCCAAATGGCGGTGGCACTCCAAACACGGAAGCAGCATCTCCAATCATGGCGACGGAATGGGCAGAAGGGAAAGCAACAGCAGTGGATGCCAAAGGCATTGGCAGCAAAGGTGTTTGGTGGGAGTAGGGAGCTCTCCGTGCTGTGCCATGGTCGCCCGTTAGGAGCGGCTGGTGGCAAGGAATTCCTGCCCGCCGGGCGCTCCTAACGGCAAGTCTCCCCGCCCTTCCCCCTTATTTTGCATATTTTAAAATAGGCCTAAATTTGGGGGGAGGGGCTTAATTTGATTTTATGCCCAAAAAACATGCTGGGCCTTCCTATTGGTGGAGGCCATATTGTTGGAGAAACACAGTAGTGTACCATATCTTTCTTGTGCTGTCCCACCTGAAAACCATCACAGATCCACTGTTAGATTCCATCAGTTTGCATACCAAGCAAATAGATCGACAGATGATGCTGTTAACATGGCTTTACATTACATCCTACAACACCTTGAATCTCCAAATACCTATGCAAGGGTCCTCTTTGTAGACTTCAGTTCAGCATTCAATACCATCATTCCAGACACTCTTCTAAGTAAATTAAACCAACTAGCGGTACCTGAACACACTTGTAAGTGGATCATAAGCTTCCTAACAGACAGGAAGCAGCAGGTGAAGGTAGGCAGAATCACATCTGATACCTGTACAATCAGCACAGGGCCTCCCCAAGGCTGTGTACTATCTCCACTTCTCTTCTCCCTATATACCAATGACTGCATCTCAAATGATCCATCTGTTAAAATACTGAAGTTTGCTGATGACACAACAGTGATTGGTCTCATTTGAGACAACGATGAATCTTCATACAGACAGGAGTTTATACAAATTGCCTCATGGTGTAACCGGAACAATCTGGAACTGAACACACACAAAACCATAGAAATGGTGGTAGACTTTAGAAGAAACCCTCCCTACTACAATACCTCTTACAATACCAGACAACACAGTATCAACAGTAGAGACCTTCAAATTTCTAGGTTCTACTATGACCTAAAATGGACACCTAACATCAAAAACATCATCAAAAAAGCACAACAAAGGATGTTCTTTCTGTGCCAACTCAGAAAGCTCAAACTGTCCAAGGAACTGCTGATACAGATCTACAAAGGAATTGTTGAGTCTGTCATCTACACCACTATAACTGTCTGGTTTGATTCTGCAACCCAACAGGACAGACACAGACTTCAGAGAGTATTTAGGACTGCAGAAAAAAACAATTACTACCCACCTGCCTTCAATCGAGGACCAGTATACTGCACGAGTCAAAAAGAGGGCAATGAAAATATTTACAGACCCTTCACATCCCGGACATAAACTATTTCAACTCCTTCCCTCAAAACAACACTATAGAGCACTGCACACCAGAACAACTAGACACAAGAACAGTTTTTTTTTCCAAGTGCCATCACTCTGCTAAACAAATAATTCCCTCAACACTGCTCAACTATTACAAAGTCTGTACTACTATTACTGCTAATCTTCTCATCACTCCTTATAGCCCATCCCCTCCCACTTGTGATTGTAAGACTGTAACTTTGTCCCTTGTATCCTTACGATTTATATTGACTGTTTCCTAGTATGATTTGATTGTTAATTGTACCCTATGACTATCATTAAGTGTTGTACGTTATGATTCTTGATTCTTAATGAATGTATATGTATACTTTATGTATACTGAGAATATTTACACCAAGACAAATTCCTTGTGTGTCCAATCACACTTGGCCAATAAAATATTCTATTCTATTCTATTCTATTCTATTCTATTCTATTCTATTCTATTCTAATATCCTTAGGCAACTGTTAAACCAGGAAAGTGCTACATTAGGGAAAATTGTATTAAACTACCATCTCCAAAAAGATTAATTTAGATCTGAGTATTAATGCATGCAGATAATGTTATGATAATGCTATAATTATTATAAAGGTTCACACCAGGGTAATGTTATTCACAGCCAGTATAAACAGCAAAGGCTTCATAGAAATGATGGCTAAAGCCTTAAATTTTTCCAACAACTCAAAGCATCTTGAGTACATTGCTGTTTCCTTATCAGCATAGTCCAAAGTAAGGAGAAAAGAAATTAACTCGGGAATAGGAAAATCTGACCTTCCAGTTTTTGGATTTAATCTCATCTCTAACAGGGAAAGAGAAGAGTTATATACAATGTTGGCTAGGATGAAAAACAATAATATTTCTAGATATAAACTTAACAACTTCCTCTCCTAGGAGTTGGAGCTGCTTGGCACTCTTAAAGCCAGCTAGAATCTACATTCTTGAATGATCCAACTCATGAATGAACAATCATATCTGGTCATTTGTGACCCAGCTTTAGTTTGTGGTTGAGTCGTTCTTTCAGGCCTACTTAGCCAAATGAGATACATTTTTAAGACCTTAAGAATGACAAGCTAGTCATTGAACATCATCCACAATTTCAGCTTACTATGTTTATTTTGAATGCATTAAAAAAAATACTTCTGTCTTCTTTGTTTCTAAATATTGTTGTAAGATGGGCGTGGTATATAGAGATTGTAGGAGATAACCACAGAGCCCCAAGGACGGGTCAAATGCATCATCAGTCATGAATCTCGTAACACCCAAAAGAGATCTAAGAGATCATTGAATTCCTTCAACTCTTATCTATCACCAATTTGCTTGGGCTGTTAGTAGTTCAGATTCTTGTAGGGAACTTAAGCTTGAAATAACTCATTTGAACTACCTGGATCTTCTGATTTCTCCAGTGCTTGACAGATATGGAGGAATTATAGTTCTGAGTGGCTCTAAGGAAACAATCATATTATTTAATGTGTGTGATATGTATGTAAGAATTTTTCTTGATTTATAGTGAAATCGTAAGAAGCCTATTTACGTTTTTATATACCAGTGCTTTCTATAGCAAAAGAAGAACACTTGGTTTCACTTACATTTTGGAAAACCTTTACAGTTGGCCCAATACTTTCCATAACTCTCTTGTTAGTGTGATACATTCCTACCTTTAATAGATTAGATTAGCTATTTAAATTGAAATCAATGACATTAGAAGGCAATATCAATTTTAGTTCTTTGTTATTATTTCTTTAGACTATGTTTTCTAGTTAATTCCAATAATTAATTATAGTAACAATTGATTGTACTGAGAAACTGCTCAATTGCAGCCACGTACCAAGATTTTTCATTAAGTATGTTAGCAGAGAAAAATAGCACAGAGGTATTTGTTTTAGTAATTATATCTTTATTTTCAGAGTTTGTACAAGAGAGGACATGCTGTCTTGATGGTTCATAGAACCCAAAATCAAATACAATATTAAAATCCCAAGTACAATAATAAAAAATCAAAAGTAACAATAACAAAAGTACAATGCTAAAAATGGCATTTCTAAGCAGAAGAAAAATAAAAACAATTAATAGCTCAGTTAGTTTGTAAAACAAATATATTTCAAGTTCTGAGCATCAAGTTGTTTCTTTGGTTAGAAAATACACGTATTTTAATAACTGATTAAAAGTTGGATGACTAATGTAATACTGTCCCAAAGGATATTAAAAGGATAGTTAAATCTTTAAAACAGCTAGATTCTATTTCTAAGAATGGCTTATTCTAAGAAGTCACCTGTTTTTAAAAATGCAATATAGCAATTCCAGGTAGATAGGTGTAATGGCATGTGAGAATGACCTTAGGAAATAAAGAACCACAGCTAGACCCAAAAAGAATTCTCAGTCATTGGTGTGAGTTGTACAGAATGGTCTAAGAAATTAACATGAAGGGAGTATAATGATGCATCAATTTCTGCTAATGATTATTGTTTGCTGACTCCTTCTTCCAACAATCAAAATAATGTCTCTCTATGTAAACATCAAAGACAGCACATGGAAATTAAATTGACTTTATTATTGCTACAGTGAAATGAAGGAGCTGAGTTCTAAATTAAAGATATGACCAATAGCTAACTGGGCAACTGATCACACACTGCTTGAGTGCAAGTTTCAAGTCAACTTAAAATAGAATAACAAAACCAATCAATTTCCACAATATTATCTTGAATGCGTACCCATTATTTTCAAAGAAAACATCAGATTTTCTTTGAAATTCTGAACTTCATAGATTAAAAAACAAAGGAACTATGTCATGTAATCAAAGGACGAAAACAGAAGAAAGCAAAATGGAAGTTGTAGCAAATGATTGGAAGTTGTTGTGAAGGGATGAGAAGCTAAAGCCAAGAAATTAAAAGATGGAAATAACAAACATGGAAAAAAATAAGGAAAGTCTTTCAAAATATCTCAAAATTCAGGATTCAAGAAGATTGCAATCTTGAATTGGTATGCTAAAGGATGCTAATGAACAGATAGTACATAACTGATTCAAAGAAGATCAAACAAAGATGTAAGGAATATACTGAAATTAAGTATAATAGAGATGTCAACATTCAAGATACCCTAGGGAGTATTCCTTGCTTTCATACACCTCTAGTATTAGAAGATTATGTTTTATGTTCTCTAGTTTTCATCGTGTCAGGCTGCAGGAATTGATAGAATAAGTACAAAATATAGAAGCAGTAAGAAAGGAATCTATAAGAGTTCTAACTAAGTGAGTCAAATTTTGAGAATGATATATGGCCCAACAGATTGGAAAAATCAGTCATCCTACCAAAGAAAGGATAACAAAGTATATAAACAATGATCAATACCCATAGTTTCATACACTGATATACAATGATTAAAAACATCCAAGGATATGTATTAACTGTACATGGAAAATGTTACCATATGTTCAAGGTGAACAATACACATTATTGCTGGCACATGCTACAAAACTGAGAAAAGCAAAAAAAATTATAAAAAGGTCAATATATGCATTGATTATGTTGATAATGTCAATCTAACAAACATGCTTAAGAAAATTGGAATCCTAGAATATCTCATGATCTAGATGGAATACAGTGAAACAGACTGGTTCAAATTTCTGCAAAGGAATAATACAAGGCTGTATGCTTTCCTCTTATTCATTCAACTTATTTGTTGAATATATTGAGAGAAGCTGTACCAGAGAATGATGAGTGTGGTTTTAAAACTAGAAGAAGAAACGTTAATTATTCTTGCTTTATTGACGACATTACTCTCATACCTGAAAATGCAAATAAGCTGCACATTCTAGTAATAAAAGCCAAAGAATAAAATGTAACAATGGAGTTGATTTTAAATATTTAAATCGCCAAGATAACAGTAACAGATAGAGCAACCAGATTTAAAACTGAAAATAAAGATAGTGAAATGATGGATAGTTTCTTATTTTTAGGATCAATTATCATAGGTAAACTAATAGTAAAGACTGGTACTTGATAGAGTAGCAATGAAGACCATGGAAAATATATTCAATATATACCTACAAACACTACAAGACAAAGATTTTCTCTGTGATGCTCTGTAGAAGCTTAAGTTGGACTACCATGACTGATGTTGCAGAAGTCTTCCAGAATTATAAGAGTTAGGCAGGAAAGGAACAAATTGGTCATAGAACAATCCATTGATTATATGTTAATATGAATCTATTGAACTAGTTTTCTTGGGAAGTCTATAATATATGTAAGAGTGAAAGGATAACAGCTTCTTACCCAACATGCTAACAAGACCCACTGATCTTTTACTTTCATTATATATTATCAGAAGTGGTTATTTACACCATTAAGGTTTAGGTATAATGAACTCTGTATATGATTACAAACACATTACCCAAAGAATCAGCAAAACTATTACAATAGAAACATTTTCTATTACAATAATATGAAGTTCAGCTAAAAAGTCATTACACTGCCGCTATAGTTATAGCTAATATATACAGCATGATGACTTTTTAGTTGAACTTTGTACAATTATAATAGAAAAATGTTTTCAATGAACAATGGTTTCATTTGATAGTTTGTGAGCCATAGAACCTAAACCGCAATAATAGAGTTTCCAGTTGTTTGACAACTGACAACAAATTTTGCTTTTGGAAACAGATGCTCTTTGAAGATGCTCAACATCAACATGTTCAAAATGCACATTTGCAAACCATTTCTTTTATAACAGTAATAATGGTATTATTTTAAAAATTCCCAAATACCATTATTGCTCACCACATTTATCTTTGCAGGGAAGTCACCAGCAGGAAATTTGTTTAGTTTTGAGAAATGAAGAGCAGAAACAATGGAAATCATCATTACATCTGATGAACTCACTGAAGATTTTGTTTTGATAATTTTTTGTAGTTTTACAATATCAAACGACAGAAGGAGGAAATGTGCTTTCTGGGACTTTGTCTCTTTGCCTTATTTTGATTACATCTGAGAAAGTGTCTGTCTGTCTCTCTCTCTCTCTCTGTGTGTGTAGAATGTAGAATAGAGCTGGAAGGGACCTTGGAGGTCTTCTAGTCCAGCCCTCTGCTCAACCTATACAATCCCAGACAAGTGACTGTCCAGTCTTTTCTTAGAAACTTCCAGTGATGGAGCACCCACAATTTCTGAAGGTAAGCTGTTCCACTGGGTTTGTGTGTGTGTGTGTGTGTGTGTGTGTGTGTATGTATGTGTGTGAGCAATGCAGACAGATAACCTTGCTTATCACAAACCATTTTTGCTACTCTGAAATATAAACTGAGTATTTCAAGAATAGAAAATATAAAAGATTTCCATTGAATCCTGGGGAATAAAAATCCATTTGTACCTTTAGCATGAACCTGTGCAGTTTTAAAAACTTGTTGACCCACGTTTTCACAATAGCATGTGAATTTTTTTACTACCGGTTCTGTGGGCGTGGCTTGGTGGGCATAGTGTGGCTTGGTGGGTGTGGCAGGGAAAGGATACTGTAAAATCCCCATTTCCACCCCGCTCCAGGGGAAGGATATATACTGCAAAATCTCCATTTCTACGCCACTCCAGGGGAAGGATACTGTAAAATTCCCATTAACCTGCTTTCCAGCCCTGTTCTCCTATCCAGCTCTGTTCTCCTGTTCTCCAACAAAAGAAGACCCAGCCAATCAGCTGGGACTCCAATCAGCTGGGACTCAGGAGACAGTGAATACATGGAAGCAGGGCCAATCAGAGATGGTATTTGCTGGTTCTCCAAACTACTAAAAATTTCCGCTACCAGTTCTCCAGAATCTGTCAGAACTGGCTGAATACCACCTCTGAAACGAATTCAGAATTACATGCTAACTAAAAACAAAATGTGGTCCTATAACCATACCTGCTCAAGCCCCTCCTTGAAAGAAACAGTTGGATGAATCCATTCATGGGCATGATTAATTCAAGTTCGATTAATTTCAAGGGAGCTACTCTTCACAGGTTTCAATAATGCTATCCTAGCCACCCATAGAACTTGAATTGGGGGAGGAGGAACTGGGAAAAAGCCATGGTTTTACATTAATTTTCCCCTAGAAATCTGTGTTTCTCTGTGTTGTAATAATTATGAAGCAATTTTTAATTCCACTGTCAGTCAGATGGACTGTGAGGCAGGAATCTAGATTGATGAATTGTGGCACTGTTGTTTTAGTTAAAAATAATGACATTGCATATTTCACTGGCTCGTTGATATATAATAAAGCAGAACTGCTGTGTTGCTAAACAGATGAGGTAACCTTCAGTGTTGATTTGTTCAGCATTACTGGAACTTCTAGCCTGTCACCATCAAACAAACTAGAAACCTGCAGTATTTGGCTTGTTAGGAGTCTTTAAAAAACAGGGATGACATTTGGCTTGTTGGCACACCCATGGGCAGGCATTCTCCCATGCTGTAAAAGCAAAATAGCAATGGCCAGTCAAGCATGCACAACTATGCTGCTCATTAACAAGAAGTCAGACATTGTACCAATTTCAGATTACCATGACACATGAATGTAAATTCTTTGCCTATCTGTTAGTGATAAGTAACAGACATTCGTATGGGTCTCCATGGAAAGACAAATTAACATGCAATCAAGGAATTTAAGAATTTTGGGATTGCACACAGCCTCACTTATATAAGCGTTAAACCTATTTTATATAATCTCTCTCTGTGTATATGTACGCATGTAGTATATTACTATCCCAATTTTCAACATATCCCAAAGTCCAACAAAATGGTGTGATAGAAGTTGAAATTTTCTAGGTTTCCGGTTCCGCGTGGCTTCGGGGCAGCAGGAATGCGCGACAGCTCGCGATTCCTGCTGTGCTAGCCGTCAAGGTACCCCCGATCCAGATGGGTCAGGGGGATATGGCTGCCCTGTAGGGACAGCTGAAGAGAGAGGGGAGTCGGATAGGGAGGTGGGGGTGTCGCAGACCCCCCCCTTCTCCGGAAAAACCCCTTTTTCCCAAGGCGGTGGAGCGGCGGTCAGCAATGGCCGCCACGAAGAAGCCAGCAACCGGGTAAGATTGTGCTGGAGGAAGTGTGAAGAGTGAAAGTTTTGTCTGAGCCGGGTCAAGTAACATCTTTTAAATTGCCTGGAACTGAGCTGTTTGAATTGCTGGAGGATACATTGTATCCCTAAGAAGAGCGAAAAGCAGCGGAGAAGCTGTTAAAGGGAACTTTTTTTTTTTTTCTTTACTCTCCCACCCCATGGAAACAGCAGAAATATTTGGATATATTGGACATTGAAAGTGAATTGCTTTGAGAGTTGAAGCTAAGAGACAAAAGGATTCTTGGACATTGAAAAATTTAAGAAATTGGAAAACCCTTGTTGGAGGTATGGATTTCTGATTATTTAAAATTGACATTGCAAGTGGGAAGGGAGAGAAAAAAAAAATTGGAGCAGAAGCTGAAAAAGGAGGAGATTGCCTAGAATCCCAAAGGAAGATATATGGTAATTGGACCTCTTTGATTAAAAATTAACCCCAGAAAGAGAAAGAGAAGAAGGAAGAAAAGTATTAACTTTTGGAACTTTTTTTTAATTGTTTTTGATTGTCTTTGATTAAAAATACTTGTGGTTGTTTTGGAAAAAGTTTCCCTTTTCATAATGGCATCGTTTGTGGATGAACTAGAGATTGAATATCAAAAATATAAAAAAGAAGATACTTTGGGCACTTTGTTTCAATTCTTAGAAATGGCGTTATGTACTTATGAAAAGTTGATTACGCAGCAGAAGGACTGGGACAAGGAAGAAGAGGAAGAAGAAGCCATCTTTGATGAACAATGGGTCCCTTCCGGAGAGGAGGAAAAAAAGGATAAGAAAAAGGGGATTTTAAGAATTATAAAAACAACCAAAAGAGAGAAAAATGAGCGAAAAGGTGGAGGCAAGGTTAGAAAGCAAAGGAAAAGGAGCAAGAAAAGCGAGGAGAAAAAGCAAAGGGGTATAAAGGGCAAGGAGAAGAATAAGCAAGAGAGAAAGGAGGGGAGGAGAAGCCTTAATGGGGGGAAGCAAGACCTAAAGAAAAAAAGTTTATTTAAAGACAATGGGTGAATTTAATTTAGGATAAAAGAGGGATTCTGGAGGGTACATAAGTTTGTGTTTTTATATGTGTATTTAGAGTATAAAATTCATTATGTAATCTTAGAATCTATTAAACAGAATCCCAAGAAAAATTGCTATACGAAGTATTTTTAAGTTAGGGTAATGAGTTATAGACGTTACTCCAATTGGTGTATAGGAGAAGTATAGTAAAAGAAAAAGGATGAATGGATAATTGGAAATAGAACAGACAAAGAATGTTGTTGAAAATGGTAATAAGATATGGAAGGATATATATGCTTTTTTTTTTTTTTTGGATTTTGTATATTGATAAAAGGCAATAAAATTTTAATTAATAAGAAATAATTTGGATGAAAAGGAGAAGTAGGGATAAGATATGAAGTTAATACTATATGAAGTATTGATACTATAATTTGGAATTGTTATGTCTTATTGGTCTTTTATTATTATTTTTTCCTAGAAAAGAATTTATAAGCTGTTATGCCTTGATTCTTTGTGCATTGTTTTTATAAAACTGATAAAAATGGTTTTTATATATATATATAAAAAAGAAAATGATAATAAGATATGGAAGGATATATGGGATGAATATGATGTTTGAATTTGTGTCTGTGTGAAGAGTTTTAACCCGGGAACAGACAACCTTCAGAAAAGATCTTTTAGTTTTGTTTATGTTTTGTGTTTTGTATGTTTGTGTATTGTGTTTTTTGTAAAACTAATAAAATTTGTTTTTTATAAAAAAAAAAAAAGAATCAATAAAACCTTGGAGGAATGTTAGATGAGAATAATTGTAAACAAGCCAGAAAGAAATGAATATGATGACTATAAAATGGATAAATATAGAAAAGAAATGAAATTGAATAAGAGTAAAGAGAAATAATGAGAAATTTGCTGAAAGATATTTATGTGTCCATATGGAAATGGGATAAATTAGAATTATGTTGTATAAAAATAATGTTTTATTCGACTTGTAAAAATTTATAATGTTAAGAGGTTTTATGTACTTAATGGTTAATGATGTGTTGTTTGTCTTTAAAATTAATAAAATTTGTTTCAAAAAAAAAAGAAGTTGAAATTTTCTAGACTATGATAAAATACTTTAAAATATTGTGAGGAAAAGAGGTTTCTTTATAGTCATACAAATACGCTAGTGAAAAAAATGCCAAATACTCTACTTCCTTAAAACTCTCTTATAACATTTCAGGTCTGAGGTATACAGACAGAGTTTAGGTATTGCAATAAGCCACAGAGTTACATACAAAGATGTCTGCAGAGGTGGGGGCAAAAAATAGACATGTCAGTTGCACTCACTGACTCATAGCCTCTTACATATAACACATCTAAAAAGGAAGGGGATTTGATTGCACGGACCCTGAAAAACTTGGGTTAGGCCCCAGACATCTCAAAGTGTTTCTAATTTAGAATGTGATACAAGGGTAAATACATTATTTGAGTGGCAGACATAATTATATTTGATGTTAATTAAATTAAAACTAAATTATATTTAGTTTTTTGTTTGTTTGGACCACCCATTCCTTTCTGGAGTGTCATGCTGCCATGCCATTCAAAAATCAGGCATTGCCCAAAACCCAGAAAAAGTTGCCCCCAACTTCCTGCTTATTCCAGCAAAGCAGCCAACTGACAGAACTGTTTGTTTGCATTTGGCTTAGAATGTTATGTCAACATAGCCATTTTGATCTGCTTCATTTAGTACCCAGAACATGATGGTACCTAGCCTATTGCTAATTCAGTCAACCACACTTAAAGAAATGATGATTTTAGCACCATATGTACAGTGTGTTCAGAAAGTATTCAGGTCCCCTTCACTTTTATCAATTTTGTTATACTGCAGCCTGATTCTACAGTTGTTAAAATTCAGTCCCTTTGCAACAACACATGAAATTTAGCTATTTCTATTGATTGTTGCTGACATGTTTCTACACCTTGGAATCCACCTGTGGTAAATTAAATTGATTAGACATGATTTGGAAAGGCGCATGCCTTTCTATCCCAGTCACACAGCTGACAATGCATATCGTAGCAGAGCAAATGTCATGAAGTCAAAGGAAGTGTCTTCAGAGCTCAGAGACAGGTCTATTGCGAGGCACAGATTTGTGGAAGACTACAATAAAATTTCTGTTGCACTGAAGGTAACTAAGAGCACAGTGGCCTTCATAATTCTCAAATGGAAGAGGTTTGGCATAACCAGGACTCTTCCAAGAGCTGGTCACCTGATCAAACTGAGCAATTGGGGGAGCAGAGCCTTAGGAAAGGTGGTGACCATTGAGTGCACTGATAACTAAGTTCCAGAGATCCTGTGTGGGGATGGGACAGAGTTCCAGAACAACTCCAGTTCTTCTCGGAATTCTACTTTAGCCCTCCTCCACAGATCTTGGCTTCATGGCAAAACACATGAAAGCCCACTTGGAGTTTGCAGAAAAGCACCTGAAAGACTGTCAGACTGTGAGGAACAAGATTCTCTCGTCTGACAAAACCAAGTTTAAATTGTTTGGCCTCAATTCTAAACATTAAGGAAATCAGGCACCATCCATCACCTGCTCAATATCATCCTAACAGTGAAGCATGGTGGTGGCAGCATTATGCTGTGTGGATGTTTTTCATCATTACGGAATGGGAGACTGGTCAGAGTTGAAAGAAAGCTGATTGGATCAAAGTATAGGAATAGACTTAAAGAAAACCTGTTCACAGTGCTCAGGACCTCAGACTGGACTGAAGGTTCACTTTCAAACATGACAATGATCCTAAGCAGCCAAGACAACACTCTGAATGTCCTAGAGTGGCCCAGCCAGAACCCTGACTTGAACCCTATTGAACATCTCTGAAGGGACCTGAAAATGATTGTTTGTACCGATGGTTGCATCTAACCTGACTTGGGTTTGAAAGGATTTGCAGGGAAGAATGGCAGCAAATCCCCCAATCCAGGTGTTTAAAGCTTATCAAGTCATACCCAAAAAGACTCCAGGCTGTAAATGCTGCCACAGGTGCTTCAACAAAGAACTGAGTTAAAGGTCTGAATACTAATGCCAGTATGATATTTCACTTTTTTCTTTTAAATAAATTTACAGACATTTCTAAAATTCTGTTTTCACTTTGATCATTATGGGTTGCTGAGTGTAGATTAATGAGGAAAAAAATGAATTTCAACAACTGTAGAATCAGGCTGCAGCATAGCAAGGGCTGCAGTGACAAAAGTGAAGGTCTGAAAACTTTCTGAAAACTCTGTATGAGCCCAGTGATTTCTCTCAGAAGTGGACCACTGTTCCCTGGGTCACAAGGCAGCGCTAGCTGTCCTAGAGAGGGAGCTTTCAAGTCTGCTTGGGTGGTAACTCTTGTATGACACACTATTCACAACACAGAGCTTATTAGATTGATTTGACAATGTTCATCATGCTCCTCCAACTAGCAAAAAAATAAATTTGCCTTGCAATACATTTAGTCTCACCAACTGTGGAGAATTACATCCCTCTTCTCTAGAATGCTACTCAACCTAAAAATTCTGGGCATTGCAGTCTCAATTCATTTTGGAACCTTGTTAAGTTAATGCTATTACAAAAGGTTTGCTGTTTCAAAAGAGAGCTTCCCCCCCCCTCATAAGCCAGCTCTCAGATTAGATCCACATTTTGGTCACACTTTTTCCCCTGGGATCACTTGAGCAGTTAATGTTAGGAGCCTCTGTGGTGCAGTGGATAGAGTGCAGTACTGCAAGCTACTTTTGCAGCCATCTGCCTACAATTTGGAAGTTCAAATCCCACCAGGCTTAAGGTTGACTCAGCCTTCCATCCTTCTGGTAAAATGAGGACCCAAATTGTTGGGGGCAAGATGCTAACTCTGTAAACCACTTAGAGAGGGCTGTAAAGCACTATAAAGCGGTATATAAGTCTAAATGCTATTACTATATAAATATAATGCACTGATTATAATAAATAATATGTATTGCAGGAGCATCCAAATATTTCCTCAATGTTTATTGGAAACATAAAGATCAATCTTCTAAAAACATATGCATGGATGTGGCAAAAATTTTCCATTCTGAAACGATCCCTCATTCACCGTTTTTAGTAAATTTCATTGACAATGCAGCAGTCATGTAATAAAAGCAGCTCTGTTGTTGTCAGCTACAAGAGGAATCTGATTTAGTGGCAATTGATTAAACAGTTTACGTGATTGCCCCACAGAGTGAAAGATATGTCTAAAATTTTTAATTTCTTTTTATTTTACTACCTTACTCTGTAGCAGTAATGTAAATTATATTTGTGGTATATGAGCACCAAAGATTTGGAGTCCTTTAAGTTCTGCTTATTGCAGTGATATACAATACATTTATTGCTAAGATTGAACTTTGCTGTTCTAGGCAGGCAATCATTTCATTTTCTGAGTGTGGGCAAAACACATCAGTGAATGGAGCTTCAATGACTTAATATCATGCTGATTAATAGGACTGTTTTTGAAAATGTAGATTTATGAAAAATTAAGAGTAACTTGTTTCTTTAATTTCATGCCAGAAACCAAATTCAGGAAACTGCATGGCTGATTTTGTATATAAATTGTTGCCAAATTTGAAACTGCAGTCCAACTATCTGGCTTTCAAGCCAGATAGAAAGCATTTCAGGGCTGCCTATGGTCCATAGGCTACCCTCCCCACAGGCTATAAATCAAAGTCTGCTTTTGGAGAAACTGTGTCTTAGGTTTATTATCTTATAATTGCATGATTTCAAGAACTACAACAGAGATTTCCGCAGAGTTAAACAAAATGTATACTAAGAAATGCTAAGAAACAGGTATACAAAGAATACTGTGTTACCCTTTGGTATTTATATTTACCTAATTTTCTTTCCAAGTCAGTTGTCTGCTGATTGATATTGTAACTTTTAATTGTTATGTTTGTTCTTAGCAAGGTTGTTTCATTTATCTTTTCCACTAAGAGAACAGTGGGTACTCAGTCTCTTGCATAACTTCCACAGATCTTACTGAAAATATAACATACATATCACTGAAGCACAAAATTATTTGTGTTTTAAGAACACTACATTTCTAACTTAATCTTTTCCAACTATATATCCTTACAAACTTTATACAGTAATAAAGAGGGTGAGTACTTTCAATATTATATCCCATTTCTCATAAATTAAGAATATTATTATTGGAACTCAGAGAATCTGGTTAGACAAGTCTACAACACTGAAAAAAAATCTATCCATATTTATCCATGCTAATCTGTAGAAAGTTCAATGATCAAACTAGAAGTTATTTCTCAGTGAGGTACTTGGAGCTAGTCAGTTTTTAAGTTATAGTTCTTTTATATAATTCTATTATCACATTGCATTTATGATTTATTTTATATCCTTTTAAAAGCTTCTATTAGGAATGCTATCTGTCTGTTTTGTCTGTTTTACTTTACTTGTTGTGTAATGGGCTAAATAGGGAATATTTGTGGATCTGTGCATTTTTTTTAAAGTAATCCTGCCCACAGGTTATTACCACTGTTGCATCACATTTTTTTCTTTTCCACCCACGAATGGAAATAAATGTTTTCTTTCTCTTTTGAATATCCTCGGGGAGGAAGTAATTCTAGGATGGGAATTACTCCGATCAGCCTATTTAGTGACTGAAAGTCCTTTTCTCTAAGGTGGAAAAATTCATGGGTCTGGGTTGGCTCCTTTCTCTTTTTAGGCGGCAACCTGTTTGACCCTCAGAAAACTTGGAATTGTCTCTAAATCCAGCCCGTTTCTTCAGGGAAATAGGAAAAACCGGCCTCCCGCGCCCAACAAGGCAAACGCGTTGCTCCCCGCCTCTTTTCCAAATGAACGGAGCATCATTTGAGAGAGCGGAAGCAGGAGCAGGGTTCATAATTATGCCTTGCAGGAGGTGCGGCTTTGGACTTCTTTAAAGTAAAATATTATATGGATTTGAGGGCATTTTGTAATGCATAATCGCATCGTCAACACGGAAGAGCTAGGTTGGCAAATCCCAGGTTGGAATCTGATCTGAGCTCCTAAACCTTCCTCGTTAAACACCTTGGAAATTGAACGAGGCCGACAGACCGGCAGGGACGCAGTTAAGAGGAGTCCGTAAAAACCTCGATTGCAGAGCCTTGGGCGTGGGGGGGAAGGAAAGGCACCTCCCGCCCACGAGCCACAACACAGGCGGGTGGTGGCGTCTGACGCGGCGGAGGCGCGAGTCCTGCCTCAGGGAGGGGTGGTCAAGCGTCCAGCGCCGCGCTTGGCCTCGCCATCCCACCCCGCGTGTCCCGGGGGCGGCAAGGAAGATTCCCTCGCAAACTTCTCCGGTCTTGCAAACGAGAGAGAACGGGGGAGGGGGGGGAAAGCAAAACCAAGATTCGGCAATTTTCGCGCCTCCAATAATTTTGTGTGCGTGAGGTGTTTTTTTTGTCCTCCCCCCTCAGCATTTCCTGGCCGACCGGATGGAGGAAAGCAGGACTTGGGGAAGGGGGGGAGAAAAAAAAGGTGGTGGGGCAAGAGATCCTCCTCCTCGGGAGAAGGAGCGGGGGATGGGTGGGCGGATTCGTGGGCTTCCCATCTCCGCCTCTCCCCTGCGCGATCCCGGCGGCAGGAAGGGAAGGGGCAGGCGGAGAGGAGGGAGCTGCCTGCCTACTATGCGAAGGGGAGGGGCGGGAGCTCTGCCTGCCGCCGGGTTGCCGAGGCTGAGCTGAGCCGAGCGGCAGCGCGGGGCCTTGGACACGTCGGACCGGGAACGGGCGGGGAAGAGGAGCCCTCAAAGGCGGCGGGGCCAGGCCGGCAGCTCTCCGCGAGCGCGGCCCGCCGCTGGACAGAGAAAGGCAAGGAAGGCGAAGGGAGAGCCACAAGCCCAGCTTTTGGCCGCCGCCGAGACAAAGAAGCGAAGCCCGCCGCCGAAGGCACCTCGCTCCCTCGCCCCTCTTTTTTCCGCCTCCTCCTCCTGCCCATCCGCGCCCCTCGCTGGGCTGGAGCCCGGAGAGACAGACCCGCAGGCGGGCAGGTAGGAGGAAGGAAGGAGGGCAGCCGCCGAGGGAGGAAGGGAGGGAAGAGCCGCCATAAAACTTGAAGCAGCTGCCGCCTCCCGAGGAGTTGCGGGAAGCGCCTTCCGACTCCGGCCCAGCGAAACCCTCCGCAGGCCGCCTCCCGTCCCGTCGCCACCGGGCCTAGCTAAGGCACCCGGGTAGGAGGAGACCCCTGGGCTCGGCTTCCCCGCCCTTTTCCCTTCGGCTCGGCCGGGGGAAAAGATCTGGGAGGTGGGATGGTCACGCAGGGAGGGATATTGGCAGAAGGGTCGAAGCGCCTAAAACTAAAGGATTTTTTGGGTGTGTGTGTGTGTAGGGAGATAAAGGAGAGAACTCGTGTTCTTGGCGGGGGGGGGGTTGTGCAGGGGAAGGGTGTTTCTCTCCCCCCCCTTCCCCACAAGGGAGGGGTTTCGGGTGGGGACCTAAAAGGAAAGAGTGGCGGGGGGGGGTTGCAGAAAAATCCCTGGGTGGGAGAGAAGAGGCGGGTCTAGGCGCTTTTGAGTGGGTGGGAATTGCGAGAGAGAACCAGGTGGATTGAGAGGAGACCCCCGCGGGGTGGCAAGTAGGTAGGGGCCCATCTCCCTTTCCTCCTAGACCTAGAGGATATGCAGTCCGGGAAAAGTCCCTCTCTCCCTATCCTCCCGTGGAAAGGATAGAAAGGGGATTGAAATCAAAGAGGGAGACCGATGGGCCCCAGAGTAATGCTCTAAGGAGATAGAGGGATGGGATAATGGATAAGCTAGAGTGAAAGCCGGGAGTGTTTCTCCAGCCCAGCCCTTTGGAAGTTAAGATGGAGTAGCTGTGGCTCCTGCTGCTCCCTTGGAGTTTTTGTGAACTGCTGTTTTGTGTCAGGGTGGAGAATAGAGAGATATCCTTGCCTGAAGTCGTTTGGTAAAATGCATTGTGTCAAAGGAACTTCCTCTTCACATGCACAGTAATAAATATGACCTACATTTCAGGAATCTCTGGAAAACCATCTAAACTTCTATAGACTACTATTTTCATTAATGTGCCCTTGCTTGCTGTTTTAATCCCTTGCATATTTCTTGCTGTAAATCAGGTTTGTTGTATAAGAGTTTTAACAGGGAATTAGGATAATTCTGACCCCTTTTTAATTTAGACTAAGTATGACTATGCATCTTCTAAAAAAAAAACCCAAAGTTGGGATTTTTGTTTACATCCAGTTTACATCTCTGAACTTTTCCCAGACTTTTATCAGTATATAGAACAGTATAAAATTAATCATATTAATAATGTATTACTAAACTATATACAATGCATCCTTTAATATGAAATGGAAATATGATAGAATCTTCATACTGATTAATATAAATATATAGAATTTATATTATATTATACAATACAATGCTTTAATAAAGCAGCCCAAACCCAAATAAACTTCTACAACAATAGTGTAAAATTAAGTTCTACCTTATCCACAATAAAGGAATGATTGACAATGGAACTTCCAAACAAAAGACACTATATTTTTATGACTAACTGGAGATCCCTTATAGACTTTTTACATGAAACAGAAAAATGCATTTATTACTTGTGATTTTGATGGTTGAAAAAGGTCAAGTGTTTTTGCAATAGTAAAGGAAGAAATAACTAACATTGGCTGCTATTTTTGTTTTTTCTTTCTATTTTATTTATTCTGTATTAGTTTATGTTACTTTTTATGTTCTCTTTAAAACTTGATAAAATTTGTATAAACAGCATAAAATTAATAAAGCATTGTATCATTATAGGATACATGTAAACAAGATCAAAATTAAATTTTAGTTATCAGTCATTAGTCAATATAAAATCTAATCCACATTCATTCATGAAAATTATGCCAATTATGTGCTATAGAACTGTTCTGACAAATGAAGAAGTGTAAGTGTTCCAAGTGGCCTGGGAATTATATTAAAGAGGTGGTTATAGTGTGGAACTTAATATAGAGATCTCTATAAAAGATACATATAATAAATTACACATAGCAGTCTTGATCCAGAAGAACAGATATGTTTCTTATGTGGGATACTTCTAAATGTTCTTTGAATACACATACATATCAAACATTGGTTTTGGGAATGTTCTCAAAATCTGCTGGATGATTTTCTGAGATGGATAAATCTGTTATTCTTCTCTTTGAAAAATTTACTTGTTTTTATCCTTAATCTGCTGCCTTATTGCCATTTTAACTTATTCAACATAAGGAGATTAAAAAGGTAGGGGAAGAAATATGGAAACATGGCTGTTTCCATCTTCGTTGAAGATTATCATGAAATATATATGGAGACAAATTTGTTAATATTCTTCAAACAATAAATGGCTATTGTTAATTGTGCAGTTGGTTACATCTTTCAGCCCATCCTCCATCTCTAATGTTGGGTTTTGGGACCATTCAGGAACTATCATATTGCTGTTTATATTATTTTGAGCACCATGTAGTTAGGATAGGAACCTAATTATATATCATGTAAAAGCTACGTTAATGCTGTTATCTGAAATAAATGAATATCAGGCATCCGCTCACTACCTTGAATATAAAAATTACTTAGAATGATCGTGGAATCAAAAGCATGTATATGGAGATTTTAACTCTGCAGAGTACTTTTTAGCTGCATGTTGAGCAACAATTATTTGATCTATGGAGATCACCCTACTCTAAATTCAGCTTGTTTTTGTGTAGGATGCATTCATTTTCTGTCCAGTTCATGATTTTCCAATGTAAATGGCAAAAAGCTGGTATATTCTATAATACTCAAGCATATCTATTTGTCTGTAATTACTAGAATCATCTCTGACCCCTTTTTAAAACATAATGGCCATTCCCACAATCACTGAGAATGCTATCTTGGGCCCCACCAATCTGCATTTGCCTTAATTAACCTTGTATAAATTGTATAACACAGCATGTCAAGTATACTTGTTAGATGTGGAGATTTGATGCATTTGCAACTATCATTTGGTATGTATTAAAGCTTTTCTGTCATGGTACATTTTGTAGATAGAAAAAGATATTGTTAAATTCATTTGTGAATATATTTTTAAAGAGATAGTGCTACTACTTTAGACATGAGATATTTGTGTTTCAGTCACTAGATATATTGCTTCAGAAACAGCCCCTATTGGAATTCAGGCTAGAAACTGGGAGATTGTGTGTTCTAGTCCTGCTTTAGGCATAAGGAGTTACTAAACCTTCTTCAAACCATCTAGCTGAACATGGCAAGATCAAGGACTGATGGTTACAGACAAATGCACATAAGGTGTGTATGGCCAAGTATGTCTTACACACATTTAATACCTTGCACAGGATGCCTGTTTACTTCTGTTTATTTGAAAACAGCTTTAATGCTCTCTAGGGAATCTATCAGTAAAGTTTGTGTTGATTCTTGGTGAAATAATTTGTGCATATTTGTTTTAACAATGGTATGTATCAGTATGTGTTGATCTATGTACCATATTCAGAAGACAAATGGTACAACAGATAGGTTTGTCCTGACTTGATGCTTAATAACTGGATAATAATCAGGATCAGGCAATAAGCTTTAGCAATTGTTTTAGTGTTCCTAGTTGATGTTCCCTAAAGTCTTATATGGGTTCATTGTTCTTTGTCATCTTTTAATCAACATTTTCATCACCTGCTTGTTTAGTGATTAATGTTTATTGATAGTTTTATTGTAGAAAGTGAATTCACCACAGATTCTCTGCTCCAGAAGCAAGTATGGTGAATTAGGATATAATGTAGGTTTAGGATTTTTTTTCCTCTAATTATATGACATGATGCATCCTTAGACTGAAATTAAATAAAAATGTTTAGTATGACAGGAACTCAAGTTCTATATCCTACTAAATAGTTTTATTTCACTAGCTGCATCATGTATAAATGACTAACCAGACTCAGATATTTTAACTGAATGTTTAAGGATACATTTGGAATTCGGAATGCTTAGGACACAGGTGTCAAACTTGCTGTGTTATGTTGCCATCACATGACATTTCATGACTTTTTCCCCATCAGCGGAACTGGAGTGGACTTAGCTTCTGCATGACTCATTTGGCCCGTGGGCCACCAATTTGACACTCCTGGCTTAAGATGAGGCACAACTGTAAATTTAGCATGCCGGATTTGTTACTCCATATTGTTTAAGTCAGCTGTATAGGTGCATATGTTAGGATTTAGGCTTCACTAATAACTATAAAATGCTCCTCTGATGTATTTTGTAGTAACTACATTGACTTCTGAAAGATGTTCCATTGTTATTTTATGTGGATGTCAAATAAGTAATTTCATAGTTTTTTCTAACTGGATCCTGAATTCCTGTGATTTACTTGTGATGTTTAGTGTTTATTTATTCATTAGTCTTCTATAATAATTATACAGTGTTTCATTATATAATGAACATTTTTTTCTATTTTGAGTGAGGTCAATTGTTAATCAATTTATAAGTTCTATAAAAGAAAAAAAAATAAGATTTTAAACCTCAAATATACACTTGTAGAGTCATAGCTGACAGCACACATTAAACTCAACAATTATTTATTAAAATGAAGAGCATCTTTGTTATTTCAGTGCTGCAGTCATGTTTCTTGCATTTTTGTTTCATAATAATTTTGAAAAAAAATATTCCCAGCTTTAGTTTTTTTCCAAGATAAATTGTAGATTTCTTATCATATTAGTTAAGCTTGCATGTTAGTGAATCAGTTACTTAGTTTCTTTGTATCATAGGGCATTCCCAATAGAGAAGAGTTATTTACAAATGTCTACTAAATACAATTTATCATAATTACATGTATTACATGAATTATGTCACTTGTATCATTTTGCGTCACTGCTGTGATATCATTATGCAATTGAGATCACTTACTTGAATCCAGCTATTTGCACAATGTGGTTATTACTCAAATGATACAAATCTATGGAAAATAACATAATTTATGTAAATGACATCAATTACAATGGAAATTTGGTCTACTGCATGCAAAGTCCATTGTAAAAGAAAATCTAGATTTCACTGTTTAAAAAATGCTCTCGTCTACCTGCTGTTTTATTCCCAGCCAAAAAAAAGTGGTTGTACATATACATAATTGCAGGCACAGCTGGGCATATCTTCCAAAGCTTTGTCAGAGATAGGGCTGAATTAACTTGAGAAGAATCAGAATGGATGCTCCCAAATGTTGTGAATGAGTCTTTCAAATATTTTATGCAGCCCTAATATCTAATTGTAGCACTTCTGTTATATATTTTAAAAAGTATAGTTTATTAAGTATAAATGGATGCTTTCAGTGCCAGCATTATAAGGCATGAAAATCTTTTATGTGGCCTTAATAATTTTACTTCCAGTGTTTTTACAGTTGATAAACTTGAAATATTATAATGAAAAATAATGTTTATTTCTGATTAATGGGAAGTTAGGCAGGAAATGACCTAGAATTAGGACTGTCAATGTTCCAGCAGGCAGCTGAAGCACATTAATACATTTTGTTCTCTTTGCCACCTACACTTGATTCATTTTGAAGGGTGACAGAAATAAATTATACAGCCAAAGACATCAGATATAGTATAATCAATCCGTATGCCTCCATTCTAAATAATTAAGGAAGTAATGACAGAGTTGAAATGGATTAAAAGATATGCAGGGTTTCTTCCTGCTCAGATTCTTATTTAATTAACAGTTAGAATACAATGGATTGTTTCCAGCAGTATCTTTGCTTTTACTTCTTCACTAATTTCCTCAGACTTACTAAGATGTACTGGAAACCACCTTCTAGGGATTGGGGTATTCTCTAGAATGCTTTCAAATATCACAGAAGGCCAAGTCAGCAATCATACAGAGGCAAGTATTCTCTTAAACTGGAAACTACTTAACAAAGAGGAAGCAAAATAATAAATGCAAATTTGAAATTTGGAAAGATGTTGTATACGAGGGCTTTTTAAACTTTCAAGACCCGCAGTTAGAGAAGGCAGTGAGATTAATTTATATAGCCACTCATCCATGCAAGGAACTCACCGTGTAAAACAGAAATCAGAAATCAACTATGTACATCCATTAAAAAGAAAATGGCTCAAAACATTTAAAAACCACCTTATTAACTTGTATAACAACCAGACTCCCCCCTGAACTTCCATCAACCTCCTGGCTCCAGTGTCTGGAGTGCTTCCTTCCTTCCACTAGCCTTTTGGTCAGGGATGGGATGCAAATATTTTTACAACTGCTTCTGTGGGTGTGGCTAGGTGGGCGTGGCCATATGACTGGCTGAGTGTGGCTTTTTCCCCTCGATCAGCTATTCCGATGATCAGCTGTTCCGACAATCAGGCAAAACACGGAGTGCGGGGGTGGCGCAGCTCCTCCCTGCCTCCTGCGCCTCAGGAAAGCCTGGGCGAAGCAGTAAGGCAGCGAGGGGAATCCTGGCAGTACTGATTGTTGGAACTGCTAATCATCAGGAGGGGAAAAAAAATACTGGTTCGGCTGAACTGGTAGCTCTTTTTTTACTACCGGTTCCAAACGGTAGCATTTTTAACGACTGGTTCAGCCGAACCAGTAGAATACCACCACTGCTTTCGATCCCACAGACTGAGTCAAATCAGAACAAAATCCCATCACCTGTAAGGGTGCAATTAAGAACCCTGGAGGAAATAGATTATCTAGATCTGTTTCATTCATGTTTCAAGCCAAGACTTAACGCTGAGAAAGCTTTCGTTGTGCTTGTTGATGACCTTTAGTGAACCAAGATAAATGGTGCATCCATCCTTGTGCTCCTTGATTTCAATACCATTGATCACATACACTTTTGAGTTGGCTCTGCATGCTGGAGATGGGATCATTATTTTTTCAGCAGTTTTTTTCCTTTGTCCAAAGCCAGTTCTACTAAGTGTTGGTTTGGGGTGAGGAAAGGATGGTAGCCATGCCTCAGTATGTCCATATAACACCTTTGCTTTGTTAGATGCACTGAGTCTTAGAACTGCTATTGATCTTAATATAATTTCTTTGATTGTTGGGAGCTACTCATAGTCTTTGGGAGTAATGCTGCATATAAGTTTTTATTATGCTTTGTTGAATAAATCAGTTAGTGTTTAGACTGGATTTTTTGTTTTTGCATCTATCAAGACCTTCTCAAGGACTTGGGATAGGTAGATGTTTTATGGTATTAGAGGTATAGTGGCAAGATGTAAGCTGTTCCAACTAAAGCTGTTTTTTGCAGTTAACTGATGGGGATTTTGTCAATGCCCATAGTGTTTTAAGTGGTGCTTCAGATGTTTGGGGATTGTACTGCCTGTCTATTACTATTGATACCATGTTTCCCCCAAAATACGACCCTGTCTTATATATTTTTTGCCAACAAAAAAAGGCACCAGGTCTTATTTTCAGGGGATGTCATCCACTGACTAACCTCACTTGTGCATATCGCGTCCGGCCTCCTTTTGGCTGTCAGAGGCCTTCAGGAACTACTACTGCAGCCAGAAAGGCTGAAGTCCTCTTCAGCCGATAACAGAGCTCCGAATCAATCCGGGATTCAGGAAAGCCTTGCCAGCCTTGCCGGCTGCAGAAGAAATGGGCTAGCAAGGCAGGTGTCAGGGTGTGGGAACCTGGCTACAGCTGTCCAAAGGTAAGTAGTAGGGCAGCTCTATCCACCTCCACCCCCACCTTAGCTTAATTTTATCCATGTACCCTGGAGTGGGCAGGATCTTAATTAGGACTTATTTTTTGAGGGGTGGTAGGGATTATATTGGACACACATGTAAAAATCAAGCTAGGACTTTCTTTCAGGATAGGTCGTATTTTCGGGGAAACTATTATTTTTGCTTTCTTTTGCCAAGGTTCTACTGCTGTTTGCAGAACTTTTCTATTCTCCTGTTTCCAGGTATTGCCACATCCCCTATCAAGACATTTTTGTCTGTCTTATCAACAGTTGTTAAGTCTGATTGTTGTGTGGCAGTTGCTTGTCTGTTCAAATTCAAAGATCCATAGCACTTTAGCTTCTTCATTTGCTATGACTTTGTCTGTTTTGCAGTCCTTCCAGTTCTTACTTACAAGCAAATAGTATTTCTTGCAGAAATTCCAGTGTTCTGTTGTTGCTACTTTGTCATGCTGATCTTTGTAATCAGTTTGTGCAATCCTCTTGCAGCAGCTAACTAGGTGGTCCACCATTTATTCGGCTTTTTTGCAGAAACAACATTTACTGTCTGTTGCTCTCTTCTCAATCCTGGCTTTATATGCATTTGTTATTAAGACTTCTTCTTAGGCACCCAGAATAAGCCCCTCAGTCTCATTATTCCATTGCTGCATCCAATATGATATTGACTTCCAGGTTAAGTAACTTTAAAATGGATGGTCTCTCACTAAGAAGTAGTTTTTAGCCAATGTTGTCTGTGCTGAGAAGCTTAACAGGATTTTTAAAATAGTTATTATGGATGAGAGAATACTGGTATTTTCCAGAGAATATAGTCTAAACCAGAAAGCAAACAAATAAACACAAAATCTTGAAAGAAGTGATGCTTCCGTCTACAGGTAGTCCTTAATTTATGACTGTAATTGGGGTCAGAATTTTGGTGTAACTTTTGATTGTTGTAAGTTGAGGCATCTACATGGCTGGACCCAATTTTTTATAGTGGTCATTAAGCGTATCATGTAGGTCTAAAACATGTAATTATTAAGCAAAATACACAGCCATCAGTCTGTATTCATTCTCCCAAATCAGCGGGAAATGGGCAAAGACACTGCAAATCATAGTCAAGTGACCATAGGACACGGCAAATAGTTGTAAATATAAGCTGATGGCCAAGTGTCCAAAATGCAATCATGTAATTGTGTGTGCGTGTTCATGCGCACATGCGTGCAATGTTTTATAATGGCCACAAGAGCTTTACAGGCCATAATGCACCTTTTCCAAGATTGTTGTAACTGTATGATAGTTAACTAGTGAAAAGTCAAGGTCTCTCTGCTTGGAAGAAATTAAATGGATGTGTCCATCTAGTGACCAGAGTGTTTACTTTAAAAGGGGTTTGGACAAATTCATTGGTAGGTAAAGATCTTAGCAGTAGTCCTCTAGTAAGCTGCAAATTTTAAATACCTAATGTCCTGAATTCCCCTGTGTGGCTGCTGGGTGACAAAAATGCTGGATTAGATGGTCTCTTGGCTTGATTTAGCAGGGGTCTTCTCAAGATTTTATGGATAGGTGGCAAAAACATAGATGACCAGCTCTTTTATTAGTGTAAAGCCTGAATTACTTTGTTACTTTACTGAATTATTTTGTTCAGATTATGACATTATAACCTACTCCAGACATCAGTGCAAGATAACTTTTTTGACTTTTGTAATGAGGAAATATGCAAGACTTAACATTACACAGCTATAGTTTAGCGTTATTCCTAAATAGTTTTAATAAGATAAGGAAAATGTTCATTCTTAATAAACACAGGCTTAAATATGTTTAAGGGCTTCATTTGTTGTGTGGATTTTGGAAATGCAATGGAGATGAGAAGACTTTAGGGCCAGTTTGCGATAACTGTTCCAACATTTACACATCTTTCTGTCTAAAGAGCACCATATCCTTCTAAAGTATTTTGTGTTTCTGAAACTATATGTGATGGTCACTCTAAAAACCTGTCTTCCATATAGTTCCAAACAGTTTTCCATATTCTTTATTATGTGGTTGAAGTGTTAAAAATAATTTTAGCTGCAAGATTGAGTTGCACAAATAACTGAAATAATATTTCTCCTTCAAGCTAACTATGATTTTTTTTTTTACTGTTTTAGTTTAATACTACTGCAGGAGATGAGTAGATACAGCAGCGTTGAGTTATTAGCTTCTTAGGGTTGGAAATGGAAAGGGGTTATTAGCTTCTTAGGGTTGGTATCTTAAAAGGAAATTTCTTTGCTTTCTAGTTTTAATAATATTGAACTTTATCCCTAAAGGAAGCAATCAAAACATCTTGATATCTAATCTGTATAATTAGCTTTGATGGTGAATTGAAAAAAGAATGCTGAAATATATAATGAGGTAACTATTAATAGGACTAAATCATGCTTAAGATTATAAACACATTAAGATATTTAGCTTTAACAGTACTGCAATCTTTATATTATTCTAAAATGAAGAATCCAGAAACTACTTGTATAGTCCCCAATGGAACCATATAGTTCCTTCACCTTTTTTGGAAGTTCTGTTATGTGTTCCCAATGTGGGTTTTTTTGAGTGGTGGTGGGAGCACAAGGCAGTTGTGATTAAAATTGAGATTCTCGTTTGGATATGTGTTTTCTCATATTGGCTCAGGATATTTTTACCAATGGACTTGATTCTTTTGATTTTAACTGATTTTGTTTAATTTTGGAGTAAGATATTTTTTACCTGATGTCCTTCTGATAATGGGAGGTGAGGTGCATGGCAATCCTTAATTAGTGTGCCATGGTTCTGGAAAGCCAATTAGATCTAGCTGCCCTACCTAGTTGCTCTCCCTTTTTTCAAGCCAGCAAGACATTTAAACAAAATTTATGGTCCCCAAATTCAAAAGAGTTCTAACTCTGGCAAAATTTAATACCCTTCCAATAACCGCTTGAAGGGAAGAGTTTTGATTTCATTCAAACAAAAGGTGAAGGAGTTATTGAAACCTACTTGTGTTTTGTTTTATTGCCCTTATTGCTGCCCAGTTAGAATGGGTAACTATATGGTAGAGCATATCTCCAGTTACTTCTGCTATCAATTGTATTCAGGCAAAGTATGCATGCTCCAGGAGCCATCAGTTGAATGTTGTAATTTTATGGGACAGCAGAAGCATGCCTTCTCTATTGCAATCTTTATTTTCTGCAACACCATCCCCCTGGATATATATGTCTCCCATTCTCCAGTTCCAGAAGAAGCTTAACATCTGATTCTATACCAAGGATTGGGATTAAGATATCTGTGGAACCCTTTTTGGTCTTTCTTGTATGGGGAGTTTTGTTTTGAGTTCAGGCAATCATGTTTAATTATGTATTGGACATACCATAATCCACCTAGAATGGAGTTTGATGGCCTTAACAAATCAAGTTAATTTAAATAAACGTACCTAGTTAGGTGACCAGGCCACCCACTCATTCTAATTACTGTAAATCAAATCAACTGGTGTGATTTTGTTTTCCTAAATGTGGCTAAGTTATGGTTTACTACTTTTTGCAAAATCCTTTTTTAATAATATAAATGTTATGGTAATTCAATTTTATTACAGGTTGGTTAATTTGTCTTTTTTCTTTTTGTCAATCACCATAATTGCAAAATGAACAAAATGTGAGTTATGTGCACCAGTTATGCAGTTTCCAATGTGCACCAGTTATGCAGTTTCCTGGACCAGCAGTCCCTACTCACAGTCACTCCTGTCCTAGTCACTTTCTGTCTTGATTATTGCAATGCGCTCTACATGGGGCTACCCTTGAAGAGCATCCGGAAGCTCCAGTTGATGCAAAATGCAGCGGTCTGCATGGTTTTGTGCAGACCCTGGTATGCGTATGTGTCACCTCTCCTGTAGGAGCTCCATTGGTTGCCGATTTGCTTCCGGGTGCAATTCAAGGAACTGGTTGTCATCTTTAAAGCCCTTCATGGCTTGGGACCGGGTTAATTAAAGGAACGTTTCTTGCCGGTCACATCTATCCAACCCAATAGAGCGGGAAGGCAGAGAATGTTGCGGTCCAGTCCCTGAGGGAGATACACCTGGTGGGACCCAGAAGAAGGGCCTTCTCCGTGGTGGCTTCCTCTCTGGAATATCATTCCCCCAGAGATTAGAATGGCCCCCACTTTAGCACTCTTTTAGAAGGCACTGAAAACCTGGTTTTGCCAGCGGGCCTGGGGAACCCAGAGCAGGATGGGACCCCTCAAATGGTTAGTGTGATCTGCTGTCATCGGGGTGGGAGTTGGGTGATTTTTATTTTTTTCCCCCAGATTTTGTTCTGTTGTACTTTATTAATTTATTTGATTCTTTTTGTTTTTATTGTTTTTTATTTTTATTTTTTGTTTTAAATATGGTTTTACATTGTGTAGGCTGCTTTGAGTCGCCATGGGTTAATAGGCGGCAATATAAATTAAATAAATAATAAAGTATGCTGAGAAAAGTGGCTGAGTTTACTTAAACTTCTTCAGAGGTAGCATATGATTGCTATATTGAGGGAATTTCCATTATTGCAGACTGAATCTTTTCAGAATAGTTGACAAAGTAACCAAGTTATGTGAGGATAGGAATTTTCAGAACTTCCCAGAGACAGGAAGAAAGGAGGTGATTTATCTTGCTAGTTCCTGTGGGTTCTCAAAATTGGTATATTTTCTAAGAAAATAGAAGCTGAGGGCTGGTGGTAGAAATAGAAAATGGGTAAATCCTATGGAACAATTGGAAGTTTTTCTCCTGTTGAGTTTTACTAATAAATGTCATGTGCTATATGAGATCATTTTTATAAAGGAAGAACTACCATATTTCCATAAACTCTGAAGAGAAGAATAGGTATCGTGTTTATACTTATTGCTATTTGTTAGTAAATTTATAACTATTCCAACCTGATTTTTTCCGTAATTTTAGGATAGAAGCCAACATCATCACTATCAGTGCTATTTGAAAATGAACAGAGGTTCTGGTTCTAGTAAACTAAAGTGGATTACAGTTGCTGTGACTTGATTTTCCTGCCTTTCCATTTTTAGGTAGGCAAACAAGGACTGTAATTTCACCTAAATAAATGCATTGTTTTGATTTTTTTTTTAAAAAAAATTGTGTGTATGTTTATTTTTGCTGCAGTGGTCCAAACCTGGTTATTAGATAGGATAATGTATTATATCGGAACAAAACTTCTAACATTACTGGAATGAACAAAAGGCTTGCTATATTATTTAATTTTCATCTGAAATAATATTGAAAATTGCAAAGGATATTTCTTTTTCTACTTTTGTCAACAGTTGTGCAACTTTGCTTTATTTTTTTCCAAAAAGCACCTGTACTTTAGAAACTACATTTGTTTTATGAACTTAAGTACAGGTTAAATATCACCTTTCAATGTAATATAAATTTCCCCTGGAAGATCTCTCCCTCATTCTTTTCCCTCACTCTCCAATTTTACCTTTTGAAGGAATCCTTCTTACTTGTGAATTTCAGGGAGCAGAGTACAAAAAGCATTTGAAAACTAAAGGCTGGGCAAGCAATGGAAAGGACCACTGAGAGGGCCTGATAGATTACCAGTTGCTTGGGAGGGCTGCTTTCAGATCTTTTTTGTAAGATTTAATCAGGTTTTCTTGCCACCTCATCCTCATCCCTTTTCTCTTTTCCTTTCTCAAATCAGGTTTATATGCATCTCTCATTCACTCCACTTTACACTAAGATTTTTATGTGTTTTCCTGTATTTATCTTTATGTTTGATGTAGAAAGGAAATTGGGTTAATTATTTTGGTTTGTTTTTTATCATATAGATTTCTAAAACTTATTCTATTGACATTGTTCATTAGTGTGTGAAGTGGGTCAAGTTATATAGCGGTTATTTTGTGAAATGGTACATTTTCATATAGCTAATAGCAATGGATTTATTATACCTGTGCTTTGGTTGAAATGTGATTATGATTTTTCTTGATGAATATGAAGAAAAAGCAAAAGAAAATCTAAGAAATCAACAGATGGTTACAATCACTGTTTTCTACCACAAGGACACTTAAAGTATAATAAATATTTTTTTTAAAAAAATTAAAGACTAATTGTGGAATCAGTTCTTATTTGCAAGTATAGTATAACATATATTAAAAGCTAAACAGGTTACATGAGTGTTTCTCAATCTTGGCAACTTTAAGTTATGTAGACTTCAACTCCCAGAATTCCCCAGGCAGTATACTTGGCTGGGGAATTCTAGGGGTTGAGGTCCGCACATCGTCAAGCTGTCAAGGTTGAGAAATACTAGCATACATGTGGAAGAAGTTTATTCTATTAAAAAACAACTTTTATAGGATAAAAACTTATTGCACTTTTGTAAACATGTAATTCTACTTTCTTGGTATGCTTAATATATGTAACTTCCTTCAGCATTAATCAAAATAAACTTTGGCTTTGTTCTTCAGGAACTAAATTGCATATTAATAATTCTTAGATCTAGTCATTCTGCATATACAATAGTGCTGAAAATAGTCCTAGGGAATTACATTTTCTTAGGAATTAACATTTATGTTAATACTGTAAACAAAACCCAATGATTTTTAGCAAAACATTGATTTGTAGGATACATATCTCCGTCATTATATAGATTGAAATAGATGTAACAAGCAGCAATTAAACAATCATTCTACTTTGGTTATCTTTACACCATTTACTAGAAAGCTGTTTGAAATAATTCACTGTTTCTGCTCTATAAAAGGGAATATATCAGTTCTGTTTTTAACAGCATATGTCACAATTGTAGTACTACACCTAATGTATTTTATGCACTTACACATTCTGAAACAATTGTTTCAGCCTAAGATTATATAAAATACTAAAAATTATGGGTCACTTGGCCTGGATAAGTATAAGAACCAACTTAATTAAAATTAAGTTTAAAAAAATAATTTCTGCATTTACTATATGAAGGTTCTTTACTAATCAACACAAGACACACATTTGAATGTGATCCTGTAAAGATTGCATAGTCCTCATTGAACGACCACGCGTTCAGTGGATTTTTGAAGTGTTGATAGTGCTTAATGAGGGGACTCAATCACCATTCCTCATAGTTGAACCATCTCACCATCCCTGGTCACATGAGCACCATTTGCAACCTTTATTGCCAGTTTCCAAAAAGCAGAGCCAAATGGCGAAGCTCTCAGGAGGACTATTGATATGCAACCTAGTTCCACAAAAACAAAGTCAAAAGTTCATTTTGATTAAAGCTGAAGAAAAAGTTGTATATACTGTATTAAGTATATCAGGAGAGTATAATTACATTTGTTTACAGAAGTGCAGTAAGATTTTATCATGTGACTTCTGGAGTTTGTGACTGCACAGGATTCACAAAACAGCACCTGGAATTGCCACAGCTGCCATTTTAAGTCGGCATTATCACATGGCAATATGCTTCACAACCTTGTTGCTTAGCAACAGTCCCAATTATTGTTAAGTAAGGACTATTTGTAGTCAATCTCTTTATAGTCCTGTTTCCTTTTGTTTAGATACTGTCAAATGTATGCATTAATTACTAGTTTCTTTTAAAATAATCTTTAGTAGAAAGGATTTCCATTTGGAAACTTTGTAGCCTAATCATATATAATTTGATTGTCATTTGTGTCATGTAGAAAACTATCAAGGAATACTTACCTATCTGGTAAATTAGAAGTTCAAATAAAAATTTCTTAGCTGGTTGTATATCAGGCATAGAGATTTCTCCACTTGGTAAACATTTATTTCTGTATTTTATTTATGAAATCAGTTTGAATAGATATGATTTAAATAATATGTAATTGCATAAAATAATCAAAACTATAATAAAACAGCAACAAAAAATGTATGTTTTAGTATATTAGCTTTTTAACATATTTTTAAACGATGTTACTGTATTTATTTATAGAGATTATCAACTGAAGTTGGCTTTGGATGATTTACATACTGTTTTCATGTAACAAATAAATATACCATTTGTTTATAGGGCCATTTATTGTTCCACAGGTGGCACGCAGAGCCCTCTCTGTGGGCATGTGTGCGTTGCCCCAGCTCAGCTTAACCACGCATGCATGTGTGCCTCCCATTGGCCAGCTGGCCTTTGGGTCTCTGCTGCGCATGCATGGGGCACCTGCATGATGGGCGGAGTGCAGGGTGCCACGGGGCCCCACGTGCATGCACAGGGCCATGTGTTGAGGTGCACCTTGCATTTTGGGTATGTGTGTGTGCTTTGGGCACTTGGAGCTCAAAAGGTTCACCATTACTGTTACAGGGTTTTCATTCTGCCTTTCATACATGCACCCAATAAACCTTATAAATTGCTTCACCAAGACAGAACCTTGTGAGATAGATTAGACTGAGAGAGAAAGTGATGGGTGGAAAGTCACCCAGGGAGCTTCCATGGATTAAAAAAAACCCTTTAGTCCTATTCTAACACTTTAACCACTACCCTATGGTGACTTCAAACTTCAAATTGAACACTTGCTACCATTTTACAGTTAACTTAATCTAGTTATGTAGAGCAGTTTAAATGTCAATTATTAATCTTGGTGCTCCAAGGCAGCTGAGTGGGATGAGCGCCACAGAGACAAGGTTCTTGACAAGTTGTGGGCTCGAGGAAAAGAAGCGGCCCAAACTTCAGAAAAAATGGCACCCAGTGTAGTTTCCCACATAAATGAGGAGCAACCGTTTCCCACATAAATTTTCCCACATAAATGAGGAGATAGGCAACTGCAAACTAACAGAAGTGCAGTAACAGAAATGGCCACAGGGGGAGCTGAAGAGCAACAGGAGTCTTGAGGCTTCAGAGATTATAATTTTTTTCTCAGTCTGCCCAGCAACTGACAGTTATAGGTCAGAGACCCAGAATGGCTCAAGAAGCCACATTTTCTCCCATGTCAGCTGGCATTAGACCAGTCAGGGGGCAAGAGCCTGAATTCCAACTTAACATGCAGGCTGTTTTAAATGAGGCAGTAAGGCAAGGGGTGTCAGCTGTTTAAAACAGACTAAGTGTTCGTTTTCAGAGGCTCCAGCCCCTTTATCCAGGCATAGTAGGAGACAGGTCTCATCATGAGGAGGATCTCTCCCTACATTCAGAATCAGGGTTCTATGTCCCTGCTGAAAGCTCCCATTCAGTGATGACCCAGAGTATATCAGAAACATAACAAAACCCAAAACGTAACAAAAAGTCCTTTAATGCCTTCAACTTAGCTTCACTGTTTAATTGTTCACAGTGGAGGAGTAAGCTATTTTCAAAATAACATTTCAAAGGCAAGAAACACAGTTCACATTCAAAGAGCTGATAACGAAGCAAAAACCAAAAACAAAATGCACTGAATAAAGTTCTACGACAGACCAGGATAGATAATTGCCAGCTTCAGAGAGATAAGCAGGTACAGTCTGTTGGAAGAACGCCAACCAAGATAAACCTTTAGGAATAAAACACTAATTTGTCTCCAGTGTCTGTTAGCACGCAGGTCCAACCTTTTATGCAGATCTCACACCTGCAACCCATGAAGAGGATCATGGTCCTCTCCTCCTGAGTAGACCATGTTTTACCCTGATCCTCTTCTCCCTGTGTGCCCTAGGATAGATAGGGGATGGGCCTGGGTCCTCCTTTGACTGCTCAATCGCCCTCTGTCCTTCCCCAGCCTCTTCCACCACCTCTGGAGCCATACTTCCACTCCCTGTTGGCTGTTCCTCCTCAGACTCAGTCCAATCAGCAAGCAGAGACTGATCACCCAATCCTGAATGCTATCTCCTCCCAAAGAGAAAGGTCGTATCAGGTGAGAACCAACTACCCTTTTAATCTCCTTACATGGATCTTTCACAATTTCCCTCAGCAATAAAATGAATATTGCTGGTGATAGACTGCCCCTTACATTAATCATTGATGCATTGATCCTGATTAAATTTACTGCTACCACTTCCCATTGTTTTCAGTTTGAAATGAGGTTACCTACTGGTAGCTGTTATGAAACTCTAGTTTATCACTTAAAATATCAGTTCCATATTGTCACATTTTCCCCCTAATAACTATCATATTCTTTTATTTACTTATTTATTAAACAAATTTGTATAGTCACCCAATTCACACACGGATGACTCCAGGCAGCTGACAATATTGAAAATCCACAACATAAAAGTCATACAACTGCACCCCATCCATACTTCTCATAATACCCTTGTTAATAAGATACATGGTTTGAGAGTTTGTTATGGATACCAAATTACATTTTCTCTTGCTTCCTTGCTTGTCTCCCACTCTGCAGAGATTGAATAAATGTTTGAGTTTTAAATGGATAATCATGCTAGAAAACAGATGTTGGGTTGAAGGGAAAGTATAGGATTTGTGATATTTTCTAAAGTTACAGATTACTATCTACATTTATTGCTGTGTTATAAATAAAGAGATCGAGTGAATGAAATAAGCCCGTGGTCACTCTTTTCTTTTGTCAGCAGTCCATGCCTTGAAGTTTTGAATTTTTCCTTCTAAACAAATGCAATTATTTTGGTTGTGAGCACACATTTTCTTAGCTTCGTTCATAAAAATTGGTGGTGGGGTGTGACCTTTATGAGAAAGGAGTAAAAGCAAAAGGAACATCTTCGTATTTAATGTGAAAGAAAATAGTAATGAGATATTATATTTTTCATATTCATAAATAATATCAAGAATAATAAAAATATTAATCTGACATTTGGTAGAATATATTCTCAATACTTTTTTATTGAGAAGTGATTTTATATATGTATTATACTGGCTATTCTAATTCCCCTGCTCCATGGATTTTTGAGTGGATGCAAATGAATGAGGAATGCTAGGAATTACATTGGATGTTCTAAAAACTCTTAAGTACATTGCATTAATCTTGAATGGATCTGATTTTGATTATGCATCGTAGGATCATTAAAATCAGTAGGGCTTTAGTTAGAATAATTTAAGTAATTGATTTCAGTCTGTGGACTGTCACTAAATATGGGTCCCATATTCTGCATTCTATCTTGTAAATAAATAATAATAAGTTTTGTTTCGATCCTTGATGTATATTTAGGGTTTTTTTTAATCCTTTTAAAATAAAAAAGAATTACAAAATAAAAAGGTACATATTTTATCTCAAATAGCCAAGATTTCGAACTGCCAGAATATGTAAGTAGAGAAAATTGTTTGACATTGGCTATTGTGTTCATATTATTGCAGAATTGTTTGATTGCCACTTACAGTCCTTTTGGATTGAAGTGACATAAAAATCTAATAATAAGTAAGATTGGCTTGTTTGTATATTCTATTCCTTTTGCAAGAGATGAGAATTTTTGTTCTGTTGTCATTTAGATCTGCTTATGAAATTAATCCTTACTTTAGTATGATTTCCACATCTAATTCTGCAGGACTCTGTTTCAGATTTTAAAACAAAAATGACATGATTAGATTTGTGCTCAAATTCTATTCAGAGAGATTTTGATTGATAGATGAGACAGATGCTGCAATGATTTTAGTTGAGATATTTAGGGATTTATAATGTTGTGCCATCCCTTTGGTATCCCTTTGTATATTTCATAAAATAAAAATTGAAAAATATAATTCTCCCTCGAGCCGCTCGGAGCATCCAGAGTGGGATGTGCTTCCGAGTCCTCTTCTTGCAGGCTGAGCTTTAGCTGAGGAAATGCTCCGCCCCCTCACGTGACTCCAAGTAGAGTTCCCCCAGTCTTTTGCTCAGCCTCGAAGAGTCAGGCTGTTGTTGGAAAGAGCTCCTTGGCTGATTCATACTACGTATATTATTCTGGCTATTTTCCTCATTTTCAGGTCTGATATTTCCTTTCCTTCCTCCTGCGCAAAAGGTTGGGACTTAGGGGAAGTCTCCCCTAGCCCCTAGGGGCCAAGCGGGCGGGTTCGCAGCGCTTCGCGCGACCCCCCCATTATTAGATCGCGTCACTGCCTCCGCGCTGCCTTGTGTCGCACAACTTTTGCTGGATTCCCCCCCACCCTAAACGCTGACCGGGAAGGGCTAGTCGCTCCTTAAGAGCACCAGGTGTGCTGAGCTAGCCGGACAAGCCCTCCTTCCCGTCCCGAAGGCGCCCGACATAGCTCATCGCTATGTCATCTTGGTGCCGCATCGTGGTCGGGCGCCATTTTTATTTCTGATTCTTGCTGCTGCGATGGAAGTAAAGTCCAAGACCCCTTGGGTCAAGAGTTAGTTGCTTTTAGCGTTCCTCCGGGCTCGCTTTCATTATTTCTGTTGGCCTCCCGCAGCCTCTATCGGGGCGAAGTTGCAGCACCCCCCCCTCCGGCTTGTTGTCTGGAGGCCTGCTGCCAGAGGCCTCTCTCCTTCTAGGCCTCAGGCGTTTATTTGGTAAATCTGGCCTGTACTGTGGTACCTCTTTGGTTCCTTTCCTGCTATTGTTTATATATAAAAGAAAAAAGAAAAGAAAAGAAAAGAAAGAGAGAAAAATTTACAGACGAAATTATATGTTTTTATACGTATATACATAGATAACCTTTACATGCAGATAGCATAAAAAATAAAAAATAAAAAAAAAAATCAGAGGATTATATATCTGTACATATTATATATATATATATATATATACGTATGTATGTATATATATATATATATATATGTATATGTATATGTATATATATATATATATATATATATATATATACGTATGTATGTATGTATGTATGTATGTATATGTATATATATATGTATATATATATGTATATATATATATATATATATATATATATATATATATATATATATATATATATACACACACACCTTACTACCTGTTACCACTGTACATATTAAATTCCAAAAGGGGGAGCGGGTCAGCTCAAACCTTACTCGGCCCCACTCAGGCCAATTCCAGGCGAGCCAACTGCCCTTTGCTATTATTACTATTATTATTACTGTTATTATAATTATCAAAATGGCAGATGGCAATCTCTCTAAAAGACCTTCCTTGAAGGCTAAGGCAAAGTCCCACTACTTGCGCAGGCAGGACAAGGAACCTTCCAAGGCCTCCCAACGAGACGCCTTAAGGCGTCATAAGGCGTTGGAAAAGGAGTTTGATAGGCGATCAAGGGAGTCCCGCTCTGGGCCTCCAGCCCTTCCTTCTCCCACCCCCTCTACCTCTACTCAACCTCTTCCCCCTCCAGACCCGTCCTCCCTATCTAGGCGCAGCCCACTTCAGGGTCATTTGACCCCGGGACTACCAACCAGACTGACCTCTGAAGCTATCTTTACACCTACGGCTGCTGGTCTGCGTCAGCAAGAACCCTCTACATCTGAGGTTCCAGCCCACATCAAGACTTGGATAGACTCCCGGATGGGATCCTCCCATTATAGTGAGCCCCTCTTAGAGGCGGACCTCATGGAGGGGGAGATGTCGGAGGACGAGGGGTCTTCTCCCGACCAACCCATATTTGGGGGGCTGTTCAAGCCACACTTGTTTAAATCCCTCCTCTTTAAAGCCAAGAATGTCTCTGGTCTTCTTCCCCAGTCTCCCTCTGACTTCCCCCCTGCCTCAGAGAGACCAGAGGACTCCATTTTCACACAACCAGTGGTGGAAGCCGAGGTCATCCTGACCCCGCCCATCTTCGTAGACCCAGTGATGAAGCAACTTGCTTCCACGGGAGCCCCCCTACACCCTCTAACCAAGACAAGAGATTCTTTAATCTCGATTCGGCAATGTCTACTCTTCTAAACATCCCAGAGGTCGACGATCCCATTGTGGGCCTTGTTCCTCCTCTACCCCCAGTGAGGCCTTAGAGGCCTTGAAACCTGAGGACAAGCGGGCGGAACTGGCGTTGCGCCGGGCCCATCTATCCGATGCTTGGGCCATTAAATCGGCTACGGCCGCTTCACTCTTTACAAGGTCCTCTACCTGCTGGCTCCGGCAGCTGAGAGAACACGTCCCCATGTCCAATGTGAGGGCGCACCAAGACATAGCGAAACTGGTGGCTGCAGCCGAGTTTTCAGCTGACGCCACTTACCAATCGGTAAAATTCTCTTCCAGAGTGATAACATCCCATGTCACAGCTCGCCGCCTACTGTGGCTCAAGCACTGGCAGGCGGATGTTAAAAATAAGATCAAGCTGGCCACTGCTCCCGTCAAGGGAGACAGACTGTTCGGCTCGGCCTTGGAACCCCTGCTGGTCGAGGGCCGCAGCAAGAGGAAGTACCTGCCCTCCCTTTTTTGGAGGCCAGAGACAAGAGGCCCTCAGCCCTTTCGGAGGGGCTTTCCCCGCCCCTCCTACCAACTCCCCTTCCCGCCCAGATACCCGAGACCCCCTTCCTTCCAGTCTCAGGACCGCTCGGACTCAGGCAACAGAAACAGACGGGGCGGCAACTATAAGAGGCCCTTTAGGGGATCAGGGGGGAGGCCCTACCGCTGACCCAGATAGATTTTCTTCCTCCCTCCCCATCAGCGGCCGCCTTAGACACTTCGCCGCTCAATGGGACAAATCCACATCCGATGCATGGGTTAGGGACACCGTCAGGTTTGGTCTCGCCCTTGAGTTCCGGTCCGCCCCCGCTGATTTCTTTATGACATCCCCCACCTCAAGAGATCCCGCCAAACGTGCACTAATGGATGCAGCCATCCAACACCTGCTTGACATTCAGGCCATTCAACCCGTTCCACTGGCCCAGAGGGGACGAGGATTCTACTCCCACCTCTTTGTGGTGCCCAAACATTCTGGGGGATGCAGAGCTATATTAGATTTAAAACGGCTAAACCACCACCTTATCCAGCGTAGATTCAAAATGCACAGCTTGCAATTGATTCTCTTGGGTACCAGGTGGGGTGACTGGTTATCCTCCATAGATCTCTCGGAGGCGTACCTACACATTCCAATCCGGCCCTCTCACCACAAATTCCTTAGGTTCTGTTATAATAACCTTCACTATCAATACGTGGCCCTCCCCTTTGGTCTAGCCTCGGCCCCCAGGACCTTCACCAAGGTCCTCGCGGCCCTGGCGGCTCACCTCAGGAGCATTCCCGTCTGCCTTCACTGCTATTTGGACGATATCCTTATTCTCTCCCCGTCCAAGACCCAGGCAGTCAGGGACACCAGAGCCACCCTCTTCGCTCTCCTGGCACACGGGTTCCTCATCAATTGGCAAAAGAGTCAACTGACCCCATCCACCCAAATCACCCACTTGGGAGCCATAATTGATTCGGTTACAGAAAGGGTCTTCCTCTCTTCGGAGAGGTTCCTCAGCATTCAAGCTCTGGTCAGACAGATTAGGCGATCAAGGAGGGTGGCGTTACTTGACCTTTCTAAATTATTGGGTAAGATGGTTTCATGCATCTCAATTACTCCCTGGGCCCATTTACACAGCAGATCCCTCCAGTGGTTCCTGCTCCCATTCCAAAGATCTGGAAGAAGCAACTCGAAGTCCAGAGTCAAGGTGCTCCGAGGGTCCTCACGTTTCTCCTCTGGTGGACCAACCCCGCCATCAACAGGCCACCTCTTCTCAGAACCTCAGCGGCTAAACCTCACCACGGAAGCCAGCCTATCCGGTTGGCACGCTCACGTCAACTCGCTCTCAGCACAGGGCAAGTGATCGCCGATTGAGCAAAGATGCAGCATCAACTGGCTGGAGCTTCACGCCGTCCACCTGGCCCTGCGCAGATTCCTCCCCTTGGTACGCGGGCGTCACGTCCTTATTCTCAAGGACAACGTCACGGCCAAAGCCCATATCAACAGGCAAGGAGGCACCCAGTCTATTCAGTTGATGAGGGAAGCCGAGCGCCTCTGCCGTTGGGCAGAATCCAACCTCCTCTCACTAAAAGCCGAGCACATCTCCGGAATCTCCAACATCCAGGCGGATTGGCTGAGCAGGGCCACGGTGGATCAAGCAGAATGGCGCCTCCATCCATCCCTATTCAAGGAGGTGTCCAGAATATTCGGCCTCCCGAGGGTGGATCTCTTCGCCTCCCCGTCCAATGCACAGCTCCCATGGTTTTTCTCCAGGTACCCGTCTCACGGGTCGGAGAACCATAATGCGCTACGCTGCCCATGGCCCCCAGGGCTCCTATATGCCTTCCCTCCGCTGCCACTAGTTCCCAGAGTCATAAAGAAACTCATTCACGAGAAGGCAGACCTGCTCCTGGTGGCTCCTTATTGGCCCAGGAGACTGTGGTTCGCGGACCTCCTCAATCTTTCGGTAGCGCCCCCATGGAGGATCCCCCCGGACAGGATCTCCCTCTCTCAGGGGCCCCTTCTGCATCCGGAGCCCCAATGGCTCCAGTTAGCCGTCTGGAGGTTGAACGGATCCGTTTGACAAGAGAAAAATTCTCCAGTCAAGTAATCGACACTATTTTGGCCGCTAGGCGACCCTCCACCACACGAATTTATGATGCCACTTGGAAGGGCTTTTGCAAGTGGTGTAGCGGGTTCCAAGTTGACCCCCTCTCTCCCTCTATTGCGCAGGTCTTGGAATTCCTTCAAGAAGGCCTACGTAAAGGGCTTGCCCCCAACACCCTGAGACGGCAGGTCGCTGCCCTCTCAACCGTTGTTTCTTGTGATAACTTCAGTTCTCTCTCTCATCACCCCCGGGTTAGAGCTTTCCTCAGGGGCGCCACCAACTTGTGCCCTCCGACTGTTCACAGGTTCCCCATATGGGACCTCAACAAGCTCCTCGTTTCGCTTACAAGGCACCAGTTTGAACCTCTGAGGGAGTCCTCCCTTCAATTTCTGATGTTTAAGGTAGTTTTTCTATTGGCCATTACTTCTGCTCGTAGAGTCTCGGAAATAGCAGCATTGTCAATCAGAAATGATTTATGCGTGTTCCACGCTGATCAGGTGGTCCTTCGCCCCGACCCCACCTTCTTACCCAAGGTTAACTCACCCTTCCACAGGTCTCCGGAACTGGTCCTCCCAAACTTTTGCCCCAGACCCTTGAGGGACAGGGAAACCCTTTGGCACACCCTGGATGTTAGAAGGGCCTTGTGCATATACATTAAGCACACACAACCCCTGAGAAGATCAGAATCCCTCTTCCTCTCCTTTCAGCCCAGGACATTGCAGCTCAAAGTCTCTCCCTCAACCATCAGTCGCTGGATCAGGGCGACTATCACCAGGTGCTACCTATCACAATCTCTGCCCGCTCCTGGGGGAATAACCGCTCATTCCACCAGGAGTGCAGCTACTTCGGCAGCTTGGGCCACGCAAGCCCCAATCACTGACATTTGTCGGGCAGCCACTTGGGCCTCTCCGTCCCCATTCATCAGACATTACAAAATAGACTTATACGCCTCAGCAGAGGCCTCTTTTGGCCGACGAGTCCTACAGAGGGACATCAGTGACCCGGAGGGGCTTCCGGCCAAGCTTTGGTATGTCCCACTCTCTGGATGCTCCGAGCAGCTCGAGGGAGAATGGGCGTTGGTTCTTACCTGATACGCCCCTTCTCGGCGAGCCGCGAGGAGCATCCAGCCCCACCCTAACTCCTCCGTCTGGTGGGTACTCTGGTTTCAGCCAAGGAGCCAAAAGTTGATTAGAAGGATTTCATAACCTTCTCGTTATCGCAAAAAACTGGGGGAACGCTACTTGGAGTCACGTGAGGGGGCGGAGCGTTTCCTCAGCTAAAGCTCAGCCTGCAAGAAGAGGACTTGGAAGCACATCCCACTCTCTGGATGCTCCTCGCGGCTCGCCGAGAAGGGGTGTATCAGGTAAGAAACAACGCCCATTTTACCTACACTTTGAATAGGGTTAGAATTTGGAAATGAAGTGAGAAAGGGAAAGATGGCTTTTTAATAATATTACATGGCATATTACTTACAAATTTTCACTTGTATATGCTTAATTTATTTTTAGGATGAAATAAGTGGTAGGCTATTGTTGATTCCCTTTGCATAATGGCCCATTATGGTGATCATTCTCTTAAAGCACTGGAGAATAGATCCTGTATTCCTATACTGTTCCTACTGTGAAACATTTGTCTCGCCCACATTAAATTTATTTTGATGAGCATGCCAGCACTTTTGTTTTTCATCAGATCAGTACCTAGCTATTTTTCACAATGTAGGCAGGTTTTCTGCAGTTGTTATTTTGAGCCAAAGGGTGAAATGATTTTTAAGAAATCTCTCAATTTACAGATATACGTATACATAATCCTGGATAGCTTTAAATTTGTGCTTTTGCATACTATAATTTCTCTATGGTCATAATACTAAATTTATCAAGGTCGTATCAAGTTTCTAAGATTGTTTTAGAGAATCTCCAGTACCTTAAGAGAATGATCGCCATTTTGTGTGTATGATTCTTGTATTCCCTTTTGTTTGGATTATGCTAAAAGACTTGTCATTTGAATACCCAATTGGTGTCATTTTGCTGGGAAATGTTCTTTCATACAGTGAAGGTTTGTGTAATGGGTATGAAAGGTGATAATCAGCAGATTGCATCTTCCATGCCTTCTTTTCTTCTTGAATATGCTTTGAAAGAATTTGAGACCTTTATGAACTTTTATCACACCAAAGGTTTGTTTTCAAATATAACTATGTTTTGGGAATATGGTAATATTTTAGCATATTGAGTACATATTTTCCAAATACAATCAGAATATTAACATGTACTCCTGTTTCTGTATCCTTCTACAATAATTGTATACAATCCTAAAGTAGCCTAGTGCATTAATTGAGGCTAAAAATCTACTATAGCTTAATTGTAATGATTATACCGATACCTGTGTTGATAGTAAAAAGACACAGCTAGAAGGGAAAAGATGAGACACTGGTGCTCCTTATAATTGTTAACAGATTTTCCTTGTGGATGTACCTATTGGGAAAAATACATATCTTGTATTCCTTTAATAAAGAAATAAATAGTTTATTTATTGTCTAAGACTCTTATATTAAAAATTTCAAATACCACAAAGAAAAATATCGTCAAAAAGTCATATTTCTCCAGTTGGCTTTGGAATCCATTTTAGTACCAGAAGCTTCCACGCTGCCACATTCCTGTGCCTGGAAAAGTAGGAGGGGGGAATTGTAGAGTATTGGTAATTAGACATAATAGCATTCTTCTCTTCGGTCAAGGTCATGTTATTCCTGCACCTGCAGGAGGAGTGGTTGAAGGGATGTCTTTAGCTGGGGTGGATGGTAATTGGACCATGTGATGGACTGATGGATGTGGCGGTTGGTTTTGGACTTTTGAATTACTAAGGGAAAACCCAGAACTCTCAGATTCGGGTTTTCCCAGACGTGCCAGTATACTACACTAATAAAAGAAAACTTTGAGAAGATGCCTGTCTCAGAGTTTTTAATTGGAGTTGAGTTTTTCTGGAACGCTGACATTAACCCAAATCTCTAAATAGTTACCAACACCCCGAAAGGGGGCTGTCCAGGGTGCTGAGTCCCAGAACCGACCTAAAGTTCGGGCGGTACAGAGACTCAGCGAAGATGGAGGAGAAGGAGGAGATCACAGAAGGAACTGTGGGAACAGATACCAGAGAACTTACTGAGACCCAGTATTCTCCTTCTGAAGATGTGGTGTGAGCCCTTGAAGCTGCAGAGGAGAGACGAAGGCTAGGCACTCAGCCCAAGGAAACAAATTCCTGGAAAAGTTGCCAGACTGATACAATGGGACTGGAGGAAAAGTTGCCTGAACATCGTTTCTACTCCAGTCCAATGAAGTCAGCCCACAAATCAGAATGGAGAGACTTTGGCATCCAACAACTCCTGAGACTGGAGCCTGATGCCTCCAAGCCAATCATTGACAGGACTCCCAGAGTGTTTTGAGCTACTTGAAGTGGGAAGTTATGTCCTGCAGACCCAACCTCCCCAAATGAGATGGAGCTTAACGCAACCCACATTCCCTTTTCCTGATCTAGAACTTGGCAGTGGAACCAACAGGGCGTTGGCATCTTTACACTCAGCAAGAGATGACTGGAGAATCAGCTCAGCATAACGAGCAAGCAGCAGGAGGAGATAGCAGATGCAGCCAGCATTTGGAATGCTGCAACCTCCAATTGCCCCTCTCCTCGTCAACCAGCCTTTATGCTACCCCCTGCGGAATGTATTCCCCCCAGGCTGGGGCTTCTATCCTGGTCATGGGTGAGTCTAATGCCAGTGGATGCCAGCACCATTTATACCACCTTCGAGACCACTATGGGACCAATTTGCCACAATAATCCCAATGCAGCAATGGGATCAGTTCCAGCAGAAGGCTGCAGTCACCCTCCCCTTTTCCAACTTGACAACCAGGTTAGCAGCGAGCCCCTATCTGCTGTGGCAGCAGCATCACAGCAGATTCCAGCTCAGCTGCCACCCGCCACCCATCACAGTGCCCCGGCAGATCCTTCTACTGCCCACTGCAGTGCCCCAGCAGGTCCCTGCCCTGCCACCCACCATAGTGCAACAGCAGGTCCCTGCCCCACCGCCAGTCACCATGGCAATTCCACCAGCAAGATTAGCATCACCAAGGTTTAGAGTGACATTTGATGGGAAGCCTGCAAAACTTGCTTATTTCGTCAGCTGAGTCTGGGCACATAATATGGAGAACAATATGAAATAGATTGTGACTTAGTTTCAGAGATTTCAGATGGGATGAATGAGGGAGACACTTCTGACTGGATAGCCTAGCTACACAATGAGGGGGATGCTGAACTAAATGATGCAAATGGATTTGGTAAGCTGTTCCGGGCTAGATTTGAAGATCCCGACAGAGTAGGTGAAAATGAAGACAAAATAAAAGTGATGAAACAGGGTAATCAACACACCAAAGACTTTGCATGGGACTTTAGATGGGTCGCAGGAAATCTTGGATATTGGCCTTAGAGAATAATTCTGCACTATTTTAAGGAGGCCATTGATGAGGAAGTCAGAAAAGCCTATGTGGTCCAAGGGGTACCGGAGTGACTACAAAACTGGTATACCATGTCCATAGCTCTAGATAGAGAAATTCACCCACATTGCAAACCTTCATCTGAGAGGTCTCCAAGGAGAACATTGCCCTGATGTCCTCTGACTAAACCTGCTAAGGCCGTTCCTACCCAACCTGCAGGGGTTGTCAAGTGCTACCATTGTGGTCAAAATGGTCATTGAGTTTCCGAGTGTCTGGCACCTGCACCGGTTTTGCAACTGCATCCCGCTGCAGTGACCAGAGGCAGAAGGGCTCTACTGAAGCCTCCAGAGACCAGTCAGTTTGCCAGACAAGTCGTAGAGGTTCCCCTCCCCATGGGAGAGAGCAGGGAACCTCTGGCAAAGAAACCCTTCCCAGAGAGGCTAATGATGAAGACCCAATGTTGAGTGCAGCCATCCCCGCTTTTACAATTAAATTGAAGTTGGTGGTGCCTGAGGAAATTTGGAGAATTACAAGCAGAAATAGATACAGGATGTTCCAGATGTTTAATTGGGCTTCCAATTGTTGAGCAATTAGGGATAAAAAGAAAAGGCCTAAAATGCCCAATCAAGTTTAAACCGGTAGATGGAACATTAATTGCAGGAGTCCCATCCACCCAGATTACAGAACTGATTAGATTAGAAATGGGAAGGCATCATGAATTTATAAGATTTACAGTAGCTCCAGATTTCAGAATCTGTCATATTGGGATTTGCTTGGCTTGACAAATGGGCCCCTACCATTAAAGGGAAGATGGGTACTAGAAAATCATAATTGGTGTTGGCCCCTGCCCCATCCCTCCTGATAAAAGACTGCCAACTAATGGGGCCTACAGCCAGAAACAGCAGCTACCACTTCACACATTCCTCCAGGCAAACTCTAGATTCCTAAAGAATATAGAAACTTAGCCGAGGTGTTTAGTGAGGATGAATGCAACATCATCCCCACTTTTCAAGCCACTGATTGCCATCGAATTAGAACCTAGGGCAAAGCTGCCCAAACTAAAAATGTCCATGACACCTACCGAAATGACTGAGTGGAGGAAATACATTGATGCCAACTTAGCCAGAAGGTTCATTGAACCAGCAAAATTTAGGTTGGCAGCCCCGGTATTATATAAAGAAAAGGAAGATGGGTGTCTCTGATTATTGGATTTCTGGGTGGTGAATGGGGTGTGCATACAAAACACATAATGAAGGACTTTCTGAAATCACCTGTTCAAAGGCAAAATATTTACCAAGCTAGATCAGAGAGAAGCCTAGTACTGAGTCTGCATAAAAGAGGGAAATGAGTGGAAAACTGCATTTAACTGCCCATTCCAAGTCATGCCTTTCTGACTCCAATGCCCCCTCGCTGTATTTATGCAGCTGATCAATGAGGTGCTATGTGAACATTTGTATAAGGGGGTCCTTGTTTACCTGAATGACATTCTTATATTGAGCGAGACCCTGGAAGAGCACGTCAAACTAGTCAGACAAATATTGAAAAAAACTTTTAGATGCCAAACTATATACAAAGCTGTCAAAATGTGCATTCCATAAGGAGTCTTTGGACTACCTGGGGTGTCAAATCAGGATTGAGATGGACTCTGGAAAGGTGAAGGTGTTGCTAGGTTTCAACACCCAAAGACATGTAAGCAACTTCAAAGCTTCCTGGGTTTTGCAATTTTTTATAGATAATTCATCCCTTTGTTTGCTGAAGTTGCTTTAACAGAATTACTAAAAAACAGTCCTTCTCCGACCAAACCGAAACCTAATCAACCTTTCACTTGGACAATGGACTGTTAAAAATCCTTTGAAACTTTAAAACATCTTTTCCAGCGGAACTTATCCTCCAACATCTGGATCCAAATAAATCTTTTGTAGTCCAAGTCAATGCTAATGACATGGCTGTAGTGGCTTTGCTACTTCAAAAGAACTCTCAAAACAAACTGATGCCTTATGCTTATGTGTCCAGAAAGTTGACTGACACAGAACGTAGATGGACAGTTTGGGAGAAGAAGGCTTTTGCTGTCCAATGGGCTCTACTGTCTTGGAGGCATTTCCTGGAGGGAGTTACAGAGCCTTTTGAGATGTGGACTGATCACAAAAACCTTGAGGCTTTGAAGACTCCTTGAAAGCTTTCTCCTAAACAAGTTCGCTGGGCTCAATACTCTAAACACTTTAACTTCAACTTAAAGTACTGTATATTCCAGGGGGGAAAAACCTATTGGCTGATGCCTTGTCCAGAAAACCCCAATTTGACAGCCGACGAGAGGAAATAGTGAATAATGCCATGATCTCTGAAGCCCAGCCGGCAGTCCAACCATTAGGTTGCAAGCCAAGCACTGTTCTGACCTCCCTGAAAACAAGTTGACAACAGATTTAAAAGCTGCGTTGTCAAAATAATGCGTGGTTTAAAGAAAACCATGGATTTGACTTTGCAGGAGGGGTTGGCTTGGAAAGGAAGTAAATTATATGTGCCTGCCAGCATGAGACTACAGTGTTCAAACAGAGTCATGACTTTTGGCTAGGGGGTCATTTTGGATTTCTGAAAACGCTCCATTTGGCGAGAAGACAATTCTCCTAAGAGTTGCTCGGGTCGTCCAGATAGTGGGTGGAGCTTCAGTCTCTGCTGTTGTAGGCTGAGCTTAATTTCTGAGGAACGCTCCTCCTTCCATCACGTGGCTCACCACTGCATTCCCCTGTTTATGCTCAGCCCTCGTGCAGAGTAGGCAGTTTTGGATTGTGCTCTTGGCCGTTTCAGGAAAGCCCTATTTGATTCATATTTCTTCTTCTCCAGGTTGTATTTCATTCATTTAAGTGTTTTCTATTCTTAGCCCTGCGCAGTTGGTTCTTTTAATTTCTAGAGTCCCCTGGGAGGCTCTCCCGACCCCAGAGGGTGTCAGGGGGAAGGCTAGCAAACCTTACAAGCTGCCCCCCGACCCCTTTCCATTGCCTTACTGCCGTTTTTTCGTTCCAATAGCTTTAAAACGCTCCATTCTGCTTCCCCCCCCGAACTCCGTTTCTGCCGTTTTTTTACTTCACTGGGTTCCTTTCTGTTTGTCCTTCCCCTGGGGACCTTGGATTGCCCCTGGGGAGTCATCTAGTCACTGCAGCAGGGCCCCCTGTAAGTCCATGTTTAGGTGACCGCCATTTTAGCGCCGCCTTGTGGCCGGGCGCCATTTTGTTTTTCCCCTTATCTCTCCGATCGCTGCAGCGTGCATAATAAAAGCAGCAGGACTGGAGTGTCTTTCTTTCTGATTTGAATTATTCTGTTGGAGGCTTGGTTTACTACCTCCGTTTGTTGGCTTCCCCCGTAGCCAGCCATAGCGGCCACGGTTTCTTACTTACCACTTCCGCCCGGTTCCGCCTGGGTCGGCAGCCTGGTACAGGCCTGGCTTCGCCCTTAGGGCCTCTGTCGTGCCTTGATCAATCTGATCAGTCCTTAAAAAAGAAAAAGAAAAAAAAGAGATCTTCAACAATTCAAGATCTGTAGAAAATTAAGAGGCAGAGAAAGACGGCCTGATATTATAATAATAATAATAATAATAATAATAATAATAATAATAATAATAATAATAATAATAATAATAATAATAAATAAAAACACTAAGAAATAAGATCTAATAAGACAAACAGATTAATCATAAACAATAAACGGGGGGGGGCTAAAAGACTTTCCCAGGGCTCCCAGCCTTTGTTGTAGGTCGATCCCTTGGCGCACCAACCGCCTCATATCTGATCCTTTATCCTCCTCAATTATCTAAAATGGCAGAAGGCAATCCATCAAGAGGCCCTTCTTTAAAGGCCAAAGCAAAAACTCACCACCTGCGCAGCCAGGCTAAGGAGTCCTCTAAAGCCTCCCAAAGGGACACCCTAAGACGACACAAGGCGCTAGAAAAGGAAATAGACAAATGTACCAGACAGGCAGGCTCAGTGCCTCCAGCACCAGCCACCCCTTCTACCTCTGCTCTTCCCCCCCCCTGTAGCTTTTTCCTCCTTATCCAGGCACAGCTCGCCCTCCCAAGGGCACCAGGCCCCTGGAACACCAGCCAGGCGAACTCCAGAGGCTACGTTCACACCCACAGCCGCCAGCCTGCGCCAGGAGGAACCTCTCATTCAGGCATTTCTGGAGCAGCTCAGCCTGGATGGAGACGACGATCCGCCAAGGAATTGTGGAAGGACTCCCAACAGATGGCTAGGCCAGTGTTGTCTCCGCAAGCCACCGAATCCGTAAGATCATTCCCACTCATTCTGGAACCATCTCATGGTCGGGTACCTCTTCAAGGGGAGGTTTCCCCCTCAATCAGGGAGGACGAGGAGGAGGCGGAAGGAGACCTAGATTTGTGCAGGGAGGAGGAGGAGGAACAATTTGATCTGGGGTCCTTACAATACAATGAACCACTTCCTGACTCAGAATCATTGGAGGTGGAGATGTCGGAGGACGGAGGGCTCACCCCCGACCAACCCGCCTTTGTAGGGCTTTTCAGGCCCCAGCTATTCAAATCCCTCCTCTTCAAAGCCAGGAACATCTCTGGTCTAACTACTCAGAGTCCCTCTGATCCCACTCCTCTGGCCCCAGAAGGACTAGAGGACTCCATGTTTAACAGCCTGTGGTGGAGGCTGAGGTCATCCCAACCCCCCCCATCTTCCTGGATCTTGTGTCCAAGCAACTGGCCTCCTCAACTGCCCCCCCGGCCCCTTTGGCCCATGATAAAAGGTTCTTCAACCTTGACCCAGAGCTCTCCAACCTCCTGAGCACCCCGGAGGTTGATAAGCCAGTCGTGAGCCTGGCCTCTTCCTCTGCCCTCAGTGACCTCTTAGAGGCTCTGAGACTGGAGGAGAAACGGTCGGAGCTGGCCTTACGGTGAGCTCACCAGTCGGACGCATGGGCAATTAGGGCGGCCATGGCTGCTTCCTTCTTCATCAGGTCATCCATTCGCTGGCTTCGCCAGCTTAAGCAACATGTCCCGACTTCCAATACCCGCGCACATCAGGATATAGCCAAGATTACGGCTGCGGCGGAGTTCGCAGCTGATGCCACCTTTCACTCGGTAAAATTCTCCTCCCGTGCCATTTCCTCCCACATCTCGGCCTGCTGCCTGCTCTTGCTAAGGCACTGGCAGGCGGATCTCAAGAATAAGGTAAAACTACCTCTGCCCCCCTCGCGGGAAATAAATTGTTCGGACCTTCCCTGGATCCTCTCCTAGTCGAAGGAAGGAACAAAAGGAAATTCCTCCCATCCCTCACCCGTAAGTCAGAACCCAGATCCCTGCAGCCCTTTTGGAGGGCCCCCTTTCATCCCTATCCCCAAACCCCCTTCCCTCCCATGTACCAAACGCCCCCCCCCTTTGGCTCAGGACAGCCTTAGGACAGGTCCAACCCCTTCGACAGGCACAGGAGAGGTAGTAACTTTAAGAGGCCCTTTCGCGGCTCGGACAGCAGGCCCTTCCAGCGCTCCAGATAAGCCATCTGTCTAAATTCCCATTGGCGGGCGACTTAAAACTTTCGCCAGCCAGTGGGACTCTTCCACTTCAGACGCCTGGGTCAGGGACACCATCAGGTTTGGCCTCGCCCTAGAGTTCCTCTCCTCCCCCCCCTGATTTCTACATGACATGCTCCATCTCCAATGAACCACACCAAACACAACCTCATGGATTCAGCAATTCAGCACCTACTTGAAATACAGGCCATCCAACCCGTTCCTCCGTCCCAAAGGGGACAGGGATTCTACTCACACTTATTTGTGGTTCCCAAACACTCGGGGGGATGGAAGGCAATTTTGGACTTAAAGCAGCTAAACCGCCATCTTGTATACCGCAAATTCAAAATGAACACGCTGCAATCCATCCTCTTGGGAGTTAGACAGGGAGACTAGTTGTCATCCATTGACCTATCAGAGGCATACTTACACATCCCAATCCGACCCTCCCACTCCAAATTTCTGCGTTTCAGCTATAATAACCGCCACTTCCAATACGTGGCCCTCCCATTTGGGTTGGCCTCTGCCCCCAGAACCTTTACCAAGGTCCTGGCCGCTCTGGCTGCCCACCTCAGAACCATCCCGGTGAGACTCCACTGTTACCTGGATGATATCCTCATCCTATCCCCTTCCAGGGAACAAGCCGTCAGGGATACCCAAATTACCCTTACCACCCTCCAGGAACACGGATTTCTCATCAATTGGAAGAAAAGCCAATTGGCCCCTTCCACTAGGCTATCCCTCCTGGGGACTATAATAGACACGGTCTTAGGGAGGGTGTTCATCTCGCCAGAGAGAATACTCAGCATTCAACACTCAGTCAAACTCATCAGGCAACTAAAGATGGTTTCCCTCCTCGAATTATCCAAGTTGCTAGGTAAAATGATCTCTTGTATCTCCGTTATTCCCTGGGCCCGTTTCCACTCCAGATCTCTCCAGTGGTTCCTGCTCCTGTACCAAAGAGCTGGATCAAGCAACTCAAGGCGCAAGGTCAAGGTCTCGCCGAGGGTTCTCACCTCCCTCCTTTGGTGGAGCAGGGCGTCGATCAACAAGGGTGCCTCCTCAAGGAGCCCCCAAGACTCACCATCACCACAGACGCCAGTCTGTCCGGATGGGGCGCCCACCTACAGTCCCTTACAGCTCAGGGCAGATGGTCAGCGTCAGAAAGGCTGTGCAATATAAAGTGGTTAGAGCTTTGCGCCATCCACCTGGCCCTCCGCAGTTTCCTCCCTCAGGTACAGGGCTGCCACGTTCTCATTCTCACCGACAATATAACAGCCAAAGCTCATGTCAACAGGCAGGGGGGCACTCAGTCATTAAGCCTCATGAGGGAGACCAAGCACCTCTGTCGGTGGGCAGAGTCTCACCTCCTTTCACTCAGGGCCGACCACATCTCGGGCATCGACAACACCCGAGCAGACCAGTTGGAGTGGCGCTCCATCCAGCCCTGTTCAGGGAGGCGACAGCAATATTCGGTCTGCCAGTAATAGACCTGTTTGCCTCCCCTCTCAATACTCAACTTCCAAGGTTTGTTTTGAGATTCCCATCCCTAGGGGCGGAGAACCACAACGCCCTCCGATGCCCGTGGCCCTCAGGCCTCCTTTACGCCTTCCCCCCCTGGCACTGGTGCCCAGAGTTCTTCAAAACGTACTCCTAGAGAGGGCGGAATTGCTTCTTGTAGCTCCTTATTGGCCCCTTCACCCTTGGTTCGCGGATCTCCGCAGCCTATCTGTAGCCCCTCCCTGGAGGACCCCAGCAGAGAGGATATCCCTGTCTCAAGGCCCCTTTCTTCACCCGGAACCCCAATGGCTCCAACTAGCCATCTGGAGGTTGAGCGGGAATGTCTGAAGAGGAAAAATTTATCCACCAAAGTCATTGATACCATTTTGGCAGCCAGGCGTCCTTCCACCAGAAGGATTTACGACGCCACTTGGGTCATTTTCCGCAAATGGTGTGCCAATCTCATCATTGACCCAACCGACCCATCTATTGCCCAAATTCTTGACTTTCTTCAAGAGGGTCTCAGCAAGGGACTGTCCCCCAACACACTAAGGTATCAGGTGGCAGGTTTATCCACCATCATTGCCTTCGAGGGCCTTCAGCTTACTCTCTCATCATCCCCACATCCGAGCATTTTTGAAAGGGGCCACAAACTTACAGCCACCGTCCCTTCATCGGTATTTGACCTGGGACCTCAATAGAGTCCTGACTTCTCTCACTAAGCCTCCCTTCGAACCCCTAAGAGAAGTCTCTCTCCAGTTCTATCCTACAAGGTAGTGTTCTTGGTAACTATCACATCAGCCCATAGGATTTCAGAGATCGCTGCTCTGTCAGTTAGGAAGGATCTGTGCGTCTTCCATCCCGACTGGGTGGTCCTCCGACTTGACCCTTCCTTTCTATCCAAGATTAACTCGGTTTTCCACAGGGCTCAAGAACTTATCCTCCCCAATTTTTGTCCCAGGCCGACTCATGAAAGGGAGAGACTATGGCACACTTTAGACGTTAGACGTGCCTTGCGGATCTATATTAAACGTACTCAGACCTTCCCTAGATCCGAGGTCCTGTTTATATCCTTTCAACCAAAGTCACAAGGGCTTAACGTACCCTAAACCACCATAGGCCATTGGATAAGGGCGGCCATTTCCAAGGCATACCAAGCCCAGGCCCTCCAGGTACCCAGGTATCACGGCTCACTCTACCAGGAGTGCAGCAACTTCAGCCGCCTGGGCTACCCAGGCCCCAATACTTGACATTTGCCAGGCAGCAACATGGGCCTCCCCGTCGCCTTTCATTAGGCATTACAAAATCGATAGGTATGCTGCAGCGGAGGCTTCTTTTGGTAGAAGGGTCCTTCAGAGGGTACTCAGGGAACCCGAGGAGTCTACAGACCAGACGGTGTCCCCCCTGTAGGACAGGCCCCAGCTTTGGTATGTCCCACTATCTGGACGATCCGAGCAGCTCTTAGGAGAATGGGCGTTGGTTCTTACCTGACACGCCATTTCTATGAGAGCTGTGAGGATCGTCCAGCCCTTCCCTTTCTGTCTTTCACCATCTGGTGGGGTCTTGTTTCGGCCAATGCACTTTAAGTCCTAAGAGGAGGGCACGAATGCCTGTTTTTTCCTCTTGTCTTCTCATAAACTGGGGAACGCGGTGGCGAGCCACGTGATGGAAGGAGGAGCGTTCCTCAGAAATTAAGCTCAGCCTACAACAGCAGAGACTGAAGCTCCATCCACTGTCTGGACGATCCTCGCAGCTCTCGTAGAAATGACATGTCAGGTAAGAACCAACGCCCATTTTGTTGGCCAAAGATGAAAACCAATGTAGAGAACTATGTAAGAAGCTGCTCAATTTGTGCTACTATGAAAAACAGACCAGGGAAGCCACCTGGGTTTCTCCAACCTGTAGCCGAACCAAAAAAACCTTGGAAGGAAATCGCAATGGACTTTATCATTGAACTTCCAAACAGTGATGGAAATACAGTGGTTTCCAAATCATCAACTTATTCTTTAAGCAAGCCCATTTCACCTCTTACAATGGACTGCCTTCAGTGTAAAAGCTGGCCAAACTTTGTGAAACATATTTACAGACTTCATGGAGTTCCACAGCGAATAATTTCAGATCGGGAAGTTCAGTTCACTGCTAAGTTCTGGAAGGAGTTCTTAAAGTCCATTGGATCACCCCAGGGACTTAGCTCTGCTTTCCATCCAACTACCAACGGATCTTCAGAACATACGAATGCCATGGTGGAACAATACATTAGATGTTATGTAAATTATCAACAGGAAAACTGGGCAGACTTGTTACCATCCGCAGAAATGGCATTTTATAACGCTGTACATGGTAGTACTGGGTTGACACCTTTTCAAATAACTACTGGCATGGAGTTTGTTCCTATGCCTGAGTTACCTAGAGAACCACCCGCCTCCATGTCCCTAATAGAATGGGTGGACACATTAAAGAAAGGTTGGGACAATACAAAGAAAGCCTTAGTGGAAGCGGCTGAGGAACATAAAAAACAAGCAGACAACCACTGTTCTCTCCAAACACCTTTTTCGAGTGGGAGACGAAGTATATTTATCAACTAAGTAAGATTGAAATTACCTAGTAAGAAACTTGGACCAAAAATCATTGGCCCTTTTCCTATAGTGAAAATAATTAACCCTGTTACTGTTCAGCTTAACCTCCCTTGAATACTAGGGAAAACACATCCAGTATTCCACAGCAGTCTGTTAAAGCCAGGAAAGAGGTTCTGCTTTAAGACCTATACATGCCACTCTTCCCAAGCCTGTAGCAGTACAGCGTGAAACAAATTATGAAGTAAAAAAGATATTGATTCTCGATCGCAGAGGGGTCGCTTAAAATATTTGGTTCACAGGAAGGGGTAACCTTTGTCAGAAGCAACTTGGATGAAAGGTTGGGATGTCAAAGCTGATAGACTAGTTAAACAATTTCATGATAACTTTCTGTACAAACCAAAAAGTCCTCCTGGAGGGGGGGAGGGGGGTTAAAGTGATTTGTTTGGACAGTGCATTAACCCCTTACTATGTTTTGTCTATTTTATTTTTCCAGGACATGATTTTTTCTTGGGGGGGGGGGGATGCCTGTCAGCTTTGGAAGTAATATTAGTACCAGAAGCTTCCATGTTGCCACATTCCTGTGGAGGGGGGAATTGTAGAGTGTTGGAAGTTAGACATAACAGCATTCTTCGCTTCGGTCAGGGTCATGTTATTCCTGCACCTGGAGGAGGAGTGGTTGAAGGGATGTCTCTAGCTGGAGTGGATGGTGATTGGGCCATGTGATGGGCTGATGGGTGCAGGGGTTGGTTTTGGACTTTTGAATTTCTAAAGGAAAACCTTTAGTACACTCTCAGATTCGAGTTTTCCCAGATGTGCCAGTATACTACTATAATAAAAGGAAACTTTGAGAAGAGTTTTTAATTGGAGTTGAGTTTTTCTGGAACGCTGACATCTGCACTCAAGAAGAACTTTTAGTATTGTTAAGAAAGTGCTTAGATCTCCAATTATTTGAAAGATCAGAACAGAATAACAGAGTTGGAAGGGACTTTGTAGATCATCTAAGTCCACCCCCCCACCCCCACCCAAGTTGGAGACCCTACACCATTTCCGACAGATTGCAGTCCAGTCTCCTCAAAAACTCTCACAACCTCTGAAGGCAAGGTGTTCCACTGGCTGATTGTTCTCACTGTCAGAAAATTTATCCTTATTTCTTGGTTGATAGGTTTCCGTCCATTATTTGTTGTCTGGCCTTCAGAAAATTTTGACCCCCTCTTCTCTATGACAGCCTCAAATATTGGAACTCTGCTATCATGTCTCCCCTGGTCCTTCTCTTCATTAGACTAACCTTGACTAATTCCTGTAACCAGTCTTCATAGGTTTTCGCCTCCAGTCCCCTAATAATCTTTGTTGCTCTTTTCTACATTCTTTCTAGAGTCTCAATATCTTTTTTATAGTGTGGTGATCAAAACTTGAGGCAGTATTCCAGGTGTGGTCTTACTAAGGCTTTATAGAGTGGTGTTAGTACCTCACTTGATCTTGATTGAATCCCTCTGTTAATGCAACTTAAGATTGCAATGGCTTTTTTGGCTGCTGCTGCATCAGTGGAAGACTTATTGAGCAGGTTAAACCCTTTAAATATGAAGCATAAAATTATATAAAGTATAAAAAAGCTTATAGTAAAATTTCTTGGCCTTGTTATTATGTTACAGATACTTTTGTCTTCTTCCTGCTGGATTTCTTCTAGATTTCAGCCTTGGCTTGTATCTTACAACTAGGCAAATTTAAGCAGAGGATTTGATGCAAGACATTCAAACTGAAAGACCCAGCTTTTAACTTTTATAAAGAGGTGCAGAGAGTAATCATGAAATCTCCCCACCCCCATCACTGACTTGTTAAAAAGCTAATTGATTTAATTATAAAGCAGAGAGGTGCCTAAACTGAGTTTGAAGCCCATTTTGAATGTCAAATGAAGTCAATATCTTGGTACAAAAATGGTGGAATATAATTTTAATTATTTATGTGAAATGGATGAAATATTTTGAGTGGTAATATTAAATTTTGAGACATTTACTTTTATCACACTGTTAAGTATTCTATTGATTAACGGACTTCAGCAGACAGCCTTAGATGAAAATACTGATTGTAAATTATTAAATTCATTAGATTTTGATAAACTCTTCACAATATTTGATAAACCAGTTTGGTCTAGGGCTGTGATGGCAAACCTATGGCACACGACGTGGAAAAGGTTAGCCATCACTGGGCTAGGGATTAAGGCATCAGGCTCGAACACAAGACTGTGAGTTCAAGTTCCACCTTAGCCATGAAAGCCATGTGTCTTCAGACCAGTTAGTCTCTCTCAGCCGAGTCTGCCTCATAAGGTTGTTGTTATGAGGAAAATAGGAGGAGGAAGGTATGTTGGATTTGTTTGCCAGCTTGAGATATTTGTAAAAATAAAAAAGGTGAGGTACAAATTAAATTAATGAATAATTAAAATAGTAATTCATGATAGAGCACTTAATAAAAATACACATTGCTTTAAAGGAAAGATTTCTGGAAACACATCAAACTTTCTATTATTGCAATTGATTTTTTTCGGTGGTAGAATAGATGAAAAAAACTTTTGATTTGCTTATTTTTCATATAGTTTATTCAATAAAATTTAGCATTGTTTGTTCTTTAGGGACATTTTACATTTATATATTTTATTAAACTTTATATTTTAGCTTTTTATTTTTAAGAGGAGAACATTGAGTATAATCCTAAACAAAATTAATTGGAAAACGGTTTTATTGACTTCAATTAGACTAATTTTAGGGACAGAGAAAAACGTGCAATATTTTGTTTAAAGTGCATTTTAAAAAATGGTATCAGGAATGCAGATTCCCAGAGTTAGATATTTGCATTTTGTATGTAAATGGATATTACTTTTGTGTGTGTGATGTCTTAGGGCTTCTTGAGGCTTAATATTAAATGGGTAATAATATAAAGCGTAAAAGAGCTTATATAGTTCAGTTAAAATATCTTGGCCTTGTTATTATGTTATTGATTTGCATATATGTGTGTGGAAGGGAAGTTATTTTTTGTTGTAATTTTTGCATCACAGGTGATTTATGTACCTTCATCAGAAGTTTTTATAGTTGAGATTTTAAGTGGAACCTCCTGTTTTCTTATCAGTTCCATTTTGATTACTGTGTCTACAGCTTGCATATTTTGTTTGCCCCCTTTCTTACTCTGTCAAGTTTAAAAATATAAGTAGTTATAGAATGTACATTTTTCTGGCCATTATTTGTTATCTAGGTAATATTATTTCAAGAGTTCCCTAATTCTTCAAAAAGTAAATGCTGTATAAACATTTATTGTGTAATCTGCAAGGTTTCTGTTACTAACTTTCTGTAGAAAGAATGATCTCCAAGGTCCCCTTTAACAAATGTTCCATAGATAGCAGTAGTTTATTCTTCATATTCGGGCAACAGACCAAAAGAGGAGGTCCCCTAACACTGACACAATTGTACACTGCTGATAGTTCAGTAAGGCACACAGGAAATGGTCTTCAGGAATCAGCATGGAAACTGAAAAAGATATTGAGCACCTGTATCGGTTTTCTCGAAAATGATTCCAACCATTTCCCAAATAATACGTCCTATTTCTTTATCAGGTGATACCCCATTATATACCTTCTGTTCCTCTGACATGCAATGATAAGAAATTATTTGTTCTCCAACTCTAGCCTGCTGAAGGCCATGTTTCCTGCCATAAACAAAAAAAAACCATCTTTCTAATAACAGTGCAGTGATATCTAAAAGTAAGATAATAAGGATAATTACGGTTTCTAATCAGTGTTTCACATCTGCTAATGGATCTGATCAGATTAATGGCATCTTTTTCCAAAGACCGTAGAAGCATATACATTGGTGGCTGTACCAACGTTATTGCTCTTACTGAAACTCTGAAGATGTCTGACTATATCAGCATCTTCATCACCTATATCAAAACAATAGAGAACCTACTTAAATGTGACAAATAGGAATAGAAGATAGATACAGGCTGCCTAGTCTATATAAAAAAGTTGCTCTCGCTTCCCATAAAAAAAATGACCAAAGCAAAATCCATGTATATAAATGCAAGAATCACAATTCTGTTAATTGACATAGCCTTCTGGCCATGCAATTATTTCATATAAACAATATTATAAATTGAAATTATTCTAACATGAGCAAACGAAAGAGGTTTTTTTTTTTCAAGTGCTAAGAGATTGTAGGATTGAAATAACTGCTACAAAAAAAGTTTTCAGGTTCATCCTCTAAGAACAGTTTATACTTGTATATAATGATAAAGGCTTTGGCTATGTCTTTGGCATATTTATTCAGCATCCCTTTAATGGATTTTAAGACCAGATTCAGGAACATGAAATAGAAATTCAAGGTGAGATAAGCAATATTTCTAGATCCTATTGACTAAAATGTAGAAAATTTCAACTTTTTGAGAGATAGAATTCATTGTATGTATTTGTTTCTCCTTGTGGACAATGAAATATTGAAGTTCTTAGCTTGCAGATTTCTGCCTACCCTGAAAATATGGTTTCTTTTGATCAAATAATCTCTAATGTCCTAAATAATTAGAACTACTGTGTTTGCATGTAAGAAAACTATCTCCTAGTCTATGATGACTGGGAAAGTGAAGATAAATAGGTTGGTAAAATGGTAGTGAGTGTGCATTCATGTTTAAAAGAACATTAACAAAATGTTATATAAAATTCTTAGTATATTATATGTTAGAGTTTGCAAAGGGATACCGTGTTTCTCACAAAATAAGGCCGGGCCTTTTTTTTTTTGACCCCTGAAAAAACGGGTAGGCTGTCTTTTCGGGGGTGACTTAATTTCCTCCCCCACCTAGAGCGGCCCATACGCATGTACCTCGCCGCGAGGCCACTTCTGTCGGCCAACGAAAGCTCCCTGAAGGCAGAGTCCCCAGCTGCTTCAGGGCGTGGCGTGGCTGCCCATGTTCCCTCGCCTTTAGGCAGTCTCATTCGGGCGATGGAAGCTCCCCAAATGCAGTCACCAGCCACTTCAATCGGCTGGTAGAAGCAGCCTCAGGGCGAGCGCACACACATACTCCCCTCTCCACGAGGCCGCTTCTATCGGCAGACGAAAGTTCCCTTGAAGGCAGAGTCCCCAGCCGCTTCGGGACAAAGCGTGGCTGCCCATGTCCCGAGGGGATTGTGTGTGTGTGCCACACCTCGCCCCGAAGCGGCTGGGGACTCTGCCTTCAAGGGAGCTTTTGTCTGCGGAAAGAAGCGGCCTCGCGATGAGGAGAGAGAGTGTGTGTGTGTGCGCACTTGCCCCGAGGCCGCTTCTACCAGCCGATCGAAGTGGCTGGTGACTGCACTTGGGAAGCTTCCATTGCCCGAAAGAGACTACCCTAAAGACAAGGGGACATGGGCAGCCACGCCTCGCCCTGAAGCTGTTGGGGATTCTGCCTTCAAGGGAGCTTTTGTCTGCTGATAGAAGCAGCCTCGCGGCGAGGGGAGTGTTTGTGTGCGCTCGCCCTGAGGCTGCTTCTACTGGCTGATGGAAGCTCCCTTGAAGGCAGAGTCCCTAGCCGCTTTGGGGCGAGGCATGGCACACACATACTCCCCTCACTGCGAGGCCACTTCTACCGGCCTATTGAAGTAGCTGGTGACTGCATTTGGGAAGCTTCCATCGCCTGAAAGAGACTGCCCTAAAGGCAAAGGGACACGGGTAGCCACGCCACGCCCTGAACGGCTGGGGATTCTGCCTTCAGGGAGTTTCTATCGGCTATCGGGATATTCTAGCCTACACTACCTGCAGGGCACTCCTAAAGGCAAGTTTTCTCCCCATCCCCCCCGTCCTTCCCCTGCCCATTTCTCTTCACCTCATGTAGTTCTAACAAACGATGCGAGAAATGGCGGGGAAAAGCATGGTTTGAATAGGCCTAAATTTGGGGGGCAGGGCTTAATTTCACCCATGGCTGCCAACTCTCACGCAATCAGCATGAGACTCACGCAATTCAACCAATTTTGACTGTCTCACTCTGATAAACGAAATCTCACGCTAAACCCCCCAAATCATGGAATGTACAAAAATATCCTTACATTCTCTGATTATATTCCGAATATTCCCCTTAGCTTAGGAGAAGGATGAGCTCCCAGCGCCGCCCCGCCCTGCCCAGCCACCCCGCCCTGCCCAGCCACCCCACTGCGCCTCTTTTCCCGCCTTAATCCTTCTGCCGGCGTCCCGTAACTGTGCATGATGCCGATCATTAGCAAATCGCTTCAGGAAAGCGAAGAGCAGGAGGCTTCTTCCCGCCCGGGGCGCTCGCAGCCACTTTGCCCCGCCCTCTCCCTCTCTGCAATGTCCTCTGGGACAAGCCAGCTGCCCTTTTCAAAGAAGGACACGAGGGGGCTGGCAAAGCCTCTTTTGCGGGCAACAGCCTCGGCCAGTAATAACCCTGGTAAGCAAAGCTGAATTGTCCATTGCCAGAGATGTAATCCTGTCAGTCCTCCAACCTTTCTATTTTGCAAAAAAGCTGCCCAGCCCCTTTATAGATCAGCCTGGCGCGCTTCTCGCCTTGCTGGTTTGGGAAGACTCTTTTGGATCAGCTAAAAGAGAGCATAAGGCGTGTAAAGGGGTGGTAATAATAATTATAATAATAATAAAATTTAAAATAAAAATAATTTTATTCAGAGTTGTGTTGGATCTCTTTTTTGGGGGGGGGGGGTTGTCCCATTCTTTCTTGGTGTTCTTTCTGTCCTTTTTGCTTTTTTAAATGGTCTTTCTCCCCTGGGTCAGAAATCCAGCCAGAGAAAATAAAGAAACATCTTTGGTGGTTAAATGGAAGCCACTCCGTAATGGCTTTGTTTCAGAAGAGGGAATCACTTTTTCCTCTTTCTCCTTTGAGTTTAAATCCTAGGTCTCCATGCACCAGATCGACAGGACTGTACTACATTATTATCATATTTTCAAACCCTTAGATAAGGACTTAATAAGGACTTTTTTTGATGCCAGTAGGCTTCTCAGCCCCAAATTGGGATAGCCCTGACTCAACTAGAACATATTCTAATCTTAACACAATTTACCATCCAAAGAGCAGTAAGACCATTAAGTTCAGAATCTAAACTTACCCAATAAATATTGTACGGCCGCACAGCAGGCCGCCACACCAGAAACCCGCTAAATTATTAGAGTTGACAGTTCATCTGTGATGAAGTGTAGTATTTAACCTGTGGCATTCAACTACTATTCCAGAGTTTCCTTGTGAATCAAGAGCTGCACTTGCTGTATTTTTTAGTCTCTACCAGGGCTTTGTTTTGGTTCTATAGCTTCTATGATGAAAGCTAGGGCCAAGCTTCAGAATACAGTAGATGAGTTTTACAGTTAACAATATGTATATTTATATGAAGCACTCATTATTCGATTAAATGTTTAGTTTATACATGTCTGAAATTATGAACCCCTATTTCAGTCAACAAGTTAGTATATAATTAAAGACTGAGACTATAGCATTTGATATTGGCATGTAGTATGGTATTTGATACAGAAAGAAGAATACCCATTGATGTATTTGCATTATCTCTGTAGTTGTTTCGGGTTTTTTGTCTTTTTGTTGCACATTGAATTCATCCTATAGTGGTCTATAGTACATCACTAAGCTAATAAAGTCAGTTGAGGTAGAATACTGCAGTTACAAGTCAGGAACTTCAATTATTCATGGTCAGTGAACTGCATTATTAATATCTTACAAATCCGGTTCAAGTACATTGGTGCTGCTTGCATGTATGTATGTATGTATATGTCCAAATCATGACTAAAGTATGCATCAGATTGCACCATTTAAAATGTAAAATTGTCAAAGCTCCCTACCGTGGAAGGGGGGACACCCCCCTTCCACACCATCCCCCCCTCGGTCGCTTCGCTCCCTCGCAGTGTCTCACTCCGAACTATCACTCAAGGTTGCCAGCCCTGATTTCACCTCATGCCTAGAAATCATGCTGGGCCTTCCTATTGGTGGAGGCCGTATTGTTGGAGAAACACGGTAGTTTTAAATTGGACATAGGTTTATTGAATAGGATTATTATGCTTTGTTTTTTTTTAAAGTTACTCATTATAGTCATACCAATCTTGAGCAACTACTATATACTATATAGAAAATTCTTCTTTGGATAATTATTTTTAGGGGCAATAATATGCTTTGAGTTATAACATGCATTTTTACTACATCAATTGATTTTTGAACATTTCAATTTCTGTCACTTTAGTGTCAGGAATAATTTATTCTTTGAATATCTTACTTTGTTACAATAAATTCACTGCAGTTTAGTTGTCTTAGAGCTTTTTAAATGTCATATAAAATGATTTATTCATGTAAAATACCATGACAATAGACCGAGTTGAATGGTTCTTCTTGTTTTGATTTTTTTCTAAGATAAATTCATATATTCTGAATCAAGTGTTTTTAAAAGATGCAGATTAAAAAGGGTCAGAAAAAAATTGCCATATTTTTCAAGCTTAGGAAGAAATATATAATCTTTTTGAAATAGCATGTGACTGAAAAAAAGTCCACATGCTACAGCATCTGTGAACCATATCTTTAACCCTAAGATTGGCTAAGAGGAATTTTGACTTGGAACCAAATTATATCACAAGCTTTATTGGGTTTTTTTATTTCCTTATTAGTAAGATTCATTAAAGCATGTCCATATCTTGCAAGTAAATATTGGTTTGCTGTATATGTTGTTTCTAATCCTAACTTTTTTTAAAGTTGATTTTAGAAGGAATTTCCTGGCACCACTTTCAGGGAAGCTTTTCTCTGTTGGAACAAAGAACCATCTTCCAATCTGATGAAATTGGCTCTTAAGAGCATAACTGTGTTACATTGAAAATTGAGTTTAATTTATAAAACAGTTATATGCTTAGGAAGGTTGGACACAAGATTTTCTTCTGTATAAAGTATATTGCAATCATTTTTGGATGTCATAGATGAGATTGGAATGAGATCATTTCAGAAATTGAAATGACAACTCTGTAAAGAGGTTATAACTCTGTTTGCTTTTATTTTCTCGTCTTCATTCCTTTGGTATATTTTAAACATTAATACCAAAATCCATTCTCCCCCACCTCTCTCTCTCACATACATACATGGATCCTAAGAGTGGATGGATCTTAATAATTAATGTGTTTAATGATTAATTTTTAAATGGTCATGCTAAATTCTGTCACAACCCATAAAACACATACCAAAAGCAAATGTCTTTTCTGCTACTATTTTCAGAATGTGACATTTCAACAGAAGTTTTCTCACATTAGAAGAGATTTAGCTGGCTTGTTTCTTCCACGTGTTTTGATAGGGTCTAATTTTTTGAAGATGTAGATGTAAATGTAGATGTAAGAGCCTCCATTCAGTTTGTTGGTCTCCAATGCTGGAGGCATGATATAAATAAGAGTACTTGTTATTATCACAGTGATTTCTGTCTCATTATAAAGAGGTTAACTGATAGACAAGCTCTCTTGCAAGAACACAAGAGATGCCTTGTCTTCCTTTACCAAACCATGAGGCTTGAGAAGTCAAGAGAATATATCAACTCATGGATACTTGCATCTCAAGCAAGCTCAGGTCTCAGTCTTATCAGAGCGCTCTGTTTCTCTGCTGTCCTCACAAATGGGGCATACTTTTGACTGATAAAACAATACTGCCATTGTCCAAACCTGACACAATCAGACTTTTAGCAAGCAGCCTTAAATTTTTTATTTCAAACTGTCAAAAATAGTAATCTCTGTGGAATTAAAATACCCTGAAACCCAGTACTAGTCAATCCACAATTTATGGAGTTGTGTGTCTGATATCTATTTTGATATCAGCTATTCTTTAAGATAGAAAAGTGTAAATGGGTTTCTTCAAGGAGATTGTCAGAAGGGATTTCCCTTTACCAAGTGTTCTTTTAGCATGTCCTAGTTTCAGAGGTATTAACATGTTGACCCACTGAGTAGAACAACATTTATACAGCAAGACCTTCCTGTACAGAGCCTATAAAGCATCTGCTTTAGGAAAGTTCTAGTCACATCTGTGTTCATGAGATTTTTTAGTCAAATCAGTGCCTACAGTTAATCCTAGAGCATTTGGTTGACAGGCAGGAAATCAGTAACTTAGCAAAATGTGGCACTTCTGCAGCTTATTCTGTGGATATTAGTCTCAGTAGTATTCACTTTGAGCCATGGCCTATATTAAGTCACTGTATACAGAAGTAATTCCTAAAATTGGAATATAGATTTCAAATCCAAGCCATTTAAAAGTACTTAGGGAAGTTTTAATTGAGTACAAGAATAAGGCCTCATATATCTTCCAAAAGGGAGGAATATAAAGATCTTGGAGAGTTATATTATTTTCCTCTGTACTTGGTCTGTACTGGATCTTATAATTTCAAGGTGGATCTAAACCTCACTGTAAACATAGCAGCTTTAGAATATGTCAAGGATCATTGTGTCAGTTTGTTTACTACATACAGCAGCAATAGCAACTATGCTAAAATTATTGCATTTCTTTAGTTAATAGCAGACATGTGGGTTCTAAATACTACTTCAAGATGATCATAATAGACTGTTTTCAAACTCATAATTTTATTTTTCCCCAAATCCAGAAACATTCCATGGTGTTAAAGGATATAGATTTTTTTGCAGTACAGGAATTATATTATCAGTACTATCTACAATATTTCAGGTTAATTCACTGTTCCTTATTGTGTTGACAAAGAAAGATTTGAAAAGAATAAATTGGTTTACTGCCCGAAGTTCCAGATTATAATAAATTATAAGGCATCCCTGAATTTGAGGGAAACTCTGTATGACAATTAATCCAGGTTTCATCCATTAGCCCTCAGTACATTTGGAATATCCCTGTATGCTAATATTAGGAGTTTAGAATATGAGAGTCTGACAGAAACAATTTCTTTTTCTGTTTTGTTTCTATTTGTTCTTGCTTTTCAGACCAAGTAGGAGAACAATTTGTATCATAAAGTCATAACCTAATAAAACAAAAATGTAGGTAAAATATGAAATAAATACAGATGCTCTTAACTGGATCACTATCTAAAAGATTTTAGTTTCTAATATCTATCTAAAAGTCACAAGGGAGTAGGCCAGTCTGATTTCCTTGAGATTTTATTCCATACCACTGTGCTGCCATTGAAAAGCAGGAATGGTGCTCCAGAGGGCAGGTGTCATGGCAGAAAAGGCTCTTCCTAGGCCCTCCTGAATCTTAATTCGGTATTAGATAGGATTCAGAGCCTGCCTGTCCTGCTGAATCTAACAGGATGGATATATATACTTGCGAGCTTGCTAGTAACCCATATCAAGCCATGAAGGGCTATATAGGTAACTACATTTTTAAACTGAACCTGGAAACACACTGGCAACCGATGCATCTTGTGGCACAGAAGTATTAAGATGAACTAAATTAAAAGTATCCACATTTTTCCTCATCACTACCTTTGTACCAGCTGAATCTTCTGATTGGTCTTTAAGGGCAGCCATATAGAATGCATGTAGTAATCCAATTTGGAGATGACCAAGACATGAATGAATCACAGCCTTTCTACTCTGGTTGTTTAGAAACAGGTGCAATTGATAGCTATGAGAAATTGATACAAAGGGCCTCCTACCTGTGGCTGCCATCTGCTCTTTGAAACTGTGCATAGGAACCATCTGAGGTTCCACTCTCATTCAGAACAAAAGATTGAATGTCCCTATAGCACCGTGATGACGAACCTATGACATGCGTGCCAGAAATGACAGGCAGAGCCACTTCTGTGGGCATGCGAGAGGTCGCCCGGAAGAACCCCACTGCGCATGCTTGTGCGCCACCCACCCAACAGCTGATTGTGGGCTATCTGGCACATGGGTGTGTGCGTGAGGTGTGCATGCGTGAGGTGTGCAGGCATGCGCAGAGATGTATGGCGCACATAGGGGGTCACACACACATGTGCAGGGGGCGTGGGGGGCCTGCGCACACTGCCTTCTGGGTGCTGGCATGCGAGTGCAATTTTCAGCATGAGCCAAAAAAAGTTAGCCACCTCTGCTAGAGCAACTTGCTCCTGAAGCTTGTTTCCCATCAAAACCACCACAGCCTCTAGATACTAAACCAGGGTGCAGTTTGGTGACAGATGAGGGATCATGATATTGGTTCTCACCTAAAGAAAATTTATAACTATAAACTGGACAGTTGGACCACAAGCCACTCACACAATAAGGGGGGACAGAACATTAGGTAAGAATGCTTTACTTCCCTTGTCAACATGGTATTGGCCCAAGCACATCCATGCTCATATTCTCTTCTGTTCTTCTCCACCAGCTGCTTTTGTGGTGGTTTTTTTCTAAACATCTCTGTGAACATGACAATAAATTGGACTGGGTGCTTAGGCCAGTCATGCACAATGTTCGGCTTGTCTCCTGTTGCCTGCGTGCCGCTGATAGCTCTTAATACTAGTAGCTCAGCTTTCAAATATGGCCTTTTTTTAGCTGACATTTCTAGACTGGTTGAGTACCATGCCATCCCTTTTTATATTCAACAACAGGTTTAGAAGGGCTTTTTTTACTCTTAAAGATCAGGTTAGGTTAAGTTGTTTTTATACAGAAGCAAAGTTTTTGCAGATTTTTGTGCTGCTTGCAAAAGGCTTTCCTTACTGCAGCATAATGCAACAATTCATTTTCCATTTTAAAGCATAAAACTTGTTGACATTAAAATATAAATGTAGATTTTATAATTAGAAGTCTCTTCTATACTTTCCCTCAAATTTTAGTTCATGGCACAAATGTACATCAAGGGCCAGCAAGTTAAGACTTCACCACAGTGCTGCAATGAAAGCTGTCGTTTAGGGTACTTGTGTGTGATATTGTGATGTCCATGCAAAGTTCACTTCTTTTGTGTCATGCATATGCCTTCCTGTGGACACCTATCAGTAATTGTTGTAATAAAGTTTTTCCAGGTATAAAAAAAAATTAGGCAGTAGATGATTTGCAATATTTTGATTTAAAAGGTGGTTTAGGTAAAGCTCAGAAGAAATTTGTTGTACCACATTCATATAAAATAAAAGGCGGGCTGAGGTCTCAGGTTTTTAAAACTACCAAGACATAAAGTTACCACAAGATATATGTTTAAATTAATGTTTAAATTAACGGACTTGAAATGAGAAAAATCATCACTTAATTTATTTGCACTATATATAATGTCTTTGAGCCATTCTTGACAGCAAGCAACTGCTTGGGCAACCCCTCGTAGTTTTCTTGGCAAAGGACTTGGAAGTGATTTGCCATTGCCGCCTTTCTAGGGCTAAGAGAGGGACTGGCCCAAATCAGTTGATGCCTAAGTAGGAATTGAATAACTCTTAATTGTTGCAAGAAAAGTGCAGAGGCTTCTTCAGGCAGTTACCAGGAATCAAGCATGACTTATAGGCACCAAAAAACCCAAACCCTAATCTCACAATCATAACAAGATCAGTAGGTTTGTGTGTGTTCAAATATAACTCAAAAACATAAACATTGGGCAAGTTTTTCAAAAAGAAAACAATCATCTCAGTCATTTGGAACTGCTTTCATTTCTCCTCCAGTACACTATTTTTGGAATGCCTGAAAACATGAAATAAGCTGAATGAAAACAGTGGTGTGTGATTATCAGTAGCTACAAATACTAACTAAAGAAATGACCTCATTTCTCTAATGGATGAATTTTCAGGTCTGCTGGCTTGAGCTGAAAATCACGATACTTATGAATAAGTAATTTCTTCTGTTCAGCAGTGTTTCCAATTAAATTATTCCATTTTCAACATTTCTCAAGCATTCTAAAACAGTGGAATGGTGGAGTGACAGGACACATGCTCTTGCCCTACTGCTGCCCTCTCCACATAGCACTTCAGTTTCTTGTTCAAGGGAAAGGTTTGTATTTGGCTGAATGTAATTACAGGCATTATTTGAACTGAGTACTGTAATGGCAACCTTCCTGATCTGGAACAAAATTTCAATTGCATTTCCCCTACTCTGATAGGAATACATGTCCAGTTATCTTCTTCATATTGTTTTCAGAATGCATACAAAGGCATACTTGAATAGAACATTACTTAAATATTAAACTGGGGACCCAGTTTAGTATAGTGATTAAAGTGGTGGCCTAGAAACCAGGAGATCTGAATTCTAGTCCCTCCTTAGGATTGAAAGCCAACCGGGTGTGGGCCAGTCACTTTCTCCCAGCTGAACTCAAGATGGCTATTGGGAAAAGAGGAAGAGGAAGGAGCATTACGTATGTTTCCCAGCTTGAATTACTTCTAAAGTAATAAAAGTAGGATAAAAGTCGAATAAATAAAAAGTTTTAGTTAGTAATCATGGACCTGGTTGACAAAACGGAAAACTACTTTCTGTTCTTTAGAGGTATTGGTACCCTTACACCTAACCCTGGTGTTTGTGATGAAAACCCTGGTGTTTGTGATGATGATTGGTACCCTTACACCTAACCCTGGTGTTTGTAATCAAATCTGTTGCTGTTAACACAAAACATTTGGTAGAATTGTTTATGGAAAGTCTAGTTGCCTCTTGAAAAAGCACCTTTGGGATGTTTTGAAAGAATTGTATAGTTTGAGTTTTATATTGAAACCAAGTTTCCATGTCTTCTTATGTCTATGATTTATATGGAATTTTAGGTCTCGGAGAACTGTCATCAAATACAGGAATAAAGTCAGTGTTTCACTTGCTACTTCCTAGGAGGCAGATATATTATTTGTAACTGAGAGTTGAACTGCGGAGTCTGGTGCTCTCTGAGCTTGATTGGTTTTTTGGCAGATGTTTCATGATCAAACTGGGTAATGCCATCATCATCTGTGTTTATCTAGTTTGGTAATGAAAAGTGCAAGAAAGCAACCAAGCTCAAAGAACATCAAATACGTAACCAGTTTCAGCAAATAAACTTTATTTTAAAAATAACATGAAAATAGCATTGTCTGCAGAAGGAAATTAAATTTTTATAATGAGTTAAAATAATAAAAAAAAATCTGTATCTTCATAGCATTTTAAATTCAAGAGCAAGTAAGTCTGAGTAAGCTTATTTTTTTCTGAGTAAGCTTATTTTTTTCTAATTCTAATTTTTATTTGCCTTTTTCCTGAGTGCTAATGAATGTAATCTGTAATCTTTGGAAGATATGTAATAGATCCATGCAATATTTCTAATTTTATTGAAAGAAGTGCTTCAGAATGCAGAAATACAAATGCAGAAAATATTGTTATCTTATTAAAACAGATACATCTGTTTTTGATAAAATGAAGATGAAATGAAAGTCACTACAGGAACTTTGCAGTCCTGGGAAAAGACAAGGTTACTTTAATGAGACAGGTTATTTTTCCCCTTGAAAGTTGCAGAAAGCAGAGAGACATTTTCTATTGCTGTTCTTAAATATTGACCAAATAAATCTTGACCGAAGGAAGGCTGCCAGTTTGTTGCAATGTTACTTGATTGGTGCCACGTGTATGCCAGTGTGGTGAATGGAGCACGAGAATGCTGTATTATCAAGGGAGCAGGAAAGAGTTGTTTCAGGTTGCATAGGAGAATTTTGCTTGTTTTTTTTTTTTTTTTAAATAAAGAAAGGACTTTGTTTTAAAGTACTTTTGAGTTCCTGGTGTATCTCACACCCTTTCTCCAATCTCCAGTATACCTGTATTCAAGACTGCTTAAATAACTTGCATTACTCACTCTTGGCTTGCATTCATGAGGAGAAACCACATTATTGGATCCATGAAAACAAAAGGATTGCTGGTTTTTGCCAATTTTAAGTTTGTGCTAAACATTTTAACGGTTGGTTGTCCTTTCAGATAAAATCATGTGAAAAAAATTTGTCAATTTGCCTTTGTTATAGATGTCTTTTTCTGATTATCACAGTTTAAGATAGGAACTGCAAATAATAATCTAATTACATAATTAAGAATATATGATAGGATTATGTGCATAAAATAATTGTTGCATTGTGTAAAGCATGCAACCAGCTTTCCTTTTTCAAAGGAACTATATTGTTATTGTTGCCTCAAAAGTAAGCTAACTTGAGGTTTCCTGTAACTAGGCCTGTGTAGGAAAGGACTTGTATGTTCTTTGGAGTTGCTGTGGGTTGTACTTTTTATCAGATATATCGTACAGTTAGGCAGAAGAGCAGGTGTTGCATTGAAAAAAAAACTTTGAAAAGAGCGCCTAGCATCTGCATTTTCAGAAAAGGCCATGTAAACAAGGTAGGCTATTTAGCATGGTTTATCTGGCTTCATTATTGTAAAATAGCTTATCTATTTGAGGGAAATATTATGATGATGAATCAAGATAATAAAGGTCTAAGTTTTTTTTGTTATCATTGGAAATACATTCCTTTTTATGCCTTTTCAGTAACAGTTTGTATTTGAGAGTGGGAGAGGATTTGGAGACAATAAAGGAATGCATACCAAGCTATTAGCATCCCTTATCATATTTCTGTTCCAGGGATTGTATGTTTTTGTGTGAAATAGGAAAGTACAGGAAAATACTCCGAATCTTGATATATTTCTGTGATTTATTTTCTTAGAATCAGATTTCAGTTTTAAAGAAACTTTAGTAATAAATGAATAACTGCAAATACAGCTGGTAACAATAGGTCTCATAACCTGGCTTCTCAAAATGAGGACAATTCTCACTTGAAGATGATTTTTACAATTCAGGTTGGTTTTGCTTTACAATGTCATAGTACAAATTTTTATTTCAGAGATTAAACAACTATACAAATGTTTTTCTGGAAATAAACATGGCACTGGAAACATTTGAGTATCTGTTTGTTAGCAATTTTGTGAGCAACAACATATTCAGATCGTTATCAGTATGGAACATCTTTGTGTTTCTGCATTAGTCTCATTGATGCACCAATAGGTGTAGTGAGATAAGTTGGAACCAGAATGGCATGGCTTCTAATTCATACAATATCTTGCACAACTAACTTTGCTTTTCCCCCAGCTAGTAACTGTTTTGGCTGCCTACCATACTCAGTACTAATGTCTTTCAACTGAGAGTTTTCTTATGTCACAATACATTTTAAAGAGTCAACTTTTAATACGTGTATTGTAGGTTACTTACTTTTTAAACCAATGGTGCTTTGTTTAAGAAGGGCTGCCCACATGATAGCTTTGGATGGACTTAATAATGATGACATGGCAGCTCTTCATGCTGCAGCTATATTTCCCAATCATGCAAAAAGCCAACTTTTTGTCTTCACGGTAATTGAAATTAATTTAAACTAAATGATAAAATAATCCATAGGTATAATCCCTGTGGTGAGAACACATTATTCATTTTATAACTGTAGTGTATCAACTTTGTTCTGAAAGTTGCTCTTGTGTATCTCAAATAGGGAAAAATATCTAAAAATTGAAACAATTTGTTTACATAGAATATCACTATTTGTTTGCTATTGCACAAATGATTCTGTCTCTGAATGGACTGTTTTATTGTTTGCATATTTAAAAGTGCACTACCCAAAATAAATATGGACTTTTTATCAGGCAAAACCAATCAATGTATGTGTGTGATTGGTGCAGGTGCTTTGTACGGGACTTTTCATTTCTGAAATTCATAAAGCAGTAAAGTTTATAAACTCTTATTCACCCTCATTTGAGTCAGAAGTTCCCTCAACATCTTCTCACAAGATGAATACCCAGCTATGTCCTTTCAAAAATGGACATAAATCTACATGGGTTTTGGATATGGATTTTGCTGAGATAATTGCTAAAGGTGAAGATGCTCTGATCCAGCCATCAGCTGGTGATCAGAGACAGAGAAATAGTTGATTTTGAAGGAAAATAATAATGGAATTTATTAATCTTTTATGTGGATTAGCATGACTAATTTGTTTTGAAATTACAGCATTTGAAAGTTATTGAATTCTTATTGTATATGTAAAATGAAGACCTTTTACAAAGTAGACCGTAAAATATAGCAAAAACATGACTTTATACAGTAGCAAAATAATACATTAGTTTTAGATAAGAGCTTGTTATAGTGAATAAAATCATATCAAGTATGACTATCAGGTAGAAAGCTTATCTATCCAACAACAAGCAGAATACCTCTGATAGAAGAGTTTAAATCAATTAGAAACAATGCTCACTTTCTTATTTCTCATCGTACTTATGCTAAATATATATATATATATATATATATATATATATATATATATATATATATATATATATATATATATATACATACACATATACATACACATATACATACACATATACATATACATACATACATACATACATACATACATACATATATATATATATATGAACTATGCAGCACCAGTACATTAAGGAATCGATTCAAAACAGCAGACCAAATTTAAGGACATTCCGAAAAAGGTTAGTTCACAGAAAGTTAGTTCACAGTAATAAATAGCAAAAAGATGCTCACTTGAGATCGAAATTTTCCTTTTTTCAAATCACTTTGGAGCATTCACAGCCCTATTTTATATGTATCTTGCTTCAGGAGGCTGGTGTTAATAATGATAAAAGATTACATCACTTTGACATCACTTTTTCTTCTCTTAATATTCTTTTATATGGGCAATCTTCTTGTGTGTCATGATTTTCAGTCATTGTCATTAAAATCCCAAAAGAAATTAGTATATGTGGTACTGTTATGTACACTATGATGTACAGCTGTATGGAACTATAAAATATTTTGAAGTGCTTTCTCAATATTTCAAGAGTGAATTCATTCTGAGAAATAAGACTTTTTTAATTGTGAATATTACATTATGCTAAAAGGCTGTATTACAAAAACTTCTGTTTTGAAAATTGGAGTATTGGCAAACTTTTTCAAAACTCTGTTTAGAAATGGCACTAGTGGGTGAAAGCTAATTAGATTGTTTAAATTTATAGCAAATTACTTTATGATGGATATACTTTAAGACTGAATAGGAAAATTCAGTGTGATAAAGTAGTTCCACATGTTCAGCGGCAATTATGTCTTCCTTTTCAGAAGATATTGACTGTCAGGATTCTGATGGATGCCCTAATTAATTCATGAGTCTTGAGCCAAGTTTCAAGATTTAAAGGTTTCTTGATCAAGTGTGCTATTTTTTAATTTTGTGTGTCATTTTAAAAGAAAAGTAATAAGGTAAAAACTATGTAATCACGTGACAAATAAGTTGATTTGAGCAGCAGTAAAAGTGGCAGACAAGATAGAATACTGGATTTTATTACATATACTTACGTCCATGTCTAGTATTACAGAAATTCATTAAAATTTACGTGCTGCTATAGTGGTTGTTTTTAGAATTCTTACCTGTTTCCCTGAAAATAAGGCCTATCTCAAAAATAAACCCTAGCATTTATGTTTGCTCCTAATATAAGCCCTACCCTCAAAATAAGCCCTATTTAAGAGCCTGCTCAGCTGGCTACCTGCTCATTTCATCTGGGTGCTCACAGTACTGCAGCCACAAGGCAAAGTGAAGTGGTGGAGCTGCACCATGCGCCCTGCACTGACTTACCTCAGGGTCCCGATGCTTGCTTTATAGCAGCAGTACAGGCAGCCATGTGCAGGAACCCATGCAGCTCCTGCCGCACTTCTTCTGCTTGCGGCCGCAATGGAGCAGGAAGCTGAGTGGTATGCTGGTGCCACAACCACAAGGTAAGGTGTCAGCGCATGGTTAGCCTAGCTGTGGAGGCCCTGAGGTAAGCCGGTGTGGGGCAGTTCGACCACTTTGCTTCATGGTGGTGGCATTGGCACATTGTGCAGCCTCCTGCTCTGCTGCAAGCAAGCAGAAGTAATAAACCATACATGGGGAAAAATAAGACACCCCTCCAAAAATAAGACTGGGTCTTATTTTCGGAAAAACACAGGTATTTAATTTGTTTTCATTTTGTAGCCTACTGTGTCATATAATGTTCACATAGCTTACTTTTGCTGTGCTCCTTCTCTTCCACCTCCTCCCCGTAATATTAAAACTATTTTCAACCAATTCTGAACTGACTAACAAAAATTGTTAGAAATAATTTAACTTAAATAATCATATATATTTTGCAGAAAGAAAAATGGTTCTCCGTAGAACTGCTGCGAGCATCCAGAGAGTGGGGAGGTTCTTCAGTCTTCACTTCTCACAGGCTGAGCTGAAATTGAGGAACGGCCTCCTCCTCCACGTGACTCCTCCATGCGTTCCTCCCAGTTTTAGCTCAGCCTTCGAGAAGCAGGCAGCTTTTTCTAGTTCCTTGGCCGTTTCAGATGATCGTTGAAAGTTGGATCAGGTTTGATTCATTTTTTTCCTCTCCCTGCAAGGCTAGCGCGATCCCAAATTTAGTTGGTGGAGCGATTTCGCTCCCAGGAGGGAAGTAAGGGGTTGGAGCCCTTTGTCCCCCTCCACCCCTTCTAATCTATCCTCTGCCGTTCCAAGCGTGCTGGGCTCAGCCGCTTGGCCCTGCGCTGTATTTTAAAAGCGCAAATTGCGTCTTCCCCCCTAGAACGCCTCAGAGGAGGCAGCGCTTCCTCTCCCAGCTCTTTCCTTCTTTTTTTTTGAAGTTGCGGTGGGCTGGTGCGCTTCTGAGCTGTGCGTTCTGAGCCGGGCGGCCATTTTGGGCACGCCTCGTGGCCGGTGCCATTTTGTTTTCCTAACAAGTAAGGCCTTTTTTCCCTTTAGTTTGAGAGTGAGCTGCGAGGCTTTTTTTGTAGGCCCTTAGCGGGACCGTCAGGCCGCGTGGAGCCTTTATTTTTACTGAGAGAGCACTGTGGTCCTGTGCCCTGTTGTCTCTCTTAGAGTTAATATTGTTGGCTTTATTCCTTGGCCCGCAGCTAGTTCAGAAGCGCAGGCACGTACTCTCCATGTTGTTGGGGGGCTGCCTATAGAGGCCTATCTCTTTTTTCTTATCTTGCCTTTCACAATTGCTTGGCCTCAGCGTTCATTTGGTCGATTTGGAATTAAGTTATTATTACTATTATTATTTGCTGTACCTTTTGGGGCTATTTGGTTTTCCTTACTTGAACCTGACCCCTTTTTTTGTATTTAATTGCTAGTGTATATATTCAGATTTTTAATTTAGCTGCTAGAATTGTTTTCTGTTTTTTTATTACATAAGGTTTAAAAAAAAAAGAGAGAGAGAGAGAAAGGAGATTTTTTTGAATAGATAATAGCTAGTTCTAGAATAAAATTTATTTCAAAAAAGGGGACGTGACCCAATTTTAGGAAAACCGGTTTACGTTTGTAGGCCGAACTCCAAGGCATGCCAACCGCCATTTTTCTTTCAATACCATGGCAAAGGCTAATCCTACTGGCTCTTCTCTGAAGGCCAAGTCTAAGACGCACTACTTTCGCAGAAGGGACAAGGATTCTTCCAGTGCTTCTCAAAGAGATGCCTTACGACGTCATAAGGCCCTAGAAAGGGAATTTAGCAAGCGGGCTAAAGAGTCTCACTCTATAACATCTGCCTTTCCTTCTACCCCCCCCGCCGAGCCAACCATCTTCCTCTAGGGGCAGTACTTCCACCCCAGGCCGCCAGCCCTCCCGTGTACCAGAGGCAACATTTACGCCAACCACTGCAGGTCTACACTCTGAGGATCCTGCTCCAATTATTGTACCTGAGAACATCAGAGAATGGATGCAGTCTGCCATCCGTCAAGGTATAGCTGAAGGAATGCAGCAGCTCGCTAGACCGGATTCCCGAGGGAGGACTCCCGAGGCTGAGTCTTTATCCGGGAGATCTCCTTCTGCACCAGCGTCACAGCATGGTCAGGTACCTCCTCACATGGATGTTCCATTCCCAGAGGGGGAGGATACCCAAGAAGAAGAGGGAGTGGGCCTTGAACCGTTCGGAGAGTACGAAGGTTCTGACAGAGGTTCCTTACAGTATTCAGAACCCTTTCTGGAGGGGGACCTAATGGAGGGAGAAATGTCGGAAGATGAGGTTCTTTCTCCTGAACAACCGGCTGTTGTGGGTCTTTTTAAACCCCATTTATTTAAGTCCTTGCTATTTAAGGCAAAGAACATTTCAGGTCTGGCCTCTCAGCCTCCTTCTGAACCCCCTCCATCGAGTCCAGAAGGTCCTGATGACCTTATGTTTAGACAGCCGACAGTGGCAGCAGACATTATTCCGGCCCCCCCAATCTTCTCAGATCTGGTAGCAAAGCAGTTGGCCTCGGTGGGTCCTTCTCCGGCCCCTTCTAGTCAGGACAAGAGGTTGTTTACCCTGGATTCGGATTTCTCAGCTATGTTAGATACCCCGGAAGTAGATGATCCAATTATAAGGCTTGCTTCTTCTTCCAATCCTACCGATGCACTAGAGGCACTGAAGCCGGAGGATAAGCGAGCGGAGATGGCGCTCCGGCGGGCTCACACCGCTGATGCCTGGGCTATCCGGTCGGCCACGGCCGCTTCCTTTTTCACCCGATCCTCCATCAGGTGGCTCAGACAGCTGAAGCAACACATTTCCCCAGCTGATACCAGAGCCCATCAAGATATTGCAAAGATCACGGCAGTGGCGGAATTTGCAGCCGACGCTACCTTTCATTCGGTTAAATTCTCATCCCGAGCTATTTCTTCCCATGTTTCTGCCAGACGATTGCTTTGGCTTCGACACTGGCAGGCTGATATTAAAAATAAGTCTAAGTTGGCTTCAGCCCCCATAGTAAAAGGGAAATTATTTGGGCCCGCTCTGGAGCCATTACTCCTGGAGACCCGAAATAAGAAAAAGTTTCTGCCTTCACTTTTTGGTAGGCAGGAAGCCAAGAGTTCCCAGTCCTTTCGGAGGGGCTCCTTTCGTCCCTCCTTCCAGTCATCATTCTCTCCTAGATTTCAGGGCTCTCCCTCATTCCGGCCGTCCTACCAGGACCGGGGCGACTCGGGAGACAGAGGCAAGAGAGGGGGCAGCTACAGAAGGCCCTTCAGGGGTTCTGGGAGCGGCCCGCCGGCCCAGCTAGCATTGCAGGTTTTCTTTCTATAGGCGGCCGCCTCAGGCTTTTTGCAGACAAGTGGGAGGAATCCACCTCTGATACTTGGGTTACAGATTCAGTGCACTTTGGCTTGACCCTGCAGTTTCTCTCTCCTCCCCCCGAACATTTCAGGGTTCCATTTCTAGGAATCCTACAAAACGGGCTCTTATGACTTCTGCCATCAAACATCTCTCTGATATTAGGGCTATTCAACCTGTACCCCTCTCCCAACAGGGAAGGGGTTTCTATTCACTTTTATTCTTGGTGCCTAAACATTCCGGGGGATGGAGACCCATTTTAGATCTTAAGAGGTTAAATCGTTTTATTGTACGCCATAAATTCAAAATGCAGACTCTGCAGTCGATTTTACAGGGCATTAGAGAAGGAGACTGGCTTACGTCAATTGACCTTTCCGAGGCTTATCTCCATATTCCCATTCATTCCTCGTGTTCTAAATATCTCAGATTTTGTTATAATAATCAGCATTTCCAGTATGTAGCCCTCCCCTTTGGTCTAGCCTCAGCCCCGAGATCTTTCACTAAGGTGTTGGCGGCTATTGCAGCTCACCTTAGACAAATTCCCATCTGGATCCACTGTTACCTTGACGATATCCTGGTTGTATCCCCTTCCCGACATCAAGCCAAGAGCGATACTAGCGCTACCCTCTCGGTACTTCAGTCCCACGTGTTCTTAGTGAACTGGGAAAAGAGTCAGCTTACTCCCTCCACTAGTATATCTCATCTAGGGGTTGTGATTGACTCTGTTGAAGGAAGGGTCTTTCTCTCTCAGGAGAGACTTATTAGTATCCGCACCACTATCAGAGATATCCGGCGGACCGGGAAAGCATCGTTGCTCAATTTATCCAAACTGCTAGGGAAGCTAGTTTCCTGTATTTCCATTATTCCATGGGCTCGCTTGCATTCCAGATCTTTGCAATGGTTCCTCCTGCCATATCAGCGTTCAGGAAGGAGCACGTCAAGGTTTATAGTGAAGGTCCTGCCGAAAGTTCTCGCCTCCCTCCTGTGGTGGACGCGACCATCTGTCAACAGAGGTCAGCTATTCCAGGAACCTCAAAGGGTTGTTCTCACGACAGACGCAAGTCTTTCCAGATGGGGGACCCATCTACAATCTCTCTCAGCACAGGGAGTTTGGACTCGTTCGGAGCGAAGTCGGAGCATCAACTGGTTGGAGCTTCATGCAGTGTACCTGGTTCTGCTAACATTTCTTCATCGGGTAAGGGGGCGCCATGTCCTGGTCCTAACGGACAATACTACAACCAAGGCCCACATCAATCGGCAAGGGGGCACCCATTCCCTCCTTCTCATGAGAGAGGCCGAGCGACTGTGTCGATGGGCAGAAGCGCACTTCTTATCCATCAGAGTGGAGCACATTTCCAGGGCCTCCAACGTCCAAGCAGACTGGCTCAGCAGGGCAACACTGGATCAGGCAGAGTGGCGCCTGCACCCACATCTGTTCAGAGAAGCAGCAGCCAGTTTCGGTCAGCCCCTAGTAGACCTTTTTGCGTCTCCGCTCAACGCGCAAACACCGAGGTTCTTCTCCTGTTATCCCTCCAGCGGAGCAGAGAATCACGATGCCTTGCGTTGCCCGTGGCCTCCCGGGCTACTGTACGCCTTCCCTCCGCTTCCATTAATCCCCAGGGTGATTCGAAAATTGATAGCTGAGAAAGCAGAGATCCTCATGGTGGCACCTTATTGGCCCAGGAGGCCATGGTTTGCGGACCTCCGCAATCTGTCAGTATCTCCGTCATGGAGGATTCCGTTGGATCAGATTTCGCTGTCGCAAGGCCCGCTGCTCCATCCAGAGCCACAGTGGCTACAGTTGGCCATTTGGAGGTTGAGCGGGAAAGGATGATTGAGGAAGGCTTATCAGCACAGGTCATTAACACCATTTTGGCGGCTAGAAGACCTTCTACCACTCGCATTTATGATGCAACCTGGAAAAGTTTCTGTAACTGGTGCCACAAATTATTCATCGACCCACGCTCTCCTTCAGTGGCACAGATCCTGGCCTTTTTACAAGATGGCCTAGATGGAGGTTTATCACCTAACACCTTAAGGAGGCAGGTAGCGGCGCTCTCAACGGTGGTTGCTGGCGGTCCTTTCGGTCCCCTTTCCCACCATCCTCGAATCAAGGCTTTTCTTAAAGGGGCTTCTAATTTGCGCCCGTCAGTAGTGCATAGGTACCCGACATGGGACCTTAATAAAGTTCTCCTGGCCTTGACTAGATCTCCTTTTGAGCCTCTCAGGGAGGCGTCACTTCAATTTCTTACATTTAAAGCAGTTTTTCTGGTGGCTATTACTTCGGCTAGAAGGATATCTGAAATTGCAGCTCTATCCGTGAGAAAAGATATGTACATTTTTCATTCAGATCGGGTGGTTCTGAGACCAGACCCAGCATTTATGCCGAAGATTAATTCACCGTTCCACAGGGCGCAGGAGTTGGTCCTGCCTAATTTTTGCCCGAAGCCTCTGCGTGAGCAAGAGAGGCAGTGGCACACCCTTGATGTTCGAAGGGCTTTGCGTATTTACATTTCTTGCACGCAGTCCATCAGGAAGACAGAGTCTCTCTTTTTGTCCTTTCAGCCAAAGACACTAGGCTGTAAGGTTTCTCCGTCCACGGTAGGCAGATGGATTAGGGCTACCATATCCAAAGCCTATTTAGTTCAAGATATTCCAGTTCCCAGTGGGGTTACTGCTCACTCCACCAGAAGTGCAGCTACCTCGGCAGCCTGGGCTACTCAGGCGTCTATTCTTGATATTTGCCGGGCGGCCACCTGGACTTCCCCATCTCCCTTTATAAGACATTATAAGATTGATGTTTACGCCTCAGCTGAAGCATCTTTTGGCAGGTGAGTTTTGCAGCAAGTGGTTAGAGATCCTGGGGAAGTTCCAATCCAGATGGACTCCCACCCGTTGGACACACTGGCTTTGGTATGTCCCACTCTCTGGATGCTCGCAGCAGTTCTACGGAGAATGGGTGTTGGTTCTTACCTGATACGTCTCTTCTCGTGGAACTGCGTAGAGCATCCAGCCCCACCCTGTTGGTCCATCTGTGAAGGGGGAAAACCTGTTTCGGCCAATGATTTCTAATGTTGTAGTTCATGTTGTTTAATACTTAAGAGTAGAGGGGGGTTTTTGTCCTCTCGTCTTCGATAAAACTGGGAGGAACGCATGGAGGAGTCACGTGGAGGAGGAGGGCGTTCCTCAATTTCAGCTCAGCCTGTGAGAAGTGAAGACTGAAGCACCTCCCACTCTCTGGATGCTCTACGCAGTTCCACGAGAAGAGGCGTATCAGGTAAGAACCAACGCCCATTTTGTCAGACGGTGATCCATTCAAAATCCAAGAAAGAAATACTTAGACTCTTTTAATTAGAGAAAAGATATATTTTACTGGAAATGAAGTGGTAGCAATCATAGAATTCTGAATCTGAGGAATTAGGCGCGTAAATCACATATACAAAGTGATGGAGTTGATCCCACCCCCCAAAAGTTCAAATGATTCTTCCAATTAAAAGTTGTGAATATCATCATGTGGACATCTTCAGGTGATGATGAAGTTTCTGTCCGTTGACCTTGACATACTTTGATAAAGGTTTGCAGCTGTGCAGAGAAAAGAAAGCTAAGCAAGAAATAGAAACCTAAGCAAGAATGTGCTCTCCCCCCCTCCAGTTTATACAATGCCAGTTTGTACCACCTCCAGCTCGCTTCCCATACTATCCCCCCTCCCCCCCCATTACTTATGGGCAGCCGAAAGATGCAAAGCAGTAGAAGATCTTGAAGGCTGACATTCGGCCCTCCTAGAAAAAGACGTTAGTCCTATAAGAAAAAGAAACATAAAAGATACTAATTAATAACCATGTACAAACAATAAACATAGGCCTAGGGTTTATCAGGATACTTGGTATGAAATGCTTTGATCAGCCTAGCGGATCTAACATCTTTCTCGTTGACCCATTCAGCTTGGGAAGAAGGGAAATGTTTCCAAGCAACCAAATATTGCAGCTGACCCTTCCATTTACGAGAGTCCAGAATTTCTTTAACTTCAAAATGTTGTTCACCCTCAATCAGCAGTGGTACAGGAGGATCAGTTTGGGTTGGCCTCAGATTGGAAGTATGTTCAGGTTTTAACAAATTAACATGGAAGACTGGGTGAATACGTCGAAGAGTTTTTGGTAATTTCAATTGGACTGCCACAGGGTTTACAATCCTTTCAATCAAGAAAGGACCAACATACTTAGGACCAAGTTTCTTCGACTTTTGAGTAGTTTGTAGATATCTGGTGGACAAGAAAACCTTGTCGCCTACTTGATATGGTTTTTGGGGAGTTCTCTTTTTGTCTGCAAACTTCTTATAAGCTTGATGCGCATCATCTAATGCTTTACAAGTGATTGGCCAATTAAGCTGGAGTTGTGTTATCCATTCATCTAATAATTGAATGTTAGGCCTTTCACGAGGAAGTTCAGATATGGGTACAAAATCTTGTCCTGATGCCACCTTGAATGGGATAAAATCAGTACTGCTATGTACAGAATTATTATAAACCACTTCAGCAAATGGCACTTGAATGGAGCACTGCCTGACATTATTCTGAATCTGAGGAATTAGGTGCGTAAATCACATATACAAAGTGATGGAGTTGATCCCACCCCCCAAAAGTTCAAATGGTTCTTCCAGTTAAAAGTTGTGAATATCATCATGTGGACATCTTCAGGTGGTGATGAAGTTTCTGTCCGTTGACCTTGACATACTTTGATAAAGGTTTGCAGCTGCGCAGAGAAAAGAAAACTAAGCAAAAAATAGAAACCTAAGCAAGAATGTGCTCTCCCCCCCTCCAGTTTATACAATGCCAATTTGTACCACCTCCAGCTCGCTTCCCATACTATCCCCCCTCCTCCCCCTGTTACTTATGGCACCTGAAAGATGCAAAGCAATAGAAGAAGATCTTGAAGGCTGATAGGTTTAGAGATTATGCTACAGAACAAATAAAATTTCCTTCAGAGTTCATTTGTTGGAGGGAAAAATTAAAATGTTGACAAACAACACATTTATCAATGATTGTTGCTAAAAATCAGATCTAGTTTTCTCACTTTAGTGTTGTAAAATTTTTATCTGACACTATATCCAGAAAGTTGAGTTTTTGATATTTTATTAGATTCCACATATGCACAAAAGAATAGGTACAATTAACATGCAATTAATTGCAAAATGTGATACTAATACTAAACTGTATGAACTGATGATACAGCTCCAATATTAAGGAGTTGGTTAAAAAGTGTCCTCTCTGTTTTATCATGAAAAAATATTCCAGTTCAGTATTCGAGAGACTGCATACATAACTAATATCGGCTTTCTTCAGCTTCTAGTAGAAAGGGAAAATAGTTCAGGAAGCAGTTAAATGGTCAAAAACATTTAAAGCTTCAAAAGCATCATTAGCCCCTGCATCATAAAACAAATAACAAATGCTCAAGTAACTACAGGCAAGAAGTAAATCACAACTTTTTAATTTTGAAAGTTTTAAAAATGGCTTCCTTGCAGTGAAGTAATTATGAGATATCCAGTTTGCAAAAATAAAAAAAACCCACCACCAGATTTAGATGCTATTTTTATGCTGGGATTATCCCATAGTGTAAGTATTTATAGATACATGTATCAAAATCAGTGCTGCAATCATGCACTTTCTGCTAGATTGGGGAAAGCTGTCTGTAATGAAAGTAGTTGTTAAAAATCTCAATACCCACTTTATCAAGAAAAATGATTTATAATTAGATCATAGTGTGGAATCTTTGCCCACCATAAGAATATTTGTCATATTAATTCATTAAAGCTGACTGGCAAGGCTGCATATTTTTTTAAAAAAACATTTCACCTGGAAGTTCTAGTAAAATTGGATTAGAAATCCAGCAATATACTCTTTAAACTAAATGGAAAACTATTGGGAGAAGGTGATTTCCTCAATTTCTTAGGCTTCTACTTGCAGAATTTTTTTGGAGTAAAAGAAGTAGAGCAACATTAATAAATTGGTCTAATATTGAAGATGGCATATTCACTTTAAAAGAGAATGAATTGCTTGTTTTTGACAAAGAATTACTACCATATAGTTCACAGGAATCTTCCCAGCCTGGTAGTTTTCCCCTGAACTAGATAAAGTTCATTGGCATTGAAAAGTAAGACCTTGCTTCTTTTAACAGCTGAATTAAGCCCATTTATATTCATTGTAATCAGTTTTTTTTCTTCCATGATTATGCTTTATATTTAGGTCTAACCGCTCTCGTGGATCTCACTTCACGCTGTTCTTTGCTATCCATCTATCCCCTACTGCTCCTTTCTCTTTTTCGGTCTCCAATTGTTCCTCTTGAAACTCAATTAATGAGACTTTTCATAAATTAGAGAAATTAAAATTTGATATAATTTGTTTACAAGAAGTTCATATTAAAAAACAACATGAACAATTGTTATTACAGCCAAAATTGGGAAAATATTTACTTCTTTGACTCAATGTAAGAAAAGAGGAGTGGTTCTATACATTAAAGAGGCTATCCCAGCAAAATTGATTTACACGGATGAAGATGGAAGAGTATTAATGGTAGAAATAATGGACAATAATATAAAAATACTCTTGATTGCAATTTATGCTCCGAATGATAAACAAGAAGAGTTTTATAAAAAGCTACACATGAAAATAATTGGACTGGACTATGTTAATATAATTATGATGGGAGATTTTAATGGAATTGTGGACAAGAAATTGGACTATATAGCAACAACAACAAAGCAAAATAGAAAGGCTCTCCCAAGGTCTTTTTTTAAAATGACAGATGAATTAACTTTAAAAGATATTTGGAGAGAAAGAAATGTTAAAGCTAAACAATATACTTTTTATTCAAATAGACATTTATCATGGTCCAGATTAGATATGATTTGGATTTCAACAGAATTAATATCCAATATTAAGGAAACAAATATTGAAACAAGTACTTGGGCAGGTCATAGCCCAATGATAATTAAATGGAAGGGACATAAAAAAAGATCGAGATGGACATTAAATAATACTATTTTAAAGGAGAAAGATTTTATACAATGGATGGAGAAGGAATTGGCTTTTTTCTTCAGAGAAAATAAAAAAGAAGATACTTCAACGCAGAATGTGTGGGATACAATGAAGGCATACGCTAGAGGTTTGATAATAGATTATAAAAGAAAAAAGAATATTAGGAAAAGGCAAGCTTCTAAGGTCTTGGAAGATGAGTATAAAATTCTTGAAAAAGAATTACAGAAAATGCCACAGAAAAAGGATATTAAATTGAAGCTGGATGTAATTAAACATAAAATGGAATTAATAGAGAAAGAAGAACTGGCACAGAAAATCAGAAACTCTAAACAGAATTATTTTGAAGATGCAAATAAACCAGGTAGATGGCTAGCATATAAATTGAGAAAAGAGAAGGAATCAAGAAAATTTTTGAAGTTAATAGATGAACAAGGCCAAGTTTGTTATGGGAATAAGGAGAAAAAAGAAATTATTTGAGATTTTTATGGGCAACTATATAATCAAGAGAATATTGATGAGGAAAAAGTCAAACAGTATTTACAGGAAGCTAATTTACCAAAGATACCTAAAGAGACTGAAGAAATGCTAGAAAGCAATATAACAATGATGGAACTAAATGAAGCATTTAAGAGACAAAATAATGGGAAAGCACCGGGTCCAGATGGGCTTCCAGCAGAATTCTATAAAACATTTCAAGAATCATTGAGCATCCAATTGTTAGAAGTTATGAATGAAGTTATGTTAAAAAAGATGATACCTAAAACATGGTCAGAGGCTTCACTTATACCGAAGGAAGAGACTGACCCACTGCAAATTAAGAATTATAGACCTATTTCTTTATTGAATGCAGACTATAAAATCTTTGCTTCAATCTTAGCAGAAAGACTTAAAAAATATTTAAATAATTTTATTCACCCAGATCAAAATGGATTTCTGCCAAAGAGACAAATTAGAGACAATATGAGAGTAATTTTGGACACTTTGGAATACTATGAGGCTCATCCTGAAAAGCAAATGGCTTTGATATTCCTAGATGCTCAAAAAGCATTTGACAACATGAACTGGAGATTTATGTTATTATTATTGGAGCAGATGGGTTTTGCTAAAAAATTTATTCAAGCAATAGAAGCCATATATAATAAACAGACAGCAAGGGTAATGATGGAGGGGGAACTTACAGATTTTATTAATATAAGGAAAGGCACAAGACAAGAATGCCCCCTATCTCCTTTGCTATTTGTGTTGACCTTGGAAGTGTTGAATAGAAATATTAGGGATGATAAAAGCATAAAAGGAATGAAAAGAAGGAAGAATTTAAGCTACAAGCTTTTGCTGATGATTTAGCTTTTATTTTGGAAGACCCGCTAGAAACAGCTCCAAAATTATTGGAAAGGATAGAGACATATGGAGAGGTGGCTGGTTTGAAAATAAATAAAGATAAAACAAAGATTTTGACAAAGAATATGCTATTGAAACAGAGAGAAGAACTGGCAGATCGTTTGAAAATTCAAGTTACAAATAAGGTTAAGTATCTGGGGATACATTTGACAAGATGTAGCACATTAAAGGAGAATAATTATACTAAACTTAAACAACAGATAACTACAGATTTGAAGAAGTGGGAAAACTTGCAATTGTCATTAATAGGGAGAATTTCAACAATTAAGATGAATATTTTACCTAGAATTTTATTTTTGTTTCAAACAATACCAATTAGGCTTGGAAAAGACTATTTTGAAGATTTAAATAAAATCATGTTGAAGTTTATATGGCAAGGTAAAAAAGCGAGAATAAAGCTAAAGCTTTTGCAAGATGCTAGAATTAGAGGAGGTTTTGGCCTGCCTAATTGGGAATTGTATTATCAAGCTGCAAGTTTGATGTGGGTCAAAGAATGGATAACATTAAGGAAACATAGGTTGTTGACATTAGAAGGGCATGACTTGCTGTTGGGCTGGCATGCTTTTTTATGGTATAAGGGAACTAAAACACAGGGTTATTTTAGAAGACATTATGTACGGGAGTCTTTGTGGTTAAATTGGGAGAAGATAAAAAGACAATGTTATTTGAAAATTCCAGTTTGGTTATCAACCATTGAAGCATTTTCCTATCCTATAATCTACAAGAAGTAACAAACAGTTAGATATGGGGAACTTTTGGATGAAAAGGGTGAACTTAAATCGATCCAAAACTTAGAGGAACAAGGTATAAGGATGAATTGGTTTTCATATGCACAAATACATTCAAGGTATGATGAAGATTCCAAAACGGAGGGATTTTATGATAAGCAGACTGATTTAGATAAGATCTTGATGGGTACTGATGAGAAGGTGATTAAAAAATTATATGGTTATTTACTGGGAATGAAATTAGAGGAAGAACAAGTCAAAGAAACTATGATTGTTTGGGGGAAGAATTTTGGATATGGGATTGATTTAGAGAAATGGCAGAAATTGTGGTCTCAAAATTATAAAATGACAATGTCAACAGCATATAAAGAAAACTTGTACAAGGTGTTTTACAGGTGGCACTTTCCTCCGACAAGAATAGCAAGAATGTTTAAGAATAAATCTGAAAAATGCTGGAAATGTCATCAGATACCCAGCTCGTATTACCATATGTGGTGGACTTGTGAGGATGCTAGAAAATATTGGACTATAATTCACATGTGGTTGGAAAAAATGACAAAGAAACATATAGACTTGAAACCAGAGATCTTCTTATTGGGAATTTTACCTGATATATATAGTAAAGATTTGAAATACCTGATTGTAAATGTACTAACAGCGGCCAGGATTGTATTTGCTAAAAATTGGAAGAATGAGAAAATACCATTACAGGAAGAAATTATTAAGAAAATATTGGAATGTGCTGAGATGAGTAGATTGACATTTGAAATCAGAGAGCAAGAGGATAAACAATTTTATGAAATTTGGGATCTTTTTTATAAATGGCTAGATGATAAAATACGATAATAGAATATTTTAGATAGTAAGAAATATCTTTATCTTGCTATTTTGCTATTATTTTGTTATTTGATATTATATTTATAAAGGTTTTTTTTAGGATTGATTTGGTATGATTATATGATTTGTTGAATAATCTGGTTAAAGTATTGTTAGCTCATAAAGCATGAATGATTAAAAGTATAGTCAAAAATTTCTTTTTTTTTGTTTAGTGATTATGGGATATATAAGTTTGGATTGATAATATGAGTTGTTATGTAACATAATTGTAACTGGGACTACAGAATGAATGCACAAAAATGATGAACCAACTGACACACTGGATGTACATATGAGAGCTGAATGTTTTAATGTTTTGTTTGTCTTGTCTGTTTGTAGAAAATTAATAAAATTTTCTTTCAAAAAAAAAAAGAAAAGTAAGACCTTGCCTCTTGTGTCTACTAATGATTCCAGACTAATCCCCACTTGACCCATTCTCCTGATAGGGACAGTTTTTTCTCCCAACAGGATTTCACAGTATTGCTGTGCTTAATTTGCCATATCAGCATCTAGGTTATGAATTAGCTAATTTTCAGAAATATGAACTGGGCAAGTTTTATGTGACATTAATAATGCTTGTTTTCTGTGGTCAAATCAGTGCAGTGGGAGGGATGAAGAAGATCAAATAAAAGAAGCAGAGATAATGAAGTTGCTTAGGAAAATCTATAGCACAAAGATGTTGTGTTTCTGTATAATGGGAAAATGTTCATGTAAAAATGCATGCCATTTATTGGAATTACAAAGACCATGACCTGTGAGGACTGAACTCTGTTCCCTTAGAATTATTAGCAGCATATTGTGCTAAGCTGAGCATAGTCTATGAGCCAGTTTGTCATGAAGTTGGGGGGAAAAAGTCAGATCACTCTGCTGTGATTTTAAGGCTCTCGGTTTCTTCTTTTCACTAATAATCGAGGTGGTATAGAATACATTTCAGTGAATTTGTATTTTATGCGTGGTAAATGACTCGATCACTGAATGGTATATATATATTCTTAAAAATATTTTTGAACATTTTTCAGGCCTTAAAGTTTGAATGAACAGTGGTGGAGGAACTCGTGTTTCAATGCATCTATTTGTTTTATGACAGAGAGACTCCATGAAAGATGACAGAAGAAGTTATTGTTATAGCGAAGTGGGATTATACTGCCCAACAGGACCAAGAACTTGACATAAAAAAGAATGAACGCCTCTGGCTACTGGATGATTCCAAGACATGGTGGAGGGTAAGAAATGCAGCCAACAAAACAGGATATGTGCCATCAAATTATGTGGAGAGAAAGAACAGCTTGAAGAAAGGCTCCTTGGTTAAAAATCTAAAAGACACATTGGGTAAGTCCTTATCCAAAACCTGAGTTAATTTTACAAGTGTTTTATTCAAATGTTTAGCTGGAGTGTCATTTTCAGGATTTGGTTTTTTAAATGGATATAGGTATAATTTCTGTTAATTCAGATATAGATAGAAGAAGATTTTAATTTGCGAATAGGGTTTTTTTTTTTTTTTTTTGTAAAGTGAAAACAAAAACTTTTTTTATTCTTTCCTAATGGGGAGTGTTTATTGCCTCATTGAAAGAAAATCAGAAATTGGGGCTTTTGCTTTTAAATGTATTCCAAAGTTCTCTGTTATGAAAATATCAGTGTTCTGTATGCTTTTATTTTATTTATTTATCCTGACATTGTAAGCTGCCTTCTCCATGGATTTATTACATTTGAAACTCAAGGTAGTCATCTAACCTTTATTATTCTGAATAGGTGTCTCAGGTTCAGTGGCACCTTCTGGCCCAAAAGTTTGTGGAAATGCAGTCTCAACATATTTGCTGGGCGAGGGAGGGATTATCCTAACCTTGGAGTTGGGGGGAGGCTATTCTTGAACTAGGCAGCTTCTATGGATTAGGGTTATTTCTCAGTTCTTCCCATTTAGCATCTTGAGTGAAAGGATTCTCGTCCAGGATAAAGTGAACAATTAGAATCTATTCTGGATAAAGATGGTTCAAAAAGTTTTTTCATAAAGGAACAAACCATAAAAGATTTCAGCACTATTTTGAATTGGATCTGAGAGCCAAGAAGAAACCAGTGCTGCTCTTGCAGTATGGTATTCTACTGTATTGATTCTGACTGATCAGCAAATAGGCAGTTCCATTTTGAACCAGATATATGAGTGACTTGCCACACTCATGGCCTAGAAAAAGATGCAGCTAGTCCCCAGTCATGCATCTCTTAGAAAACAAATAGGGATAGGAATTGTGATCAAGTAGTGTTTTATGTAGCATACTTTACAGTGCCTATATATTGTTAGTTGGAAAAAAAAACCTGGAATAATCTTATAAGTTAAATTCTATAAGTAACATTGTACTGTTAATAAAACATTATTTCCTCCATCCTCTCCTCAACTCATGCTATTTTCTGACATCATTTTTCTTTGTTTTTATGTCTCCTACTTCACATAATTGGCTCTTATTGATAGAATGAAATAACAGAGACAGAGGAATGACAAGAGTAATTGTTTTAAGAATAATTAAGTCATACCACGGACTTTCCAGAGCCTCATTTTATTAAAGGCCTACGTAGTATAAACAGCCTAATTTATTATCTTTCATTAGCTTTAATGCTTCAAATTTGGCCCTGGAGCAGGCTAGTTGGCCCTCATAGGGCAATATCTTCTTGGAGAATCAACCCTAAAACTTTGTACTATACTTAATTCTTTCTTTCTTTCTTTCTTTCTTTCTTTCTTTCTTTCTTTCTTTCTTTCTTTCTTTCTTTCTTTCTTTCTTTCTTTCTTTCTCTCTCTCTCTCTCTCTCTCTCTCTCTCTCATTCTATCTTTTCTTTATTAAATTTTACGGCCACCTGTCTTACCACAGGCTAACTCTTATACCTAAGCAATCATATGGCCAATCATCCCACTACTGTGATTCAAACAGAAAATTAAAAAATCCACCCTTGTTGTTTAAAATAGACAGCCAAGACTATCATCAGAACACCTACTTAACATCTAAAACATTCAGAATTCACAATTGATGAAAACAACTGAAAGAAACAATTAATCAAGTTTGCTTAATATCCTGGGCCAAATGCTGTGTTGGAGCAACTGTGTCATTAAACCTTGAGAAAGATCACCATGTTTGAAGCTATCTGGATCTCTTTGGGGAGATGTTCTTTCAGCTGGTCAGCACAGGAGCAGAGAAGACACAACAACATAAGTTGACATGTTTAATAGAGAGGACCTGGAGCATGCTCACTCAGTCAGTTCTCATGACACGAACAGAAATAATTGGGACATTTTTAGTCTTATAGCTACTATTAGTCTTATGTAGAGTTAAATCAGTAAGGATTGTGACCATCTGAAGCTTGATATTAAAACTATATAGTGATTTGTCTCCTTCTGTTCCAATAAGATCTGTTGGTTCAGTGGCCTTCTGTTATCATTCTGTAGTAACAGTTTGCAATCATTCTGTGAAGATAAAGACAGATATCCATTTTTGTAAGGAAAACTGAGGATTTATAATAACTGATATAGTTCTGTCTTTATCACTTACAAGAGTGAGTCAGTTTAGTTTTGTCTACAATAATGGCCTATGGAATAGGAGCATTGACTATTTCAAAATGCTAAGCAATAAGTTATTAGAATTTGGTGAAAACATAAGTGTAGATGAACAGACAAGTGTGGATTTGCATTAAACCAAAGATTTGCTCATAATTTGTTTGAACTATCCTGCAGATTCATGGTTTTAGGGTACATAGATAACTCAGTATTTTAGGACTGCCAGTAAAATCTCAGACATGATTGATATGACTGACTTTATGTCTTGATTTTATGTGCTTCAAAAGTTAAATCTATGAACATTAAGTCCCCTTTGTTCCTGATTATTTTGTTACTAATTATCAGTAATATGCCTTTGCCAATAATATTATGCCTTTGCCAATAATAATATGCCAATAATAATATGTGGATTATCATGTTATAAGACTGCAATTTCCATGCTTTTCTTTTCCTGGTAACTGTAAACCATTCAAAACTTATTCACATCATGCTGAACACAGATTATAATTTATCATTAAAAAACTGATTTAAATACATAACTACAAATGAATTAAAAGCCATAGTTTCATACTGATGTGATGGTTGCTATTGAATTGTGTTCATAACTTTTAAATTAAAATTTTAATATTTTTATATAATTTGGGACCAGAATTTTCCTTGATACTTGAGATATCAAATTAGAATCTGCTCTAAAACAGATAGTTTAAAAGTTTTGGGAACCTCTGAATTGTAAAAATAAAAAAAATCTATAGACAAAGTCAATGTATTCATGAAGTGGCAAGTTTTATTTGCTGCACTTGAGTTACAATACAGAAATTCTTATTAGGTTCGGTTTTCAGTTAAAATTTCAATTAAAATTGCCATGCCAATTTTAAAATCACGAGGGCAAAAATGACAGTTTCTCTAAATTGCAAATAAAAGAAATCCCTTTTTTTCTACAGAAGTGCTTTGGCAAAACCTATTGTTGAAGATTTTGCCAAAGGATAGGCATAAATTTACAAACAAAAGTTATTAACAGATTTTGTTATTAAATATTTCTGTAAAATCTTTGCTTTAAAAAAAAGAACAGCCTTTTTGCATATTTGAATAATATAATTTGATAATTATTTTACTGATGTTATCAATGTCAGTAGCATAAACAGTGTTGCTCTTGTCTTGCAGTTTTCCATTTGTTTGAAGTGAAAGACTATGAGTATTGAGCGTGGCTTGCTTTTTCCTTTTCCACTTAACTTCCTGTTTTTTTAAAAGCTTGATAGAAACTGTCAGCTATTTCCTTTTCTGAGGCAATACAGCTTGTTAGGTGTATCAATGCTTTACATGTTACCCTTCCCCATTTCACCACTAAAAGGAAATGAAACATTTGTTTAGACACCGGCTTTGTCTGCCTGCCTTAATTTTGTTATTTCTCTGAAACCTGCTTTAACATTCTTAATTACATAGCACCTTTTCCTGATGGCTTTGGTTTACATATATTTGTATCTGGAATTAATATGATTATTGCAATTCAAAACAATTAACACAATTTTTCCCATAAGATAATTAAATGTACATGAATTTTCATCATTTGGCCATGCATCATATGTCTTGGGAAGTTGAAGTTTTAGTATGTCTGGACCTTCTTTAAGTTGAAGAAATGGACTGTAGTCTCACTTGAGAGATTGTGCTGTAGTCCTAATATTTTTTACATCAATTTCACTTTTATTCTTACATTCGTATTCAAATATCTGGAATTGGAAATGGAAATTGTGGAGAATTCTTTTAACTCAGCTGACTTGCCAGGTGTGAACCATCAGTGGGTACTCAATGGCTGAGTAACGTAACATTACAGTTTTGAGCTATAATTTGATCTAATGGGGTCAGTCTTGCAGTCAACCAAATATAATCAGATTTAGCAGATTCCTGGCTTTTCTATTCCTTCATTTCTTCCTTCCTTACAAATTGACAGGGGACAAACAATATCTGTAGTAAGGCTAAGATTCTAGATTCAGACATGATGATCACATAGTTTAAATAAAGTAAGATTTGTAAATCACCACCAAATTGCAGCTTCAGTTAGTGTCATTTGTTGCCAAAATTAATCATGGTTTCTTTCTTAGCATAGATGCAAATATCATGCAGATCAAAAACACCTCTATTACTCATTCATTTGTGTATTTAAATGTATTGTATATTGGCCTTCCTACTTTAGTGGGCTCTGGGCAGCATATAGAAATAGAGAAAATGGAAATTCTCCATAGAGCTGCTGCGAGCATCCAGAGTGGGAGGTGCTCCAGTCTCTGCTCTTACAGGCTGAGCTATAATTGAGGAACACTCCTCCTCCTCCACGTGACTCCTCTATGCGTTCCCCAGTTTTAGCTCAGCGTCGCAGAGACAGGCAGCTCTAGCATTTTCTCCTTGCCCGATCCAGGATTTTTCTCTTTAAATTTCAGGTTTGATCTTTCCTTGTTTTTTCCTCCTTGGTCCCTGTGCATTTGGCTTGTCTTAAATTAGCGAAGGGAGCGAATTTTCGCCCTTCAGTGGGGAGATAGGGGTTTTTTACAGCCTTTTGCCCCCCCCACCCTCCCCACTCTGGTGCCTGCCATTCCTTAGGCCATTCTGCCCTTAAGCAGCGGCTTGGATTTGCGCGCTTAATAGCGCTCTATTGTGCCTTCCCCCCACGAACGCAATAAAGAGAAGGTGAACTCTTCTCCCTTAGGCCCCTCGTTCTGCCTGCATTTCGGCAGCTTTTGTTGTTGTTGAGGGGCTTTCCTTCTCTCTGAGCCTCGCGCTGGTTCCGGTGGCCATTTTGGGTGCACTTTTTGGTCGGCCGCCATTTTGTTTAGTCTTCAGTTTGCTGCGATGATTCAGGAGGCTTTTAACAGGACCAGCAGGCCTGTTTGGAGTTTTCATTTTTGAAGGGATATTGTGGTTCCGTGTCCTGTTGCCCCATTGATTTCTCTGTTGGTTGGTTCCCGCAGGTCACTCAGAGGGAAAGAAAGGCACCTACTTCCCATGTTGCTTGGGAGGCTGTCTCAGGAGGCCAATTTTTACCTAATTTTTTCCTATTTGTCTTTTTTCTGCCTTTTTTTGTTGATTGTTATCTGGCCTCAGCGTTCATTCTGTCTATTGGCCTTTTGGATATTCCTTCTATTAGCATGCTCTGCAGCTTAGTTAGGACCTTTTTGGCCTTTCCTCTTATGTTAATTCAATAAATAAATAAATAAATGAATGAATGAATAAAAAGAATAAATAAAATAAAACAAAATAAATTTAAATTGGACATATATATTACGATACAACCAAAAAAAATAAAAAAAATTTTACCAAAAGGGGGACGTGGCCCAACGATAGGATATCCGGCCCACATTTTAGGCCGTACACCTAGGCGTGCCAACCGCCTCTTTATTTAATATTGCTCTGTACCTGGCATTTTATCGTGGCAGAAGACAATCCCAGAGATCCTTCCTTGAAGGCTAAGTCGGAGACGCACCATTTGCGCAAAAGGGCCAAGGATTCATCCAAGGCTTCTCAAAAGAAAAAAAAAAAAAAGATAAAACGCCTTAAGGCGACCAAGGCTTTGGAGAAGGAATTTTATAAGCATTGAAAGGGCTCTCAATCTGTAACCCCAGTTCCTAATTTTCCCTCTGCTTCCACATAACCCACCCCTCTGCCAGAACAACTTTCTCCTCCCAGGCGCAGTTCACCTGTTCGGAGCCTCCAGGTCTCCCGGACACTGAGGCTACATTTACGACCGCTGCTGACTTGCGACCAGAAGAACCATCCACGGTCCTTATTCCAGACAGTAGAGAATGGAGGCAGCTAGCCATCTGCCAAGGGATCGCGGAGGGTATCCAACAGATGACCAGACCAGATCCTCAGCGATGGCTCCTGAGGTTGCATCAGTCTCTGGCAGATCCCTTCTCAAACCGGAACTTCACCATGGTCAGGTAATAAGAAATATCCCCAAGGGGGGAGATCCCATTTCCAGAAGGGGTGAGGACGTGGAAATGGGCCTCACGCCCTTCCGGGAAGCGGAAGCATCGGATAGGGAATCCTTACACCACTCTGAACCCCTGTCGGAGTTGGAACCGATGGAAGGAGAAAGGTCAGAGGATAAGGGTATTCCCCCTGACCAGCCCGCATCCATAGGCCTGTTTGAACCCCATTTGTTCAAATCCTTGCTAATCAGGGCGAACAATATTTCGGGCTTGATTTCCAGTTATCCTCTAATACCTCCCCAGCAGCCTCTGGAGTCCCAGAGGATCCTATTTTCAGCTGATTGTGGAGACCGAGACCATTCCTACTCCACTCATTGCTCTGGCTTAGTAGCAAACAGTTGGCCTCGTCAGGCCCCCCCCCTCGCTCCGTCCAGTCAGGACAGAGATTTTTTAATCTCGATGCGGATTTCTTTTCCTTGCCACACACCCCAGAGGTGGATGACTCCTTAGTAAATCTAACATCGTCCTCTACTCAAACTGACGCTCTGGAAGCCCTAAAGCCAGAGGACTAGTGGGCCCGGACGATGTTCGTCGGGCGCATCAATTTGATGCTTGGGCCGTTCGATCAGCCACGGCCACATTCCTCTCACCCGATCCTCTATTAGATGGCTCCGTCAGTTGAAGCAGTATGTCCCCCCCCAACACCTGGACACACCAGGACATTGCCACGCTTATGGCCGCAGCGGAATTTGCGGCCAATGCTACCGTCCACTCTGCAAAAATTTCCTCCTGGGCTATCTCCTTCCACGTTACAGTCCGGTGGCTGCTTTGGATTAAACACTGGCAGGCAGACATTAAGACTAAAGCTGAATTGGCTTTTGCTCCCATCTCGGGAGGCAAATTTTTGGCCCGGCTCCGGAACCATTGTTCATGGAGAGCCTAAATAAAAGAATTTTCTCCGATTGCCCTTTCACAGACAGGAGTCCAGAGTGTCCCAACCCTTTCGAAGGAAATCAGTTCGTTTCTCCTATCAGGCTCCCTTCTTCCACAGTTTTCAGGGAACCCCGCCCTTTCGACTGGCCTTTCAGGACCGGAGTGACACGGGTGTCAGGAACAGGAGGGGGGTCAACTACGGGAGACCATTCCGGGGTGCAGGAAGTAGATCATCCCGGCGCCCTAGGTAAGACTTCCAGCCACCCACCCCTTTGACAGTCAACTCACATAGTTTGCCGACCAATGGGGATCAACCATTTCTGATATTTGGATTCAGGACACTGTTAAACTTGGCCTCTCCCTTGAGTTTCTGTCCCCCTCTCCAGAGCTTTTCAGGGTTTCCCCTCTTTCCAGAGGCCGCACCAAGCGTGTTCTCATAGAAACCACCATTTACACCCCACCAAAATCGAAGCTATACAGCCCGTACCATCCTCGCACCGAGGAATGGGGGTTTATTCCCACTTTTTCCTACTTCCTAAATGCTCCGGAGGCTGGAGGCCCACCCTAGACTGAAGAGGCTTAATGGTGTCCATCATAGTTCATGATGCTTACACTTCAGTCCATTTTGCAGGGCAAAAGGAAGGAAGACGGACTCACCTCCTTTTACCTCTCAGCAGCATATTTTCACATTCCCATTTGTCCCTCATTTTTCAAATTTCTGAGACCTGGCTACACTGGTCAACTTTTTCAATGCATGGCCCTTCCCCTTGGTCTAGCCTCGACCTCAAGGATCCTTACCAAAGTTCTGGCAGTCCCATCAATTCACCTCAGAGACTTCCCCATTCACAATCTCTCTTATCTGAATGATATCCTCATCCTTTCTCTTACCAAATCCCACGCCGAAGGGGACACTAGATCCATCCTCTTGGTTATTCAGGCCCATGATCTTCTTGCACAATGGGAGTAGAGTCAACTTACCCCTCCCACTTGAATAGCTCACTTGGGGCAGTGATTGACTCAGTTGAAGGGACGGTCTTCCTTTCCCCTGAAAGATTTCTCAGTATTCAGAAATCGGTCAGGAACATTAGGCGAACAAGAAAGACGCCATTACTGGTCTTATCAAGATTACTGGGCAAATTGGTCTCATGCATATACATTGTTTTCCTGGGCCCTGCTCCATTCCAGATCTATACAGTGGTTCCTGTTACCTTGTCACTGCTCCGGAAGGAGCAATTTGAGAGCCCTGGAGAAGGTTCCTTCAAGGGTTCTCGCATCGCTTCTTTAGCGGATCAGACCCGCAATCCACAAGGGCATCTTTTCAGAAGCCCCCAGGGGTTACCCTCACGACAGGTGCCAGCCTACCCGGATGGGGGGCCCATATCCACTCGCTCTCAGCTCAGGGCACCTGGTCAGCAAAGGTGCAGTATAAACTGGCGGAGGCTTCACACAGTATACCCGGCCTTACACACTTTCCTTAGGTATGCGGGCACCTCGTACTGGTCCTGCCAGACAACATTACGACTAAGGCGCATATCAACCGACAAGGGGAGCAGACATGACATCCATCTCATGAGGAAGGCCGGGCATATCTATAGCTGGGCGGAGACCAACCTATTGTCCGTCAGGGCAGATCACATCTTGGGAGTCTCAACGCTCGGGCAGACGGGTTGAACAGGGCCACCTTAGACTCGGCAGGATGGCGCCTTCATCCCTCCCTGTTTAAGTAATAATGCAGAGGAGGCCTCAGCGATATTAGGCCACCCCCTAGTGGACCTATTCGCATCTCTGCTCAATGCCCAGGTACCGAGATTCTTCTCCAGATACCCCCCAAGGGGCAGAGAATCACAGCGCCATACGTTGGCCCTGGCCCACCAGGCTCTTTTTACGCAATTCCCCCACTATCACTAATTCCTAAAGTGATCCTAAAGCTAATCCACGAGAGGGTGGAACTCCTCCTGGTTATCCCGTACTGGCCCAGGAGACCGTGGTTTTTGCAGACCTTCGTAACCTTCCAGTGGCCTCTCCCTGGAGGATCCCACCGGGCAGGATCTCGCTAGCCCAGGGACCTCCTCAGCACAAATCCTCAGTGGCTTCAGCTAGACATCTGGAGGCCGAGCAGGACCGTCTAAGAAGGGAGGGTTTTCTCCAATCAGGTCATTGAGACCATCTCGGCAGCGAGACGGTCTCACCTACCCATATATATACCGCTACTCGGATCATTTTCTCTAAATGGTGCCACAAACCTCGCATTAATCTGCTCTCCCAGCGGCTGCTCAAATTTTGGCCTTCTGGCAAGAAGGACTGGTCAAGGGCCCCTCCCTCAATGCCTTACGAAGGCAGGTGGCAGACTGGCCAACGGTCATTTCGGTGATCTGATGAACCATTTTCCCACCACTCTTGTATTTGGGCATCCCATAGAGGAGCCACCAGTTTGCATCCTCCAGTGATACACAGGTATACAACTGGGGACTTTAACAGGGTTCTCACGGCACTGTCTAAACCACCTTTTGAACCCCTAAGAGGGGCATCACTTCAATTCCCTACGTTCAAGGTAGTGCTTCTCATACTGGTTTCTTCTGCACGACCAATATCTGAAATAGCAGCTCTGTCCGTTAGAAAGGATCTTTGTGAATTTCCTTGCTGATCGGGTGGTCCTGCGACCAGACCCTTCCTCCTGCCCAAGATTACCTCAGCCTTTCGCAGATCATAGGAATTCATTCTTCCTAACTTTTGCCCCAGGCCTTCTCTGAGAGGGAAAGGCAGTGGCATTCCATCAATGTCAAACGTGCGTCACTTATTTATATCAGTCGCACTTGGTCTATCAGGAAGTCAGAAGCATTGTTCCTGTCATTCCAATCAAAGATGCTGGGTTTCAAAGTATCCCCGTCTACTGTAGGCACTTGGATCGGAGCGACATTCTCCAAGGCCTATCTAACTCAGGCGCTTCCTGTTTCCAGTGGAATAATCGCACATTCTACAGGGAGTGCGGCTACCTTGGCAGCCTGGGTTAACCAGGCTTCGATACGTGATAAATGCCGAGTGACCACCTGAGCATCTCCGTCACCTTTTATTCATCATTGTATAATCAATGTGTTTTTGCTTCAGCAGAAGCATCCCTGGCAGACGAGTCCATCAACAAGTGGCAAGAGAGCCAGAGGATATTCCAACCCAGACGGAGGCCATGCTTTGGTACGTCCACTCTGGATGCTCGCAGCAGCTCTATGGAGAATGGGCGTTGGTGCTTACCTAATACACCCTTTCTCATCGAGCTGCGTAGAGCATCCAGCCCCACCCTAAATTGTCCGTCTGGTGGGGAGCCCTATTTCGGCCAATGATTTAATCAGTTAAGTAGTTGTGAGCTGCTACAATAGTTTAAAGGAGATAATAGTGTTTGTCTTCTCGTCTTCATAAAACTGGGGAACGCATGGAGGAGTCACGTGGAGGAAAAGGAGCGTTCCTCAATTATAGCTCAGCCTGTAAGAGCGGAGACTGGAGCACCTCCCACTCTGGATGCTCTACACAGCTCGACGAGAAAGGGCGTATCAGGTAAGCACCAACGCCCATTTTCAAAACATTGAATTAAATAGACAGCCCAGATTAAAATAATCTAATAGCAAAAACAACAAAACAAAATGGCTCATTTGGGGGTAGTGGAAATGCTCTAATTAGAACCACAGAATTACAGAAATTAAGTTGTCAGTCCTGCATCAAATGAGGAGGAGGAGGAAGAGGAGGTACAAGAAGAATATTAGAAATTAATTTGTTGGGCTGAGTTGTTAACCCTGCACCTAATGATCAAAAATTAGGGAAGCCTATTTTATCAATGTTTTTATTTTACAACTATTCATATAATATTAGTTGTTAAAGTTAGGGATAACATTGTTTACCACAACTGGTTTAGGTAAAATAATAAATATGTTATCATGGTTTGTTAGTTAAAGTGTCTGTAACTTTAACTGTAAGAATGTAATTAAGGGAGTGGTTGTAAAAGCACCATAAAAGAAGCAAGGCATGGCAGCTTGCTCTCTCTGGGTTGATGATCCCTAATTGCTGCATGGATTGAAGACTGCGTTTTTCCCCTACTGGAACGGAAGAGAGAAAGGACTGTTGATTTATCAACGGTGAGAGGACTGATTTATTTGTAAGTGAACTGACATTGGATATTCTACACAGACTTTGCTAATTGAATATCCTTGAATGGACTGATTAAAACGATACATGACTAATGGACTATTATTTTGACTATGCTATAACTCTAAATGGAATAAACTATTTTTGATAACACAAGCGTATCTGTTATTTTTATTGTATGTTAACTAACATACAAACTTATCTCACACATTTATCTGTATGCCTATCTGACTAACGCTGCACATTCTGTTTAGCTTGTCTCCTTAACCCTGGTTGGGGAACCCAGGCTTAACACTGGTTATGGGCCCAGAGGCTGCAAAGTCAGTTTAACTAGGATAAAACAGATTTATGTCAAAAGTGAGAATTTGTGTTGTTACACATTACAGTAAACAGACAGCTGTGTTTTATTAATTATAGTTTTATATCCATATAAGAAAACATGGCACAAGTCAATCTACAAAGTTTGTCCCTTATATCCAAGCTGGATGGAACAAACTATGTATCATGGTCTATGAAATGTAGTCTACTTCTACGAAGAGAGGATCTGTGGAACATAATTGAAAATCCACCAAACGTAGAGGAATCGGATCCAGAGATTGAGGAAGATAGACAAAAGATAGAAGACTTTAAACAGAAGAATGAACAAGCTCTTTGCATAATAGGACTAACACTATCTGACCAGCAACTTGTTCATATCTGCGGAGAACAAACGGCTGTTGAGTGTTGGCAGAAGCTGAACAGGATTTATGTCCGAGATAACATTGGTGCTCATATAAATCTTACACAGAAGCTTTTCAGGACACTTCTCCAGACGAATGGTGATATGCTTAGTCATTTGAATTCTATAAAAAGCATTTTTCAAGAACTGCACGAGAAAGAACTTATTTTCTCTGAACTACACCAAGTCTACATAATTCTATCTCCACTAGACAAAAATTATGATAACTACATCACTTCCCTTGAAATTTTGCCTAAGGAAAGTTTAACTTTAACTTATATCACTGGCAGATTGATTGAAGAGGCCAGAAGAAGACTTGAAAGAGATGAGTTAAGGAGGGAGCAACCTCAAAAAGAAGATAATCAATCTCCTACTGCATACGCAATTAAAAATGTTGTAATTGTGGAGGAAGAGGACATTTGGTAAGATTTTGTAAAAAAGCAAAGCTCCAGAACGCTGGCCAGAATACTAAAAGTAACCAAAATAAAAATAACAATTTAGAGTTAACCATGTATATTAACGGAGCTGTAAAAAATAATTTATGGGTGGTTGACAGCGGAGCATCCCACTGTATAACAAATGATAACAAAAATTTTATTAAAATGTCCCAGAGTACACAGCAGATATTGTTAGCCAATGGCTGGAAACTGAAAGCTAAAGGTCAAGATATAGCATATTGTTTTTTCATAAAAGAGAATGTAAAAATGTTATATGTACTACAACTTAAGTTTAATTTAATTTCAGTTCGAATTTTGGTTAAACTAGGATATGTAGTTACCTTTAGGGGAGATAACTGCATAATTGAAAAAAGAAGATAAGAAAATTACTGCATCTTTAAGAGGTGAATTATATGTGTTAAATGATAATAGTTTAGAGGTGGCTAACACGGTTTATGATAATAAGAAACCTCATGATGAATGTATTCACTTGTTACACCGACGGCTAGGGCATTTAAATTTTAAAATGCTTAAGAGAACTGTTCAACTATCTAAAGGAATAAGTTTGAAACATTGTAATAAGTATTTGCAATGTTTTGCTTGTAATCAAAGCAAAAGCAAGGTCATACCAGCAAATAGAGTTGATGGATTTACTACCAAAGAGCCTTTAGAGGTAGTTTTTGCCGATTTAATAGGTCCGAAAAAACCAAGTGTAGGAGGAGCTCGATACATACTAAGTATAATGGACCACTATTCTAGATGTGGGTTTTGCTATTTAATGAAGAGCAAAACTGAAACGTATCTAAATCTCTTTAATTGGATAAAATTTGCAGAAAGAAAAACTAAAAAGAAATTAGTAACTCTTATAACAGATAATGGTGCGGAATTTACAAATAATAAATTCCAGAACAGACTAAGAATGTTAGGTATTCAACATAAAAAGTCTGCACCATATAGGCCACAACATAATGCCTTTATAGAGAGACGAGCCCAAACACTATGGCACGTACTATGTTGGCAATCAATGGCACATACTGTTGTCTAATTCAGGATTACCTGACAATTTGTGGGGAGAAGCAATAATGTGTGGTAATCATATGTTAAATAATGATGTTAATTCAACAACAGGTGAATTACCATTCACACTGTGGCATGGTGCAAAACCTGATTTAAGTTACATGCACACATTTGGAGCACCAGCATGGGTGCATATCTTTACACAACTCAGACACAAAGGACAGCATAGAGCTAAAAGATTATTTTTTGTATGATATGAATCTAATCATAGATCTTATAGATTCTGGGAACCAGGTACATCTAGAGTTTACACCAGTGCTAGTGCTAAATTCCTAGAACATGTAGGATGGAATAGATTAGAGCAAGATTTAAATAACGAAGTAATTATTGAACTCTACAAAAGGCAAAAAGATCAGACTAGTTATAAGAAGAGTCCAATAAAAGAAGTCCACGAAGAGCAAATAGGACCAGAACAAGAGGAAACAGTTGATCAGAAAGAGTTAGATAATCAAGAACAGTTAATAAATGAAAGTCCACCTGTAAGTCCTGTAATACCTAGATGTACTACACGTGTAACTAGACCACCTGATAGGTATCAAGCAAGTATAGTTTGCCAAGTAACTAAAGTTCCAACTAGTGTAGATGAACTTAGGATGTATCCTGCTAAGGATCAGGAGAATTGGCAAAAGGCAATGGAAAAAGAACTAAATTCATTAAAGGTAATGAAAGTATATGAAGATGCTAAATTACCTCCAGGAGAAAAATTCATTGGGTGCAAATGGATATTTAAAGTAAAAACTGGAAATGATGGGACTGTTTCCCATAAAGCTAGGTTGGTAGCTCAAGGATTTAATCAAACTGCATCTGATTACGATGAAGTTTTCGCACCAAGTCTTAAAGCAACATCCTTGAGAGCAGCATTAGTGTGGGCAGCTAAGAAAAACTATGTCATTAACCATTTAGATGTAGAAACTGCTTATTTGCATGCACCATTGCAGCACACTATATATTTGAAAAAGCCAGTTATTATAAAAGACAATAAAGTAAATAGTAATGATTGTTGGAAACTCAAAAAGAGTCTTTATGGGTTGAAACAATCTGGCTTTGAGTGGAACCAATATATTGTGAAAGAATTAAACAATATAGGATTTAAATCTGGTTTAGCAGATCCATGTGTGTTTAAAAGAGAAAATAATGGAACGGTTTCATTATTGTTATTATTTACAGATGATATTGCTTTGATAACTAAGACTAATAATGAAGCTAATGAGATTATATCATTATTAGCTAAAAAGATAAAATTAAAGCATTTAGGTGAAATTAAAAAGTATCTAGGATTGACAATTAACAAAACAAAAAATGGATTTAAGATATCTCAAGAAGATAAAATTTGCCAATTAATTAAAACGTATAAAATGGAACTTTGTAAACCGGCAAAGACTCTAATGAGTCAGGAAGTTTGCCAAACTGATGATCAAAGTCCCAAATTTGATAAGTCAATCTTTGATAAGTCAATCTTTATCAATCTTTGATTGGTAGCTTATATATAAGCAAGTGGTCTTGGCCAGATATAGCTTATAGTGTAAATCAGCTGGCACGTTTTAATTCAGATCCACATCAATGTCATTGGCAATCATTAAAAAGAATTTTAAGATATCTTGAACAATGAACCATGCATTGTATATAGAACCAAAGGGTGATTTGAGTCTTAGTGCCTATGCAGATGCAAGTTTTGCAACTGACATAAACACTAGAAAATCAACATCTGGGATGGCTGTATTATTTGGTAAGACACTAATAGGGTGGAGGTCAATCAGACAACAGCATATCAGCTTGTCCACGATGGAAGCGGAATTTTCATGTCTGTCTTTACTATGCACTGACTTAATTTTGTACAAACAGTTATTATTAGACATGGGTATAACTGTCAAAGATTCCATTATTGTGTACGAGGAAACCAGGCAACCATAAAGTTAGCTACTAATATTGCTGTAAAAACTAGATCAAAGCATACTGATTTAAGATACTTAAATGTTAGAGAATCTATAAAAAAATGGGCTAATTAAATTGGAATACTGCATGACAGAAGAAAACATTGCAGACCAATTTACAAAAGTTCAAGGAGTAATTAAGTTTAAAGAGAGTTGTAACAAATATGATTTGAAGATGTAAATAGTTTTTGTATTATTATTACCTAAAAGGGGAGAATGTTAGGGATAACATTGTTTACCCTAACTGGTTTAGGTAAAATAATAAATATGTTATCATGGTTTGTTAGTTAAAGTGTCTGCAACTTTAAATATGGGAATGTAATTAAGGGAGTGGTTGTAATAGCACCATAAAAGAAGCAAGGCACGGCAGCTTGCTCTCTCTGGCTTGATGATCCCTAATTACTGCATGGATTGAAGACTGCATTTTTCTCCTACTGGAACGGGAGAGAGAAAGGACTGTTGATTTATCAACAGTGAGAGGACTGATTTATTTGTAAGTGAACTGACATTGGATATTCTACACGGACTTTGCTAATTGAATATCCTTGAATGGACTGACTAAAACGATACATGATTAATGGACTGTTATTTTGACTATGCTATAACTCTAAATGGAATAAACTATATTTTTGATAACACAAGCAATCTGTTATTTTTACCGTATGTTAACTAACATACAAACTTATCTCACACATTTATCTGTATGCCTATCTGACTAACGCTGCACATTCTGTTTAGCTTGTCTCCTTAACCCTGGTTGGGGAACCCAGGCTTAACAGTTAGTACTACATAAAAAAGTAATAAATATGCCAGTTTGGTGTAGTGATTAGGCTCAATAGGGCTAAAAACCAGGAAATCATGAGTTCTAGTCCTGCCTTTGTCCAAAAGCCAGCTTGGTGATTTTGGGCCTATCATTCTTTCTCTCATCCCAAGAAAGAAGTAGGCAAAGACAAACCACTTCTGTAATCTTTCTAAGAAGACTGCAGGGATTTGTCCTGGAAGTCTCCCAGAATCGAAAATAACCTAAATTTTCATGCATGGACAAATTTTCCTTCCTTCCCTCCCTCCCTCCCAATTGCACATTTTCCCTCTGAGAGCTGCTAAGGCAGGGGTATCAAACTGGCAGCCCGCGGGCCAGATGTGTCACATGCAGGCCACGCCCCATCCCACCTCAGTGAATGGGAAAAACATCACAAAACATCATGTGACAGCAACGTGACTCTGCAAGTATGTGCTAAATAAGATCCACATAAGAATATATACTCCTATAGCAGTTTTTGGAGCATCTCCTCAGTTAGGATCACTATTCTGGATTATGTCCTCATAAAATTGACATGGTTGATTCCAAGCTGCCCCGCTAACACCCATATTCTGTATTAATCAGAAACAGTACAGTCGGAGCGTTTAGGTACTTGTTGAGATTTCCATTTGGTCACACTTTAGTTCTGATGTAATGAGCCACTTATCCTTAGGTTTACAAATGTTGGAGATTTTTTTGGGTTATGCAAATCTCCTTTTTTAAAAAATGGTCAGCTCCTTTCAGGATTTGAATTGTAGCAATTTCTTAAAGTTTGCTGCTTTTAACAGGTTTTGAACTGTAATCTCCATCAGTCACAGTCAGAATGGCAAGTTTAAGGAATTGTAGCAAATGTGGTCTAGAGAGAAAAACAAATTGTGTGCTATTTATAATGGGTTATTTATGTCTGGGGCAGTCTTGGATCCCACATTGGGGAAAAGCAGCACATATTTTTAAAAAATAAATATACACTTTTTCCAGTTTTAGGATTGCTTGAGTAAGTATGCATTTTAAAAATGATTCCTAACACATGTACGTAGTATATAAGTAAAATTTTCAGTGTTCAATTAAAATGAGTAATGACAACCTATGGCTAATATAAAAATAGTGTATTTTAAAAGCATTTGGAAATTAAATATTCATATAGATTTTATTTTTATGAAATACCTATTTTTGGAAGGAATGTGCTAGCTCCTTTCTAAGAGTGACTGATCCAGTCACCCAAGGCCGTTGGGTGTCAAGCAAATCATTATAGATGTCATATGGTATTATTGTAGGAAGTCCAGAGACTTTTACTTGGTGGTATAGAAATGTATACATAATTAAAATGTCATTGAAAACATTATTTCATCATAAAATGATGCCATTTATATAAATAGCAATATTGCTCAGGTTTCTACTTTTACTTTTTTCAGCTTGATAGATTCTTTCTTTTCCTCTGGACTTCATGTATTAAAACTCTTAAGGAACGTATAGCAATAATCAAGTCATCCTTTTCATCTTTTGGAACACTGATATTCTGATTTTCCCCATGAAATCTTGTTTTATTCCCTCTCACTCCACCCCACCCTGCCAACTGAGACTAGTGATATGAACCGGTTTTCTCTTAAACAGCATCACTTCATTTCCTGTTTAATTTTAGTTCTGAAATTAATATACAAACTCTGGATGTGTGTATATGTGTATATCTGGGAAGTGTTTTTATTTTATTCTTAGATTTCAACAAATCTGCTCATCATTACTATATTGTGCTATCCTCAAGCATATCAAATTAAAAAATATCCATCTCTCTTTTCTTCTCTAAAATATAAAAAGCTTTAACTAGAAATTGACTGGTATTATTATACCTTTGGTTATCAATTTCAATTATTTGACCTTTCAGCAATATATTACATTACGAATGGTTATAAGTACCTTGGCATTTTTAATTAAATCTTTTCTCCACTGGATTAGGCTAAGCAAAGTATACCAGTGCTTTGTTTGAGGCCATCTTCTAAAAATTAGTGAAAGCTGTCAGGACAAAAACTGTTGCCATATATTTAAATCTATATATCACTGAAACTTTTGTGTTTGTTTGACTGTAATCATTAATTAGCAAACAGTGCATCATAGGGCAACAGTTTTTGAATGAACATACCACAAATGAGCTAATTTACATGCATTAAAAATCCAGGACCCGTGACTCATGCAGGATTGAAATCTGGCAAAGTTGTGGCCATTTCAGCGCTGCTATGATTATTTGCAGTTGCTTCCAATTCCACTGAATTTTTTGCCTTTTTGGGGTCCTTCTGTTTATCTGTTTAGGTAAAGAAATAATCTTTGAAATGATGGTCCAATGGGTCATGGATTTAAAATTAAACATAATTCATATATTTTACTTTCAAAGTATGTTGTTTAATAATTTCTCCCTTTATCACATTGAAATAATGCTATATGATGTCAACATAGGGAGTTGCCTGAAGGCTTCATTTAAAGCTTTTGTGAACCATTCACCATCCTGGATTTCAGATTGTATATTTTTGCTTTAGTGCAGTGCTGGTGGGAAGCACTCAGTTTTCAAGCATCCTTCTCCACTGAAAGATTTCTGCTAAATAATAGGAACATTAACTTTTTCCTTTAAGGTACAAAATTGCTGTTCTGCTTAGCAACTACATTCCCTTGTAATCTCTTCTACAATAACAGAGAATAAGCTTAATTCAGTATATGTGTATAGAAGCATTGTCTTAATCTTCAAATAAAGGGAGCCAAACCAGACTTCATACGTTGTAATATAAAAAACAGAGCTTTCTGACTATGCTGTTGAAAACTTCCATGCTGTTCCTATTTAGATATCTACAATTTTATGTAGAATTTAATAATTTTGTTTTCAGCTGTCTCACCTGTAAAATGAACAACCTAATATTGAAAACTGTAGCATTAAAACTATCAGCATAATGCAGATTCAGTTGAACAGAATGGGGAAAAATACACAATATACATTTTTAAAAGCTGAGGGAAGTAAATATGTCAATGAACCAGCCACTTTGAAAGAGGCAATCACGCTGCTCAAGCAGATGTCACTAAAAATTGTTTTAAAAAGCTGTAGCCCTTTTTAAGGAAATATTGTTGAAATATGATCAGCATACATACAGCTACAGGAAATCTGAGTGAAACAGAGTATCATCACATTCAGATAAGAGTATGATTAGAAACCACATTGATTGGATATGTTAGACAATCTTTGGCAAGATTAGGATGGAAAGTTGCTTCTAGTCTTACTTCATGTCTTGCCAGTCTTCAATACCATGGTATCCATCTTGGCCAGCTGGGAACAATGCACCATGTTTTGATGGTTCCCTTTTTTAGTGTTTGGTTTCATTCAGTTGTGGGAGGAGGGAGTGATTAAGCCTTAGATTTATCTCATACAGAGATCTGTTTTCCCCTGTCAGTCTACAGTGTGAGATCATTTGTAGGCAGTGTGTGAGATCACGAATATAACTCCTGACTGAATAGGAGGTGTGGTGCCCCAATACCCAAAGGTTAAGGAAGAAGAATAAACTCATACTGAATGTTAGTGAGAGAAAGTGGCTGTAGATTTGAAGACCACCTAAATCCAAAATCAGGTTTTATTTTTAAATATGAACAAGGAAAGTTGTATTGCCTGAAACAGAGCTGATTCATAATTTGAATCTTCATAGATTCATGGCTGTACTTGAACAGCAAATAGAGGCAATGGATAGAATGAGTTGTGCTCAGTTAACACCAGCTGTGGCAATATACACTTATACTTTTGTCATCTCATGACTGAACTACTATAATTTATAAACTGCTATATCTGGGGCTGGTCTTGATGATCACCCAGTTGATGCAATGCATTACAGGGAATACCTAGATTTGCCCATATAAACCACCACTGTGAGAGCTTAATTGGCTGCCAGGCACAGTTAAAAATGTAAATTGTCACATGGTGTCAGCCACACTAGGTGGACCAGACTAGAAAAGCAACTACACAATTGTACTTTATTTAGATTGACTGTAATAATTATAATTCGATCGTGTTTTTCATCTCTTCCTTATAATCCAGGGAATCGGGGTCTCATTTGCCTCTGCTGCTTCCAAATATTATCTTCCTTCCCAAGACTTAAAAAATCTTTAGTATTTTTTATCTATTAGCATTTTTGCTAAGGTCATCTACATTACGCTCTCTACACATATTTGAGACCACCTGCTCTGGTATGAGTTTACACATTCACTAGAAATTAGGACTTGCTAAGGAGTCCCTTCTTCCAAGTAGTTGCAATTACCCCCATTGTTGAACTTTTCTCAGTGTTGCCCAGCTTGCCCATGATATCTGGCCTGCTTCTTTCTCACCAAGCATTCAAAAAGCTTGGTGGCATGATTTTGTTTCAATATTTTTCTGTTTGCTGCAAGTTACTCAGCATGTTAGTACATAAATAGATTCCCTTGATAATAAAGAAGATGCCAGGCAAGGGTTTTTGGGTGGAGTATCAACAGTTAGCCTTATCACTGAAAATGCCTCTCCTGATATCTTCTACTTCATTTTACTTCTCTGGGTTACCTGTAGGTTACAGAGTTTTTTCAAAGGATATCAAGCTTTGAGGAAGTATACATGGGAAAATGCAACAATTAAATATCCTGAATTGCTTTCTAAAGGCTTTAAAGCTGCTGGCAGGGGAATTCTAGGAATTGAAGCCCACATACATTAAAGTTGCCAAGATAGAGAAAAATTGCTTTAAAGGGGTGGGGGGGAAATCCTCTGTTACATTGAAGATCAGATTTCTAATTTTTGCTACTTTGTGATCCAATTTTGTCAGGTTTTTTTTTTTTTGCCAAAGTAGGAGTGAAGATTTGCCTTAATTGGTTTCTTTTAATAATTGCAGTTAGCAGAGTTTGTCCTTTCTAATAACCACATTTGTTAAATTGGTTTTTTTTAAAAAAACAAAAACAAAACATGTCTCAACCATTTGTATGGGAAGTTATGATCTTGTTTTGACTGAATAATAAGCATACCAGTCAGTATGTGACACAGTATGTTTTTACTTATACCTATTATCTTGTAAGCAATTGACAAAAATAAATAAATAAAAATAAAATAAATATTTAAGATTTACTTCTATTTTTAATTGCTTTAGATTATTGATGCCACAGAAGTGTTTTGTGAGTTCGATCCTAGGTAGAGGCAAAAATTTCTCTCTCTTGGCACAATAAGAATATATCTGCCAAAAAAAATCTTTGCATTGGCAACAGGAAGGGCATCCGGCCCTTAAACACACTCCTACCTCTTCAGTTGCCCAGACTTCACCCCGCAAGGGATTATGGGGATGTTAAAAGATGATGATGATCTCTAGTTTCTGTATTCACTAAATTGATGCACAACTATTGTTTAGTGACGGAGAAAAGAACTTTTCATGATAGCCCAGTCAGTTTGTCCTGGAGCTTTCTATTTTGGAAAGAGTAGAAGTACTGTTTTCCTGTAATTGTATCACTGAGTATAATAGCTATTCTAGGAAAATATTCCACTGAAATCATGCAGTTAAGTACAGAAAACAGGAATACATCATATTGGTAAACAGGAATATGTCGTATTGGAAATCATTAAGAAAAAACGATTGAATTATTCCTTACTGATTGAGGAGTGTACCTGAATTTTGATCAGTACAATCATATTTTTCTTCCATTTTGTCTCACTTGGTGAAATTTAGGAAAATGATATGTCAGAACAAGTAGTCCTCAATTAACAACAGTAATTGGAAATGGAATGCCCATCACTAAGCAACCCTGTCATAGAGTGCAATATCATGCCAATTAAGTCGCAGAAACCCTAATTGCAGTGGTTAAGCAAATCACTGCAGGTTATTAAGTGAGGACATTATGTGGTCTCCATTTGTGATTTCTTGCCAGCTTTCCCATTGACTTTTCTTTTAGTAAGCCAGCAATACAGATTGCAAATGGCAATCATGTGATTATAGGGATGCTGTGACTCTTGTAAACCCAAGAACCAGTTGTAAGAACTGCTCATTCAGCACCATCTAAATTTGAGCCGTCACTGTATGAGTGGTTATTAAACAAAGAGCTACCTGTTATGCACTGTAAATGAACATTTGACACTTTTATGTGTCGATAAGAAATAACATAATTGAATCAATAGATATGTGAGGAAACACTGTTTAAAGAAGGATTTGTTTTTTAAAAATACATCAGTACTGTAGTGTCATAAATGTATATGTGTATATATTTTTCTTGAGCATTTTCTAAGTTGCCTTGCATAAACAAATTACTTCTTTTATGCTAGACCAGTGATGGCTAACTTTTTCGGCTCCTGTGCCAAAAATTGAGTGTGCGTTTGCACATTCGCACTTGCGTGTCAGCACCCAGAAGGCAATGCGTGCCCCCCACATCCCCTATGTATGTAATCCCACCTACCTCCCTGCCATTTCCTTACCTACACTGCGCCTCAAAGCTGATTTTCGGCGGGTTTGAGGCCTTTTTCAGCCTCCCAAAGGCTTGAGGAAGGCTTCTGCAGGCTTCTACAGGTTTTGAAGGCCGAAATCTAGCCCCATTTTGTCACTTCCTGTTTTTCCAAAAATACCAGAAGTGATGAAACAGGACTAGCTTTTGGCCTACAAAGCTTGCAGAAGCCTTCCTCAAGCCTTTGGGAGGCTGACAAAAGGCCTCAAACCTGCCGAAAATCAGCTGTGAGGTATGCACATGCACAGTGAGGTAAGTTTGCCTGCAGTTTGCATGCTGGCACAAATGGCTCTGCATGCCACCTGTGGCATGCATGCCATAGGTTCACTATCATAGTGATAGACAGATTATCCTATGTATTCTCTTAAAATTGAAGGTAAAAATATAAAGTTGAGTTTCAAACAACTGGTCATTATAGTTAAAACAGCATGTGTTGATTTCAGAGAGGTAACACATTTATTTATTTTTGTGTTTATTTATTTATTTAGCCTCACCACAAGGCATATATATGGGTGTGTGTGTATGTGTTTTCTTAAGTTTTCTCAGGTACTTACATGTATGGTATTCAGCTTTGTTCAGGTATTTTCCTACGTCATTATAGTTGTGCTTTTAAAGTTGTAGCAACGTTTCAGCAGAATCTCATATGGAATCCATTGGCTATTAGTACGTTAATGAGAGTGTTCGGTTTTTAGGTGTTGTTCGTTGGCTAAGCATTTTGTTCTGGAGATGATTCCAAAGAAAGAAGATTACCCACCTAATCCAAAAACAAACCCTAACCAAAATCCAAGACAGAGAACAAGAGAACGGCAAGGCCCTCCTCCCATGTATATAAGGCACTACAGACAAAATCAGCAAGATCCTCCAAAAACACAACATTAAGACAGCATTCTGCACAAACAGAAAAATATCCACCATCCTAAGAAACCCTAAAGACAGAATCGAGTTAGAAAACCAAGGAGTATACGAAATCCCATGCACTGCCTGCCCCAACACATACATCGGACAAACCAACAGAAGAATTAGTGCATGCATTCAAGAACACAAGAACTCAATCAAAAAGAAGAACCAACCTCTTCCCTGGTCCAGCACCTCAAAGCCACAGGACATGAGATCGACTTTAAAAATACCAGAACTATTACCAAAACTCAACACTTCAACAACAGAATAATCAGAGAAGCCATAGAGATAGAAAAACGCCTACACAGCATGAATAAATGAGATGATACCTCCCGCCTACCAGCCATTGGGAAACCCGCCCTCATTAACAAATGAGTACTTAACATGAAGAATGACACCAGACCCACACCCACGAAGGCCACACAAGATGCTACCACCACACTTCAATATAGAAAGCAGATTCACACCCACACAGATGATGAGACACGACCACGGACCAGAAGCCGTACTGCAGCTGCATAACTATCCGCTTCAAACCCCTCCGACCCATACATAAAGTGAACTGACGCCCAACAGGAAGATGTGGCACGACCACAAATGTGAAGCCAAACAACAGGATCACAGCTCACCAGCTCAAATCCCCCAACAACTAAGACTAACCTGAACACAGTCAAGCCTCCACCTGAAGAAGAACACACCCCCAGCCAATCAGAACATAGCCAACTCCCCAACCAATCAGATCACAGCCAGGCCCCCAACCAATGAGAACACACCCCCAGCCAATCAGAACACAGCCAAGCCCCCACCCAGTCAAGCCGCACTCCCACTGGCAGTTAAAAGAAAAAACAGCTGCAAGCTCACATTACTCCAAGAAGCACAAAGCCGAAGACACAAGCCTGAAGATGACGAATGAGATTTCGTCGAAACATCGCCAAAATACTTCCAATTTTATGCAGGAGAAAACCCGAATAACCAAAGATCCACATACAAATACCCGTGAAAACCTCAGAAAACAAATATAACCTCAGAAAACAAATATATATCAAGCTCACATTACTCTGAGAAGCACAAAACTGAAGACACAAGCCTGAAGATGATGAATGAGACTTCATCAAAACGTCGCCTAGATACTTCCAATTCTACGCGGAAGAAAACCCGAATAACCAAAGATCCATATATATCTATATCTGTCTGTCTGTCTATCTATCTATCTATCTATCTATCTATCTATCTATCTATCTATCTATCTATCTATCTATCTATCTATCTATCTACTCAAGATTGCAGGCATACCTAGTACTTCTGATAATTGCTAATACTCATTGCTCAAAGTTATAGTGGGTTGAACTTCCTTAAACCAAACTGTTCAGAGATTGAAATACTTCTGAAATGATTGAAATGTTTGGTTTTGACCTTGAAATGAGCAGTGTTTTACAATTGAGAAGTAAAGATTTCTTTGGCATTCTAAATAATTGCATTAAATCTTTATCATAGTGATATTTAAATGGGACATAATTAACATAAATGATAGAAATTGTATTCCTGTTCCTGCACCAGGTCACATCATGATAATAGTAATTATTTTTTAAAAGTTGCTTGTTCTGTATTTCTCACAGCTTGTTTACACATTGCCAGGTTGAATGAGTTCAATATTTTCGTCAAAATGTATTCTGTGGAAAGGACCTTGGGATCTGTACAAGTACAGACAGTCCTTGACTTACAACAGTTCATTTAGTGACAATCCTTGACTTACAACAGTTCATTTAATGCAAAGTTACAACGGCACTGAAAAAAATGTGTTACGATCATTTTTCATACTTATGGCCGCTACTGCATCCCCATGGTCATATGATTTACATTTGGGTGCTTGACATAGGGCTGTGAAATCTCAGATTTTACGCGGAATTCCGATTTTTTCCCTCAAACACCAATCTACATTTTCCGTGTTTTTTTTCCCCCATCGGATCAAGATCCGAGAGTCGGAAATTCGCTCTTCAGAAAAGCGGAACACTTCAGTTCTCAGGCATACCGTATATACTCGAGTATAAGCCGAGTTTTTCAGCCCATTTTTTGTGCTGAAAAAACCGCCCTCGGCTTATACTCGAGTCAGCCGCTACGGCACCATGCCTGGCCTGCGCTGGCGTGGCTGCAACTGATCCCGCCTCCATGGCAGCATCGCCGCCGCGGCTGTCTACCCACTGAGGTACACACAGGCGACCCCAAGTGGCCTCTTCTTCCCCATTAACGGGCGCCTGGGGCCCCCGCGAGCTCCTGTGTTGCGCGCTTCCAGCTTCGCAAAGAAACTGCCAGGCTCAGGCAGCCTCCCCCACCCCCTAGCCTAGCAGCGAAGAGCTGCTCCGGGGGCAGCGAGACAAAGTGCCTGGCTGTGCCGTGGCGGGAGCCCCTGGAGCAGCTCTTTGCTGCTTGGGGTGGGTGGGGGAGGCTGCCTGAGCCTGGCGACCCCAAGCGGCCTCTTCTTCCCCACTAACGGGGGCCCGGGGGCCCCGCGAGCTCCTGTGTTGCGCGCTTCCAGCTTCGCAAAGAAACCGCCAGGCTCAGGCAGCCTCCCCCACCCCCTAGCCCAGCAGCGAAGAGCTGCTCCGGGGGCAGCGAGACAAAGTGCCTGGCTGCGCCGTGGCGGGAGCCCCCGGAGCAGCTCTTCGCTGCTAGGGGAGGGGGTGGGGGAGGCTGCCTGAGCCTGGCGACCCCAAGCGGCCTCTCCTTCCCCATTAACGGGCCCCCAGGGCCCCCGCAAGCTCCTGCGTTGCGTGCTTCCAGCTTCACCAACAAATGGAGCTGCAAATCTGGTAATCGCTTGCGGAGCCTCGGCACGAACCCCCTTTCCCCGCACTCCCCCCCCGCACTCCTCTGGCGGCAGCAGGCGGAGAAAGCCCCACTTCCCCCTGGCTTTGATGGCACGCGTGAGTTGGCTTCCCACTCTTTTTTTTTTTAACTCTCCTCTTCCTCCTCCTCCTCTCCTCTCCCCTTATTGTCTGGTCTTCCCTAAGGAAACTCGAGGGCTCACACTTCCAGGTGTTTCTCCCTGTCTTTCTCCCTGTCAATAATCTTTTCTTCCCTTCCCTTCTCTCAGCCCCAATTTAAAGAAAGAAAGAAAGAAGAGAGAGAGAGAAAATGGGGCCCTATACAAATAGTTTGCCCCAGACAGCACTTAACATAAAAGTAAAACAAACATTTTTAAAAAAAATTCTGATTCAGATTAAAAAATATATCCTGGCTTTTATTTGTAATCATCATGGATGTTTGGAGCCTACATTTCTGCATGATTGTTTGGCTATTTTGAATTTGATAGAATGGACTCATTGAATATCTTTATTTTTTAATCTATTTTATTTTTTGCCTGTTTCAGAAGTTTTATACATGGACAATTGAATTTGCAGATTTGAATTCACAAACACTTTTTGAACTGTTATACATGACTGTATAGAATTGGATTTCACTGCAAAGTTGAGAGTTGCCTGGTGTTTTTTTCAACCTGTTACCAGCAAATGCCAGTTGCCAGGCAGCAGATTATTTAGAAGTGTTTTTTACAGTGGTTGTCCCAGATGCAAAGATTCAAGCCTCAGGTTAGGTATGGAAAAAGTAAAGTGTTTATTCTCAAAAACAGCAGTTGAAATTGATGGAAATAGTCTCCGGCCTAAGGGACTTCGCACTTCGCGCACCTTATTCACTTCAGATTTTTTCAGACTTTTTTTTTAACCAGCTCTCACACCCCTGCTGACAATTGACTCATATTTATGACAGTTGCATTGTCCCAGGACCATGTGATATAATGGTGGGATTCAAATTATTTTTACTACTGGTTCTGTGGGCATGGCTTGGTTGGCGTGGCAGGGGAAGGATACTATAAAATCTCCAGTCAGAGGTGGTATTTGCTGGTTCCTTAAACTACTCAAAATTTCTGCTACCGGTTCTGCAAAACTGGTCAGAACCTGCTAAATACCACCTCTGATGTGATACCCTTTTGCAGCCTTCTGGCAAACAAAGTCAATGGGGTGGGCAGATTCACTTTAACAACGGTGTTACTAATTTAACAACTGCAGTAATTCACTTAACAAATGTGGCAAGAAAAGTTGGAAAATGGGACAAAACTCACTTAACAAATTTATCACTGAGTAACATAAATTCTGGGCTCAAGTATGGTGATAAGTCGAGAACTGAGTGCATAATTTTACCATCAAAACTGCACCAAAACATTATGTGCAATAATACAGTACATTTTTCTAGTTTTTTTTTGTCTTTTTCAGTGTCCTAAGCTGGTACTTATTTTGTTAACTTTATTTATTTTATTCTTCCTTTATTATATTTTAGATATTTCCTTATGTATATTTTCTTGACATGCATGTCTGCACTGAACGACGAGTTGCTCTAATCTCACTGTGTATGCGTATAATGCAAATTGTACATGTGGATAGTGACAATAAAAGGCATTCTATTCTATTCTATTCTAAACATAATTGAAGGGTGCGTTCACTATTCCTAAGAAGGCTTTTTGTTGTTGTTGCATCATGATTGACTAAATGGCACAAAGATTTTGCAAACAATTGAGCTTCCATTTGGTTAATTAGTTGTTCCTGTTTTTACACTTGCTACAACTACACGTAAAGACTGGGTTGATATCATTTTAAAAGAAATGTTATTCGCACAATGCAGTCTGAAGCATGGCTAGCTATAAAAATAGCATTTCCTTTGTTATTTGCCCGCAGTATTTTGTGTCTATTAAATCTCTAGTGGCTTTAGAAAGAAATGCCCTGAAAGGTCACATCAAAGTTTCACTTAGCACCTACTTTTCTAGGATAAAAAGACTTTCTTAAAAGGTAAAGATGTTGAGCTATTTTTCTCTGGCATACTTTGTTCTTCAGTGTGTCTTAGTTCTTTTCCTTTACTCTCAGATTGAGGTGTTTTCCCATTCTGAATCAGATTAGTGTATTCTTAATATGTGTTTAAAATGCTTTTGTTTTATTTTTGACAGGTTTGGGTAAAACAAAACGAAAGACAAGTGCTAGAGATGCCTCTCCAACTCCTAGTACGGATGCAGAATACCCATCGAATGGTAGCAGTGCTGATAGGATTTATGATCTGAACATTCCTGCCTATGTGAAGTTTGCCTATGTGGCAGAGAGGGAGGATGAACTATCTCTTGTTAAAGGATCTCGAGTGATTGTTATGGAAAAATGCAGTGATGGCTGGTGGAGAGGGAGCTACAGCGGACACATTGGCTGGTTTCCTTCAAACTATGTAGTTGAAGAAGTTGATGAAGCAACTGCTGATTCGCCAAGTTTTCTAAGTTTGAGAAAAGGAGCATCCATGAGTAATGGCCAAGCCATGAAAATACTTCACATTGTCCAGACATTGTATCCATTCAGTTCTGTCACTGAAGAAGAGCTCAATTTTGAAAAAGGTGAAACTATGGAAGTGATAGAGAAACCAGAAAATGACCCAGAATGGTGGAAATGTAAAAATTCTCGTGGGCAAATTGGTCTTGTTCCCAAAAACTATGTAATAATCTTAAGTGATGGTCCTACCAGTAATACTTCCCACCCTCCTCAGATAAGCTACACAGGGCCTTCTTCTACAGGACGGTTTGCAGGAAAAGAATGGTATTATGGGAACGTTACTCGACATCAGGCGGAATGTGCTTTGAATGAAAGGGGATCAGAAGGCGACTTCCTTGTCAGAGACAGTGAATCTTCAGTAAGTAGCTGTCATTTCAAAATTAATTTATTTGCTTATTTAATCTAATTGGCCATCTCACCACAGGGTAACACTGAATGGCTTACAATCATATGCATTCAAAATGTTGTGATGCGTTGTTTTTAATTTTTTTCAGATATATAGTTTTTAATTGGATTTTCTCTTTGCAAATTTAAAATATATCAATGCATTAGCAAATGTTAGTAGGAAAAGTTAGTTTAATAGATTGAAGTTTCAAGGTGCATGATAATTGTATTTGAATTCTCTACTTTATTATGGTTATCCTGCACGTAATTAATTTTCAAAAGATCTGCGTTCAGATTCTGTAGAAGCTCAACTCAGCAAAATTTTACCCACCTTTTTTTTTTGCATCCACTTACATACTTGCTCTTTCTGCTTCTGACTGTTATATGGAATTGTCAACCATTTCCAAAGAACAGCCATGTTGGCCTCTTTTACCAAAATATTTGAAATCTATATATGTTTGAGAAGAATATTTCTGAAATCTAACTGCATAGCATTACAGCTAAAGAATCCTATGCTATTTTAAAGATTGACTAAATTTATTACAGCAGCAGATGTAATTGGCTACAGTTGAATAATTTTCAGATCTTTTTAGATGGCTTTTTCTCTCTTGCCACTTCCTGTGGGTTTCCCACTACAGCTTTCTACAGATTCCACCTCAAGATGGACTTCAGTAATACTGAAAAATTTACAATTTAGATCAGGGTCGTCAAACTCAAGTTGTCATGGCAGCATCACATGACTTATTGGGACATTTTCTCCTTCGCTAAACCAGGCATGGGCATGGCTAGCATGTGACACAGCCGGGCCCATAGGCGGGAAGTTTGACAGCTCTGATTTAGACCATAGTTAAATCTCTACATCTTTTTTTCCTACCATTTCTAAATGTTTCATACATTGTACTAGTTTTGTTTTGTTACAAAAACTGATTTCTAGATTATATATTCTATGTGTTAAGCAGAGTTGATTTACAAAGTATATCCAAAATGTTTATGTTTTGTTGGTTTTGATTTAAAATTTATGATTGTTTGGTAGGAATACTTCATCAAAAATCAGTTTGCAAGTCTGTGAATCTAGTACAGCCTTAACTAGGAATAAATAAGTTGTAGTAAACATGGTGGAACAGTTTTGAATAAACATAAATATTTAAGGTATTATCAGTGGGTGATATATATTGAGATAGTTGTGGTTTTGATCAATCTATACAATAGAAGCATTTTTTAAACTGAGCAGTGAACATTGTTATTCATTTAGTTGTGCCATATAGTCAGTAAAATGATCAACAGCCTAATTTGAATGTCAGTTGTCATTGAGGATTTATTTATGTGAAGATGTAGTAGATGTCTACAGCTGTTCCTGATGAAGTTTTATTGCCTTTCCTTTTGAGGATTGTGCATTATAAGTAGTCCTCATTTAGCAACCACAATTGGGACTGGCAGCTTGATTGCTCAGCAAAGCGGTGACTAAGTTAAATTGCAATTGTGCTTATAATCTTACTTCAGCTTTCTTTTCCTTTGCCTAATAGACTGGTGAAGATCTTAAATATAAGGACTGATTGCCAAGTTAATTTTTTATCACCATCGTAATTGAATGATTGCTGAAGTAATCACTAATGGGTGATTGCTAAAAGACAACTACCTGTATTTTAAAAGACAATTCAAAACAATAGTTAGGGCTACATTAATGGATGGTGAAGAAAAAGAATGGTGCTTTGCTGGATTGGGATGAAAAAAAAAGTTCATTCTTACTTATGAAATAGACAACAGCACTATTCTCTCTTTTTGTATTATAAGGATGGTAGGTGAACTCTGGCTTAAAGCCATCTGATAAGCCCCAGGAAGCAGAAAGAATATATGTGTACATCTGATAACAAACAAATGTTGGAGAATAGTTTTGCATTGTTACAAAGGTAGTCCTTTACTTATAACAGTTCATTTAGTGACTGTTCGAAGAGGTTACAACGGCACTGAAAAAAGTGACTCATTTCCATTTTTCATATTTATGACCATTGCAGCATCTCCATGGTCACATGATTTATATTCAGATGCTTGACAACTGACTCACATTTACGATGGTTGAAGTGTCCTAGGGTCATGTGATCACCTTTTGCAAACTTTTGACAAGCAAGTCAACGGGGAAACCAGGTTCACTTAACAACGGTGTTACTAATTTAATTACTAATTTAACTACTGCAGTGATTCAGTTAACCAACAGGGCAAGAAAAGTTGTAAAATGGGACAAAACTCACTTAAGAAATTTCTTACTTAGCAACATAAATTTTAGGGTCAATTGTGGTTGTATGATGAGAATTCCCCGTTCCTTGAAAAATTATGAATAACTTAAAATAAAAGAGTTCTCTGCTAATTCTTTGGCATATTCTTTGAATATGGAATGAGAAGTGCTCATTGAAATGGATAGGGAATTTCAGTCCTGTCAGTTGGAACCTCTGTAGAACTGATAATTAGGTAATTATGAGACCATTTTATTTTATCTGAATTTTCAGTACAGAAGGGCAACGGTGATTTCAATATTTGCTTTACCAGAACTTTTTAGTTTCAGAAATAGCACACAGATTATTATACACTCATCATGATTTTTCATTGACCTTTGCTGACTCATAGTGTTCTTCGTACTTTTTAGCTGAAGAGCAACACAAAAGTTTTCCCTTGTGATCTTTTTGAATAAGTTTAGGACAGTTCAAAATTCTTAATGCCTTTGGGCAAGTAGCGTTATGCACTTTTTAAAAGATGCCCTGCTGTGCTAGAAGAGCAGTTTGTGAACTACCCTAAATAAAAATCAAATCTAATATTTATGTTCAATTTATGAATTATAAAATTTAAGACATAGTACGCTCCATGGGCTAGAACAAATAGAAAGTATAACTATTACAGTATCTTCATTAAAGAAAAGAGAAAAAGCCAAGAGACTGTTCTTTCTGTTTTACATATTTCAAATTATAATTTTTTGACAGGGATAAAGCATTGATTGGTGAATTTAATTGTACCTTTACTGAGTGGATTAAGTCAGGAAGCTTTCCTGAATCTGGTGTCCTAAAATTCATTGAGCTTAAAAGTGCCAGAATTTTCAGCCAGCATACTACTAATTTGGTGATATGTATTATGAGAATGACAGCTATATGCAAAGCAAATTACATAATAATTGACTGAAGATTTATTTCTACATTGCTGTAGCATATAGATGTAGAAGGAGGAGGAAAGAATGGATTTTACAGGATCCTTATGAACTTTGATTCTGGCATGATTTTTCCTTTATATCAGAATATTATAGACACAAGTGGGTTTGATAGTTGGAATTGATTATTGCAGTTTATCTCAAATATTTTAAGTTCTCCCAAAAACCTTACAGTGCATGAGTTCTAAAATTATATTGGTAATATTATCCTCCTCCCCCCCTTTCTTACTTTTAATAAGATTTTTATTCTTTTCAATATGTTCCCAAAATGTGTTTTAGTTTTCATTTAGTAATATTGTGCCTGGGATAAATTTCATTATCTGTAGTGTTGCAAAATATGTGTATAAATATCCAAAATTAACCCATAGATAGAGCTGTGCTTATTTTTTAAAAAAGTATGAATTGAAACATAATTAAATATTGAAACAGGGGAGAGAAAACAGCATACTGTGTCACTAAGTAGTTATTATTATAGTTCTCTGTAATGATTAAAGGGTAGATTAGGTTTGTTAGGCCTTGCAAAGGTTTCTTGATTAAGAGGATGCTGTAATACAGGTAGTCTTTGACTTATGACCACAATTAAGCCCACAATTTATGTTGTTAAGTAATATTGCCACAGTTTTTAAATGAAATCACTGCAGTTGATAAGTTAGTAACCTGGTTGTTAAGTGAATCTGGCTTCCCCATTGATTTTGGTTGTTAAAAGGTTGCAAAAGCATGACCCTGGGACACAGCAATGGTCATAAGTATGAGTCAGTTGTCAAGCATCTGAACTTTGGTCACCTGATCCTGGGGATGTTACAAAGGTCATAAGTGTGAAAAACGGTCATAAGTTGCTTTTTTCAGTGTCATTGTAATTCTGAACAGTCACTAAATGAACTGTTGTAAATCAAGAGTTAACTGTAATGACACTGTATTAAACAGGAGGTTTGAGGCTGGCAGACCTGAGTCAATCCCTCTAATGGTTTTATTAGGTTACCACCTGTGGATATTAATTTTGATTAGCTATCTGTATATGATGAAACAACGGAGCAAAGAAGGGAGAAGATTTGTTTAGGAATGAAAGGCAAGGGATAGAATGAAAGGAAGAGTAGAGAAAACATTTCCTAATTTAGTGCTAACTCACTTGTATCATAACAACAGTAATATTGATAAAAAGCAAGCTATTTCCCCAAATTATATACTTAAGAGGTGTAAAATACTACGTTCATTATGTTCATGTTTATTAACATAATTTTTATCTTCACTCTGCTTGATTACTAACGGTGAAGAGGTTTAATTGTTTTCATGTCACCTGATTCTCAAATTGTCAATTTTCCAGCAAAGATCCAAAAATATGGAAACTTTTGGAAAAATGCATTTTGAATTGTGACTATTTAGTACAGAACTAAAGATTGAAGCCTGTAAATTTATTTGTACGTTTTTTTTAATTGTTGATTTTTGTTAATTGTTAATTTTTTAATTGTTGCTGGTTTTGTATTGATCATGGTAACTGACACTGATCAGCTACCCATTAGAGTTTGACCCATAGCAAGTGACTAGTTCAGATGCCCCCTTAAAGTAGCTGTCATGATTGCATGCAGCTCCACTAGTCTTAAGCCTGGGAAAGATTGTTTGCAAACCATCCAGCTGTAGCAACCATGTCCAGTGGGAAAAGTCACAGAAATATCTGCCAAGAACTGAAAACCCAAAAGGCAAACAGATGCAAACTATAAAAATAAACACTCTTGAAATGAGTTCAACGGAAGACAGCAGGGAATAGTTTGAAACTGACTTTAACCTCCACACATCATGCCAAGATGAAATCTTAAGATTTTATTAATTAAATATTCACAACAGGAAGAAGTCAAGAATACATTCAGTGACATATGTGTGTTCCCCCTCCCCCCAATTTCCTGTTATTACTTAAAATATTTGCCCATTGTGAGGAGAAAGGTGGGAGCCTAGACCTTTCCTTTCCTTTCTGCAGAAGGAAGATTGTCAGAGCCTCTTGCACTTCTCTGAGGAGAACTAAAGATTTTTCCCCTCAAACCTCTTCTGCCCTTTTTAAGTATAATGCCACAAAAAACAAGGTCTTTGTTATTTGGCGGAAGGAAAAATGATAGGCATATGCATTTGAAATGTAAGTAGGAGAGTTTGGTTTGAAAAGCAATTATTAATATTCATTTTTCAGTAGAAATGTCTTTGACAGAAACATTTTTAATGTCTGCTTTGCAACTAATGAGTCTGAAAGAGCTGCACAGGCCTTGTTCAGCACGATTTTTCCTTCTCCGGAGAAGCTGTCACTTGTATAGAACTCAGTCTTAGCCATTATACTTTGTTTTCCATGGCTGTCATAATGCTCACTTTGTCCATCGAGAAGGAATTCTATTTCACATGTTAAAGTAATTGAAATTATTGCTTTGAATTGGCGGTATTAGAGCAGTGCACAAAGGAAATAATATATTTAATCTTCCCTCAATACCAGCAAGTTTAGTTTATCTCCCACATTCTTTACTTACCAATGAGTCCTTTATTTCAGCAAAAGTTAATATTACAGATCTATCAGAACAAAGTTTCAATAGCCAATGAAACAGGTTTTCATACCTAGATTCAGTTTCTTTTCCCCAATTTGGAGTTTCCCAATAGTGATATAGTGGTAAAATTTAAATGTACAGGCATTTCATTTTTCGCCCAATGAAATAAATAATCCTTTAACATTACTGAACATTTGTCTCAGGCATTCTGTTCTGAATTGGATGTTTTTTCTTTTTGTATCTTTTAAAGCAGTGGTCCCCAAACTCTGTGAACTGGTGGTGGTGGTGGGAGAGAGAGGGGAGATAGTTTTGCAAGCATGCTTGCCACTTGCGTGGCACAGTTCCTAATGGGCTGTGACGCAGTATCGGGCTGTGGATCAGAGATACGAGTGCCTTGTATTTTTAGCAAATAGAGTTTAGTATTACAAATTCTTGCTCCCATAATTTTTCTTGGCAATAGTTCCTGCATAATATGGAGAATGAGCAATAAGTTTGCTATTGGTAGAAAATTTGGGCAAATAAATTAATTTTAGAAATAAATGTATCTTCTACAATTAGATAGCCCAAAGTATTGGCATAATCAGTTTGCCTGGATAGCATAATGGAAAATTCAGTCTGTAAAATGAGCTTTATTCAACATAATTTCTAATAAATTTTAGGTCATTGTTTTGTTCTGTTTTTTCAGCTGAGAGATATGACTTTCTACCTCTGAATAAGCATGCAGAAAAGGAATAAATTCAGAGTGAAAGCAAACAAGGATTTCAGGAAAAAGAAATACTGCCTCTGGGTTAGATCATAACAAGATTGGTCATCGAATCATTAAAGCTCTTTAAAATATCAAAATAGAAAAACATACTTCAGTCCTGAAAACCCCTATATCAGTATAAGTATGTGTTTACAAAAATACCAATTACAGCTTCTGTACACACTTCACAGATAGCCATGAGAGAACTTGAATTTACCTAATCCTTTAACAAAGGAGCTATTGGTAACCTATAAAGGTAGTCTTCAACTTACAACTGGTTGCTTAATGACTGTTTGAAGTCATGACAGACCTCCTTGGCAGTACTTATGAGGCAATTGTAAAATTCTGGCCAGTGGGGCCCCAATGATCATATGACTGCATTTCTGACAATTAGCAACTGGCCCACATTTACTGCCATTTGCATCCTGTGTTTTATGATATTTTACCCAAAAAAACAGCATTTACTTCTGGTTTTCAGGAAAACTAGCCTGCCTAATAGCTGTGGAGGTTGCTTTTAAAAAGGTAGCAAAATCAGGTCAGTCACTGTGGGACCTGTTTTATGATTGTCATAACTTATTCCATTATGCTCCTCATGGAAGTAAGTCTCTCACCCTTTAATTCTAGAGAAGTGGAAAATAGAGAACATGTTTTTCTTCGTTGCTCCTTTTATGGAGACATCAAAATGAAAATTCACACTACCTCTGATGGATAGAGATCCTGGTCACCTAGATTCGGTGTATGGCTAGATACTCCTCCTAGATGTCTTAGCTAGTATGTCCATTAGACTTTGATGGGACAATTGTAACTTTAATTCACTTAAACCAGGGGTCCCCAAACTTGGCAACTTTAAGACTTGTGGACTTCAGCTCCTAGAATTCTCCAGCCAGCTGCTGGCTGGAGAATTCTGGCAGTTAAAATCCACAAGTCTTAAAGTTGCCACGTTTGGGGACCCCTGGATTAAACTTTAGATATTGAAACTTGGTTGATATTAATACTTTTAGGTACTGTTGCTATCATTTTAAATGTGCTATAATTTTAATATTTACACTGTAATTTATTATGGGCTGCATCTTGGATCTCACTTATGGATATTAGATTATTTTACAAATGTATTTTAATTCTGCCTTAAACTATTTTATTATCTGCATTGGTCTATTACAGTAACTTTGGATGAATTAAATTGTGGTTATAAGTTGAGCCATTTCTATATCTAATTTACAAATCAATCGTTTGTACCAGTTTTGTTATTTGGTCCTGCATTGAACTAGGTAAAATAGCAAAAGGGGAATTAATGTTTCACTACACGAAATTGGAAATGAAAAAATATTTTTGAAGCAAATCATTTTAAAGTGAAACAAACAAACTATTGTCAGTAGAAAATCATTGCAGTCAGAGGCTAAATGAAACAAGAGGAAGGAAAGTCTGTGTGTTCAAGAATCTTTGCCAAGTGATTTTTTTCCTCTTTACAAATAGTGAAAATAAGTTCATTGTTTGGAAACTTAATTCTTGTATAATAAGATAAAAGTAGCAGAGTTTTAAATATATTTTTAAACCAGTAATGTGGCACTGCACATATTTATCTTGGGCCATGTTAAATATTGAATTGTTAAAACTTGTGTTAGGCACCCTTTAAAAAAAATAAGGAAGGCCCTCTTGTGGTCATGGAATTAAATGTAAAGCTAGAATAGTGACCTTATTTCTGCATTTAAATATTTATGTTTATTATTCTATTGCATAGAAGTTTCTCTCTAGATAGTTTGAGACCATTTGTTTAAATCGGTAATATTCTGGGTAAATAGATTTATTTATATTAGTCTATGTTATTAACATACTGGTTTACTAACATGCTGGATTAGCCACTCTGTCATTGATGGTAGTAACACACATTTTTAAATACTTAATTGTTCGTGTGTGTGTGTGTGGATGGAGTACAGCTTTTTTATCTTGTAACACTTTAAATCCCATGTTGTGCGCTGTCTAAACATTTGTCCTTCCTTTCTCTCTGCAGCCCAGTGACTTTTCAGTATCTTTAAAGGCTTCAGGGAAGAACAAACATTTCAAGGTGCAGCTGGTGGACAATGTCTATTGCATTGGTCAACGTCGATTTAATACTATGGATGAGTTGGTGGAACACTACAAAAAGGCTCCTATCTTCACCAGTGAGAACGGGGAAAAGTTATATCTTGTCAAAGCACTTCAGTGACGTTGAAGATGGACTAGGCCTGTTGGGGTCTTTTGTAACTTAAAAGCCTTAGGTCCTCAATCACTTTTATAGAGCAGGGCACTCTGCACCAGACACAACTGTCAGTGGATGGTCTCTTTCTGAGTATTTGCTCTGTTGGTTATATTCTTTTTTCCTCCTTATTTTTCTCTACCCCCATTTTTGCCTATTAGTCTTTTTAAAAATTAAGTTGTTTTGAATCCCCTCAGGTTGAAAATTTCACTTATGTGGGCCATTGTAAGCACTCATTTTATTTCCTAGGTTCTTAACTCTTCTATGTATGTTTACAGAGTTAATCCAGATAAAGAAGGGGTGTTCTCAAGTGAGAAACAGTGTTATCAGGCGGCTCCTATGGCAAAAATCATAATTGACAGACTGGGACAGTTGAATGCACTGAACCTGCAGCTAACTAAGTGAAATAATATTAAACATAACGGTTGTGGCTGTGAGTTCTGTAGCTATTTTGCTTACCAAGTAATATATTTCTGAAATTCCTAGTTTCTAGAAGCATTCTTCCCACACTCTACTACAACTATTACATTGCTTCTTTGGCTCTTTGTGAAGAGTACACTAACTAAGGCATTTTGTAATAGTTCTTCTCAAACTACTACGGTATGATTGTAGTAAAGAAAACTAGCGTATTTTGACATGTAATTTCAACTGAGATGTTTCATTGAAAGTTGATTATTTAGAGAATCATTGAATTGTAATGGTTGAATGTTTTGGTATCTACAACCAGATGTGCCATCCACATAATGCTTTCTCTTCTTGCCCTTCTGCTTGTTTGAATTAAACAGTTATGTATTTAATTCTTAAAGTAATATGTATCTGTAGCCGATTGACACTAATACAGAAGTTTAATAAACATAGCTAATTATGGGTGGGTGGGGCTTCCAGCACATACATACATAACATACATACATACTTATATATATATATTTGCATAACAGAAAAAAAATCAGGGTTTACAGAAAGTGGTGTGATTGATAGTAAGACACAGAATGTTATATGAAGAAAATGAGTTTCCTTTGTGTTTCTTTTAACCTTCTTATGGTTTTAAATATAGTATTGATGGCACATTCCTGAAAATATTAAAAAAGGACCTTGTTGATCCTGAAAACTTGCATACCTCCCCCACCCCACTTTTTTGATATTGTAATAAAAAGGTATCATGTGAAGATGGAGTATTGAATTTATCCTTGGTAAGGGCATTGACAGTGATATCATTGTCAAATCAGTGCAAAGATAGTATTTCCCCTTTACATAAATCTGGACAAATCAAACATTTTGTAGTTTTGCTTTGTTGAAATAGCATGGATATCATTAACAGTTAACTTTGAATGAACAATTTTTTTATTAAAAGATGTGACAAAGATTTTAAAATCTACAGAAACACAGTAGAAGAATAGAAAAAGGAAAATTATAATAGGGTAAAAGGAAAAATGAATGGCAAAAAACCCCAAGAAAAATATCTGATTTCTCATTTTGCAACAGTTACAAACGATCTCCACTGTCTCACATTGCATATGAAAGCTCCCTTCTTCTTATAAAAAAACCTTTTTTAATCAATCCTGAAACCAGCAATTTGTTTTTGTCCATTTTCAGCAAAGTGTCTACAAAGGTTTTCCACTGTTTATAAAAATAGTTGTAGTACCTTCCTTAATGAAACAAATCAATGTAGCCATCTCTGCAAACACAGCCAACTTCATACTCGATTCCTCCATTATTGGTGTTTCTGTGGTCTTTCATCTTTGTGCATATAATAGCCTTCTGCAGTTACCATGTATATACCAATTGTCCATGATCTTTTCCAATTGATTGTCCATAAGTTCTAACAAGAAAAGTTCTGGTTCCCAAAACTCTCTGCATCACTAAATGTATTTGTGTCCAAAATATTTTTACTCCTTCACAGCTCATAGTAAAATGTCCATTCATGTTTTTCACATTTCCAAAAACAATTAGAAGTAACTTTAACAATCTAGACATTTCTGTGGTGTCATATACCAACATTACATCATTTTTTTTTAAAAAAGTGTTCTTTTAAATTGTAAGATTTTTTAACCACATGGTCTTCCATTTTATCCATTTGATTATTATAAACAAAATACTTGGCTCATTTAATCATACATTTTTAATTCAGTTCAAATCTCAATAAAAGTTTATACATTTTAGCAATTAAGTGTTCACTATTTGTGCATAACTAATTTTCAAATGCCATTTCATCTCAGTCTATCCCTGGTCCTTTTAAATATATATTAAATCTTTCTCTTCATTGGGCATATGGAACTATTGAAAATTAAACCCCTCTATGGTTAATTGTTCTCTTGATTTCTTCTTAAACTCCCCCATCTTCCTGTAATAGCAAGTCTTCATATATTTACCATTTGTTTTTACCCACTGTTTAAAACACTTCACAAGTATTTTCATGTATAGCTGGATTTGTATTTATTCCACACTTTTAGTGTGGCATTCGTATATAATTTTCATAATTTACATTACCATATTGTAAGTAATCATGCCACCCAAACCTCAGACATCTAAATCTAAAAATCTGTTTATTTCTTAATAACTGCCAATCCTTTATCCAAGCCATAAAGCAGGCAAGAAAATACAATTTAAAATCAGATAATCTCACTCCCTTTTTCCTTTGCATCTTGGAGAATCTTATATTTAACCCTTGAGGTTTGTTTTGCCCTGCTGTATAAATCTGGATATGTCTTTTTCCCCTGTTTAAATGGTAGATCAGTTCTCAAAACAATATTGTCCGAAGTAAAAAAAAAAGAAAGAAACATCCTAGATCAGTGGTCCCCAACCTTTACAGCTTGATGGCCTGGCTGGTGGGGGATGGGGGGAGAGAAAAAATGGCTCACACAAGTGGTGGGCCAGCCTGCACCTCGTGGAAGTTGAGCTCTGTGCATGTGTGTGTGAGAGAGACAGCCCACTGCTCGCACAAAGTCAAGCTGTTCATGCACACATGAGCCAACCAACCATTAATGTGGCCTAGTTACAAATAGGTCACAGCCCAGTAGTGGGCGCAGCCTGGGGGTTGGGGACTCATTTTTATCATAGAAATTCTTCACAACAGTGACAATTGTAATTTTCCCCATCTTAATAAATCCTTCTTAATTTAATTCTATTTTTTAACAGTTCTGTCTAATGTGTATGTATATTAACCATTATAGTTAGTATAGTATATATAGTATGACTAGTAGTATTATTTATAATTTTTATTATCTTTTTTGTTTCTTCATTTTATTGATATTATTGTTATTATTCTCTCTTGCTTTGAAAGTACAATGAGTGCTTCCAAGGGACTGGGGACAAATTCCTTGTGTATCTTATCATACAATTAAAGAATTCAATTCAATTCAACATTTCAAATAACATATAATTTATGTTAATTATAATAATACACAAATATGTTAATTTTTATCAGTCTGAAAATCAGTTTTTACAAATAATTCTTTTTAACTTTCCATCTTCATATTCTTTGTCAATATTTTTTTCCTTATTAATTTTAAATCCAGCCAACACAATTTCTTCTTAATTTTCCCATTAATACCTCTTAAATGGTTCTCCAAAATTAAAACCAAATCCTTGGCAAATGCCCTTAGTTTGTGAACTTCTTTTTCACTTTCATTCTAGCAATTCTTTTATCTTGTCCTACATCTCTATTCAAAACTTAGAGCCAGAAAGAATGACAGCGGAGAAAATGGCCCTCCCTGCCTTATTCCTTTCTGCATTTCTCTATTTTGTTCGGCCTTGATCAAGTCTCCATTATTTTTTTGCCTTTTGTGAAGTACAGTATACATTCATTTAACCCATGCAATAAAATTTTATCCAAAATCAGTCTTTCAAAATTATAAACAAAAAAGTTTAAATTCTCAAAAACTTTATTTATGTCAAGAAATATTAAGGCAGCTTGTTTTTCACTGTATTGCTCCAAGTAGTCTTAAGAATATTCTAATGTTTCCTACCAACATTGGTCTTCATGGATAAATTCTTGTAAAACATTTTCAGCATTTAGACGAAGATTGTCATTATAGTCATTATTCAGGAATCATACTGACTTGTAACAAAGTCAAATTCTGTTCTCCTTTAGATGTTATTTGTGACCCTGTCCTACTATGTGGTATCTTTTAATTATCCAAAATGGAATATATTAAGGTGTTTGTTTGTTTTTTTGCAAAGTTAATGAAAGCTCATTTCAAACTATTTATAACAAGTTGATAATCCATCTGGACCAGGGGCTGTACCTTTATTATTCTTTATAGAATCACAAATTTCATTTACTGTTAATGGTCCACTTGTTCATCTGTGGGTATCAGTTAACTTGGAAGGTTTTGTTTCTTAAATATTTATCTGCCCCGATGATGACATTTCTCTCTTACATAGTATTATATATCAATGTTTCCTTTGACAATATAATTCAATTTTCTCATTTTGTTGTGTTAATATTTTGTTTTCCTCCCCTTTCTCATTTCCTGGGTTTTGTTGATTCAAAAGTTTAATGAAATTGAATTTTATTTCTATCTCTGACAACATTAACATAGAAAGCTGATGCTGTAGGAATTTAATTTTCTGTAACATATTTTTCCCCTTGGAGATCTCATTGGTTCATCCTCTTTTATGTTTAGATCCCTTAGAATCTCTTACATATTTCCTTGATCTTTTTATTTAATTTGTTTTTGTTTGGTATAAATTATCCTATATAGTATGGCATGCCATACTATTATTATTGAGATTATTCTAAAATATATATTTAATATCCTTTTACATTTTTCTGTATTAGATCACATTGTAGTAACATTTCATTTAGTCTCCTATTCTAGCTTTCTTACATGTTAAAATAATAGAATTGTGGTCAGAGTAATTCTTTGGAAGTATTTCAATTTTGTTAACACAAGTGGCCAAATCTTTAGCAACCCAGAACACGTCTATTCTGTAGAAAGATCTATGTCTTTCTGAAAAATTAGGATATTCTTTACAATATCATTTTATGCCTCCATATAGCAATCAATTTAAGACTATCCGTTTTCTGAAAAATATTTTTGGTAGTTTGCCTTGTATCATTTCAATCTCTTTTGCTGATGTTCTGTTTTGTGGGCAGACTTCCATTCTAACCTCCTATTAAGCACAATTTTTCATAACAGCTCTGTTAACTTTTCCTCAAGCCTGTTGGAAAAAAATGCAATTTTAATTGCATTTGGAGCATAAACAGGCTTTCCCCTCTAGTGTTTTGACTAGTTGGTTGTTGATTTCTAGTATTTGAAATCTAATTCCATGCTGTAGCTAGAATTGTGGCAGCAATAATAATAGCTAGACTGGATACTGAACGGATTATCACTGGTAAATTAAATCATGTTTAAATTGACTTGTAGTGGATACTGCAGAAGAATAGGGAAGACACTTTGTCAAGACTATTAAAAATCTTTGTGAGGTGGCTTAAAAAGATAGATCATGGATATTAACATACTGCATAAAGAAAATCTCTTTGTTCAGAGTTAGCATAACACTTAATACCATGGCCTGGGAGTGCTGTAACCTTCAAGAACTCTTGCCCCCCCCCCGCCCCCATGTTTTTCTGGAGTCATTTGATTGGCCATTTACTAGATAAGAACCCTGAATTGGATGAACTTTCAAATGATTTAGCAAAATCAATTTTACAGTTTTACACATTTTGCTGTGGTACACTTCTCTGGAGTCACACAATCATCTAAATGTCCTTTAGATTGGTTTTAAACACATTAAAGCAAAACAATCTTAAATCATTTGCACTGATACTGGTCAAACTATAGATAAACGGTGCTCACTTTTGCAACCTTTGTGTTAAATAACTTTAAATCCAAGTCTGCATACTCTCTGTAGTTTATGTGTCACAGCTGTTAATGTGTCCAATTGCAAATAGTTCAAAACTAAGATATTTTAAAGCCAACTAAGGAAGTTGTTCCATTATTCTGATATCCTGTCTTAACAGAAGCTGGCGGCAGACACTTCAAGAATCTGGCGGCAAAAGTTAAACTTTTGTTCAAAGGCAAGTTTCCTTTCAATCTCCACCAGTTAATGTATAACTTAAGTCTGGCATGTATAAACAATTTATTTACAATGAGTTCAGTTCATCTAATTTAACTGGATTGTTTCATCACTGAAGGTAGTACTTATTTTTTTGTCTTGCTTAGTTCTTGGCTTTCATATGGTCACCAATCTTCAGCAGAAAGAGCCCTGTGTTTTGAATGTGTTGCTATTATGTTTTTATTGTATTTTGGGAGAGAGTCAGAAACATCTAAAATTCTTTTCAGAATGCCATTTAAAATTGATTTTGAATAGAAACTCAAACTCGTGTATGAATAGTGTGGTCCACTCAGTTTTGCTTGTTTTGCTATTAATGCTGAGCTTCATTTTAGTGTAGTTTGTGTGGTTCTTAATTTATGGTGCTCGTGATACTTTTAAGGAATCCCATATTTATTTCAGTACAACCAAATATTTTTGCTATTGCTAACATGCAAAAGCCATATCAAGGCTTTATTGTTTGAATTAACATAGAAGTAGTCCTCGATTTACAACAGTTAATTTAGCAGTGGTTCAAAGTTACAATAATTTGAGAAAAAGAGATTTACAGTGTGTCCTACCTCTTACAACAATCACACTATCCTCTTGGCCGCATGAGTGCAATTTGGGTACTTCATTTACTACCAGTTACAGCAGTCATGTGGTTGCAATTTATCAACTGGATGAATTTGCTTAACAATTATGTGATTCACTTAATAACTGCAGTAAAAATGGTCAGTCATATGATGACTCTATAACTGCACTGACTTGCAATAAAAACTCTGGTCCCAATTATCATGAGTCAAGGACTACCTCTAGTTCCTTCTAAAATGTTGAACTACTCTTCTTGTAGGACTACATTCTTCTGTTATATGTGCTTTTAATGATGGCAGAAAGTCAATTAAGCGAGCTTCCTACACAGAAAATGGAGGTGGTGACTTCCAGAACTATCCCATTTTAGCTTCAGAAGTTTAAGTCAAGACTTTGATTGTTGCCCAGCATTTTTGTTTTCATGTTCTGCAGCACATAATTACTAGGTGGTGATGGATAAACCAAGCAGTTACTACCATAGCAGTTTAGGTTCCTTAAGATGGCTGTAATTTTCTACTGGCTAGTGGTGATTCTGAGAGAAAGCCTTCAGGATTTTCTTCCTTCTTTCAGACTCATCGGCTAGGCAGTCTCATCTCTTCTGTGTCTTATTTCAGAATTTGATCAAATCTGTATAGATGCATTTTGCCATTCTTTTAAGGATTTTTTTTAAAAAAATCCTTTTGCTCATTTATTCAACATTTTCCACCAATGGCAATGATCTAAGTACCGTTGTGCTTTTGAATTACCAGTCCTTAACTATTCGGTGAAAAGGCTTCTATTACATCTTATCCTGCTTCTGCAGTTCAAGGCAGCAAATGCAGCTATTTCTCTTCCAGTTGTTCCTCACTGCCTTGTGAGGTAGGTTGAGAAAGAGAATAGTGCAAACCATTCAGTGGGCATTCGTGGCTGAGGAAGGAATTGAACCCAAGTCTTGCCATCCAAGTCTAACTTTTTTACCCGTAAAAAATGCTGCAATCCATGTGGGTTTGTACCAAAAACAAATTCTTGAGTTATTGGTGGGAAGGAGAGTAGAGTGGCCCCCATCTTTTTTTCTTGGCTATTGAAGGATGTGGAGAAATGTTGATTTACCTAAAACTAAAAAAAAAAAAAAAAAACCTGAAGGAATTCAAATTTAGACATGTAATAACATTCATTTAAAAAGTACACATATTCCAATATATTATGAATTAGGTCATCTGTATAGATTCATAGTTCACATGTAGTCCTCAACTTAAAACAGTTTATTTTGTGTCTGTTCAAAGTTGACAGCACTGAAAAAAGTGACATGACAATTTTTCACACTTGTGACCATTGCAACATCTCCATGGTCATGTGATTTACATTCGGATGCTTGACAGCTGGATCATATTTATGACAGTTGCAGTATCCTAGGGTCATGTGATCCCCTTCTGACAAGCAAAGTCAATGGGGAAGCCAGATTCACTTAATAACCATGTTACTAATTTAACCTTATGATACCTGATGATTCTGGACTCTTGACGAATGTATCTTTTCTTTTATGCACACTGAGAGCATTTGCACCAAGACAAATTCCTTGTGTATCCAACCACACTTGGCCAATAAAGAATTCTATTCTATAAACAACTGCAGTGATTCACTTAACAAATGTGGCAAGAAAAGTTGTAAAATGGGGCAAAAAAAATCACTTAACAAATGTTTCACTTCCCAATATAAATTCTGGGTTCAGTTATGGTCGTAAGTCAAGGACCACCTGTACTACTTTATGAAGCAAGTCCAGCATTCTTAAAAGTTGAATGTTTTTATATATTGTCATATCCTAAACCATGTCTTATTGCCAATTCTGAGACAATATATTAAATTTTGTACATAGCAAATGAATTGAAGATAATACTAGATTTTTGTTTTGTAAATATTAGATGCCCATCTTTTGTAATTTAGTTATTGTTGGCCTTGGTTTATCTTTAAATTATGTTTGTTCTTCATTTGATCTGATTATCGTCTTATTCCAGTTGTGTGAATAAGAAGCTTTGATTATATTTACATTGATTTCTATTATTGTAAAAACTCTCAAAATGATGGAAGCAGTCAGCTAAACAGATTAACTAAGTTGTCAGTGCCTGAGAAGAAAATCACAATTCAATTGTTTCCTTGGCATATTTGGTATGTGCCAGTTCAGTATTCAGTCATATATTTGGGGCTTAAATGACACTATTATGGAGTGACTCGGGCTACTATCTTCAATCTGGATTTATCTCAATGGAAATTATTGGCTACATTCAAAACTGTATAAACATCACACATTTCCTGCCTAAACAGGAAGTTGGACTAAAAGACCTCTTAGGTGTGGAGGCACATATTTATAATGTCACATCTTAAGATCATGTGATCATTTACAACCTTCTCAGCGGGATTCCATCAAGCAAAGTCAATGTGGGAAGCCAAATTTATTTAACAAATAAATTACAAAAAAGATTGAAAAATTGAATCTTTTTAGAACCATTTCTGTATGCATTTATTTCCTATGTCAGTGAAACAGATGAGAGTGAGTTAAGACAGATTAAGACAGTCATATAATCTAATAAAGGCAACCCTTAATAATTAAGGAAATCTAGTCTTGAAGCCTAATTTTTTAAAAAATCTTACCTAATTGTTTTTTCCTAAGAGTGAGAACTATTGTCAAAATCTGGTGTTTTTAATGTAGAACTATATGATTTTTACCAATGGGAAATAGCTGCAAAAAGAAAAGGGAAAAACAGCACGGCCTCATCTTGAGAAAAATAAAGAATTGAGATCAGTGTGAATAGGAAATTCAGTATGTATTTCCAGGGCTGGGGTAGGCTGATAGTCTTTTCACATTTTGAACTTAATATTTAATAGATGAAGAATATAGTAATTTGCAAATTCCATTATCAGTGTTCTAGCAAAATGTATACTATATATACAAGAATTCTTTCTACTGGGAATAATATATTTTATTTCATCCTTTATAGCAGCAGTCACCAATCGGTGGGCCATGGAAAAATTTTGATGGGTCGCAGAAGAAATGGCCCCCAAAAGCAATTAATCCGGGCTGCGTAGTTCTTTTGCCTCCTGGCTCTTCGAGGGACCCTGGAGTCAAGTCCCTGAGATGCACGCGCCAACCAGCTCCCACACACAGTGACGGCAACCACAGTCCCCCCCCCAGCACCCACTGTTAGCTCTCCCCATTAGTTCTCTAGCTTTGAATTGCTCCCACCTCTCTTCCCCCCCCCCCCCCGTGCACAGGTGGAGCCATGCGCAGCTCTCAGCTCTTCCAGCCCTTGCTGCCTCTCCCAACATCGAAGCCTCGGAGAGATGCAGGCAAAGCCGCTGCAACAGTAGCATTCTGAGTTACCTTAGCATGCTTGATTAGTTAAGAATCTCCCTACCCAGAGAATGAGGTGCTGGAGGAGGAGGAGGAGGAGGCAGTAGTGGAAAAGCAGGCAACTCAGGGCGCTACCACTGTGGTGGCTTTGCCTGCGTTTCCGAAGCTTCGATGTTGGGATTGGCAGCAAGGGCTGGAAAAGCGGAGAGCTGCATATGGCTCCATCTCCTTTTCCTTTCCTGCCTGAACATAGGCATGGGCAGCGGGGAGGAAAGAGAGAGCCGGGAGCAATTCAAAGCTAGAGAACTAATGGGGAGAGCTGACAGTGGGCGCTGGGGGAGAGGACTGTTGTTGCCGCTGCCGTGTTTGGCAGCGTGCATCTCAGGGACCTGAGCTGGGAGGTGCAGGAACTACAAGTGGGAGTGTTTGGTGGTTTTTAAGATCTCCTGGAACGCGGTAGATTGGTGTTTTGTAGGTCTTAGCGAAAGAGTGAGTTTTGTTTTACCTTTCCTCCCCTGGTGATGCGATAGATGCTTTCTCTCTCTCTCTCTCCCCTACCCCGCCCCCAAATAATCACTGGCTGTAGCTGGGTTTGGCAGCGAAGTGCTAAAGCAAGCGAAGTGCCCCCAGGGACACCTTTCCTTGCCTGTCTCCAGGTGAGGCTGGAAGAGCCATCTCTCCCCCCCTCCAGCTTTTCCTTGGCTGCAGATCTGAGCTCTCTAAATCCTCCACCTGGCATCTGAAAGGCTGTTCTGTCTCTGGAAGGTGCAAGTGGGATGAGGCTTCCGGCCCGGAACATTTTATTTTGTTACCATTAAGCATTTAGATTTTTGTTATAATTAAATTAGTGTGTGTGTGTGTGTGTGTCATTCAGCTTTGTTCGGGTATTTTCCCACGTCATTATAGTTGTGCTTTTAAAGTTGGCAGAATCTCATCTGCCATCATCAGGCTTCTGTATAATGTTTGTCTGTGAGTCAGACTTTCACAGCCATTTCTGTTTTAAATTTGGGGATAGCCTACTGCTGTGCCAGAATGGTTTTTTCTTCATCCTGATTGGTTTGGAGCCTTGGTCTGTGTTTATTTATCTTGGAGTTTGCTGTGTTCTGCTTGATTGGTGTTTCTGATATCTTCTGTCTATTTTGTATCTTTTTTTGTCTTGATTGGCTGGCAACATCGTGTTCCTGTGTTGGAGGCTTTTAGTGCAGCTTGGCTCTGAGTAAATGGATGGCTATCATTTATTATGATATAGAAGCTGGGTTTCATCTAGGTGCCTGGTTGGGGTGTGTTTGAGCTGGAGGTATCAGGGGGAGTCTGTTTGTGCCCAGGTGTTTGCCTGGCTTGTGGTGTGGAGATTTTTTTGTTTGAGAGTGCAGGCTTCCAGATAATTGACAGTCTGCTGGAGTCATCTCTTCTATTCATGCTTTCAGGTCTTTTTTCAATCTCTATGGCTTCTCTGATAATTCTGTAGCTGGGGTTTTCTATAGTGGCTCGGAAAATGTTAGAAAGTGCTATAACAATGATGGAATTAACCGAAGCACTCAACAGACAGAACAATGGAAAAGCACCAGGACCAGATGGTTTCCCGGCAGAATTTTATAAAACATTACAAGAATCGTTGAGCATTCCACTGTTAGAAGTCATGAATGAAGTTATGATAAATAAGAAGATACCTGAAACATGGTCAGAGGCTTATATTACACTTATTCCAAAAGAAGGGGTTGACCCATTACAAATTAAGAACTATAGACCTATTTCCTTATTGAATGCAGACAAAAAAATCTTTGCTTCAATCTTGGCAGAAAGGCTTAAAAAATACCTAAATAACTTCATTCACTCTGATCAGAATGGATTTTTACCAAAGAGACAGATTAAAGACAATATGAGGGTAATCCTGGACACATTGGAATATTATGAGGCGCACCCGGAAAAACAAATGGCTTTGATATTTTTAGATGCCCAAAAGGCATTTGATAATGTGAACTGGAGATTTATGTTATTACTATTGGAACAGATGGGCTTTGCTAGAAAATTTATCGAAGCAATAGAAGCCGTATATTATAAGCAAACGGCAAAAGTAATGATAGATGGAGAATTCACAGACTCTATCAATATTAAAAAAGGTATAAGACAAGGATGCCCATTATCTCCTTTGTTATTTGTATTGACCTTGGAAGTCTTAAATAGAAATATTAGAGAGGATATAAACAAAAAAGGAATGAAAGTCAAAAAGGAGGAATTCAAATTGCAAGCCTTTGCGGATGACTTGGTCTTTATTTTGGAAGACCCTTTAGAGACAGCTTTAAAACTATTGGAAAAGATAGAGACATATGGTGAGATGGCTGGTTTAAAAATAAATAAAGACAAAACAAAGATTCTGACAAAGAGCATGTTATTAAGACAAAGAGAAGAGCTGGCAGATTTATTGAAAATTCAAGTTACGAACAAAGTTAAATATTTGGGGATATATTTGACATCAAGATGTACTACATTGAAAGAGAATAATTATGTTAAGCTTAAACAGCAGATAGCATCCGACCTGAAAAAATGGGAAAAACTACAATTGTCATTGATAGGTAGAATTTTAACAATCAAGATGAACATTTTACCCAGAATTTTATTTTTGGTCCAAACAATACCAATTAGGTTAAGTAAGGATTACTTCGAAGAATTAAATAAAATTGTGTTGAAATATATATGGCAAGGCAAGAAAGTGAGAATAAAATTAAAACTTTACAGGATGCTAGAATTAGAGGAGGATTTGGCCTTCGTAATTGGGAGTTGTATTATCAAGTTGCAAACTTAATGTGGGTTAAAGAATGGATAACGTTAAGAAAGGCTAGATTGTTGACATTAGAAGGTCATGATTTATTATTGGGTTGGCATGCTTTTTTATGGTATAAGTGAACTAAATCACAGGGTTATTTTAGAAGGCATTATATACGGGAATCGTTATGGTTGAATTGGGAGAAAATTAAGAAAGTGTGTTCCAGCTTTTTGACTGCATTTTTGTGTTCATCCAGGCGGGTACTTATTCTTCTATTGGTCTGTCCAATGTATGTGGCAGGGCATGATGCACAGGGGACTTCATATATGCCTTGGTTTTCCAGGTAAATTTTATCTTTGGGGTTTCTTAGGATGGCTAACAAACACTATACAGAAGTCTAGACGAACACTATACAGAAGCCCGATGATGGCAGATAAGATTCTGCCGAAACATTGCTACAACTTTAAAAGCACAACTATAATGACATGGGAAAATACCAAACAAAGCTGAATACCATACATACATATATGTATGTGTATGTGTATTTTCTCGTAGATTTTCACGGGGATAGGTATGCAGGTCTTAGTGTGTTCGGGTCTTTTCCCATGTAAGATTGAGAGTATCTTGGCAACGTTTCGATGAGATCCCACTCACCATCTTCAGGCTGGTGCCTTTGGCTTTGTGCTTGTGCAAGCAAAAATTTATATTAAATATATTAGTTTTTAAACAAATTCATATTAGTAGTCCTCAGGATTTAAAAGTATGAATTTGGTGGCCCTAGGATCCAAAAGTTTGGCAGCCCGTGCTGTATAGTGTCCCAAAAAATCTTCGATCATTTATATTTGTGACTATTCATTCTAACAAAATTTTGCTGCTACTGAAATTGTAATGCAGAGTTTATTCTAATGTCTATGGAACCATAGTTAAAGGAAGAATATCCTTAAAAAACTACTGCAGGATAAGCTTTGATGGATATCCTTGGATGTATTAAGGATAGTTCTGAACACTGCATTTTAATGAGAACTGACTTAGCTACCCTGTCAAAAAGTCCTCAGAGTGCATTACAATCTTATCCAAAAACTATTTATTGGTCTTTTTTCTTTCCTTCTTTAGTTAAATGAAAGTGAAATGACTTACCATGAATAACATGCCTTGCATTCTGCTGTCATTCTTATTCACCATTTTTGAGAAAATACCCAGGTTCTTGACTTCTACTTAGGTGATGTAAAGTTATCCTACGAAAGAATGGGCATTGTGCTGAGTTAGAAATAGTTTAACGCCAGCAAATAGCTCACATTTAATTCACAGAGTTTATTGTAAATACAGTGGATAAATACATTCAGAAACTGGGTAATTGCCACATGCATTTTGGGGGTGCAAATAATCTGAAGAAGAAGGTGCAACAAGTCTATCAGAAACCAAACGGCTTATTAAAGATTGTTGATTTAGTTCAACTTACCCAGCACCTGAAGCAGATGTCTTGATTATCCAAAAAATATATTTATTTACTGTTTTATTTTGACTTTATGTTTGTAGAAATAGAAAAATCAGAAATAAATAAATTACAATAACAATAAAATTTTCTAAACATTTGGGATATTTGCAAGGCCTATACAAATATTTTCAACCCAAAGACCCAATTATGCATTAGCTGAAATAAACATATTTGGAATTTTTTTTGATACTTGGTTATGGAAAACTACTAAATGAAAATTTAAAATGCTAAATTGGTGAAAATGAAAATCATGTGTTTTAAAATGACTTATTTGTTTCTTTGTCGGGTCACTGCTTTTATATTATTAATGACACGACAACATTTTAAATCTTTCCAGCATGTCCTCACTGGACTGGTACTTCTTTTTGTTCCCCATTTAGTATTTTGTGGCTACCACTCTGTAATTCTAATTAAATTATTCATTTAATTTTTCTCAAAATGTTCAGAGTTATAGTACAGATGCTCTGCTCACATGTAAAACATTCCTCCCCCACTTTGGACATGCATAACATTAAAAGCAACATGAATCCAAAAAATATTCCAAAACCATTAAAGCAAGAAAATACTTTTTATAAAACGTCCTTTCTTTCCTTCATTTATTCATACTCTTTCATTCTGAGTCATGCTCTTTTGTCCCTTGGTCATAAATAGAGAGGAGCCATGATTGTTGACTTTCACTGCCCATTCTAGCTTTTATAACCTAGCAAGATAAGATGAAGATTACGTTATTAAATTATTGTCCCCACATTTCATGCAGCATTTACTGCTAATAATAGGGACGCAGCAGTTTGTACTCATTTTGGCTTCCATACTACAGGCACAATGAAACTCCAAATTTTAGATCAAGCAGACCCATATTACATTTTGTAAGATATAATCCCTAAAGTAGAAAAATAACTCAGCACCCACCAACCAGCATACTGTAAGGACTATTTTAACAAGTGAAAAATAACCAAAATTATCCTAAGGATTACAAATATTGACATCTTTGAGGCATGTAGAAAGAGAATTGCTACAGGTAGAATTTTCGATATTTAACATTCTGCTCATTCATCACAATTTTGGAGATCGGAACTAGGAAGAGTAATCTTGAAAAGGAGATGAGACTAGTGGAATAGAAATAAACTTCAGTAAGTTTTACTTATTAAACACAACCAATAGTGTGTCCTTCTAGAAATAGATGGGAAAAATAACCATTAACAGGTACAGAGTTCTTCAATGCTTAGCCTACTAAAATTTGAATGCATTTTCTGCCTTAGTAAAAAGCAGTCACAACATCTGCAGTATCAGCCTCACCAAGCCATGAAATCAGGTGAGTTAAACATTTATGGGGGGGGGGGGAAGTGACAATATCTGCTAATTGAGAGGCATCAACTAATATTTGAGCCTGTGTGAATTCTAAGCAGGTTGTGGGAAACTTCCTAATTGGTAATGTTCAATAAACCATACCTTTATTTGTTTTAGCATGATGTGTAAACCATATTAAGAATATGGTCCTGGGATAATAATTTTGTAAGAGCTTTGCTGCAGCAGTTAAAGACTGCTCTAAAAATAAATACAAACTAAGGAAAATTCGTTAAAGTGAGCATGATTACAGCACTGACTGATCCAGGCAGAGAAAGGAAATCACATATGTGATTTGAAGCAGAAAGGTTTCAAATGAATTAAGGCGGATGTGCTTCCAAAATATTCTTGAAATTGAGGTTGTCCTCATAAAAGGGCTTTCCTAATCCACGAAGCCTTTACTGGCCAAGACCATCCAGCTTTCAGTTTGGCTGGGAGGTTCTGCCCCTTGTTTGAGCTTGTCTACCATCTTGGTATGAGAGCTTCATTACTTCAATGATGTCACTGCCCGTTGTAAGATTTGCACCAGAACATTACAGGCAGTCCTTGACGTACAACCATAATTGATCCCAAAATTTCTGCTGTTAAGCAAGGCAATTATTAAGTGAGTTTTGCCCACATTTTACAACCTTATTGCCACCGTTGTTTAGTGAATCAGTGCAGCTAAGTGAATCATGCAACAAATCTGGCTTCTCCCATTGACTGCATGTTGGAAGCCAGTTAGTAAGGTATGGAGAGTGATCACATGACAGTTGTTGTAATGACGGGGCAGTTGAAGTTAAAGTCTAACATATGTTTACTTCCTCTCTCTAATCCTTTAGATTAGTGACTTTGTTTACCTGAGTTGTATTTGCTTGGAAACATTCTTTATCTGAGGTTTGCCATCCGAGATTGGAACATTACTGCAATTACAACTCTACAGACAGTGCAGCCATCATAAATACATCCCAGTTGCCAAGCACCTGAATTTTGATCTCATGATTGTGGGAATGCTGCAACTGTCGTAAGTGTGAAAAATGATCATAAGTCACTTTATTCACTGCTGCCATAACTTTGCATAGTCACTAAATGAATGGTTGTATGTCAGGGTCTACCTCTATTATTTGGAGCACTTACATGCCTGAGGAGCACAGATTTCAGAGGAGGGAGGGAAGGAGGAGGAGCAAGCCCCATAAAAAGACACAGCAGCTATTTGAGGGAAGGACAGTCAGTGCTGCTCCCGGGGGCTGGGAAAGAACGTGGAGATGATTTGGAAAGAATTCCTGGCAACAAGCAAGGGAGCTGGAGATCAAAGATCCACACGTGGAACAAAAAGATCTGCTTGTAAGTTTTGACGTTTCACTATTCACTCAAGTCCTGATAAAAGAAACTCGATATAATCAAAAATAAATACCAACTGCCCAAACATCTCATGGAACTAACAGAACACTGCTTAACCAACACATATTTCATATACAAAGGACAAAGATACAAGCAAATTGAAGGAGCCCCTATGGGATCACCACTGTCACCCGTCATTGCAAACCTGTTTATGGAAGAATTCGAATCCAGAGCCCGAGCCAATGCCACCCACAAACGCAAACTATGGTTAAGATACATCAAACACCATACAGAACAGATACAGATGCAGATACAGACAAACACTACAGAAGCCTGATGATGGCAGATGAGATTCTGCTGAAACGTTGCTACAACTTTAAAAGCACAACTATAATGACGTGGGAAAATACCCGAACAAAGCTGAATACCATACACACACACACACACACACACACACACACACACACACACACACACATATATATATATATATATATATATATATATATATTTGTAGATTTTCACGGGTACAAGTATGTAGGTCTAGGTGTGTTCAAGTCTTTTCCCATGTAAGATTAAGATTAAAATATATATGTATACATATACATACATAATCTCCCAATTGCATTGCTTGTAATACAGTTTTGTCCAGCTTAATGTACTCCAGATGCAAAAGCTGATTGAGGATGATGGAAGTTGCAATCCAGCACATCTGGAAAGTATCATAATTCATCTGCAAATCTGAAAAACGAGGATTGGGGAAAATGTCCAAATCCAGTGTTCTTGTTACAAAACTTAAAGATGACAGCTTTGACAACAAAAATTGTGTATAAATGCTGGTTACCATCACTGACTATATACCAGAGATGGGGAATTAATCTGAGATTTGGAGCTCCCAGTTTGCTTTGTCCACATTTCTTGTCTGATACAAGTTCAAGCAGTTAAACAAAAAATTGGATTTTACAGCAATGGATGCAAGCCAGCTTTAAGAACATGTCAAAAATATCAAGGGTGTGGCCAGGTCCATGTAATCAAGAGCCTGCCTATCTTGGCTTTTTTGAGAGTTAGCATTTCTTCCTCAAGCAATCTCCTCTAAAGATGTCCCTATGTGGCAAGAAAACTTGAATACACCCTTCATTTATAGACCTGTCTACCATTTTAAAGTCAGTTCATCACTTTTACTCTAAAGCAGATTTGAACAGGGAGTGCAGATTGAACCACTGCTGTGAAAAATCAGTGAACATGCTAGAATGGGATGTGTCCTTGTTTGAACAAAGCACCTCTGCTATTGCTTTAGAGCAGAGGTGTCAAACTTGATTTCATTGAAGGCCACATCAGGGTTGTGTTTGATCTCAGGAGGCCAGGGTGGGCGTGGCCAGTTCGACATCCCTCATGTCAGGGGCATGTGTGGTGGCCCAAGTGCTTTGCCAATAGAAACGGGCTCTTGAACTCCATTTTCGGCTGCAATGACTTCCTGCAGCAGCTCTGTTTTTGCTGGCAAAGGCACCATAGGCCTGTCCTTCGCTGTTTCCAGGGTGGTTCCATGGTCTAAGCAGATCTAAGCACCCCATTGGCCGGATCTGGCCCCTGGGCCTTGAGTTTGACACCCCTGCTTTAGAGCATCAACTTTGCAAGGAATTCTCTCCAAGGTTCCTTAAATACCTCCATGGTCATGATTTTAGGTGAGGTGCGACATCTCAAATATTTTAAGTCACCAAGATTAATATATGGGAAGATGGGCAGCTGATAAATTTTACAAATAAATGAAAAAATAAGTGAGTTTAGCTTTCCCAGCTTTGAATCAAGCACACAGCTATGAAAATATTTTGGGGTCACCCTGACTCTGTCCATATAACATGGGTTCCCATGGGATAGCCAGTGTGCTTTAAGAGTGCCTTGATTTTAATAAGAACAGTGAATTGTTGGACACTATTTTCCAAATAAAGACCTAAAAATATTCCTGTTAAATGTACAGTTGTCAATGATGAAAAAGTGCATTTTTGTAGAATACGGATTCTCCTCCCCCTTTTTTGCATGCAGCGTTCAGAATGCATGACTTAAATTTCCTTTGTTAAGTGGACTTTAGGGATTCCAGCTTTATATCAAAACTAAAATATGCTGAGCAAACAGCAGTGGAAGTCTTCTGTAGCTTGTATTTACAACTATCTTACATGCAAATAAGCTTCCTTTTTTAATGAGCTTATTGTTAATGATACAGCTTTGTCTTCTTTTATTAATCGGATTAGACTCAGAGTGCATTGCTAAAGCTCAAATAAATTCTTCTAAACTACAGATTATTTTTAGTAGTATTCTGGGGACAAGGCAGCTACTTTTAAATTGCAGATTCACAGTAATTAACTTTGATAATGGTTGTTCTTTACTTGGATGGCATTCAATCTCTGATCCCAGGACAGTTAGCAGCTAGGTCTATATGAGCAAACCAACACATGCCTCCACATGCTTTTCTTCCAATGCTTGTAATTCAATATGTAATTCAACATTCACGGGAAGGCAAATTATAAATTAAATTTACTAAAATAGGACCTAAATACCCTTCAACAGTAATTTTTTTAAAAATCCAGATTTCTGAGCTTTATGAATAGGAACATTTTTATGTGCGAGAGGACAAAAATTGGAGGAGAAGCAGTGACACAACCTGGGGGAAGAGTTGAGAAGTTTAAGGTCAGGCATCGAAGACCAGGTTCACACAGTGAAGATCCAATTCAAATGTACTGTATTGCTAAACAGCCTACGCACAGGAATCTGTTTTTTAAAACAATTTTATTAGTTTTTAAAAACAAACAAAACATAAAAACATCCAGCTTTCTTTCATAAATATACAAACAGAGTGTCGGTTGGTTTACCAATTTTTTTGTGCATCCATTTCGTAGTCTCAATTACAGTTACATTATATAATAATTCATATTATCAATCAAAAATTATATACCCTAGTATCACTATCAAACAATCATTTGACTATAATTTTATTCATTATACTTTGTGAGATAACCATAATTTACTTAACTTATCTTATAACAAATTATATACATACCAAATCTATCCTAAAAACATTCTATAAATATAATATCAGATAAAAAAGAAAGAAATATCACTTTATATATTCATTATTGTCTAAAATTCTAAATATTCTATTATTGTGTTTTATCATCCAACCATTGATAGAAAAGGTCCCAAATTTTATAGAATTGTTTATCCTCTTGTTCTCTAATTTCAAATGTCAATCTACTCATTTCAGTACATTCCAATATTCCATGAAACACATAGATTTGAAACCAGAGATCTTTTTATTGGGAATCTTACCTGATACATATAGTAAAGATTTGAAATACCTGATTGTAAATGTATTAACAGCGGCTAGGATTGTATTTGCTAAAAACTGGAAAAATGAGAAAATACCATTGCACGGGAATCTTTTCAACTAATGGTTAGCACTGGTTTGGAATTAGGATCAGCAGAATTCAAGGGAAGTTGGGCTTAGTCTGCTTGTGGATATGTAGAGATTCTAGGCCGATCCCTCATTTACTTCCAATCCTTGGTTTTGCCACTCCTACAATGAGGTAAATATTGCACATACATAACATTTTTATTATAATGGAGAGAAAAAACAATTAGATATAAAATTAACATTTTGAAAATCAGCAGTTTGATCATAACCATAGGCAAAGAGAGTTGAAATATTCTTTCAAGTCCTGGAAATCAAGATAGTATTGAAAAGGTGTTCAGGCAGGTGTCTCAATGGGTAAAAGAAAGAGGGAGGACCCAGCACAATTAGATTTGCAAGATTCTGTTGTTATAACAAATCTCCAAAACAAGTTATCTTATAACACTAATAATTACAGGTAGCCCTTGACCTACCACCACAAATTGGACCAGAATTTCCATTGCTAAGCAAGGCAGTTGTTAAATGAGTCACGCCCAATTTTATGATCTTTTTGCCATCGTTAAGCAAATCACTGCAGTTAAGTGGAACATAATATAATTGCTACGGTCAATATTAGCATTGCATGACTATAGTCATAAATAACTTCTGAAGAGCCTCTGCATACCATATCAATGATGGCTAACCTTTTTTCGTTGCATGCTAAAAGTGCACATGTGCATGCACACACATACCTGCACCCATAATGCAGTGCATAATGCAACCCGCCCCCTGCACATGCGTGCGTGACACCTCCATGCACCAGGTGCCTCTACATGCATGCATGACCTCCATGTGCACCATTCACCTCTGCGCATGCACGCGCATCTCCCATGCACGCCCCACCCCTGCACATGCATGGCAGAAACCCAACAATCAGCTGGCTGGTGGAAGGCACGCACGTATGTGCAGTGGACCTCATCTGGGACAACAGCTTGCATGCTGGCAGAGATGTCTCTGTGTGCTACTTCCGGCACACCTCCCATAGGTTCGCCATCACGGCCCTAGGTAATATTATAGTATAGTGCAGGGGTAAGGAACGTTGGCTCTTTTATCACTTATGGACTTCAACTCCCAGAATTCCTGAGGGAGCCATAAAAGGTTCCCCATCCCTGGCCTACTGGTTTTTTCAGTTGTGAGGGAAATCAATTTTTGACTTGAATGGGACTGTTTAATATACAAATGTAGGACATACAAAGAATATATATAAAAATATGTCCTACATTTGTATATTAAACAGTCCCATTCAAGTCAAAAATTGATTTCCCTCACAACTGAAAAAACCAGTAGGCCAGGGATGGAGAACCTTTTATGGCTCACTCAGGAATTCTGGGAGTTGAAGTCCATAAGTGATAAAAGAGCCAACTTCCTTACCCCTGGTATAGTGGAATTTAATTCTCAGTAGCTATGCTCATCTGCAACTAAGCAAGCCCATTTAAGTTGACATAAGTTTGGGGGGAAGTTGATTTTAATCTACAAAGGCTTTTACTTGTATGTAAAATTGCCTAAGGTGTTACAGTACTTTGTAGAAAATAATATGTAAAAATGATACTGGTCTCAGCTGGATTGTGAACCATTTTAGCAGAAATAAATACAAAGTGCAGCCCAGGTCAAAACAATGCATTCTTCACTGAGCATAAACAGTTTCTACTAAGTCCACATGCAGCATCTTATTTTTTGAATTATGATTGGTATCTCGTGTGTGTGTGTGAGAGAGAGAGAGAGAGAGAATGATGGGAGCTTGTGGGCGCTCCATTTTTTACATTCCCAAGATACTTTTTTGACTAGTGTGTGTTGAAACTAGTAATATCATTATTTCAACTAATTATTCCACTCATGATTTCAATTAGCAGTGAATGTGCTAAATGTATTGCGACCTTGTCTTTAGAGGGCCTGGGCCTAAAGCAACTGCAGGATTTGGGCTCAGATCACAGGCAGTCATTGGAATATTTAAAAAAGTGTGGTCCATCAGAATAAAAAGCTATACAGAAAACACCTTTTCAACTATGAGGATTCAGTTCTTGCAAACCATTGCAGTTAATTCATGCTTGGTTAACTTAAGACCTTATGGGCAAAATAGAATATGGGGAGCTAGGTCATTATTCAATCTATTAGTGCAGGGGTGTCAAACTCAATTTCATTGTGGGCTGCATCAGGGCTGTGGTTGACCACAGGGGGCTGGGCAGGTGTGGCCAACTGGGTGAGTGTAGCTTGCTTGACGCCACTCACTGGGCATGGCTAACTGGGTGGGCATGGCCAAGTTGACACCACTCCCCAAACTGCTAGCATGTATCCTCTTCGCTTTGGATAGACCGGGCTGAAGCCACGCGGACAGGCCCCCTACATTTTCCAGGACAGCCCTGTAGGCTGGGTCTGATCACATCGCAGGCCGAATCTGGCCAGCAGGCCTTGTGTTTGACACCCCTGTATTCATGCTTCATTTTTGTTCTCATAGGAATTGTAAACTACTTGCCACACACCAATCAGCAGCCATATTAGTGTCACACAACATATCTAACACTTGAAGTTTTTCTTATAAGTTAATTGTAGACATAGAGCATTAGAACATGTCCATCTTCACTTCTAACAAGACATTTGGTGGCTCATCATAAATGCAAGGAGACCAGGCCACATGGTTCTCCAGCGCCTAGAATCCTTGCTTCTAAAGTCAGACGTTGAACTGCTTTGCATCTTGAATTTCTGAAGAGATAATGTTGTGCATTGAATTTGGATTAATTTCAAGCCTTTGATCACTTGATGTAAATCATTATTCAGGCTTGGAAGTCAAACCTTTCCCTGAGTATTATGTCATTTCAATATCAGTATGGTTAACTACAGATACACTGCCGATCAACCATGCTGGCTATATTCCTCATAAAACAATTTATGTTATGCAAGTATAGACACCCTTCTGGTTTCTCCTTTCCTTTTTAATAGAAGCAAATTATCTCTATTCTTCTGCAAAGTTTATGAAACAACTATTTTAAGAAAAGGTTCTGAACATTCATTTCCACTGCACTGATCACAAGGAAAATCTGTCTAAATAACATTAAGGCTTAGAAATCACTGTACAAAGGGGTATTGTTTCATATCTTTATTTAGATGTACTGAAGTACATTGCCAGTGGGAAGAGCAAGAGGGATTAGGAAAGAAGGTTCAAATGTGCTTACAAAGATCAACCTAATTTTTCTGAATTTTGGCCAGCTTTGATATGAGCTATTGAAACCAATCTGACAACAAGAAGTTTGTTTTTTGTGTAGCATTCCATATAGACAATAAAATTAAGTAAATGATTGGCTATATGAAATGCTATATAAATACAAGAGTAAAACCAAGATTAAAATAGATCAGTGTTTTGAAACTTGGCTACCTGCTGTCAGGGGAATTCTGGGAGTTGAAGTTCACACCATTTAAAACTGATATTTGCTGAAAACAAATATATCTGTAGGTGTACATTTTTATAACTTGAACTTTTAATGGAACTTTTTAGTGGAATATTCAGACTACCTTTCTGGGATCATTAAAGGTATTGTTTATCTGAAACATGAACTCCCAGGAGCTTAAATAAAAGCTACTATTTTGACACAGCCATTTCAACAAGGAGGGTCAGCAACTACATGGCAAATATATATGAAATGTGAAGGTACAACCTAGAAGGCATATGACTTTGTTCTGAATCCACTCTGTTATTCTCACTATTAGATTATACCAGTGTGGTACATGGTCTCTGGTCTTCATTTCTTAGCCTTCTGGTGCTTTCTCATCTACATGGATCAGTCCATCTATAACCTTTAACAGCCACATTTATAATACAACAGCCCCTTGCCTATTACACCTTCATTTTGCCCTCTTCCAAACTACAATAACTTGAGATACTGCAAAGAAGTGTTGGGGGACTACATTCATACATGCGTCCATGTTTGATCAATCCTTGCTTATTCTGCAGGGTTTTGCTATTGCAGATCATAAATAATTTTGTGGAACTTCTCTGAAGTATAGCCAAATACATCCCTAGTCCTTTGATGTTCTTTGATGTTGCTACAGAGTTTAGTTTATCTGGGATAAGGAAAAAGGAAAGGGTTATTCAGGGATATACAAGTGGAACATACTGGAGGCAAACTAGCAAATGGCAAAACTAACAGCAATTTTTCAAATAGTAACAATGTGGACCTCCCAACTTTCCATGACTGTATCCAATCCAGATAGTATAGGAACATGGTTTGAAGATACTTCAGTTTTTACATTCAAACTGCTTCTCTTTTCACAAATGCTGTTAAATTGCCTCAAAGAAGGGGGGAGGCGGGTAATCCTAGCCATGATCTCCCACTGAAGTAATTTCAGATAATTGCCTCCAACTACTAGCAAACTACTCCAGCCACTATTGATTTAACAATAGTGACAAAAATGGGTTACCCTGTCATCATTTGCCCTTATCAATTTTTTAAAAATGACATTCTTCATTAATTATTACGAAACTATCCATGATATCAATGCAAGTTTTTAACTGGGAGAACTTTTTTTCTTAGACGAACCACAACCCATGGCTAAAAGGAGGTTGTAAACTGTGGTTTTATTTTATTGAGAGAAAAAAAGAGGCCTGTTTTTTTTGGGGGGGTGTAGGGACAAAACATTGAACCAAGAGAAAGCAAAAGCATAGAAAAGCAATATTTTTGGCCAATAAGAGAAGTCTCAAGAATGGAGAGCAGTAAGAGGGGATTCCATTTAAATGTTTCAGGTGTCAGTGAAAGTGGCTGTCAGAAAATCACCAGGCCATAAATAAAAATGTGCTCAACGAAGTACACGTCATGATGCACATGCACATGCACACACACAAACATACATACTCACACACTTTTATAACAAGTAAGAGGTTTGTTTGACAATTCTTGAGGGATTGCAAATGTATTTGAAAAAGGAATGCTGAATATAATGTGTAAGCAGACAAAAGAGAAAAAAGCTCAAATGTCAATTTTTCTGAAAAGCATCTGCTTATGGAGGTTTTTTTTCCTTCTTCCCACAGACCATTGAGAGAAGGCATATGATACTACGGTAGAGAAACCAATGTACTTCTGTTTTTTCACTTTTTTCTGACCAAACCTGTTACCTAAAACAAAAGGCTTGTCTGCAGGGTCATTTATATAATACCATGCTTTTATGATAGGAGAGCTTGCAATCACAACAGGATTGGTAGGATCCTCAAAGTACCTTTCAGTCTAACCAGAATCTGGGAATTTCTTCTTTTTTAAACATGGTGCATCAAACCCCAAACAGCAAATGTTTTCTTGACATTGCCTTTTTTCTGCTGAAAGACATACATCTGAAACTTATCGTATATACTCGAGGATAAGTCGAGTTTTTCAGCCCATTTTTTGTGCTGAAAAAACCGCCCTCGACTTATACTCGAGTCAGATTCCCCTCTGAAAAAAAAAATGGTGTGGAGCTCCGAAGCTGGGCAGCCGCTTCCCTGCTTCCGTGTTTCCTTTGCAACTTTTAAGCATGGGAGGGGGAGGCTTTTCTGAGCTCTAGGCTGAAAAAGCAACGCGAGCCGAGGTCGCTCCACTCAGTTTCATTTCCTCAGCTCCAGCTGCTTTCAGTCCACTCGGGAGGAGGGGGAGGAGGGGGAGGCTTTTCTGAGCTCTAGGCTGAAAAAGCAACGCGAGCGGAGATCGCTCCACTCAGTTTCATTTCCTCAGCTCCAACTGCTTTCAGTCCACTCGGGAGGAGGGGGAGGGGGAGGAGGAGGGGGAGGCTTTTCTGAGCTTTAGGCTGAAAAAGCAACGCGAGCGGAGGTCGCTCCACTCAGTTTCATTTCCTCAGCTCCAGCTGCTTTCAGTCCACTCGGGAGGAGGGGGAGGGGGAAGAGGAGGGGGAGGCTTTTCTGAGCTTTAGGCTGAAAAAGCAACGTGAGCGGAGGTCGCTCCACTCAGTTTCATTTCCTCAGCTCCAGCTGCTTTCAGTCCACTCGGGAGGAGGGGGACGAGGAGGGGGAGGCTTTTCTGAGCTTTAGGCTGAAAAAGCAACGCGAGCGGAGGTCGCTCCACTCAGTTTCATTTCCTCAGCTCCAGCTGCTTTCAGTCCACTCGGGAGGAGGGGGAGGGAGAGGAGGAGGGGGAGGCTTTTCTGAGCTTTAGGCTGAGAAAGCAACGCAAGTGGAGGTTGCTCCACTCAGTTTCATTTCCTCAGCTCCAGCTGCTTTCAGTCCACTCGGGAGGAGGGGGAGGAGGGGGGGGGAGAGAGAGAGAGAGATATCATAAGAACGGCTCTTGGTTTTTTCTTGCAAGGGAGAGAGTGACTCCTGCCTACCACTGTCATCATCATCATCTTTTGCGTTAGTGAATCAATCAAACCTTTCATGATAGTGAGATCGTTTCCCAAATTTCCCTTAAATCAGGGAAGAAATCAGAAACAAACCTTTGGGCTGAGAATAAGCTTGTTCCTATGATGCCATTTTTGTTCGCTTCAGTGTGAAAAGTGTGAAAAAACACACTTCTTTTTCTTCATCTTCTTGTTCCCTATTTACTGGTCTCTTTCAAAGAGGAAATTGTGAACATCAAATTTATTCTCAACTGTCCTAGTGAAAGTTTTTATTGGCATCTATTTTTATTTTTGAAATTTACCAGTAGCTGCTGCATTTCCCACCCTCGACTTATACTTGAGTCAATAAGTTTTCCCAGTTTTTTTGTGGTAAAATTGGGTGCCTCGACTTATATTCGGGTCGACTTATACTCGAGTATATACAGTATTTAAAAAGAGGTGTGATTGTGACTTTTTCAACACTTCACTGCAGACATCCTTTCTGTAAGACAAATGGAAGTTATGATGTCTTCTAGATCAAATTTCCCCATCCTGGTGTTTCCCAAGAGCTTTTTTTTGTGATAATGGGAATTAAATGCATACATAGGGATATAGTGGATTTCTTTGGAATGTTTTTCTCCATAGCCCCAAACCAGATCCAATCGGTTTTTGTATTCAACCTTTGCTTTGCCAGCTTCTCCCACCATATCAAATTTGGACCTGTTTTGTTCAGTTCCAACAGACTTACAATTGGTGAGCCAAAAAGATAGCATGGAATTGGGAGAGTTCAATCATTGGGAAAATGCCTACTTCTGTTGCTCTTTGTTTGTAGAGTCTTTGGTCACCTTTTCAGTCCTTGAATCCAAGTCATTTAAATTTTGTAGAGTAATATCAATAATAGTTTGAATTGGTCTGATATTTGCAAAGACGTCAGAAAAATACTTTCAACATGGTATTATATATCTCATTTAGCCATTTTTTAAAGGATTCAACACTTCTTTTCTGTTGCCACTTGAAAGTCATTTTGAGGGCCAGTATAGTGTAGTGGTTAAGGTGGAATAGGAATATAAGGACAGGGATGTAGTCCAATATCAGTAATTAAAGACCATTGAATGACTTTTACTAATGACTCTCTCTTAACCCAACCATCCTAATAGGGTTATTGTTATGAATGAAAATAGACCTTATATTGTGCATAAATGTAACTCCATATCCACCCATCCCTAATACCAGGTTATAATCCAACACTTCTGGTTGGTGTCTGGTTGGGATGGTGATTTTACATTCAAGACTTCATTCTCCTCCAACATCACTGCAAGTACAATTATTATTAGGAATCAAACTTTATTGTACCTTTTCTTTTATGTATACAGAGAGCATTTGCACCAAGTCAAATTCCTTTTGTGTCCAATGACACTTGGCCAATAAAAGCATTCTAATTCTAATTTATTGGCTGTATGCAGGGATTTTAAGCCCTGTTCAGGCAGTACCTTTACAGATAAATCTCAGCTCACAGGAGGTTTACCGACAAGCAGGCCACTTCTCTCTATGACTCGGAGATCAGAGTACCGGCCCATATATAACACATGTAAGGATCTCCTATTGCAGGCACTTGAAATCCAACTGGTTCTCTTGACCAACACGATTTGAATAGGTTTTCTTGATATTATGTGTAGATTTCACATCCTTTGCAGGCTTTTCTCCAAGGGCCACAAGTCTTCATTCTAAGGCTATGCTTAACCCAAACAGTTCAGAGTAATCTCATTGTTCTGGAGGCAGAAACATTATGTACATTGCTTTGAGCTGAACAAATACAAGCAAAGGACAAATAAAACCAAATAAAGGAAGGGTTAATTATAGCTTTCGAGTTTAACTAAAATCTGGAATAATCAATCTACAATACTCAATAATGTTTCTCTCCCTTTTCAGAACTAATTATAGTAATTGACATGCTGGACAGATGTCTAGAGACAGCAGTGAAATAACAGAATAAACGACTTAACAAACAATCTGGGAGCAAAGTTGGTAGTAGTTCTGTTTTAACTTCTAGAAGCATTTTTTTTTGTTGGAAGTCTGTTTGATACCTCCATCATTGGCATTTATAAAACTCTTCTTTTTTTCTGCATGTGTAAAGTTTCTTCGATTTTATGTCTCCCAGTTCTGCTTTGATTAGTTATTGGATGACTTAATAACTCCTTTGCTGCCGAAGTTCTTTTTTTAATGCTTTAGTTGTTAGTAAAATTCTATTTTAAACTTTATATTTGGTTTTATGGTGGTTTTGTTATGATTGTTTTATGAACCACTTAGGACAAAAGAATACAAATATTTTACTAAATGAATGGACCTGGGAGATACACAGTACTGAACAGTTTGTCACTTAGTGTTGCATCTAATCTGAATTGCCATTTATCAGGTAACAATTACAAACAAGGAGGAACATCTTCAGTGAAATAACTCAGTATTGGATTTAGTGTGGTGCTAACAGTATTGGATTTAGCGTGAACCACAAACTTTCTATTCCCTCAACAAGGCCCCATATATAAATGAATGAAGAATGGGGAATACATACCTTGCTCAAATATTCAGCTCCATAAAAACCTTATTCCCTAATCTTGTGCATGTCCCTGTACAAAACCTGTGAGATATGTTGCTTTCAGATAAATTACATTAACTCTGTAAAAGGAGGCAACACATATTTGTTTTGTTAATCATTTTTTAAAATATTTTGTCTGCTACATTCAAGAGTTTCAATTATAACAATAAAATGATCAAGGGGCATCTGCAGTTATAAAACAGCATATAGTGAGCTAATTCCACAAAACAACAACAAAAAGCAATATCACAAATGTAAAAAACTGTGCAGTTCCCATCATGATTTTTTGACATTCACACACTTATCCTGTTGAACAAAACACAAGTTATCAATTCTTGGGCTCTTTTCACCACATTCTAATATTAAATAAATGTATATCTCATTCTTCCTGAGTAGCAGAAAGTCAAAATAAGTTTATAATAATAAAGGAAGCCATGCTAAATTTTGAAAGCATTTTCTTATTTTATTCTTTTAGCTTAAATTATTCATTCTGGTAAGTGCAAAAAATCTGTATGCTTCTCCCATTAGCCTTTGGTTGATGAAATATTTCCACAAAGCCAAGGTAGTTTTGTTTTTTGAATTTAGTTTTTCCTACTGCTTATACTCTTAAATTTTAAAACTAATACCTCAGAAATTGTCTCCAAGAGAACAACCTTTCATTGAATTATAATGAAGGCAATTACAAGCACAAGAAATCTATGAAAAGAGATAATTTCTTATATAAATACACAAGTGAGATAAATTACATTCTGTGGACTGAAATTCAAATATTTAGAAGTTCTTGAAAGATTTCAGAAAACTCTGAAACTCAGAAAGAAACTGGCTTGTCATCACAAAATTATCTTTTCAAATGGACAGAATTCAACCAGTTTAGAATGCACCTTCCAACTCAAGAGAGATAGAACGCTTGCCACACAAAAAGCCAACTGTACAATTGCACAAAGAAGTAGAGTTTAAACACACACAAAAGGCCTAGCTAAGATATTACTTCCATATTATCCTACTTAGAATCTGCCAGACATTGTGACCAACTTGGCTGAGTAAATGGTGTCTAAGTTGGGAGTATTTAGATTTACAGATGTGGAGACAAGGTAACTCATGTGCTAATGATCAAATCCTCATTCTTGAATTAAAAAACATTGATTTAGAATTCTTGATTTAAAAAACAACATTGAGGAAGATAGTAAAATTGAAATGGTACTTGCCAATGTGAAAAGGTAAAGTAAATTATTATTGAGCTATCACTTAACACCAAAAGCTGTTACTTTACACCAGTGTTTTTTCAAACGTAGTCAAACTCTCAGAATTTCCCAGCTGGCATAGGTTGTAATCCTCACATCTTAAAAGGGCCAAGTTTGAAAAAAAAACTGAAATAGATGGATAGGTGTAGGTTTTTATAATTAGCTTTTTAAAAATAACTCGATTATTCAAACTACTTCATTATAAGGGGTCATTTTAGGCATTGTTTCAAATATAGAGCTTAAGTACTATTAGCTACTGTTCTGGCACAGCCATTTCAATTATGAGGCTCAGGTGCTATATATATAAGCCTCCTCACTAAAATATATATATGGAATGTGAAAGCAATGCCAAAAGTTGTTATTTTACACCAGTGTTATTTTACCATACTAGCTAAGGAATTCTGGGAGTTGAAGTCCACACACCTTAAAATTGCTAAATTTGAAAAGGACTGCATTATAGAATGCTATTTATATTTCAATTAGATTGAGAGATATATAACATACATAACTATATGATACATATGACATGGTGGATATTTACTTTCAATAAAACCTGCTGAGATAGAGGATATATTGTGCGCCTAAATAAATTTATGTAAGATGAATGTAATGGTTTTCTTCCTGTATAGTTAAGCTTGAAAGATTAAAAAATTCAGGATATATAATTTAATAAATACAATCAGATTATTAAAAAAAATGATAAAACTACACACTCATTATCTTAAAAAACCATTATGGTATAAAGGATGTTGAATTGGCAAGGCTAGATGAATTACAAATGTTTTTAGTGCTTGAAAATGGCTGCTGGCATTATGACAAGGGCTTAAAATATGGAACAGATGAAGATAAATGTGAGATCTGAGGACTAACATACTGTATATTCAGCCTGATGATACTGTATATATGGTAGTAATAAGTTATTCAGATGTGTCAAAGTTAATTCATCTCCAATATTGGACCTCTCAGGTGTTCTAGGTATACATACACCCCCATAAAAAATAAACTTTTTAATAACAACTCTTGGCTAATTATCAGGGTGGTGCAGTGCTTTAAATAAATGCTCTATGACATGGGTGTCCAACCTTGGCAATTTTAAGACCTGCGGACTTCATCTCCCAGAGTTCCCCAGGGTTGACTGGGGAATTCTGGAAGCTGAAGTCCACAAGTCTTAAGTTTGCCAAGGTTGGATATTCCTGTTCTATGAGAATGGTTCTTAGAGTAAAAGATCTTTTCAAAATTGTTGCACCCAGCCTTCTATTACACAACCCCAGCCATCCTGATGACTTTTTTTTTGACCCTACCTGTTTCTTCCATCCTTCTCTGTTCTTTATCTGGAGTTTCAGGTTAGCCATCTACAGGAGGGGTAATAAGCAATTATTGCAGCAAAGCAAAACCCCTTTCCTGTTTGGAAGCCTCAACAACAACAACAACAACAAAACTGCAATGGGAGGAATGAGGATTTCTGTTTTCAAATCCCAATGACTCTTGTGGCCAAGCCCCCATGATCTACTAAGTCACATCTTCATGGAGGTACTAGATTGGAGCCTGTGGTGAGAGGGACTCCTTATCACAGTGTCACATTCTGAATGGCTGGGCTTTTGGACCAAAACTACATGAGCCAACTGGCCTGGTTTAGTTGCTAATCACTTGACTCATCCTTCATCTGTTCAATCCTGTTTTTCTCTTCCCAATGATGCCCATCGTTTTTTTCAAGTTTTGAGACAAATAAGAGTTTGGAGCTGGAAACTCTACCCAGTAGCTGATGTGATTTTCTGTTAACAAGGAGATTGGGATGAGGAGATGGGTTGGAGGCCAAAATGCTGATTTACCCTCAAAATATATAATCTGTCTACATATTGGTCAATGGATCAATTATCACCACATGGGGAACACTGCTTATTTGTTCCCAGTTCACTTGGTCAATACAAAAAATTACTTCCTCTAAAGCTCATTATCTCCTTCTGTTCCATCTCACTCTGTAGAACAGGGGTGTCCAACCTTGGCAACTTTAAGACTTGTGGACTTCAACTCGCAGAATTCCTCAGCCAGCTGGCTGAGGAATTCTGGGAGTTAAAGTCCACAAGTCTTAAAGTTGCCAAGGTTGGACACCCCTGCTGTAGAAGTTCATCTGTCAGGTCAGCTATTCTTCAATGTATGTGTGAGAAAGAGAGTGTGTGATCCAAACGCTAATTCCCTTGTTTTCAGATTGGCCCTGTACATGAAGACATATAACTTTTTTATCTTCATGATGAAACTAATACGTGATGTTGTCTATAGGATAAGGCAGAGGCACATGTAGAAATACATCCGATATTGTAATGGTATGTTGGGAGACAGGAGGAAATGCTGAAGCCTAGACAACAGTCTAAATAAGAGGCAGCTTGTTAGACAGCAGGAATAGCAGCATGGCAAATGTCACAAAATGAATTCTCCCTACCTTTTTGAACTGTAAAAATAAGGAGAGGAGAGATGGACTTCCTAATTTGTAAGAATATTTTATGTAACCTTACAATTAAGATACAGCTAGCACTAGTGAGATATCAGAGGTCTTTGCAAGATATGGTCAAAAAAGTGAATTTAGTGGCTGCAGTGGTGCAGACTGAAGCTCTGCCCAATTTTTAATGTGTGTTGTGTCTTGATTTGTGTCCATATATTATGGATACCCCTGATTGAAGTGATGCTACTCCAGGGAAATCTTTTTAAAGCAGTGTCACATGGTGAATGAGCTATTAGGAACGCTGAATCTTTGATAGCTGTCGTTTAATAAAATTTAAGCTACATTTTCATATATATTGATTCTCAGCAGTGATGTGAGCTATAAAGAATTTTGTCATACTGTAATTCTGTTACCTCTGTAATGCATATATTTTAACAGAATATTTAGACATTTCAGTACATAAAGTTTTAGGTCCAAATGTTAACAGTTTCAGTGAAAGTAATAAATATTGCATATGGTCTATTCCTCATCTACATTTATTTAAAATACAAGCAAAGCAACATTGCTAGATTTTTTTCACTACTTTGCTCATGCACTTTGTCATTTAGAATCAGCCAAGAAACATTTGCATTTATTTAAATTGGGATTAAAAATCTAATGGGTTGCCATGTGAGATAGAGTGCCATGTGAGATGAATGTAGGCTTGGAGCTATTCTTAGTTTCTCATGCTTAAGTGTCTTTGGATTGGAAGTGCTATAAATTCTCTATTTGGAAATAGACATAGCTTAGCTTTGCAGCCACCATTTTCTATCATTTAGATAAGTGTTTTTCAACCTTGGCAACTTTAAGATGGGTGAACTTCAACTCCCAGAATTCCTCAGCCAACAAGCTGAGGAAGTTGAAGTCCACCCATCTCAAAGTTGCCAAGGGTTGAGAAACACTGACTTTGAGTGAAGCTTTATTTTCAGATTGGTGTAAAATAATAGGTGAACTCCAGCTTGAATTTTAAAACCAAACAGTTCTGATCTGCTCAGATTGCTTGTGCAACTAGCCCTGGAAAAAGATTGTTCATAAGTTACTCCATTCTCGGTATCTGAACAGGCAACTTCTTAAACAAACTTTAGAAATGGTTTACCAGACATTTGAACTGCATGAATATGTATGCCACGTGCCCTTTTGGCACAGATATGGTATCAAAAGTTTCCACCTACCACATCACCTATGAAATCCTCTGAAAAGTTATCAGGCTCCAGTTTGATGGCTGTAACACACAATTTTCTTTCCACCCACACAAAGTAGACATTCTTCATTTCCGTGGGCCTCTGGAAGTGAAGGGCCAAATAACTGTCTCTTAGTTGTAAATCACTATGCAGGAGCTGTAAGGAACTTTTGTATTAAACTGAATGCAAAAAAAGGCAAGAAGCATAGCCAATACAGGCAGAGAATCCAAGGAAGCAGGATGAGGATTCCTTTATAGGCTAACTAGGTTTTTGTTTTTTAAAGAGTGCAATAAATATGACTTTTGTGCATAGTGGATAAAACATGATATAAATAAAGGAATTACAGCATGAAGAATAACATTTCCTTTGGGCTGTAAGGAAAATATTGGGTTAAATAGCTGCATGTGATGTCAAATGAAATAGTTCAATGTGTGGGATGTAGTTGGTTATGGGCTTTTATGCTATTAGTCATACTCTTATATTTCTATTTGATGGCATAATTTGTTTCCTGCTTCCCTTGTGTACAAAAGAAAATGTGTACAAAATATAAATTATTCACAGAAAAGGTAATGTCAAAGAAGTCAACCTTCAGGCTTCTAAAAGGACAGAAAGAGGTGATTTTGGGGGAAAGGGGGTGATGGAGATGGAGGCATGAGTCACCACCCAATGACTTACATCAAAGGTGATAGTACATTTTCTGCAGAATTAAAGTTGGTTTTATTGTAGTGATGGTAGAGAAATCTCACCCCAAGAAGGTCAGACAGGAAACTATTAAAGGAACCCTACATTTCTCACTCTAGATACAGAACAGAGAAAAAATAAAGCCTGCCTCAAAGCAGAGCCTTAAGAAGACACTGAATTGACAGTCCAAGAAAAACATAGCTATTTATAGAACAATAGAGCCTTTCAGTTGTTTCTTTCCTAGGGAAAATAGTTTATGCTCTGATAAATTTGTTCTATGTTCTGTATTTGGGGATCACACAGGTATGTGTTCTATGTTGTGTTCTATGTTCTGGGTTTGAGTATCACATGTGCGTGTCTACAAATTCCTGGATGAAGGAGCCACAGCCAAAATGGAGTCATTGTTCTTTTCCATGTTTCTCTTTCTCTTTTTATTCTTTCGATTCTGTGCTAGTTCATGTATATAATAAAGGCTTAAATTGTTCCTGAATCAAGAAACTCTCATTCTGAAATGAATTTAAACTTAGCATATTTTCTTCCCACTCCATTAAACCACAAAAAGGAGAAAAGCAACTAAAGATGCTCCTGTTTACTTCTTCTGGATTAATTCAGCAGCAGAAACAATCCCTCTAGATCAGGGGTGTCAAACTCAAGGCTCAGGGACCAGATCTGGCCCACAGGTTGCTTAGATCTGGTCCTCACGCCTGCCCTGGAAACAGTGAAGGACTGGCCTATGATATCTCTGCCAGTGAAAACAGAGCTTGGGAGGCTGCAATGGCCTCCTGCAATTGTCCCGAGCTTCATTTTAGCTGTCAAGAGGGTTGCAGGAGGCCATCGCAGCCTCCTGAGCTCCATTTTCTCTGGCAGAGCATGGGCAGAGAGCTCGGGCCGCTACCGGCACCCCCGACACGAGTGACATCAAGCTGGCAATGCTCCCCCTGGCCACGCCCACCCGGTTCCCAAGGTCAAACACAACCCCACCCCCTGCCCAGGCGTGCAGGACCCCCTCGCACTCCCCCTGCCCCCTGTCCCCGTGCTCCTGCTGTCCTCCTGCGCATGCATGTGGGACCCCCCTGTGCTCCCCCTGCTCCCCCGTGCAGGCTCACATGTCTCCCACATGCACTCCACCCCTCCACGCATGCATAGCAGATTTCCGAAAATCATCTGGCTGACAAGAGGCACACACACGCATGCGCAGTGGAACTGAACTGGGGCGACGGCTCACATGCCCACAGAGATGGCTCTGCAGGCCACTTCGGCACGTGTGCCACAAGTTTGCCATCGCAGGGCTAGGAGGTTCACCTGAGATATACAGTGTTAGGCAGGTAGACACCAGTTGGAGAAAGACATCTGGTAAGTATGTCTGCCAGTGCCTTACCACATAGAATTTTAAAGAGTAAAACCAATGCCTTTAATGTGCAAATAAGAAGTGCAAACCCAGAGCATGGGCGTTATGGGTTCTCACTGGCATATACCAGGCAACACTTGAGCTACTACATTATGGACAACTGAAACTTCCTCATGATTTTTAAAGGCAGCCCATATAGTAAGCCATCCAGTAACTGGAACATTACTGTTGCAGCATCCTTTCTCTCCAGGTAAGTCATAATTGATACACCAGACCAAGTTAGGAAAAGGCTCCCTGCCATGACTTTACCTTCTTAGCCAGAAGGTACCCCAAGTCACTGGCCTGCTTTAACAGATAATCAGAGTTGGAAGGGACCTTGTAAGTCATCTAGTCCAACCCTCCAGCCAAGCGGGAGACCCTACACCATTTCCGACAGATGGCAGTCCAGTCTCTTCTTGAAAGTCTCAAGTGATTTCTCAGAGACAGAGTCATCCCATGAAGAGATAACATGGAGACATCAGAAAACTGCATCTTGCTTGGGTTCAGTTTTATCCAGATATTGACAGCTTTTCCTGTATGGCCTGGGATGCATGAGAATCGGCTGTTATTCAACCTAGACAATAAGGAATGGACTGTGTTATCTGAATCAAGCAGTATATCCAAATTCTGGCAGTTAATAAGTAGAAAAGTTCAGTACAAAATTTTTATGTTCTGCTTTTATTGCTGCTAATGTTTATAATGCATACTCAGAAGCTGTTATCACATTTCCTGAATCGTAACTTAGAAGAGGCTTCTCAGATGCTTGATGAAACACGTCTAGAGATAAGTATCTCTGCTGCATTGATGAAGCAACTCAAAAGTAGCCTGGAGACCAGCTGTACAGATATTTTGCCTTGTGCTTCTCAGACTTGGGGCTAGATTATTGTTTGTTGACATAACAAGCATTTCTGAAAAAACTCTGGCTCCAACCACAAGCACCACAAACACTCTATAAACCAAGATATTCCATCTCATCCTACAATCTTCCAATAAAACTAACTGCAGAAGGGCAATTTTTTAAAAAGCTAAAGAGATCCATAAGGTGGAAGGACCATGGTTCATTGGTGGAACATGCCTTTTGCAAGCCAGCAGTTCCAATTTCACCACTTCCAAATGAAACTGGAAAAAGTTCCACTCTTTAAAGTCCAGGGAGAGGTCAAAAGTACTATTGACCTAGTGGGACTCACTGGTTTGACTCAGTATAATTTTTTTATTGCATTCTACTATCTTCCTTGATAGTTTCCCCCCTCTTGCCTTGCAAATAATGTAAAGGTTTAAGATATGCTATGCAATCTGTTGCCGATATTCTACATATACATACACGTTCCACAGAGAAATTCCTTTAAGATGAGAACACTGTACATCTGCTTGCAATCATCTATAGATCCTTTTAGAAATGTTGCTTTACAGTCTGAACAGAAATATGATTCTTCTTCCGAATTCAGCTGTGAAATTCTTCATGGAACATTTTTTTTCTGAAAAGGGCTGGCTTTTTGCAGTATGGAATTAATGTTCTTCAAACATTAGCACTGATGATTTTAAGAAAAGTGTTACAATTTTTTTGTCTGTTGCTCAGTTACTTCTTGTATCCCTTTCAGGAGCTAGGTATGCTTAAAATAAAAACCAACTTGTTTCTGTAGTAGAAAAGGTGTATCCTTCCCAGCTAAGCAGGAAGACAGGAAGCAAATTACTTGAAAGGTATTTTATTAAATAAACTGTGCATTTAAATTAGAAATGGGAACTTTAAAAAAATACAGCAAATGAATTTATATAGAAAGCAGAAACTCTAGACAGTTTCATATTGTTGCATTGTAAAGTTCAATGCAAGCTGGTTACAGAGACTGTGATTTAACCCTCATGGCATTTAAATGTAATACGTAATATTCTTTGGTTTACATAAGGAAATATAGCTTGTGGAGTGTTTCTTTTGTTTTATTAATAGTTGAAGCTGGATGTAATCTCTTCTTGCTTGCAATATGAAGTATAACCTAGGCTGTGTTCCATTTGCTGTTAAGTCTCACTGACTGCTTTTTGAGAATCTTTTAGGAGCAAAAAATAATTATGTTAATTAACTGAATGACTTTTTAAAGAGGCAAAATCCTTAATTACATGCTTCTTAAATATGAAGTATAATTAGGTATCCTTATTCCTTCTGGTATTTCTAACATTACTTTTTGAATCATTGTTATTAAAACCATTACCTTAATTAATAATTAGTCCAGCAAAATTTGTTTTCCTGTTTTTGACTAAGCAAAGCATTAATGGGCAGTCCAAGAACTAAGTGCAATGGAGTGTATAGATATACTTTTATACACATTTTTATAGTTGTGCAAGATGATATAATGTTCCTGTGCAAGTCATTAACTTCAATCAATCTTTCAAGTGGGTTCTGCACATATTCTTTATATATCATTTGGAACAGCAAGTAAAAAAACACTGTAGCCTTTCCCTTATTTTTAAATATAGATGCTATTTTATCATTTTTAAAAAAAATCTTTGTTGCCGGAATATTAATCATGTTTATCTGTTGCTTGTTTTAAAAGTATCATATTCCACTTAGAAATGTTTGCTCTTTTTTGAAATGATTTTAAGCACTGTTTATATTTTTTCATATTTTAATCTGTGGTTTTAGTGTTTTACCGTTAGTTTTTTCAAATTACTTTAAAGCAGATAAATTTCAACAATAGTGACATGAAAAAGAAAGCCATAGATAATAATGGGTTTAAACAAGTTGATTATGGCAATGAAATAATAATTGAAGTTTAGCACAACAAACAGTATAATTCTACTTATATAAAAATTAATAAAGCAACTGACTTGACATTGTTGTAGTAGTTTGCAAGGCATGCCAAATCTGATATTCTATTTTATTACATTTAATAATGAAGAATCTCCAAAGACTAACTTTCACTCAGGAGCTCAGCAGACCTGAATCTAAAAAATCCAACAGATTTCTGAGTTCTGAGATGAAGTCTGCCATCTGAAACAAATGGATGATAAGGGGCATGTGTGAGAAATAATGATTTATGAAAAAAAATTGTACTTCTATTTCTTCTTATATAATCAAAATAGTAAGGGCCATATTCATCCTATAAGGAATAGGATGCCATAAGGAAGGACAATAGATATCAAAAATAATCAAAAAAGGAAATGAGCGCCACACATTTAGAATCACAGCCGAGTTTGCTAGAGAAAATTGGGGACCAAAAAAAGAAAATGAATAGCACTAAATGACTTATAAAAAAAAAACCCATACGGACCCTCTAGGGCAGGGGTATCAAACTTGAAGCCTGAGGGCTGGATGCATCATGCACTGGCCATGCCCACTTTAGCAAAGTGGAAAAAGTCATATGTTACGTGACGACACTGTGAGGATGTGAGTTTGACGCCCCTGCTCCAGAGGTGGTATTCAGCAGGTTCTGCAGTTCTGGAGAGAACCGGTAGCGGAAATTTTGAGTAGTTTGGGGAACCGGCAGCCAAAATTTTGAGTAGTTTGGAATACCACCTCTGACTGGCCCCTCACCCATCTATTCTCTGCCTCCCGAGTCCCAGCTGATTGGCTGGATCTTCTTTTGTTGCCCTGCACAGGAGAACGGAGCTGGAAAGCAGATTAGTGGGGTGGGGAGGGAATGGGATTTTACAGTATCCTTCCCCTGCTACACCCACCAAGCCACGCCCACAAAACCAGTAGTAAGCATTTTTGAATCCTACCACTACCCTGCTCTAAGGAAAACTTTCATACTATTACCATTGTGTTGACCGTTGTTTACTTAAAGGCTTACCTTTATTTCAGAATCACTCTAACCATCCAGTTAAAGCTGGACAAAATATGGTATCTGTCAGAAAAAAAAAAAGTCTTTTAGAAATTATTTCAACAATTTTCCTGAGTCAAAGTGAATGGGAATATTTTAAAGGCTTTCCTTTTTTTATTATTTTCAGTAATGATTTACTTTGCTTGCTTGTAGCCAAATTGACTTATACTGCCGGTAATGTTAGTCACATGCTGCCCACAGAGGAATTCAATCACCAATTGAAACATTCTTATACTGCCTTGTATTTTTATTCTTATTTTTTAAACAGGTTTTATTTTGAACTCTGTTTTCTGCCTGCCCTAAATTGTCTGTATTAATTCACTTCAGACTATAACCCTATTAAAGGGATGCTGTCAAGAAGATGAACATTTTTCCAAAAAGAAAAAAGCCCTTGAGCTTCCCAATCTAGTGCTTCTAATTTACAGTCATTATCCACACCAAATATAATTGCACACAGCCCATTATCACAATCTTGACATGAACATATATGCTAATCAGGAGCAGAAAATTCTTCTATGGAAATATTTATGGCTTAGGAAAAGAATCTGGCCTAATTCAACCACAGAATTAATCATTTTTGCTTGGTGCTTTTATTCACATCATTGTGGTACCATACTTGATACCGATTCTTTAACTATTGAAATAAATCCCTAGTTATAAGCCGGTCTTCCGCCTGGCATTCATTTCTGCACCTGCATTAGGACCTAGTCAGGAGAGCACTGAGATTGGAAGTGCTGTTTCGTAAAAAACTATTATTTTCCTAGCTCAGGCTTTGCTTGCTTTGTGTATTAGGCTTAAAGCTTAATGCAGCTTCACAAATGCTTTATTAAGTAAAACTTCCATTTTAGAAGGAGACAATGCATCCTAAGGGGAATATGAGGCATTTACTGCCCCCTTGCAGAATGAAAGAATATTAAAGCAGGGTTAATTAGATGGCGCCATATATGACATAGACATAAGACATAAGAGTTTATTTGTCATTACACTCGCAAGCGGGTGCAACGAAATGAGGTGCTCTTCCACAAGTAAAACTGGACAAACACCACAAAAAAAAAAAAAAATTAAATAAAAACTAAACACAACCGACCATACAATAATCTCTATGCAATTTAATAATGTAAATGAACTCTTCTCCCCAATGAGGACACAGAAAGCATTGAACCAGAAGATTTGCATATACACACCCACCAAAAAGGGGCTTTAGATTCCGAAACTGGGGTCCTCAAAAGCATTTGTCTGAGGAAATTATTCAGAAAATGGCTGCTACAATCTCTTTGCAGTTGGAAAATGGATTACAAATGTTTGTTTTGGTGTTCAAGGACTGATTTGTTTCTGACATATTTGGGTCATAAGATAATAATTCTTTTCTTGCTATTACTAAAATTATTTGCTTGATTCATGGATTTAATGCTTTGGATATGATTCTTCATAATATGCTTTAGCAGTAATTTTATAGCAAAAATAAATAAATGAATCATTGTATTCAGGGCCCTAAGAAGTATATATTTTAAATGACAAATGAATACACCAGGGACAAATAAAATGCTAACAAAAAGGCTTATAATTTGCATTCTGAATCTGCGTTTGGATTTACGTATCTGCAAATATAGCTTTATAAGCATTTTATCATGCAATTATTGGAAGATTATTTAAAAAGTAAAAAATGATATATAAATAGTGGATTTTATTTGCTTAAAATTGGGGCCCATGAGAATAGGTTGCCAGAGTTGTGTGATTTTTAGAACTAACACAAATAATAGAAAAGAGTTTGCAAACCTTATTAAG